>OX422212.1:72316165-73516165 GCA_949130495.1 Sambucus nigra | reverse complement strand
GCTTATAAGTAACATTACAAGATCAAGGGGTTCCCACCAACAGACATGTTGTAGTTGTAGTTTATTCTCGTAACCAAATCTTCCAAGTGTGGAAACATTGTGAGATGCATTTGTCTGGCCGACAGTTCCCCCTTCCAGAAAAGTTTGTCTTATGGAGAGCCATAGCATTGTCCACTATCATAAGTGCAAGCCCAGTTTCCACTATCATCAGCACCGTTCAATCCCAATCTTCATGCTATCTATAAGAGTCTTTGAAGCCTGAATGCTCTCGCACCATCAATGTATATACTTCTCCCTCGCCACCCCCTTGATCTAATGAAGTTGGCAGGTTCTATAAACTAATTGCTTCGATTCTATCATTTGTTTATATCAATCCAAGATTCCCGGCTACTTTTTAAATTAGTAAAAATCCAAAACATAGAAATGAGTATTCATGTAGTTGGAAAAGAGAATAATCAAAGACATATTAACAAACTAAAAAGTGTGCGCACGCAAATTTGATACAAATTTGCATACAAAGTCATACCGGTGTACTACCTTATTATGTCTTTCTGAATACAAAATCATACCGGTGTACTACCTCATTATGTTTGACAATGATAAAAATTATCCGCACTAAAATTGTCCATTCTATCATCAAAAGATAGAATATATTCATATGAAAATTTATTTTATAATAAATTAAATTGAAATTAAAATTTGATTTATGCAAAAAAGTATACCAGTTCTTAAACGAAACTACACCAATATTTCAACAAACTCGTACCATTGCTTTTAGAGATGAAATACTACCAGTTAAAAAAAATATTAGATGAAGGAGATACCATTAAAAAATATATAATTATATAATCATACCCAAGAGTCACGATAAATGTTGGGGAAAATTAAAACTCATGATGAATTTTGACCATAACACTAAAACTAAGCAATTAAGGCCTAAAAGAACTCGGTATAGGAAATGATATTTCTTGACCACATGACGCCATTTTGTCAAACACCTCATGTGTACTTACGTGTTTGGTAGTGAGAACATGAAGGTTGACGAGTTTCTCATTCTCGGCATATACCAATTGTTATTATTAGAACGTAGTGAAATAAATCGTTCATTACGAAGCAAGTGAAGAAAGGTGTCAATATCTATATACTTAATCAGTGCATCGTGATCACATCATGACCACAACAACCTTAAATGGAAGCTAATCAATTAGGTAACTTACAACTAACAAATATCATCAATTTATAAAAGTTGAATTGCAGAAAATATCACCATCCATAATCTCTTATAAAAACCATGACCAGAGTGAACAAAACTGGACTATCCTATTAACATTAAACTATGTTAGGAATATTAGTTACAATCCAAAACTATATACCTCACACACATAGAGGGAAAACAATAAAATTAAACCAAATAAATGATGTTTTTAAATGAAAGCTAAATAAAGAGAGCAACGAAGATATACCTGAGATCTAATGCGTAAAAAGTCATTTACATCTGCAAATAAATAATAATTACATAAAAGTATGAAAAATATTGTTAGTTCTAAAAAATTGAACCAAAAATATATGAGGGAAGGACAAAACACATCCATACAAAAGCTTCAAACCAATTGAAGGTGTGGAAAAAATTACCTATAGGAGCGTGTGCTAGAGAGAGAGGTGGATGAGTGAGGGGGCGCATGAGGGAGAGGAAGAGGGAGAGGGGGATGGAGAGAATAAAGGTAGGGTTTGGGTGAATCCGGAGAGAGAAGATGGGAGGGAGGGTTTGGATGTGTTGTGTGATGGAAGAGTGTGAGAGAGACTTTAACTTAGTTAAGTTACTACTTTACCCCGATTTTGAATTTTGATGTAGAGGGGGAAATAAATTAGAGGGTATGAAAAGAGGGGGAAACCAAATAATAGAGGGATAAAATAGGAAGTGCAACGAAAATCATATCGATGACATCATAGTGCTATCTTATGACAAACATAAGTCTCCTACTTTGTTATATAGATGCTATATATATATATATATATAATTGCTATATATATACAATTAGGCTCTCCAACATACCCCACTAAACATACCTAACAACATACCTCATTAATTGTATCGGGTTATACACTAAACGAAGAGAGAGTCAACTAAGAAAAACGGGTACATATATAAACTAAAAATAAAATAGGTTATTTGCCAAAACAAAAATTTGCGCTCTCCCCACTTGGACCCAAATATGCGGATTCCTCCAGCATACTCTCTCTCCTCCATTTCAGTCAGTCGTGTTTCCTCCATCTTCGAACAACGATTCCGTTTCAACGGGTATTTTTTTCCGATCATTTCATTTTTTTATTTTGCGTTTGCTCCATTTCCTTTTTTTGGGTTCGAGACCTGTTATAAACCCAATTCCGTTTATAACAGACCTATGGATGATAATTTTTTTTAAGACTTGTTATAAATCCAATTCCATTTATAACAGACCTATGGATGATAATCATTTTTTTTGTTCGAGACCTATGGGATCAAACATACATGATACGAAATAGAGATTGTTAGTGGTTGTTGTATTAATGTATTGATATAATGATACAAAATATAGATAAAAGAAATCTCGCATTCAATTTGTGGTGTAGGTAATGGATTAATAGATTCATAATTATCGTTTTACTAATATAATATGTATTACATATACTCTGTCCTGCTGTGATGAGACTGTGGTTGCTTCATACAGACATAATAGAGACCTCGTGCAAGGAGAATAAGTGATGAGATGGTTGTTTTTAGTGGCGAGAACTCTAATTTGTATATTTTACTTGTTCGTATAATTCATATATTTTACTTATTTCTATAATTCATGACATTTATTATTTTCATGTAGATCCTACGTATGTGAGGTAGATGAAACTAGAGGAGGAAGCTCGGACGAGTTTTTCTCGGAAACATGAAGAATATGCAGCGTTATTGCTTTTTCGGTGTTTTTTATTTTTTGGAGGGGGGGCTTGGAAATATGTAGATGAAATGTTTCTTTATTTTAGAAGTTTGATGTACATGCTTTTTCTCGAGATTGGGCCACTGTAATGAACTATGTTACTCTTTGTTAGAGCTGAATATATTCTACCAACTTCTAGTCAATTTTGTATGCTTTCTGTTTTCTGTTTATTAGAGATTGGGCCACTATTTTCAACCAAAGAACATGTTTTAATGAGGAATGATATAGCAAAGGATGCACTATATCTTTCATCTCATGATGCTAAGTATGTTAGTGGGCATAATTTGCTGCTAGATGGTGGATTTACAATCATAAAAAGTTTGAAATTTCCCTTACGAGATCAAGTTCCTTAAGAATTTGAAATTCACCTATCTATGTGCAAATTGTTATAAGAAAATTTAATAAATTTCTGTGAAACAGGGTTTGGATAAACACATCTCTCAGCGGAACGCATTAAAATAATTGACAGATATCCATTATATTTGTTGGAGGATTTCATATGTTAAAAACGAGAATGATTTATACAAAAACGCGTGACACAATCGGAATAATCTGATTCATGTAATTTTTTAATTTTCGGTTATTTAGGAATTTCTATGAAAATTCTATTTTCAACTTATAATTGGGGATGTATTGTAATGGATCTTGATGACTAGGATTGATTTTTTGGGGCACCCCAACATTGTTCGTAGTTTACAGAAGTTGACAACCGGTTAGGTTCTCTTTGTTTCTTTCCTACTACAACATAAAATCCAACAAGATTATACAATTCCCCAATGCCAGTTTTCTGTTTTCAATGTTTGTAGATTTGGCCAATTAATTTCAATGTTTTCGATGTCTATTTTCAATGTTCTTAGATTTGGCCAATGTCTGTTTTTTGTTTTCAATGTCTGTTTTCAGGAGTTGCAGAAGCGATAGCAGGTGTTGAATTGTCGGCCTATGAATTCAACGAAATCTTTATAAAATTAGTTGATCAATTTGATAAAAACAAGGGATTTTCTTAGATCGATTTCAACGAAATCGGATAAACAGTAATAGATCGCAAACCGTGTCCTAATTTTGAGATTACAAACCAGTACAAGATCGATTTAGAAAAATAATCTAAGATGGAGGATTAGCCGACGTGATTGAGTCTCCAAGGAAAGAGAGAGAGTGGTACTTTATGTTTTCTCAAAACAGGTCCCTATTTTGAGTTTATGTAGGGACCTAATTTTACATTCTAACCCGCTCCAATAGACTTATAACCCGAGTCTTTTAACGAGCCTACTGACTTCAGTGATTTCCTACCATAGACATCCATGCCAATTAATGTTAGAACTGATGCCCTAATAAATAGGGCTTTCAAGCCACGACCTCTACTCATGATAGAAGATCCAAACTCTCTCTATGATATTAAGGTCATTTGCGGTCTCCATAATAAGAAATGTTGTCAGTCCCTCAAACCTTAGGCATTTATTTGAGGAAGATGCCGAGGACTTAGATAACTATCAACTTTACTATCTTCTCGGGTAAGTATACATATATGTGGACGTTATTTTAAGTTTTATCTTTATTGACTTCTATTTTTTTAGTTTTTTCTAGGTTATTGAGGCTGGAATGAGCTAAAGGTGAAAATATGAAGAAATTATTACCGAGAAAAGGGTTGTGAGACCCAGACACAAGGCTGAGGTTGAAATAGTTCATTCCTCCTCTTTTGAAGCAGGAAAGAAGTTTAAGACTTCTCCTTTCCAAGATGAAAGTCTTCATGCCAAAGCTAAAGTAGAGGTTATAAAAAAGGCCAAATCTAATGATGAAGAAAAGATAGAAGTTGTAAAAAAGTCCACAGCTAAAGTCGAGGAGAATTTCCATCAGGCTTCGTAGGCATATAAAGTATCTAAAGAAAAGTGTCTTGAGGATGCCAAATAGGTCGTGGCTAATGGTGACAAGGTTTCCAGCCTTAAATATCAGATTTTGTCTTTAATGCAAAATCATGTCGCATAGCTGGAGAAATTTACTAAAGAGATTGGGCTAATTTCAGGACTTTAAAAGACATCTGGGATGGTCAGAACAAAGCCTACATATGCAGTTATAAGGAGATAAGGAACAAAGTTAACAAGATTTTTCATGGGCTAAAGGGAGCATCTTTTTCATGAGGTTCAACGATGTCGAGCACACCTAGTACGTGAAGGGTCTGAAAGAGGCTGCAAAACTGGATAGGAAATAAATGGAAGAGGATACAATAGCTACTTCTTTAAAGGACGAAGAGACTGAGACAACACTGGACGAAGATGGAGATATTGAAAAGGATGCTACCTCACAAATAGTTTTCGCATATTGTTATCCCATATTATGTTCAAACTTTTGTTCTTAACTTGTCTTTAATAAATAATTGAGTTTTTTCTTAATGAAGCAAACCTTATTTTAATTCTATAGCCTTATAATTTTTAATGGATTGAATTTACTTTTCTTGTGTGACACTATTTTCTTGCTTAACTTATTTTTGATAAGCCTATATAGTCTTCAATATCTTCACTTCGTAGCATTAATTGAATTGTAGCTTAATTGCTTATAGTTTTAACTTTTGTTATCTTATGCACTTAGTTCACTTCTAGACTTGATTGTTGTCATGGACTTTGAGGTTTGCTAGAGGCTTGCCTTGAAACATCCACGATCTTAGATTCTTCTATGATGAATATTTGCTCAATTGTTCTTGTAACCTTAATAACATATCATGCCTAAAGGGTTTAGATAATAATTTGTGGCCTAAAGGGTACAATGACCCCCCAAGGCTTTAGATATGGATCTTTGATATTTACTAGATACGGATATTATCGATTGAATAAATAGAGGACGTTTTGAATAAGTGGATAGGAAGATTTGTAAATCTTGTTCAAACTGGAACAAAAGGAATCTCTTCATAGACTTTGATGTTTGGGGATTGATTAAATGTTCCGATTAGTTATTTATCAATGAACCATTGGTCTCTCAACCATAAATTATGAATGAAATCGTCTTCATAATTTAGTCTTATAAAAATGTGTTTCCCATTAAGAACACCTATAGAATAAGAAGCCTTTAGGGTGAAAGAGAGAAAGGCTTTTTCGATATCATTTAGAGGGGATCTACCATGTGATAACTTCCCTAATGATGGAATATTTGAAAGTTTGTGCAAGGACTTCTATATCTTTAACGGAAAACTATATGTTATCTATACATGTTATATAACAACAACTATATGATAAATTTACCTTAATACAACTCCACGATGCGTTATGCCTTTTCCCATTGATGTTCAATGTGTTAATCCCACTACATGTAAAGAGAATTCAAAGATGTGTATTAGAAGATCGCAATAATAATGTACTCATAATGCATGTCAAACAAAATTAAAAATTATATTATACTCACGTAGTGATATACATCTTATCTTTTTCACTTGGTATCGTATTCAATGAATCCAAAAAATAAATATTTCTTATGGACAAATCAATGACAATCAATACCCAATGGAACATGTAAAACAAATTTTGTCATAATTATATAGTAGAGAATATAATAAAGATTTGTTTATTCATGTGGAAAAAATTAATTTAACTACTTACATATCTTCAAGATTGTGAGGAATGAAACAAATTTGACTTTTTTTTGCATTCCCCAACCTTTTTACAATAAGTCGAGTTAAACTAATTTTTTTGTACCATTGAAAGACTCGGGATTAAAGAATTGAAACTATTCTCAGGAGCACTGAAACTTATCAGACAAGAACCTGTAAAAGTAAGTAACTAAATTAGTCACTACGCATTTTAAATAACACGGTTAAATTAAGTTATACCTCATGTATGCAACAACACACATTACATCTAAAGGCTTCAATGCACAAAAGTCCAACAAGTCGTTCTTAAAAACATAGCATTGAACCTTATCTGCTTCAAAAATCTCTTTCTCCAATGGAATCGATATTTGATTCGTCTTCAATATAAATAAATTATGGGTGAAGGCGGTTATCAAATCGCAAATCAACATTCTTGTTTACTGTATCACATATACTTTCACCGAAGATACCTTTATCTTTCTCATGAACTGCTTTTTTCCCAACTTCCATTTCATTCTGCATTGAATCATGTGAAATGTTAGAAAACAATGTCATTCATAGCACAAACACAAAATTATAGATAAACATAAGAACCAATGGTTTACCTCAAATCCCAACACCACTAACTCTTTGGTCCAAGCAACATATGGGCCAATAGACTCTTTCATAAAATACATTTCAGTTGGAACAGGTATCGGGAGGATGGAACTAGAAGAAATAACTTTAGAAATGGAAACATGAACATTGTTTTCTCCCAACGCTATATTATGAATTTTCTCGTTCGGTCCATTCCTATCCAATACGATCCCCTCGGCAACGATGTTTGTTTTATTGCCAATAGCCAACCTACAATCTCTAACCTAAATTATGAAAAATAATCACATAAAAATTTAGCAATGCATTAAAATTGAGCAATTTATAGGCCCCAACCAAATAAAACTACATAAAATTCAATACCATACTAATCTAACCAAGTAAAACTACAAAGTTATCACCATCGAGAAATGTGATCCCATTACCTTTGAATAAGATGCTTGTTTCATATTTTTATCACTAGCTATCGACAAAGGTTTCTTACTTTTCATAGCAGCTACTAATTGAGGTAGTAACTTTTCAATACGTGTTACACCACTATCTTTGAACTATGGCAAAGAAACATAAAAACAAATTGCAATTACAACAAAAATCACAAAACCTTAATGGTATGCATTTTTATAATTATCTTTGTGTCATTATACCTTTGAAGAAAGTGATTGTGTTCAATTTTTCCACCCAAACTTGAACGCTTTATATTTTCACTTTCACGCATATATGAAGCAACTTTCTCAGCTCGGGGTACGACTGTTGAGGCTGCGGCAATCGACTCATTTCTTAACTTCAATTGGGCTTCCATATCTTTTAATATTTTCTTCACTTCTCTTAATTCAGATTCTAACTTAGTAACATGTCTCTTGGATACACGCTTTGGAAGATTGAAGTACCTTGTGGGAACAACTCCGAATCCCAACCCCCGAACATGACCCGAGTGTTCGGGAGTACACAATGTCATAGTAAGAACATCATTACATCCGTCGTTGATTAAACTACCCTATTTAACTTGTCTTTTCAATTTTGCCTACAATGAAGTAGATTCAATCCTTCAGAATGTCATCGAAATATTATCAAAATTACAAATCATACACTAAAAAACACCAAATAACGGAACTCGTGTCGTAATTTATAAAAACTAACCATTTTATTCGCCACATCTTTTAATGAATCATCCCCATATTCACCATCTTTGTTTTCACATCCTTTGAACCATATAAAATCTTTGTCATATTCATATTCAGAACACATCTTCTTTTTCTGGTATCAATTATAAAACAAAAAATCATATTATTAAAGAATAGGCTAATGTTCAAGTTCAAACCATCACAAATATAATGAAAATATTCAAACTAAAACATACCAAATCTTCAGCAAGATTGACGTAACCCTTCTTGCTCATACGATGATTGTATGTGAACTTGAATTGCTTTTCCCTTTGTGCCTCACTTACAATCATATAAATCAAAGAAAAAAATTAGAAAAGAATAACAAAAAGTACCACACAACTCTTCTACTATTTTTTCAATTATACCTCAAATCCTTTGGTTAGCCTGCTGTAAAAAAATTCAGTCCACAGATCTGGACTAATGAATTTCTCATATTTTGGAGGAGGGTGTTTGAGAAGCTCGCGTTGGTGTCTAAATGGTCTAATCCAAAGTCTCGTGAGTTTTGTTTTGAAGACTCTCTAACCGCAATCCATAGAGGATAACATCATCCTCTTGCTGTTCGGATCAATATCAAATTTGATCAGAAAAAGAAAGATGTTGAATACTTGTCTTAAAATCAGTGTAAATATGTAAATTAAAAATAGGGGCTATTGTGAAAAGTAAGAATTTTCTTCCATAGACTATGATTTAGTATGTTTTGATGTAATGCATTGAATCAAACATTAATCTTTCCCTTAGGTTTTGAAGTCTCCGTGGTTTAATCATTACATATATATTTATACCAAAATTCAAAAATCTAAAAATATTCAATTATTCAACAATTTCTTATAAGGATCTTGAGTATCGATATTTAAAAGCATAAGAGTGAGTTGAATAATATTAATGTCAAGTGTATGTATATTGCTTATTTGGTCTTTCGTTCATCAAGGCACACATTTTGAGGGATGAAAGAATTATTCTATTCATATAATTATCGGTTCAAGTGTTGCTTGTTTTGAATTTTTCACCGGAGTAGTTGAGGAACTGAGAGGCGCCTTACAAAAATGGTTTTGCTTTTTAAGGTCAAAATGAATTTTGTAAACTTTTTTTCAGATTGAATAAAGTGCGATTATTTTTTCCTTGCTAACTTTTGATTTTCAAGATGTGTTACGTATCTTATTATGTAGATTTATGAGGAATTGATCTATTTTTTGGGGTTTGTGAGATATTACGCTGTTACTTTTATGATTGTTAATCAATAATATTTTTTCCTATATGTTGTTCACTATAGTTGAAAAGTTTTAATGTTACTCCATATATTTTCTCTAATCTTAGTTCATAAGAAGCTAGGAAATGTTGTTGCATATCTACCCAGTAAAAGGAAGATAGGTTTGTTGAAAAATGTATTGCTTGGATGGAGGTTCAATACGGAGGATCAAAACACTGTTGGATCTGTATAAAGTCAGTGTTATATTTTTAAGCCTTTCATGGGTGAAGCCATCTTATTCATCTCTAATAGTGATTTTGGTAAAGTCTTTCTCTTCTATGTCTTAAGACATTTAACAATTTTTTTTACTTCATTTTTTTCCATGTATAAAAATGTCTAATAGTATTGTTTACAATAGCCTTTATATCTTACCAATTCGAATTTCTATATAATTTTATTAGTGTAATTAACAATGAGTTTCAGTTTACATTTCATGTGTATAACTATATATTATAAGAGGGTGAATTTGTAATTTGACTACTTCACCCAACCAATGCCATTTCCTAGGAGGATAAAAATTATTTTTTTATCCACTATGGGTTTTGAGAATAAAAAAAGGATTAATATGACTTTCTAATCTATAGTTCTGTTTAAACTTTTATTTTTTCCTTTTTAGGTAACATATATGTGAATTATAATGTCGACTAATTTGAGGAAGAAAAAGTGAAATGAATCGCTAATGTTTTGTTTCTTTTTGGGCACATGCAATTGACTAGAAGATATTTCTCATGTAGGGTTATAATGAAATATGTTGTGCCTTTTGTTTTATATATTTCATTTAGAGTTTGTGGTTCTTTGGTATCTCTTAAGAATATATTTTGGTTGGGTTGTTTACATGCATTTTTAATACGACAACAAGTATGTCCAATAACACAAAAAAATTAAGTCTTCGGGCGCATGTTGCACACAAGGATTATAATTTGCCCGCGCATCGTGCAGGGCTCAAATCTAGTATTTACTATTTCCATTGTTTTTTTGTTCACTTATTTGGCTACGAACTTGACAGGGAGCTATATGTGCAAGTGTCTAATTAGATTTTGTGGGTAATGTGAGTATTAAGGGTGGATCAATAATTCGAGAAAGTGATAATGAGAAAACATTGGACGATAATGGCTCGGGTAGGAGGTAAGATCTAACTGTAGTGGATCAACGCTCTGCTTCATATAGAGTGCATGGTGGACATAGAGTAGTGGATCAGTGTCCTACTCCTGAGAGAGTGTATGGTGATCCTACTTTAGTTGATCATCGCCCTGCTTAAAGGGAGGTGCATCATGATTCTACACCTTTAGGGATAACCCCCCTAATATTGAAGGCAATGATACGAGAGAGAATGAGGTAAAAGATAAGGGAATCAAAGATCAGATTGTAGTGAACCAGTGCCCTATTCTCAATGGATTTCATGGTGGTCATAGAGTTATGGATCAGCACCCTACTCTAGCTTGAGAGAATTGTTGTCCTACTCTAGCTGATCAGCACCCTGCTCCTATGAGTCTAATTGATAAGAATCACACCATTTCAGTTGGTATCCAAGATGATTTTTTCTTTTGTTTTAAATTTCACAAATGGTTTCATCAAGTGAAATCAAGACAAGGCTAAGGAAAGATAATATGTTTCTTCAAGAGTAATTAAGACAAGCTAGAGAAAGATAATAATTTCCAAACATCCTTAAAAATAAATACTGGGAGTACATAACAAAATCAGTAGGTGAATATTTGTGTACAAAGTCATAAATACACTTATCCTTATTCGGAGGTGAATGCCACAAATTACAATGCATTATTTTGCCGTAATTGGTACAAGAGCGAGAGGCGAATCACACATAATCGAGTTAGCTGCACTATAATGTATAAACCACCAAGTTTATTTGAGGGAAATATATGGAAAACTTGGAAGCAAGTTACTCGTACGATTTCAATGAAACATGAAACACAAACACAACTTTGTAAACTAGTTGCCTAATAAAGAGATATAGTAGCCAATAGTCCCGTAATATTTACCGAAACCATCAATTTGATGGAAGTATGTACATGTTTAGTCATCTTGTTTCCTAGTTTCTTCATCTGATTCTTCTTGCCTTTGGTAAGCAGGGAGGAAAAGGCATTCTGATAGATTTTGATAAAGTCCATTAATTTCAGCTGCAATGCTGTTAATGTTGCTTCTTAATGTTCGCATGGTATAATATCTCAGGCAACTTAATAAAAAGGCGCAACAAATGTTTAGCTCCATATACAGTTGAAGGAGATAAATTATCAGAAATTGCTTCTTGATACTGTTGGCACTCAATTTTGTATAGTAGCAGCGTAGGCAATGCTTTATCGAAGTAACAATGAAATCCTCTTAGAATTTTGTCAATTGATCAGCGCCCTGCTCCTATGAGTCTATCTACTAATCCTATTGACTCTATTAGCTCACGCCTAGTTCACCCCTTGCTCGCTAATGACAAAGTCGCCTCTCACACCTCTTAGATGCTCGTGACTGAGCTATGAGCTCTGACGGGTTTGGTAAAGTCCTTTCTGATCCTTTTTCCATTGTACCCCGTGCCACTCACTCGATATCGGCCAAATCCAGATTGTGTGCACTCTACCTTGCCTTAATCCCAACACCCAATTTGTAGTTTCTAGTGGATTGTATTAGTTAGGTTAGTAGTGTGGGAATCTTAAGTAATCTGTACTCATTCATTTTATTAATATAATGCTTACCTTTCACCCAAAAAAAGATATTTCATATTGATATAATGCGCATTTTTTTCTGTAAAAGGGCCACCCTCTTCGAAAAAGAGAGGACCTACATGAGTGTGAGTTCACCCCAAACACGTGCATGGCGCCGCCCCGTGCCTTTGTCTGGATCAATGGGCCTTAGCACTAAGAGCTTAATCTTTTTGGAGAACATTCATTTGAATTTTGGGGCCATTAATTGGGTCGATTTCTATTAGATTAGTAATTTTTCTGGTAATTTAGCTGTAATAGATTAGAAGTATGTTATGAGTTGATTACTTAGCTTTAATTGGACAGTTGGCTAGGTTATTTAGTTTGTTAGCAAACTAGTGTTGCATTAAACTATTAAACCCAATTGTAATCGACACCTTGGATAATAATACAAATTGATTTTTTGTGTCTCTAATTCTCTATTTTCATCATTCATCTATCTTTTAATTATGTAGTTTAACTTGAATGTCATATGAGATGGCATGGCAAGAATTGGTATCAAAGCAGTAAGTTAAGATTGCACAAACGACAGAAACTAGATGGAAAGCGATAAAGTCAGGGTTTGCAGAAATACACCAAACATAAGATGTAATGGATCACAAATTGGAAAAAATACGAAAATAATTTAAGAGTGATCAGAATTCAGCCATGGATACAACAAAAATGAATCAATTAATATTTTTTTTCTCTCTCTCTCTCTCTCTATATATATATATATACTTGTATTGCCTCCCACAAATCATTCTTCAATTTGATTGGCACTTTACCCCAACTTGGATAAGTTATGGGCATAAATCACTTCACCATCAAACCCCCATAACTTGATAATTCTTTTTTTCTAGTACTTATTGGTTGCCCAAGATCATTATATAAAACTCTTATCCATTCTTTACTGCTCTTTAATTTAGTCAATTTCTTTAGCTTCGCCGTACCTCTACCTTTACTACTATATTGTGAAGGCTTCTCCACGGGTTCGAGATCAATGTCTTCCATTTCAAGTTAAAGCAATCTAAGTTTTGAAACACAAAAAAGAGCAAAAATATAGATTTCATCAATACAAGTCGTAAATACTGAAACAATACAATTATTAAAATGTACCACGGGTTAAAATTCACCATTTTATTCTATGTTAATTAAAATATACAAGAGAACAATTGCCAAAATATTAAGCCAAAAATAATAATCCATAGTCTAGAACAAATGTCACCTAGCCCATATTCCGTACATTCAATTTCTAATAATCAATTATTGTAGGTTCCACACAAAAAAACAAAAAAATTGGAAAATATAACTAATAGTAAAGAACAATTAAAACATTAAGCATCATAACATCGTTTAACACAATTATGATAACGTATTTTCTATCCATGTCCGTCACAATATTTATGCATATAAGTTTCAGAAGTGTCCTCAACCACATTAAAGGATTCAATAGTTAGCAAAACTATAGTGCAAATATTATCCCCGAGACATCCATGACTGAGATCATCTTCATCATCTTTATCATAGTAATCCCTTTGAGGAGTTGACAATACAATTGAATATTTAGGATTCATTTGGCCTGGAACATTCAAAACTTGATTCGCTTGAGAGGCTAAGATGAAAGAATCGGATTTATGACCAACTCTATCAAGATCGAAGAATGTAAAACCAATCTCGTCTATGTTAATTCTATTTTTGTTATCAACCCAATCACACATGAATAAAGGATTCTGAATTGAAAAATAGTAAAGTATCCATATCTCCCTTATGACACCGTAGAAAAGCATATCGGTACGAACATGATTGTTGTCCTTTGCACTAGCAATCTGCAACGTCTTAACAACAAGGTTCACTCCACTAATTTGGGTTACTCTTGCATCATCGCGATCCTTTGTTAGGTAACGAACACCATTAATGACATATCCATGAAATGTGATGACGTCTCGATGAGGTCCATGAGCAATCCATTTTAAGTCATCTGAGATATTGTTGTTTGGGAGTTCTTCTTCGAGAGCAACCTATTAATATAAGAATTTTAGTTACTTACAAAACAAAATTCAAATTAACATATTAAAGTAAGGCGATATTTCGTCTTTATTCCCACTTTAGTTTTTAATATTACACTTCACCAACTATTTAGTTATACTTTACATTCTACCACTATTTTCCAGTAGTTGGTATTAGCCTTGAAAAATGTTTTTCACTAAGATTTGCAACTAATAAAAAAAATAGTGGCATTGTTTAAAAGAAAACTAAAAAATGGGTAATGTCTAATGAAAATTAAAGTGGTGGTTAAGTCAACATGTCCATAAATCGTACCCTTTTACTTAACCAATGGATAAATGTGCGGTTGTGCTCCTCTTCAAGCCAGTTCTTTTTTTCCCGTTTCGAGGATGGGTTTCTTTCAAATACTATTCATGCCCCCTAATAAGGTATTAATGAGTAATGCAACATTAGTTATTAATATATCTAGAGATAAGTATGTGAGTAACTAACTTCATATTAATAGGAAGTTATGAAAGTCATACACTATATAAGCTTGAACATCATTATTATTATGTAACACATGAAGATGTGCCTTCTCCAAGGACATGCGATCAACTTCAACGACATCCGAACCGCCTATCATTTTATAATCATCCTTCCTCACCAGAATTCCAATTGAATCTAACTCCGATAAGAACTCGGAACAAAACTTAATAGCTTCTTCTGCTATGTAACATTGAGCAATACAACCTTCTGGGCGATTACGATTTCTCACATAACGCTTTAATTCTTTCATGTACCTAACACATTAAAAAGAAATTGACCTAACCTTTTAATTGGGTACATCTATCGAAACAAAGTAAGACCTCAAGGTTCGACCTCCCTCACAAGATGCACCATTAAATGCACCATTATGTCAAAGAAGGATGGTAGAAAGTATTTTTCCAGTGAACACAATGTGATCAAAATTTCATTATGAATTTCTTTTAGTTTTTGCAAGTCCACTACTTCGGCACAAAGGGCATTGAAGAAAAACATACTCTCATGATCGTATATCTCACAGGTTTTGGCAACACCGATCAAATTGCAATTGGAAGAAGTTGTTGCATTAGAATATGGCCATCATGAGACTTCAAGCCATACAATTTCAAACATTCCATAGAGACATGGCTTTTAAAATTAGAAGAGTACCCATTTGGGACCTTAAGCTCATGCAAAGTTTGGCATAAAATGTTTCTTTCCTCTGTTGATAATGTATAACATGTTGGCAGTAGGTATGCCCTTTTTCATTAACCTGCGGTTCTAACTCACTTCTTAAGCCCATTTTTTCAAGCTCGAGTCGACACTTCGCCCTATCTTTCATTTTTCCTGGAATATTAATCAAGGTTCCAATGATACTATCACAGATATTCTTTTCAATGTTCATGACATCTAAGTTATGTCGAATAGGCAAATCTTTATAATAAGGAAGTTCAAAATATATCGATATCTTCTTCCAAAAAATTTCAACCCCATTGTTGCTAGGACCTCCTTTTTCAACCCCATTAGCAACCCTCCTCGGTATCTTACACTTTAATGATTTTTTTAAACTAACTGCCCTCACCTTTTTTAACTTCTTTCCCCATGCAACCTTAAGTCTCCCAACTTTTATTAATATTTGTTCGCCACTTAAAGGTGCAGGCGAGGCTTGGAAATCTTGCTCACCGTTAAAAGCCTTTCTGTGGCTTCGAAATGGATGGTTTTGTGGAAGGTATCTCCTATGTCCCATATAAACGCACTTGCCACAATGTTGTAATATGATGGACTATTTTTTTTCACTACATATTGGACAAGCATTATAGCCTTGAACAACACTTCTACAAAAATATCCATAGGCTAAAAAATCATTAATTGTCCACAACACTATTTCCCTCAGGGTAAAAGATTCTTGTCAAAAAGCGTCGTAGGCTTTAACTCCTTCATGCCACAAGGTATTCAGATCTTCTATTAATTGAGCCAAATAAACATCTATATTATTTCCCGGTTATTTTGGACCCGATATCAACATAGTTAACATTGTAAGATTTCTTTTCATACATAATTCCGGTTCAAAGTTATATGTTTTCAACATGACCAGCCAACAACTGTAACTACTACTAAGGGAATTACGAGGATTAATTTCGTCCGTTGATAGTGCTAATCGAAGATTTCATGTTTCTGGTGCTAAATGGGGCCACTTTTCATCAACTAATTTCCAAGATGGTGAGTCTGTTGGGTGACGCAACAAACCATAAAAAATTCTATCATTTGCATGCCATATCAGAGACTTAGCCGTCTCTTTAGATTGAAACCACCTTTTGAATCTCGGAATGAGTGAAAAGTACCATAACACTTTTGCAGGAACACTTTGTTTCTACTCATCCATTTTTTGTTTTTTCAAATTCTTTTTTTGTTTGAACCTGGGTGTTCCATAAGTGGGGCATTCAACATCTTCTTTATACTATTTTCTATAGAGTATACAATCATTAGGGCATGCGTTTACCTTTTCAAAGTCCATTCCGAATACCGATAAGCAACGTTTTGCCTCATTATTGGATGAAGGCAATACATTGTCATCTGAAAGCATGTCGGCAATGATTGATAACATATTTGAAAAGCATTTATCGGACATCTCACTCTTATCTTTAAGATTTAATAGCTTGACGATAGCGGGTAACTTTGTATACTTTTTACATCTTTCATACAATGGCTTCTCTGCATCTAAAAGCAACTTCTGAAAAATTTCTGCATTTCCTATGAAGTCTTCTTTTATAGCCTCCACCATGTCAATTAACTCTTCAACATCCTCTATGGTATCCATATTAAGATCATCCCAGATAGGATCACCCATATTAACATCTGCCAGTGTTTCACGATGATCATCCTCTCCGTGACATTTCCAAACAGTATAATTCGGATCGATACCCGAACTATACAAATGTTGTTTGATTTATTTAACACCCATTTTTAATCTATTCTCACACTGATTTCAAGGGCATCATATGAAGTTCTCATCTAAGGAGGCGTTTTGAGCAACCCTAAGAAAATTATCAACACCTTTTATGTATTCTTTTGTTAATCTATCCTTGCTCATCCAAGACCTGTCCATTCTCGCCTAAGTATGTAAACCACCAGGAGTGAGATATAAGCAATAAAAGATATGTAATTGTTAAAAATAATGCAAAATTATACAACATAATACGTTCACACCATTAGAAAATATTGTAGAAAGTATAATATCCCTCTAAAACTATCACAACAACTACTAAAGACACCAACACCTAATAGTAATAAGACTCAATCAACCATAACTAACCAACTCAAGAACACTAACACACCACCCAAACACTATACAACCAAGACCAATTTTAAACATTGAAGAACTTCAATTAACAAAATTATTATACATATTATACTATAATGTTATATATAATATGTATAACAATAATTGTTATACACATTATACACAACAACAACCATTAGCGATTATATACCTGTAATATAAAGAAGCAATTACTGAAAGCTCATAGTATAAGCATGGGACATGCAATGCTAAAAATTAATAAAATCACACAAGTGAGGCATTAGCGAGTATATGATATACATACTAAAACAAAACAATGAAACTTCAAAAGCAAACTAACATATCGTAACGCACCCTGTGATACTAAAATCATTGAGACAAGCAAACACTAACATAAAGTTGGAGTTAAAGAAAATGATATGACCATCACATGGTACTAAAATGGTTGTAAGCTTTTCGAATAAGTTTCATCTTCTTGAAATCAAATGTCTCTTTTAATCATGGAAACACATTAATCAATCAATTAATTTACAGTAATTCTTAATGAATGATCAATTACAATGCAATACGGGATGTAGTTGGATTGATATCACACTTTGTTAAACAATAAAGAGTAGGGGATATATACATCACACTTTTATATAATCTAGCATAAATTGTATATCATTTATCTCATCTTTGCTAAAAATGTTAAAAAAGATGAAATCACCGGTCCAAATGTCTAATCACAAAAACACTGGATCACAAAATGCAATAGTCATTGAGTGTATAAAAATATTCAATAATCCATATAATGATTTTATTAACAAACACTTGTTTAATCATATTTTAAAAAATAGGAATTTCATAAAGAACACCACATGATTTGATAATATAGTACTACAAACATGCACTGACCCCGTTTCAAATGAGAATCAAATGAGGGTAATTTAACCAAGTACTAACTAATAATCAAATGTTATTTAAACATTTCAAGGGAATCCAAAAAAATCAACTCATAATTCCACCCTCATACATAAAACACACACATACACATTGAAATTAATTGCAATATAAAACATCACACACTGAAATTAATTGCAATCTAGAACACTGAACATCAAGGCTAATACACAGACAATGACGGATCCAGAATTTTAATTCAGGACGGGCGAAATTGTAAGACTGAATTTTTTTTTTCACAACGCAGGTAAAACATTATTTAACCGGTTAAAATTAACTAGTCCGACTCGAAAGAAACCCGAATATGACAGCTCTGACTCAAATGAAACTACAATATTGAAGGACACAAGAGCGATACTGCACAATTACATATTAGGAACAAAAAATCACAACAAAAATTCAAGTACTAAGCACTAAATGAATTGACCCTGCATTTCTAAACATGTAAATATTATACATTAAGCATAACATTTTGCATTACGTCAAAAACTAGATATTTTACATTTAACTTAAATATTTTAAGTCAACCGGGACAATTAATGTTTAGTCGCTAGGAGCTAAGTATATTTTACATTTATTCCACCTTATTTTTGAATTTTGCATAAATTCCATGTTTACTTTTTTGATAATTATTTCTTGAAGTTTAGGATAAGATAAAAAAAATTGTAACTGTTTTATGCGGCGAGGGAAATTTTGGAACAAAATAAAAATATTTGGACTATATATTAATTATAAAATTGTCGAGGGACTTTTCTTCAAATGACCCTACTTTTTTTTGCAACAAGCCATTAACCAAGACTATTAAACATGGAACATATAAATTGAATAGCAAATAAAATTAAGCTTGAAACTAATGACACTCAACTATTTCTTTAATGTGTGTTTTAAAAAAAATGACAATATATAAACTAAATTTATAATAGACACAATTCTTTAAAGAGTATTATTGCTAATAGTTGTAATAAATATAAAAAAATAAAGGCCTGAACACTGCTTGGCAGAAACATATCTATTTACTAATATAAAAATAGTTGGTAAAGCAACGTACCCAAATTCTCAATGTGCAGATTGGGTCAGGTAGAAAACAGGATAAGAGGGAAGGCGTCCCAGCTACGAGTCTGATAAAAGACACAAAATAAAAAGGAAGAAAAATCGATTAGGTTATCAAACAAAAATATTACAAACACATATACATGAATCAAAAACAAATCTCATATACACAAATCACACACACACAAATCAAGAAATTGCACACACACATATCATGAACAAATTGCATATACACAACACATATACACAAATCGAATCCATATATATACACAAACCCTTGGAAATCCATATTAGGGATTTTTATACCTGATTGATTGAATCTCGCCGGTGCTGGAGGTGATGAGAGGTGAGAGAGCCGAAGGTGATGTGAGATGTGAGACGGTTGTACGTGCGGAGGGGAAAGAGAGAGAGAGAGTTGCGCGAGCGAGCGAAAGAGAGAGAGGGGGAGTCATGCGAGCCTGAGAGAGAGAGGGATGCAGAGATGTACGGGAGAATCTTGCGAGCTAGAGAGAGAGAGAGAGAGAGAGGGAAGCAGAGATGTACGAGAGAGAGAGAGAGAGAGAGAGAGAGAGAGCGAGGAATTTTGAGGAAGCAAATCTTTGGAGCGGGAATAAAAAAAATAGTCCTACTTCTTTTTTTTCATTTATCTAAGTTTTTACTCAAAAGGCTGAAATAATAACGGTATATTTATGTCATCTATATATAAATATGAGATAAATGGTTTGTGTTTTATGTCAATTTTACTTAAATTGAAATAAAAATTTACTTTAAGAGTCAAATTGACATAAATGCATATTATTTATGTCAATTTATATTCGTATGACATAACGTTCATTTTTAAACTGACCTAAATGATCTCTTTTCTTGTACTGATGGTTCATGTTTACTTGAGCAGGATGAATAGGAATGACATGCCAATTGAGGAGGGGTGCATCGATAGTGGTGATTTCTTGAACGGGTTAGACAATTCAACTTTTAGGTGGATCATGTAGTGATCCAAACCTAGGGTATGCATGTCAAATACCTCACCAGTGTCACTACCCCCCAAAAATTAGTGATTTCGATGGCTTTAGCTGTTGGGGGGTCTACATCATATTTTTGCCCTTCATCCCAAGTGCGTTAATGTTAAAGAAGATCTTTAGCATCAATTTCATGTTTATCTTGGTGGGGTCATACCACGGTTCGGGTAATCTATAAAGGTGAAATCCTCACCTTCCTTGACAAACCTCTAATTTAGGGAGTCTCTTAAGATTGTCTTTTTATTCCTTTTCCTTACTTTATGATATGGCTAGCAGAGTGCCTTGAGTTAAATCAATGATGGTTGGTAGCCTATAACACATAGGGGACTATTGGCTAGAGAATTCCCTATTAGCGTCGACCCAACACCATTACAGGTAATAAGTGCATGAATTTGAACATCTTAAATACATAACCATTCGCATAAGGCTTGTGTTAAAATTGTCCATGGTCGGCATAGGAAGTTGGTCGATCTTAAAACCATAGAGAAATATGTCATCAGCCTCGTACTGAATCTATAATATTAGATTTTTGGTGCGCGTATCATCTGAATTGTTATTATCCCTGAGAATTGTGATGATTTCACCATTAATAAAGAACTTTAACTTTTAGTAGTGAGAACAAGATACCTGAATACTGTGGAGACATGGCGACCAAGGAGCAAGTTGAAGAAAAAAGGTATTCCATTGACTTGAAGTTCTGTTGGAGGGCGGATAGGGCCTTCCCTTTGTGTAAGCTTTATTGAACCCAAAATTTCTCGATAAAGATTTTCATAAGCACTCACAACATCATATGTTAGAGTGAGGTCACTAATTTTTATTTCCATGAAATATTCGTTCTGGGTGGGCAATCATTGAGGAATGGCCCGTTATCTACAAGTTCCAATTGAACCATCTTCCCCATGAATTCGATGGAGATGTTGATGGAATATTATGATCAAGACAAATTTTTGGAATTTCTTCTTCAGAGAAGAATATGAGTTTGGTAGCATTAAAGGATCCAACAATATGCACCGATTCTTTAGGAGTAGCAGTGAGAGGAATCATGGGTCCCGTAAGGAGCTTTATCAAGGAATTTTTGTGTAACTCGGAAGACATGAAGATCCCCTATAAGGTGATGTTGGCCATAATCTTTTTTAGTTGGTTAATGACCCTTCTTTCCTCAACTGTTATCTGAGGCATAAGGAGTTGCTCAATGACTCCTTTTCCCTTGTCTATTCATGATGATAGAGGAACTATATCCTTATAATTTTGCTCGAATTAGATCATATGGTTCACATAGGTAGGGAAAAATAATAACCCTATATCTTCATCTACATCAGGTGAAATAGATACCATGTTGACCCCCCTAGAAATGCCTCGAAGGAAATCATCTTGCATAAAGAGGTGATTGAGTTGGTTTCCCTATAGCTTGATTCATCCCCTGAACTATAAAAATTGTAGTCCCATTCGGTGGAAACGATGTCATATTTCTATTAAAAATCAATACACTTAACATCCTCGATGGCTCCATCTTACATATCTTCATATTCAGTAAGATTGTGATGGAAGTAATAAACGAGGAGCCCTTGGAGTTTTACAATAGTAAGCATCTCAGACACAATGCATGTCTCTTTCTTTTGGAGGACATATTTGACATGACATGCATAATGTCATATAGGATGAACTCTTTCTCGAGCAAAACCATTCATCAGATTTCCAGGAACACTTTCGAGCTTCTATGAACAAGTCACTAATATTTTTATTGTGACAACCCGAATATAATTATGATTAATTATACGTAAATCATGCCTAGCTTGTGTGATATGATTAGTGTGTTATTAATATATGTGATGTTAATTTATTATGTTTAGTCTAATCCTACCTCCAAAAAGCATGAAATGTCGAATTAGTTACAAATACAAAATTTGAAGGTTTCGATAGGAATGTCCATGTTTAAGGCTAGTTTTGACCTTTATGACATAACAATTGACTTGAGGTGAAAACTACATAATTGTAGACAAGTGAGTTATGGTTGTAACACAACAAACGGTGAATGAAACGGAGGTTCGAGTGAGAAGTTATACCAAAATTACGAAACAAGGGCAAAGTAGTCCATCCGTTAAGTAGTATTTTGTCTTAATATGGAAACAAATGTTTTATTCTCATTGGTTGGGAAGGGTGGTGGCTTTGGCCGACCTCAAACCCTTAGAATTACCTCTTTATTCAGCCAAAATGCAGCCATGAGAGATTTTAAGCCTAAGGAAAGAGAAGTTGGAAGTTAGGAAGAAAAAGTGAGGAGAAAATTGAAGAAAATTCATAGAAAATTACGAAAAAGCCCCTAAGGTAATTCCAACCATGAATCTTGCTATTTTTTATTTCATTTACGATTTATATGATATAAATCCTTGATTTTTATTGAACTTTCATGTTTGGGTGCATATGTATGGATATATGCAAGTTTAAGTTAAGTTGAATGTACAAAACCCTAAGATTGCTTTGTTTAGAAACTTTGTTTATTCAAACTTCCATATATTTTTGTATAGTTACTGGAATCGATTGCTTCCAATTGGATATTAACATGGACTCATATATGTATGACATATCCGAAAATCATGTGAAAATACCAACAAATGAGTCCTTGGTGAGGGTTTGAAGTTCGGGTAAGAAATCTGCCCTAAGGGTGAAAATATGCCCGCCATGTGTTCGGTGTTTTGCTTGACATAGCAAACGAACCTTAAAAATTATGAAACTTTAATCTTATATTTTTCAATGTTTTTACTGATGTTGGGTGAAATATAATAGAAATTTATGATGTAGAAAAATCATGAAAATTCCTGGAAGTTGAATGAACGATAAAAGAGCCTATAGGGCAGATTTGCTATGTAGTGAAGAAATAGGCTTATTTTGCTCTAGGAAACTCGGAATGATGTGCCGTCTTTTGTTTTGGAAACATGATATAATAAGGATTGGATTACCAAGAATAATTAAAAAGGGTTTGGGCTGTAATTTGAATATGTTAGATATCAGAACCTGAGTCTAGATGGGACTTCATTTTAATGAATGATTTGAATTGAATAATATGATGCTTATGAATTGAGTTATGATTGAAGTTATTCTTTGGACTATTAATATTCTTATGATGATACTAATATTGTGAGAATGATAGGAAGGGAAGGAGAGCTGATTGAACAAGTACAGGATAAAGGCAAGGGAAAATCCAGTTAAACTGTCAAGGTGAGTGTACTTATGATTTGTTTCATATATAAATATGAATATAGCTCTAAGAGCGGATTTGTTTGAATACTTCGGTATTCAGGATTTGTTTGGATATTAAAATATCCAGGATTGGTTGGGTCTTATGATCCAGGATTGGAATTGGACAAAGATCCAATGATTTGTTGGAACTTATGTTCCAGGATTTGTTATTGCCAATGGGCAGGATTGTTCGGATTTTATATCCACTTATTCTATATAGAATTGTTATTACATTGTAGGGAAGGAGTACCTCACTAAGCTTAATGCTTACAGTTATATTTTAACAATTTCAGGTTTCTATGCTGCCAACTAGAATACCATATGACCGGTAACTTTGAGAGTTGCACCGTTGGAAGGAGCCGGGGTTTAAATGTGGGGATTTTATCATTGTCACACTGAAGATTTTAATTTACTCACACATTGTATATTTTGTGTTAGTATGGATTGAGTTGATGATTGTGAAATTTTATCGTAGTTAATCATAGTATTGTATGTCCGCTTAAATTATGACTCTGATATTGATTTCGTTATGGCACAATAATAATATTATGTTGATTATGCGCATTATACAGTAAAATATGGATAGATGAATTATATTTCCAATGGGCTCTAGATTATGATTTAATTATTCTAATAATAAATGATTAGTATGGATATTGGGTTTGGGGTGTGACAATTAGTGGTATCAGAGCGTCTAGGTTATTAATTCTGGACGTGTGTGACGATTAGATGGCAGTTATTGATTGATTTGATATTATTGAATTGTTTATATACTAACAAATAGTTTAGTACTGTAAACTGTTTATATTGGTTGTTAGAATTTTATTGTATTACAGATAATTCCAGATGGAACCTGAGAATGGACAACCTAGAGAAGAGGGAGTCGCTTCTCGTACAGAGAATACTGAAGTGGAGCAAAGTGTTGCTGGAAGGGCTAGAGAGCAAGAGCAGCCTACAGAGATGCAAATAATGGCGCAGGCAATGATGAGGATGGCAGAGCAACAAGAAAGAAATATGGCGCAAATGGCAGAACAACAGGCTAGATATCTAGAATCCAAGACTGTGGCCAGGATTGAGAAAGAGGCAAGGAAGGAAATGAAAGATTCCATGCATGAGAAGTTTTTGAAGTTGAATCCTCCAGAATATTCAGGGTCAGTTGAACCTACGGAAGCTGAGATGTGGGTCAGGGATCTAGAAACTATCTTTGCAGTTATGAAGGTTCCAGATAACCAGAAAGTGAATCTAGCTGTGTTTAAGCTCAAAGGAGAGGCGAAATATTGGTGGGAAGCCAGCAACCATTTGGTGCCCAGGATGGAAGGTACTGATGTTATTACTTGGGCTGAATTTATTAAAGCTTTGTATGTTAAGTATTTCCCTAAGGTCTATAGGAGGGAGAAACTGAGGGAGTTTATAAATTTGACCCAAGGGAACATATCTGTGAGGGAGTATGATGCTAAATTTACTGCTTTGTCTAGATTTGCTACTAAGTATGTGCAGGAGGAAGAAGATAAATGTAGTAAGTTTCAAGATGGACTGATTTTGCCTATTCAAAATAGAGTAGCCACTTATGAGTTAGAAGATTATGCTACTCTGGTAAACAAAGCCATGATAGCAGAAAGGAAAATGAACCAAGGGGTGGCGAGCAGAGAGAGTTTTAAGAAAAGTAGATTCGACGCATCTCAGTATAGGGGAGGTGAGAGTGGAAGTGTTAAGGTGGAACCTCATAAATTTCAGAGAGGTGGTGGAGATAGTGGTAGAGGTCAAGGGAGGTTTGGTAGAGATACCAGGGGTGGAGGATCTTTTGGTTCAGCCAGAAAGTCAGGGAGAGGTGAGGCCCCAATAGGAGGTGTTACATGTTTCTTTTGTAAAGAGGAAGGACATTATAAATCTGAGTGTCCTAAGCTTAAGGGATTGGAATGCTACCATTGTCATCAAGTGGGGCATATTAAGAAGAATTGTCCGCAATTGGCACAGACTCCAGCAGCACATAGTGAAGTAGCAAGCAGAATGTTATCTCCAGGCAGTACAGTGAAGAGTGTGGGTAGAGGACAAGCTAGTGGTTCCAGGCCAGGTGGACGAGTCTTTACGATGAAAGAAGCTCAGATTACGCCAGATGTGGTGACAGGTACACTTTCTGTTAGTGATAGAAGTGCTTATGTTTTGGTTGATCCTGATTCCACACATTCTTTTGTGTCCTATGCTTTTGCCATATACTTGAATATACCGTGTGCTCGTTTAGATGTGAGGTTGGGTATTTATATGCCTATGGGGGATATGGTTGTAACTGAATATGTTTTTCATGATTGTGTTTTGACTGTGGGGTCTAGAGATACAGTTATAGATCTACTTCCATTGGATATTTCTGATTTTGATATAATTCTGGGAATGGATTGGCTATCCAAATATCATGCATCCATGGATTGTTTCCGTAAGGAAGTTGTTTTTAATATGCCTGGTGAGCCTGAATTTAAATTTGTGAGGGAAAGGAAAATTGTTCCCAGTTGCATCATTTCTGCTATTCAGACGAGGAAATTATTGAGTAAGGGTTGTGAGGGTTTTATTGCATATGTTCTTGACACTAGGAAGGGGGCTTTACAATTAGTCGATGTTCCTATTGTACGGGATTTTCCTGAAGTGTTTCCTAGTGAGTTGCCAGGGTTACCTCCAGAAAGAGAAGTTGAATTTAGTATTGAATTAGCACCAGGGACAACCCCTATTTCTATGGCACCGTATTGAATGGCACCTGCTGAGTTGAAAGAACTCAAGATTCAATTGCAAGATTTACTTGATAGGGGGTTCATACAACCTAGCGTATCTCCATGGGGTGCGCCAGTTTTATTTGTGAAAAAGAAAGATGGTACCATGCGTTTGTGTATTGATTATAGGCAACTGAATAAAGCTACAATTAAGAACAAGTATCCTTTACCTCGTATAGATGATTTGTTTGATCAGTTGCAGGGTGCTAAAGTGTTTTCAAAGATAGACTTGCGATCGGGTTATCATCAGGTGAGGGTGAAGGAAAGTGATATTTCTAAAACCGCTTTCCGTACTCGGTATGGTCATTTTGAATTTCTTGTGATGCCTTTTGGGGTGACTAATGCTCCAGCTGTATTTATGGATCTTATGAACCGGGTACTGCATCCTTTTGTTGATTCATTTGTGATAGTTTTTATTGATGATATTCTGATTTATTCCCATGATATGGTTGAACATGAAAAACATCTCACAACTATTTTGAATCTGTTGAAAGATAAGAAGTTGTATGCCAAGTTTAGCAAGTGTGAATTTTGGCTATCACAAGTTGCATTTTTAGGCCATGTTATTTCTGGAGATGGTATATGTGTTGATCCTAAAAAGGTAGAGGCTATTGTGAAATGGGAGAGACCCGATAATGTGACTGAGGTGAGGAGTTTTCTGGGTTTAGCTGGGTATTATAGAAGGTTTATTAAGGGATTTTCTTCGATTGCCTTACCAATGACTAAACTGACTCGGAAAGATGTTAAGTTTGAATGGAATTCTGATTGCGAAAATAGTTTTGATGAATTGAAAAAGAGGTTGGTAACCGCACCTGTTCTTACTATTCCGCATGGTGGAGATGGTTTTGTTGTTTATACCGATGCTTCACATCAGGGGTTGGGTTGTGTTTTTATGCAGCATGGTAAAGTTATTGCCTATGCTTCTAGGCAGTTGCGTACACATGAACGTAATTATCCTACACATGATTTGGAACTTGCTGCTATTGTATTTGCTTTGAAATTATGGCGTCATTATCTATATGGTGAGGTATGTGAAATTTTTACTGACCATCAAAGCCTTAAGTATTTGTTTACTCAGAAGGAGTTGAATTTGAGGCAGAGGCGATGGATGGAGTTAATTAAAGATTATGATTGTACAATTCACTACCACTCAGGAAAGGCAAATGTAGTTGCAGACGCTTTGAGTAGAAAGGCTTCAGGCAGGTTATCGTGTATTCGATGTGCTAGAGTTGCTCATATTTTGGAGTTGAGATTGATGGGAGTGGAATTGCAGCTAGCAGATGGGGACAGATTCTTTGCTCATGTAAGCGTGAGGCCTTTGTTAGCTACCCATATTCATGATTTGCAAAGTCAAGATCCTTTCCTTGAGAAGAAACGACAAGATCTCCGAGATGGTAAGTCTGAAGATTTTTGTATTGTGAATGATGGCACTTTATTGTATAAGCATCGGTTGTGTGTGCCTAATGTGTGTGGATTGAAAGAGGAAATTTTAGATGAGGCTCATAATTCCATTTATACTATGCATCCTGGTAGCACTAAAATGTATAGGGATTTAAAGGAGCATTATTGGTGGAATAATATGAAGAAGGAAATAGCTGATTTTGTTGCGAGGTGCCTTATATGTCAGCAAGTGAAAGTGGAGCATCAGAAACCTACTGGTCTGCTTCAACCATTGCCGATACCGGAATGGAAATGGGATCATGTAACGATGGATTTTGTGGTTGGGCTTCCTCGATCTCAGAAGGGGTCAGATTCGATTTGGGTAGTGGTGGATAGATTGACAAAGTCCGCTCACTTTCTAGCAGTCAAGACTACGTATACAGTTGATAGGTATGCTAGATTGTATGTTAATGAAATTATTCGATTGCATGGAGCACCGGTATCTATTGTTTCAGATAGGGACCCTACTTTTACATCCAGATTTTGGGATAGCTTGCAGTATGCTATGGGTACTAACTTGAAGTTTAGTACGGTTTTTCACCCCCAGACAGATGGGCAGTCTGAAAGGATAATACAGATTTTGGAAGATATGCTTAGAGCTTGTGTTCTTGATTTCAAAGGTAATTGGGATGAATATTTGCCTTTGATAGAATTTGCATATAACAATAGTTTTCAGTCTACTATTGGTATGGCTCCATATGAAGCCTTGTATGGTAGACGATGTCGTACACCGATATGTTGGGGTGAAGTTGGTGAAAGGAAGATAGAGGGTCCAGAATTAATTGAAGTCACCACTGAAAAAGTGAAGATTATTCAAGATAGAATGAGAATAGCTCAAAGCAGACAGAAAAGTTATGCGGATAAACGACGAAAAGATTTGGAATTCCAGAAAGGGGATTATGTGTTTCTTCGGATATCTCCATGGAAAGGAGTTATGAGGTTTGGAAAGAAAGGGAAATTAAGTCCACGCTACATTGGACCTTATGAAATCCTTGAGAAAGTCGGGATGGTTGCCTACAAGTTAGCGTTACCACCAGAATTATCTCGGTTACATGATGTTTTCCATGTTTCTATGTTGAGAAAGTATGTAGCAGACCCTTCACATGTATTGGTGGAACAACCTATTGAGTTGAAGGAATATTTGAGCTACGTGGAAGAACCGCTTGCTATCGTTGATAGGAAAGAACAAATATTAAGATCAAAGGTGATCCCACTTGTGAAAGTTGTGTGGAGAAGGCATTCCATGGAAGAAGCTACATGGGAGAGTGAGGATAGCATGAAAATGCGTTATCCCTATTTGTTTGATTCGGACAACCAAGGTATGTCAATTTCGAGGACGAAATTTCCTAACAGGGGGAGAATTGTGACAACCCGAATATAATTATGATTAATTATACGTAAATCATGCCTAGCTTGTGTGATATGATTAGTGTGTTATTAATATATGTGATGTTAATTTATTATGTTTAGTCTAATCCTACCTCCAAAAAGCATGAAATGTCGAATTAGTTACAAATACAAAATTTGAAGGTTTCGATAGGAATGTCCATGTTTAAGGCTAGTTTTGACCTTTATGACATAACAATTGACTTGAGGTGAAAACTACATAATTGTAGACAAGTGAGTTATGGTTGTAACACAACAAACGGTGAATGAAACGGAGGTTCGAGTGAGAAGTTATACCAAAATTACGAAACAAGGGCAAAGTAGTCCATCCGTTAAGTAGTATTTTGTCTTAATATGGAAACAAATGTTTTATTCTCATTGGTTGGGAAGGGTGGTGTCTTTGGCCGACCTCAAACCCTTAGAATTACCTCTTTATTCAGCCAAAATGCAGCCATGAGAGATTTTAAGCCTAAGGAAAGAGAAGTTGGAAGTTAGGAAGAAAAAGTGAGGAGAAAATTGAAGAAAATTCATAGAAAATTACGAAAAAGCCCCTAAGGTAATTCCAACCATGAATCTTGCTATTTTTTCTTTCATTTACGATTTATATGATATAAATCCTTGATTTTTATTGAACTTTCATGTTTGGGTGCATATGTATGGATATATGCAAGTTTAAGTTAAGTTGAATGTACAAAACCCTAAGATTGCTTTGTTTAGAAACTTTGTTTATTCAAACTTCCATATATTTTTGTATAGTTACTGGAATCGATTGATTCAAATTGGATATTAACATGGACTCATATATGTATGACATATCCGAAAATCATGTGAAAATACCAACAAATGAGTCCTTGGTGAGGGTTTGAAGTTCGGGTAAGAAATCTGCCCTAAGGGTGAAAATATGCCCGCCATGTGTTCGGTGTTTTGCTTGACATAGCAAACGAACCTTAAAAATTATGAAACTTTAATCTTATATTTTTCAATGTGTTTACTGATGTTGGGTGAAATATCATAGAAATTTATGATGTAGAAAAATCATGAAAATTCCTGGAAGTTGAATGAACGATAAAAGAGCCTATAGGGCAGATTTGCTATGTAGTGAAGAAATAGGCTTATTTTGCTCTAGGAAACTCGGAATGATGTGCCGTCTTTTGTTTTGGAAACATGATATAATAAGGATTGGATTACCAAGAATAATTAAAAAGGGTTTGGGCTGTAATTTGAATATGTTAGATATCAGAACCTGAGTCTAGATGGGACTTCATTTTAATGAATGATTTGAATTGAATAATATGATGCTTATGAATTGAGTTATGATTGAAGTTATTCTTTGGACTATTAATATTCTTATGATGATACTAATATTGTGAGAATGATAGGAAGGGAAGGAGAGCTGATTGAACAAGTACAGGATAAAGGCAAGGGAAAATCCAGTTAAACTGTCAAGGTGAGTGTACTTATGATTTGTTTCATATATAAATATGAATATAGCTCTAAGAGTGGATTTGTTTGAATACTTCGGTATTCAGGATTTGTTTGGATATTAAAATATCCAGGATTGGTTGGGTCTTATGATCCAGGATTGGAATTGGACAAAGATCCAATGATTTGTTGGAACTTATGTTCCAGGATTTGTTATTGCCAATGGGCAGGATTGTTCGGATTTTATATCCACTTATTCTATATAGAATTGTTATTACATTGTAGGGAAGGAGTACCTCACTAAGCTTAATGCTTACAGTTATATTTTAACAATTTCAGGTTTCTATGCTGCCAACTAGAATACCATATGACCGGTAACTTTGAGAGTTGCACCGTTGGAAGGAGCCGGGGTTTAAATGTGGGGATTTTATCATTGTCACACTGAAGATTTTAATTTACTCACACATTGTATATTTTGTGTTAGTATGGATTGAGTTGATGATTGTGAAATTTTATCGTAGTTAATCATAGTATTGTATGTCCGCTTAAATTATGACTCTGATATTGATTTCGTTATGGCACAATAATAATATTATGTTGATTATGCGCATTATACAGTAAAATATGGATAGATGAATTATATTTCCAATGGGCTCTAGATTATGATTTAATTATTCTAATAATAAATGATTAGTATGGATATTGGGTTTGGGGTGTGACATTTATAGTCAATGGTCATCTCTGAGGACAATTTCATCCCTAACTTTCAAAGTTTGTTTAGAAACATCGGTAGTTCCATCGATATTAAATTAATTCAACAACTACCTTACACCACCTGCAAATACTTTTCCCAACACTCCACCACCTTGCTGACATTGGAAGACCTTAGGGATACCCCAATCATATAATGATAGTCCATTCATTCTCTCTCCAAAAGTTCTCCTATAAATAGGAATTTTGTATAAGCTGAAAGGGTACCTATCTCGACCATTAAAAGAGATTAAGTCATTCAAACAATCAGACCTACAAGAGTTCTAAGCTTACCTAAGTGTTTTCACTTATTTCTAAATGCACAACCCATTGTTATGAGATCACATTTGTAACTTGGATCTTTTCCATTGTAGATACTATCTATATATACATAGACACCTTAGACATTTCATCCAATTACATCCTAAGGTCCCTTGTCCTGTTGACAAAAGATTCAAGACCTCAGACTCTTTTTACCAAACCTCAAAAGGTATCTTAAAATGTAATATGCCATTTCTAATGTAATAAACTAGTGTAATACCTTTTTAATCGGTTGTAACCCAACTGAGGTCTAAACCAATTTAAAACATTGTCTCTTACATTGACATTTCTCTCCACTTACCCATTTGAGGTCCAGAGGGGAGTGCTTATAGGTTTATGGTCACGAGTAATTTTAACACTCTTCACAAAGGACCTTAGGAAGTAACTAATTGACTTTTTAATGGGTTCTTGCGTATTTATCTAGGGCTCAACAAGGTATACAAAGTATAATACAACTAGAAATGATCATAGTTACAACTTTATGCTCAGAACAATGGTTTGAGAGAGGGTGCAACGAAAAGTAAACACTAATGAAGGTTGAAATACTTAGTTCTCTAGAAGTATGATCTTTTAAACATGTTAACCTATTAGATTTCTCAAGATTAGTTAAATTTCAACCATTCAACAACCTTCCTTTTATATGCAACGTCTAGGAGAGAAAATGAGTTGATAGTTATACCAACGTTAGGGTGCCCTTGAGGTTTGATGTGTTAGCAAAATAGTGGAGTGTTGGACAAAGTTTTTTTCATGTGTGGTAAGGGAGTTGATAAGTGAATTAAATATGGAATGTGAGCCTTAAATGTAAGTGGTCTTGAATTGTTGCCAGGGGAAATTGATTTTTTTCTCTTCAACTACCCTCTAAACTGGCTGTAAAAGCTTTGTCGGATGTCAAGAGGTGTGGAACTGTTATGGGACTATCATAAGTTGACCTTGAGGTATTACGCAATGATATACCTTAGTGTCGAGGGTTATGTGACATTGGGAGGTTATTTTTGTTTATTCTTTGGTATTCTCTGAGCAATAGAAATGGAGAAGTCTACAATTATGGTCTATGAGCATGATTGAGGCTACTTACTAGAATTCATTACCCTTCTTAAAGGACAAAACGATAACTGAGGTATGTAACAGTACTGTATCCTTTCATTGATAGCATGAAAGGTCTAATGGTTCAAGAAATGTTCTGTCTGAGATCAAAGGATATACATGGGACCTTTTTTCTTTTCTGAGGGTAGTCTAGTGGTCTAAGTGCCTTTTCGATTCCATGTTTTGAAGATGGTATCATCAATATCCCCTTATTATGTCTTACAGAAGGGGCAACAGTTTACTCTGGTACAAGTTATGGATAAAGTTATAACTAAGAACTAAGATTCTTGTAATAATTAGGTTTTATTAGGAAGGCTCATTGACGTGGATATGTACATGTTTTGGCAGCTAAGAGCATTGATATGATTAATAGGATTAAAGAATCTAATCTTAGTTTTTGAACAAACTAGAACACTTGGCCTTAAAGGCTATAAAAGATCCCATTAGGCTTGGTTGAATCCTTCACTACTCATCAGAGCTATTTATTCTCTCTCTAAAACTCTCTTTAGAAACCAACCTTTTTCCTTCCAATAATAACTGCTAAAAATATCTCCCCTTCAAAGGTATTGGACCCAAAGCCCTTGTCTATCGTTGGGCCTTAAATTTTTTTACCTCTAATAATGGAGTCAAAGATTAATACTTCTGTTAGACCCCCAAGTTCATTCCCTTGTATAAAGGTGATTAGTTATCTAGGAGTTCGCTACCTTGATTTTTTTTACAGATCTCACTCCGTCTTTCGAACTTTTGAATAATACATAGAAGGAATTTAGAGGACATACCCGATTTTAGAGACCATCACTTTAAGGGACATTAGGCCTTATAAGAGGTCCTATATAGTGGTCACTCACAAATGTTCTTCAATAAGTGCTTCCTAAATATGGGGTTCTATTACTATTTTCTTTATGGGTTATGATGATTTTAATACGTATTGGGATAGCCCATTCCCAGTTATCTAGTGGACAGAGTGGTGGACTTTAGGGAGTCCATCAAAGGTAATAATTATGTTCCACTAGAATAATTCTTGCAATTGTATAGGGTCCATTAATAGAATACAAAAATGACAAAGGTCTGAAGTACTTAACTCCTAGGACGAAGGTGGTTATCGCTGGGGATAAGAATAATGTTCCTAATAAATGGAAGGAAAGTTTCTTCTTCATAGATGAAAATTGGGACACCCCAGACCTCACTGAGCCAATTGGTTTCCATACTCTCGAGTTTATTACCTCCAATGTGGGTTAAGTTAAAGTTTGACTTTTTCCCTTGTACTCGAGTATATTTATTGGTTTTTGTCATGAGTTTTAAAAATCTATTTTCCTTGTAAGAATTTGTGAGCCCTCTAGTAAAGAAGTGGAAAAAACTACTTAGGCCAAGAAGTTGGACTTCATACTTGTCAAGCTCCTTGTTAAAGCCAAATATCTTTTCAATTATGGGATGGGACATTAGCCCAAGGCTTTAACCTCTGACAATGCTCTAGTTGTCTCGAAAATGATCTTTGGGGATATGTTGGTGTTTAAACCCTTTATCATGGTGTCCTGGAAGAGAAAGAACTCATTCAATCTATCATAGAGGTTCCTCAGGTTTTTGAGGTAGAGGATGGCCAACCCAAGGGTAAGGTTGGGCTTCCCTCTAAGATTGAAGAGGTAATTCTTTCAGTTAATGAGTCAATTTTACTAGAGTCTAACAATCCCCCTATTAAGTAACTTGGATTTTCTATTTTGATTTTACCTCGCATATGGTTTTTTGATAGCTAACTCTGATTTTTTGTTGATTCGGTACATGAAGTGGAGTAACAAAGATGTCTAGGAAGTTTGTCAAAGAAACATCTGGTGAGGCCACTATTAACAAGAAGGAGAGGTCCAATATTTGAGACAACATATGAAGTTTAGCACATCTTTAGATCATACAGTTCCATGGTTTAGGATACTGAATGAGGCATACATGAAGCTTGACTCATCTAAAGGCTGAGTGATGGGGCCCATAATAAAACCCTTCCCTTAGTGCAATCATTATCGAGGGAAGGTGGAACCTTGAGGGAAACATAGAGTCATTCTTCTTTTCAAGGTGACTTGAATCCCATAGTCTCATTAGTTATGAAAGCCAAAGTAAAGGAGGTAATGATTTCCCCTTGAAAGATAGGGGCCTGAAAGAGGTGGTAAAGGTATTCAAGCAACATAAAGGTAAAACTCCTCATGTGAGGGTTGGATTTGATGTCTCCATAGTTAGAGAGGTAATCATAACCTCTATCAACTGAGAAGATGAATTAGTATGCCTTAGTTGTGGATGACTATCGATCCATGGACAAAACAAACCATTATGAGATAGTGGCCACCCCGAGGTCTAGGGGAACCTTTGCTAGTGCCCATGAGTTGGTCCATTTCTTTGGGAGGTATTTTTAACTTCCTTTTCATAGTTTGCTTAGTTTCTTTTGTGTTTTTTTTCACTTTGTTACTATATTTTTCCCTTCTATATCAAGCCCAACATTTGGAAAAATCTCTTATGAAAGATGCCATTGATGGCACTAAAGGGTTGAACAAGGTTTTTTAGTTATAAGACAAATGGGACCTTGTTCAAATGGAAGTAAGTTAGTTAATCACTAATTTATAGCTGAAGGTATCTTCAATGTAGAAGGTGAGGTTAGGCATATGGTCTAATATTGATGAGTTGGATTAGGACCAACTTCTGAATGTGAAGACTCTTAAGGACATTACATTTCTCCTGGATATTATTTGAGATTCCATGCTCAGTTCAAGGAGAACCACACTTTAGGAGCATAAAGTCATGGTTAAGGTTATATAAGATTAGTCCCTTATGATTTACGCTATTTAGGTGAAACTTCTATAAGATGAAAATGATATGGGTATTTTGAAGAAGCATGTTAGTTGATCTCACTGATGTGAAGAACCTACTGACCTCTAAAGGTCATGAAATTGATGACTATGTTGAGGTCTTAGTGAATCAAAAAGAGCTCCAATGGAATATGAACACCATAGTGAAGGGTAATTTTTACTCCTATCTTGAGTTTGAGCCCTTTAACTAGTTACTTTTCCATAAACATAATTATGCATTTCAAGCGTGCTAGGCTAAGGTCCAACATCTTTGTCTGAACATGAACATCACTAGCAAATATATCGAATCTCCTTCGTCTGGCGAGGAGAGATCGAATGATTTGAGCAATTATGGTGGTGATGCTAATGAACCCTATGCCTCGTAAGTCGAAAAAGAAGAATCTTTGAAGAAAGACTAATCTGCTCAGCACTAATCAAGACCCCAAAAAAGTGAATCTTTTATTGACCCCACAACCTACATCCTTGAAGAGGATATTATGTATTTTTTGCAGTTTCTTTTAAACTTTTGGGTCATGTGACTTTTGATGTAAACCCTTGCTTAGTTTTCATTGAATGACCTTGGGTTGTTTTTAGCAATTTTGACATATGTATAACGTTACTATGCTTTATACTTATTGTAATCCTTCTCTTTAGTTCATACATGTTTTACTTTGTTTTTTCATATCATTCATCTATCTGAGGCCCATAAGTGGGTAGTACTCCCTTAGCCCCGCATAAGTTCTTTGTAAATCAAGATAACTTAGAGTAGTGAATTTGTTGAAGTAGATTTGAGGTTCTTTATACCTCTTCCATGGATTTTAGATTTTTTAAATTCAACATTGAGGTATTGTAATGGATCATTAGACCTTATAACCATAGAGTATTTTATACTTGTACTTTTTAGGATTAATGGTCTAAAAATTTTACAAAAAAGCTTGTTCTCCTCTCCCCACAAAAAATGACAGTAAAGGTAAAAGATTAAATCTTCTAAGGGTTATAAGACATTAAATTTAAAATTTATCCGACCTTAAGCTCCCCAATGCAAGAGATCATAAGACCACTGAACTTAGGTAATTTGAAATATAAAGTCCCACAAAGGGTTATAAGACCTTTGGAGATTTTGGTGTTTCTATTAGGCTGAAAAGCCTCTGAATCCTTGGGATTTGCACCTTTTGCTATAAAACTAGAGTTTTTTTGGATATTTTTTTGTGTTTTAAACATTTATCCCCCTCCCCCAATGTGTTTTTGTAAAATCAAAAGTTTTGTGTCAAATATAAGATTTTATAGTTAAAAGAGGTGTTTGACATTTGGATTTTTTAAACAATGAGGTTAAAAAAGAGTTGACAGATCATTTTTCGTATTCATATAACTTTTCCCTTTTAAAACCATACTTTCTAGATGCACAAAAATCATATCAGCTGCCAATTTATGGGTCTTTGGAGCTTAATCAATTTGAATGGATACAAGGATGAGATTTTGGGCATTCTTGTATTCTTTTTTAGGTTCTCAAACCTTTTACTGTTAATTTAAGCCAAGTTTGGAATCCTTGCAACTTGAAGTGTGGGTTCTGAGACCTTATCTTAAACCTAAAGCCAAGGTTGAAGTCCTTACAACTCAGTGTTTGGGTACTGAGACCTTGGTTTAAGTTTAGAGTGAAGGCTGATATCCTTACAACTCATAGGGTGGGTCCTTGAATTCTTAGAGTAAAGGCTAACATCCTTGAAACTCAAAGTTTGGGTACTTATACATTAAGTTTAGATCCAAGTATGAAATCCTTTTAACTCTGAAAGAATACATATGTTGAAACATTATGGGTTACCAAAATCTTCTTTTCATTTCATTGAAGTAGAAGAATACATCATGCATAATATTTTTGAGGTCTTATATATACTAAGGATGTAAAAGTTCGTGCCCTTAAATGTATCTGAGGTATTATAACACCTAAGAGTTTCTATCTTGGTCACCACATAAGGGTCCTTCCATTTTGGGACTAGATTCCTTCACTCCGATTTCTGGTTACAATGGTGAACTATCTTAAAACCAAGCCCCTACTTTGAATTCTCGATGCCAAACTTTTTTTTTGTTAAATAGGATGTCATCCTCTAGTTTTATGAAATAATTTTTATTACGACAACTTCCCTATATTCTTCCAATTCATCTAGCGAATTCTTGATTCCTTCATCATTGGCATCTGGTTCAAAATGAGGTACCCTTTGTGTGGATATTTACCCTATGTTTAAATCACCGCTTCGGTGCTAAATTTCAAGGAGAATGGAGTTTCAATCGTTGGACCTCTAACTACGAACTATATGCCAAAAAATGCTTGGCAACTCTTCATAACATATCCTCTACTTGGATGTTTACTTAAGGAGGCCCTGAAGAGGAGTAGTGGTTACTTGTGCAATAATTTGAGCACAATTCTCTGCATGATGGGTTATCAGATTATGGGTCATTGTATGAGATGATGGCATTGGGCAAGAAAAACCATCAATTCATATTCTTCCAAATGAAGTTGGTGGTTCTCTTCTACGTGATGGTGACTAAGGGCTCAGCCCACTTAGTGAAGGAATCAATGTCCACAGTATATAATTTGTTTTGGCCATTATTGAGCGGAAAATGACGTACACAATCAACCCCCCATTTGAGTAAAAGGGAAAGGACTTAGCACGAGAGCCATCTTATTTCCTGGCTCATTTGGCAAAAAGGTGTACATATAACATTTGTCATAATCATACACAAGGTTCATGGCTTCCTTCCCCATTGTTGGATAGAAGTACCATGTAACACCCCGTATTTATGTGCATTTAATATTTAATTAATTCGGGAAAATTTTTAAATAACGTGTGTGTCATAATTTAATTGAATTAGTTATGTTAATATTTATTTAAATATTAATCGGATAGAAGATGTGTAATACCCCGTATTTTTATGCTTTCTAAATTTGGGGATTTATTAAATTTAATGTGAGATATTAATTTAATATAAACCCGGAAATTAATTATTTTTTTTATAATTACTAACGTGACGAGAGTTAGTAATCATTGGAAATTTGTTGAATATTACTAATGAGTAAAGTAATATATGATATTGGTTCTATTAAATGTCACGAGTGAATAAAATGATAATTTTGGAAATTTAAGTCGGGACGCGCTCGTGTCGTGTTGGGACTAAATGTTGATTAATAAAAGTGAATAAATTATAAGTCACCCATATGATCATCTCGAGTGCGGTAAAGTGTCCGGAAGGGTCGAGATAGTCAAAATAATGTACCCGGGGGTTTAGTTTGGGTCTCGGGGCATTTTTAGGCCTAATTTACACCCCGGGAGGGCGTTTTGGACATTTTATATTTTTAGGCTTGAAAACCCACGAAAATTTTAGAGTTATATCAGATCCTTAGGGTTGCCTTCTAGGGTTAACTCAACCAAAAACAAGAAACGACCATTGGAGAAGGAAGGAGAGAGCTTGCCCAAGAGTTTTAGGCCAAGACCCCCTCCGTTTGCGCCGCCATCGCCGCCAAACGATAGATCGCGTAATATGGATCACCACCACGCCGATTTCATCCACAAATCAGAAACAAAAATCCCCAGGCAAGTATTTATCTTTCTTAATTTCGTTAATGCTTCATTCATGTTAGTTTAGGGTTGATTAGGATGAGTTTCTATGAAAGAAAACCCATGTTGGAGATTAGAAATTGCATGTTGTAGTGATATAAATGATAATCTGGAAATCCCCTTCACATGTAGAGGTTAAACCAAGGATTTATGATGGATTAGAAGTAGAAATTTCTGGAAAAAGAATGATTTGAATTAAGTTAAAGAAAGTTTTAGGGTTCATGAAAATTGTATAAATTTTGACACTTTAATCCATGATTCTTGATGAAAACTCACATGCCTTACGTTGAAAATTGTCCATTTGAGTTTAGAACGTTTGTGGTATAAATTTCTGGGAGTTTGGGAGTTAAAAGTTTGGATTTTGATGATGTTGGATGATAGAACCCGTAACTGGTATTCTGCAGATTCGCCATACCTGTTTGATTGATCGATCGAACCAAGAGTATCGATTAATCGACGCATCGATCGATAGAGCTCTTGCCATCGATCGATCGAGCCCTCCTGGAAGACTCATATTTCCCTTCTAAATAGTTGAATTCAATTTAATGAGTAATAATCTTTGGACATGATTATTAAAATATTTGGGGAGATAAAAGAAGACCAGTAGGACTTATTAAAAATATGAAACCTTTAATGTAAGACGAGATTTACATTTTTGGGGATGTTTACATATAAGGGACGATGGGACTATGTATTAAAGTGGGGAGACGCGTAAGGTAGTTACATTGGAAAATAAATGAGTACCTACTGAAATTTCACTTAGGAAAGATAAGAATCCATGAGTGTTACGTAGTAAGTTGGAATAATCCCTCAAATTAAAGTAAGAAACGAACCGTTATACGTGATAACTACATAATGAGAAATAAGGATAAATATCATAATTATGGGTTATGAGATGTACCTAAATTTGATATGGTAATAGTAGTATATTTATATGACTGTGTTTATGCATATACTATATATGTGTGAAAATCATGCCCGCGCTACTTGCTATCCCTGAGGTTACCACGCTGGGACAGTCTTATCTCGATGGGACTTTATGGGGGATATTGACTCGTACCCTAGAAGATAGAAATCCTTTGGTACAGGCTATCAGATCCATAGTCAAACGGTCTTAAGAGACGTGGGGGCATGTGCTGACCTCTTAGAGACTTGGAATCTATGCTTCGACTCAATATTGTTTGTGTTTGTGTTAATACAGTTCGAGAGTGATTCCGAACTTGTATTTCTCGTAGTACGAGTGATACGGGGACTTGATAGTATAGTATGCCCGCACCATAATTATTATGTGGGGTGCTGTTAGAATATATATATTATATGAGTGTTTAATATATATATATATATATATATATATTTAAATCTGGAATTTGGGAACTACCTGTTGTGTCTATGGTAAGTAAGAATGGAATAACTATTTCAATTTGGGAATAATTGTTTGAAAAGTATAATGTGTTACTGGGAAACTTTATTAGTAAATAAGGTTTAAATGAGAACGTTGTTGTTAAATGAAATTAACCTCTTAAACAATTGAATTTGTCAGTTTAAATCTTACGAGCAACTTAAGATAAGATAAGTTAAACCGTTGGAAAGGTTAGTGCGATAGGCGTGCACATTAGAAAAGAGGTGAGAAATTCTCAAGGGAGTGCCACACTAATATGTTGTTGCACTGGCCACTAAACATTTTAGATACTTGCTAAACAAATTTTAAATCGTTTTTACAATCGGGCTCTGACCCGTTTCCATTTTTCTTTTCTCTCTTGTATATATGTATATATTACAGGTGCCCATCTACAGGGGCGTCTTGCATAGGATCCTTTGGAAGGAACGCGCTGCAGCTTAGGTGGGAGTTGCAGGCCTTTTGTTTAGACGAACTCATTTGTTGATTCCACTTCTAGCACTATTTATCCTGTTGTTTTATTGGACATTGTGTTTCGTTTATTTCCAGTATTTACATTTTTGGATTTATTACTGTGTGGATGTTTTCCTTTAAGTTTTAATGTTGGAATTACTTAATTGGATGTTTAATTATTTGGATTGTTTGTTCCAGTATATTTGTTGGATGATTCTTAAATTATGAATTATGTAAAGAGTTAAATGTTGGATTATAAAATAAAATTTGGAAAGTAATGTCTAAAATGGTTTGGACACTTAGCTTAATTATTTAGGGTGTTTAAATTGGAAAAGTTATTTTTACGACAGTGATGCTAAGAATGAACCAGCCATTCACCTTGATTATAATTTAATAAAGGACTGATCACCCGGTATTTAATTAGGTGGGGTGTCACAAGATGGTTAATATTTATGGAAATTAAATTACTAAGTGAATAGTGATAATTTATTTACGTCATAACGTGTATAAGTGACGTGGCATTTATTTATCTCAGTCGGATGTTGGATATAGACTATGTTGGATGTGAGATAGGGATTTTTTATAAATTAAGTCAGATGTCAATTTTGAGTGCACGGTTGAGTCCTGATGGGCCTAGATAGTTGGAAAAGTGTACCCGAGGGTGGTAAATGGATCACAGAATATTTTTGGGCATAACCGAGCCCACTCGGGGGTATTTGGGCCATTTTAATTAGGCCTGTGTGATTAAAAACGGGATTTGGAGATAAAAATCTATGTTTTGGAGGTGTGGGCAGCCATAACTCATTTGGAAGAATTTGAGAACATAAGGGACAAAGATGGAGGACTCTTGAGAGAAAAAGAGGAAGAATAAGGAAGGTATTCTTCATCACACAACGATCTCTACACCAAAGGATAATCAGACACATCGAATTTATAAGGCAAGGTCAAATTGCTTCAATGTAAATTGGTGATATTCAATTCATATCATAGTAGGTGTTATACAAATGATTTTTGGATTGGGTTAATACAAATTGGGTTTTGTTTTGGGGTAGTTAGGAATCAAGTTATTGGGACTGGTTTTGATTCGTAAGGATTTTAGTGGATAATTCTGGGTAAACAACTTCACAGAAGCTGTTAATGGCGATTATGCCCGCGATGCCCTCTAGAAAATGGAATTTTCTAACTTTCGTTCTCTAATACGCTTTTTCCAAAACGGACCCAAAATGCCCCAAAATGGCATTTTAAAAATCTGGGAGTTTGAGTAAATTGAAAACCTTAGATTTGAGGATATTATATTATGGACCAACGGGGTGTTCGGATATTTTGGTTGACTGATGCCATGATAATAGATTAATTAATGGGGGATTAATTAATTAAAGCTTATAGCTGGATTAATTTATTATAGGATGATATGATAAATTGTTAAATATTATTTAATTAGGAGCGTTCTCTTTGTAATGAAATTTTGAGGAGTACGTCCTAAGAGATGGAAATTCAGGCGAGGTGAGCAAGTCCGGGTACATTGGTTGTGTGACACCAGGGAGATATTAAATTAATTAAAGAGTATATTAATTCAATTAGAGTCGTACCATAGACTCGGGGAGATAATAAGTTAATTAATGGGCATATTAATTAAATTAGAGTCGGACCATAGACTCGGGAAGATAATAAGTTAATTAATGGGCATATTAATTAAATTAGAGTCGGACCATAGACTCGGGGAGATATTAAGTTAATTAATGGTCATATTAATTAAATTAGAGTCGGACCATAGACTCGGGGAGAAAATAACTTAATTAATGGATAAATTAATTAAATTAGAGTCGGGCCATAGACGCGGGAATATGTTGGCCAGTGTTACGGACTTTGTACACCGTAAAGTCGGGATTAAATTATATATATATATATATATATACACGCTAGTGTGATAGTATATATATTGTGTGCTCATAAATACTGGTGGCTAGGTATTTATTTAGAATTATATGATCCAGTGCTATCGGGGGAGGTTGTGCGAAGTGGGTGAATCCCCTATCTTGTTCAGTAGGGCGAGTATATCCCCAGGTCATAGCGTCCAAATAGAGGTGGGCATTGAGGTGATTGTCTTCACACTCGGGGGAATATGACGGCCTCCAATACGTTTATATTTATATGTTCTGATTCGACGGTGGCTAACTGTGTCAGAAATCTAGGTGGGACTGAGTAGACCTGGGAAGATAGTACTTTAGAGAATGCAGCCGATGAGGTATTACTCTGAAGGATGGTTTTAATTATATTCAACATATGTGTGATTTTTTAATATAGTTCTACGTATAGAATGGAGTAGATAATTATATATGGGTAATTAAATACATGAAGAGAATTTGTATTACTTATATAACTAGTGAATTTTATATGACTTTTAAGAAATGATTAATTAAGTTAATGCGATAAATAACTTACGAAGTAAAGATACAAATTACTCGGGTTAGGGTAGATTTCTAGGAGTTTCATGACAAGACTAGTTAGACGGGGTGGTGTAACTAGGAGGGTCAGGAAGAAAGCGTTAGGTGTGCACTTTAGAGGAGGGGTGAGATGTATCTCAAGGGAATGCGACACTAACTTAAATATGAAGAGCATTCGTACATTTTAATTGTTGCATTTTAATTCACTTGCAAAATATTTTCAAAAGGACTTTTGGCTCTGACCCATACTTGCAAAATATTTTCAAAACCTTTTAGGTATCCAGCTATAGGAATGTCAAACTTGAAGATCTGTCCTAGAGATGCATAGCTGCAACAGGTGTGGATGTTGCAGGATTTGGACATAGACGCTTCAGTCATTTCATTCCTAGAGTAGGGTGCATCTTGGTATTTATTTCGGGCATGTTGCCCCAGCTATTTTCATTCCAGTCGAATTGTACTAGTTACTATTATTTGTTGGATTATATTAGTGGATGTTGGTTTTCAACCAATGGTTTATTCAGTCGGTCATTTATTGATTTATTTAGTATTGATTTAGATTGATGGTTTGTGTGAATAGTTCGTATTGATATTTATATGGTTGTTGTTTTTGAATAAAAAGAGTAAAATTTTGACATCAGCTTTTGAATATTAGGTGGTTAGTAAGTTTTAAAACGTTTTCGATAGTGATGCTAAGAATGAACCAGATGAGATTACTGTTTTAAATTGATATAGGACTGATCACCCGGTATTTCATTGAGCAGGGTGTCACATACCATTGGCTCAAAAATTTATAGATTAAGGTCTTCAATCCTATATCTGGCTTCTGACGGGATGAAGCATCACTGAGATGTTGAGTTATACTCGTTCTTAATCAATACACCGTTTTCTTGATAGTCTCGAGAAGCCAATGACTTCATTTGTCTATCTTAAAGCTTATCTTTTGATAGGATTCCATGTCCGAGTTGGGTTTTGATGGATTGTCCAGGGAGAAACAAAGACAATTGGACCTATTATATCTGAAGATGCCACATGGGCAAGATGATGAGACTCTAAATTTTCTGCCCATGGGGCCCTTCTGATGAAAAATATAAGTATCATATTAATGAGGTCTTATCTAATTGATAAGTATGCTTCCATCTTCTCATGTTTGGTAGACCTCAATGACTTGGTTGACCATTATTGAAGAGTCGCTAATGTCCTCTACTATTTCTATTTTTAAAATGATGGCTAGACCTAGACTACCACCAAGGCTTCATACTCCGCCTCATTAGTAGAGGATTTGAACTTAAAATGAAGAGCGAGAGAGATAATGTGACATCCCGCTTAAAATAATAACGATTGGCCAACCCTATACTAAAATAAATCAGGAATCTCAAGTGGATCATTCTCAGCATCAACTGTAGATACTAAATAAATATAGCAAACTACCCAATACAATAGTAAGCAGATGCCAAAAAAATTTAAAACATAGAATGAACATCGTACTAACTTCATAGCAACTACCGAACATGATAAAATGTACACATGTACTACGATAAAAAGAAATACCCATATAAAACATAATAAGTACAACAAAAGAAAAATACCCGAATATGCTGTGAGGTCACAGACAATACAACAAATCATAGGAGAGAAAAATATAAAAGTGCTATAAAAATAACTCTTGGGTACAAATCCGATATAAAAAATGATTCCTATCTAGATTTACAAATGGTAGGAAGTGGCTATAACAAAATCCCACAACAGTCCATATCTGCCACGACTCCCAAGACACTGGATATAAAAGCATAATTGGTATTCTTGCGGTGGGACACCTGTAGTGTATAATTTATGTATAACAAGAGAGAAATATAAACGGGTCAGAGCCTGAGGTGTGAAAACACTTTTATCAAGTGCATTAAAATGCATAATACTTATAAATGAACAATTTCATGATTAAAGTGGAGTCCCACTCTCTTGGAACTCTAACTCACCCCTCGACTAAAGAGCACACCCAAACATATGGACATGAACCTTAATTAAACTACCCGACACATTCTAGGTACTGTTCAATCTTAATCTACGCACAATCAACTCCCGCGTGAGACACTATCTCAAGTACAAGCCAAATTCTTATCCTTCTATCATCTCCTAAGTTTACGCCCAAACTCTTACCTCATTATGTATATATCTACATACATATCTTACTAACCTTCATTAATTTCTAGTTAAAAACTTTAACAAGTTATTGGCATTAGAGTAGTCACACGTCTGCTTTAGATACCTATAAATTAATGCACTCACCATAGCGCATAACCCTAGTACCAAGAACAAAATTTCTCCCCTCTCCCAACATTGTGCTACATTTCGTGCATGGGGCGTCTCGCAAAGCAAAATCCAAATAAGGAACCCCCTCGATACACTACTCGTTGACAACGTTGTTCATTGAGATCCATTATCCCCTAAGCACACCACAAATATAACCTCGACTACTTATCATGTACCACTCTCTCTAAGTACATAAGTATGATATTGCACAAAACCTTTAGGGTCTATACAACATTATTTCTATTGATAAGTCATGCTCATTCGATCCCTAAAAAGAACGTATACATAACACATGTAACGTGTATTATAAAATACTCATATCACATTTACTATAGGATATATATAACATTACTCTAGTTGTAAAGCACAATCATTCACCTTATTGAAAATGTACATGTAACACACATAACATGTACTTAAAATATCCAAAACATAATCACTTATAGGATATAAAAATACACATCACAATGCGATCATCTTACAGGAATAACTCACTTTGACCCCGGTTACTAGCGGTCGGATTAGATCATACCGACTTGGTAAAATCCAAATCACAATATATGGGAAGTAGGTCATAGTTCCTAACCTGAAAGTGAGAACGAATCATACCCAAGACTTCTCACCCAGAATAAAAATCAGGCAATAAATAATGAATGACTATGATCTGGGAACTATACGCTCCCTGCTCCTTAAGCCAGGGGACTCACCCGAATCATGCAACTTCCCATGATAGCATGTGCTAGGTATGCTCACACAATAAGTATATATATTATTCACACTAGATATATATGCAATCACATTATATATAGAAACCATCACACAAAGTGTATACAATCACGCCATATATTCATACACACATATATATGTACATACTATATCCCGTCCGTATGCATGAAAGCAATAAACTTAGCTATAGGTGTATATAATTTTCATTATACTAACAAACGTTATAACGCACACTTTCCCAATTCATGATATAATACGATCCCTCACTTGAGCATATTCATCCATTTCTCCTAGGATATGAATAGTCTCTCAATTTGATCCACATTACGGATACTATCTTATAACCGATTGTATATAATAATCCTCATTCCCACACTATCTATATCCGTATACACACCGACACACAATAATTATCCCGGATGTAAGTATAAACACAACCTATTAGTCGGTAATCCACAAGCTCAGTTCCAATTCATTTTATAATCCCATCATCTTTTTTTCCTACAATAATTTCCTTAATAAAAGAGGCACTATACCCTCGTACCATTTTTAAAATAGGCCCGAGTATCACCTTACTATCCTAAGGTAACAATCTCTTGCTATTATAACCTAACCCTCTATAATACATTCTCTAAGAAGGTCCCTAAGTTTTAAACCTAAAAGAAAAAGGGGTAGAAAAAATATCCCATTCTTTGGCTAAAAATAGAGTACCGATCGACCGGACCCTGACCCCTGGTCGACTGCAGTTCTGGAATTTTCCTTGCCAGGCAAACATTATGCTTTTCCCTTGAGGCGCGGTTGATCGGCTTCCTGGACGCAGTCGACCGGACATACCAGATATTTCAGCCATTCCTCATTTCGAACAAAACATAACTTTCCGAAAACCCAATATATTCCCATCTAACCCAAAATCTTCAACCGAATCATGTTTATAACGTTAAAACTCATAATATAAATAAACCCAACTACTTAAACAACCTCAAATCCGTAAATAAGCATCAAATGCAAGATTTAACCCAAAAATCTAGATTTTTACCTATTAACTCAAAACCCATATTTTTATCCACGAATCGTGAAATAAATGAGACACATAATTTTTTTAAGAATATTAATCACTTGCCTCGAAGTTGTAGAGGTTGAATCGTCCTCGAAATCGCGTATTGGCCGGAATCCCTAAGATTTCTCCTCTCTCTTAATCCTTTCTTCTTCCGGCCTCTCTCTCTCTAGGGTTTTCTCAATCTAAAAAATGAGATTGTTATCTCACGTAGGCTTTTTAAGCCTTAGTTACAAGATACCCAACTTTAAATGATAATACACACTTTAAATGACTCGTTTACTCCAATTCGAGTCAAACTAGCTTATAATATTTTGGGACCGAAATAAAACCCAAGGAAAGTCATTTTGACTATCTCAACCTATTCAGGATCAACTGCGCATTCAGAATCGTCATCTAAAATACTTTATAACATCCTCAAATTTTGACCTCAATTGCCAAATTTAAAATTTTCCAATTTAAATAAATATATATTTCTCCTAATTAAATTTAAATTCTCAGTCCTAAAATCACGAGTTATTACAGACTTCCCCCTTATAAGCATTTCTTTCTCGAAATTAAGTTAAGCCTAGGACTTCAAAAATCAACTAGTTCCTACGTCACCTACCCTCAAGATAACTATACATAGCTCTCCCACTTCTAATGGCGACTTATTTTAACTTTAAAATCAAATTAGATAACCCGGGCGCCCATACACCATGTACCCGAGCTCAACTGTGAAAACATCACCCAACTCCACTTATCCTCAAACCGATATATAACTCTCAATAAAGTAATCTATTACAACGTATTAAGTATATAATGAAAATCTGAAATGTCCGAAGATTTAACTCTCCTCAATTCCTGACGTTCCCTACTTTCGTGTTGGGGAGGTCTTGCAACAGAAATCCAAACAAGGAACCCTTCCAATACACTACTATGTAGCTTTGTCGGGAATTAAGATCCATTAAATAAGGACTAAGTTTTTTTTTAATGTTTGAATCATTTTGATATTGCCCGAAGGCCTATAAAATAATGTAATACAATATAATTTTATGTTTCTACACACAGATCAAACCCCTTATGTTCAAGACACAAGGCATCAAGAAATACAATACTCTAACCAACACCTAGTTCGAAAAACTAGCACAACCATGAGCGAAATTTCTCGCTTAACAATGAATCCGCTAAACCCTGAATCTCGTCAGTAATAAGATCCTTCACATCGCATCAAAATATCGTCATATAATAGGGCCTTCCACATAAGTAATAATACAATCACACGCATCTATCCAACTATAAAGCAATAGTCCTACCATTTACCACCAAACACGTTTTAACAATTCGCACTTCAAAAAATATAAGGATAATAACTCTCCTCTAGAAGATCCCGAAACACCCTATTCTTCCGAGAGATACCATCCTAGTGACACATTTGCTCACTCATCCTTTCCAGGGAAATACACATCATAATGCTATCATCTTCCTGGAATAACTCACTTTGACTCGGGTTACCAGTGGTCGGACTAGATCACACCGACTTGGTAAAAACCAAATCACAACGTATGGGAAGCAGTCATAGTTCCCATCCTGAAAGTGAGAACGAATCATACCTAAGACTTCTCACCCAGAATAAAAATCATGCAATAAATAATTGATGACTATTACCTGGGGACTATAGGCTCCCTGCTCCTCAATACAGGGGCTCACCCACATCGCGCAACTTCCCATGATAGCAAGTTCTAGGTATGCTCACACTATAAGTATATATATCATTCACACTAGATATGTATGCAATCACATTATATATACAAACCATCACACAAGGTGTATACAATCATGCCATATATTCATACACACACACACACACACACACACACACACACATATATATATATATATATATATATGTACATACTATATCCCATACGTATGCATGGTAGTAATAAACTCAGCTATAGGTGTATATAATTCTCATTATACTAACCAACGTTATAACGCACACTTTCCCAATTGATGATATATTACGATCCCTCACTTGAGCATATTCATCCATTTCACCTAGGATATGAATAGTCTCTCAATTTTATCCACATTATGGATACTATCTTATAACCGAATGTATATAACAATCATCATTCCCACACTATCGGTATCCATATAAACACCGACACACAATAATTATCCCGACTATAAGTATAAACACAACCTATTAGTCTATAATCCACAAGCTCAATCCCAATTCATTTTATAACCCCATCATCTTTTGTCCTACGATCATTTTCTTAATAAAAGAGGCACCTTACCCTTGTACCATTTCTAAAATAGGCCCATGAATCACCATATTATCCTAAGGTAACAATCTCTTGATATTATAACCTAACCCTCTATTATACATTCTGTAAGAAGGTCCCTAAGTTTTAAACCTAAAAGAAAAAGGGGTAGAAAAAACGTCCCATTCTTGGGCTAAAAATAGAGTACCGGTTGATCGACCCCTGACCCCAGGTCGACCGCAGTTCTTGCAAGGAAAGCAGTCGTATTTTCCCTTTAGGCGCGATCGACCATCTTCCTGTATGCGGTCGACTGACCATAACAGATATTTCGGCCATTCCTCATTTCGAACGAAACGTAACTTTCCAAAAACCCAATATATTCTCATCCAACCCAATCATTTTATCTAACGTTAAAACTCATAATATAAATCAACCTAACAACTTAACCAACCTCAAATCCGTAAATAAACATCAAATGCAAGATTTAACCCAAAAATCTAGATTTTTACCTATTAACTCAAAATCCATATTTTTATCCACGAATCGTGAAATAAATGAGACACATAAATTTTTTAGGAAGATTAATCACTTGCCTCGAAGTTGTAGAGGTTGAATCGTCCTTGAAATCGAGTATTAGCCGAAATCCCAAAGCTTTCATCTTTTCTCTCTCTCTCTCTAGTGTTTATCAATCTCAAAAATGATATTGTTATCTCATATAGGCTTTTTAAGCCTTAGTTCTAAGATACCCAACTTTAAATGATAATACACACTTTAAATGACTCATTTACTCCAATTCGAGCCAAACAGGTTTATAATATTTTGGGACCGAAATAAAACCCAAGGACAGTCATTTTGACTATCTCGACCCATCTGGGATTAACCGTGCATTCAAAAGCGCCATCTGAAATACTTTATAGCATCCTCAAATTTTCACCTCAATTGCCAAATTTAAAATTTTCTAATTTAAATAAATATATATTTCTCCCAATTAAATTTAAATTCTTAGTCCTAAAATCATAGGATATTACAGATAACTACTCCTTTTGGGATTCTAAGATGAAGTACATATCCACTGTCTGATATGTTTAAGGATCCATTAATGTGCAAGACTCATATGGGAGAGTTAAGGTCCATCTCTTGGTAAAATGGAAATTCGGGCACCTTGGGCATTGCTATGAATTATTTCCCGAATCTCTTAGGGTCTTCTTACACTTTGTCCACATTTTTAAACTCCATAATTAACTCATCTAAGACTTGTCCCTTAAATACATTCATGGTTCATACTTAATATAAATTCACCGAACTCAACAGACAACTTCATTATCCATCCTACCGTATCATGTCTGCGAAGGACCTATCGGAGCGGTTGATAAATCATAACCAAACTGGCATGTGATTGGAAACAGGGCCTTAGATATTTGGTTGAAATTATAAGGTAGAAAATTCTTTTTCCATTAATAAATACTTCATTTCATCCCCATATAGGTCTCGACTTACATAGTTAATGGGGTATTAGACCCCAAATTCTTCTGGAATTAGAGTTGATCTATCAGTCGTTGGCGAGGCAACAATGTACAAATAAAACTCTTCCTCGTGATGATTTTTGACAACACTGGTGGGAAGCCCGTATACTTCTTGAGGTTCTAGAAGACATTCTTATCCTCAGGAATCCAGGTGATCAATAGGATTTTTAGATCCATCAAACGGTTCAATAGTAGGCATATTCCACTTTTGGGTGGGGGAGGGGGTCATAGTCTTGAAATCATTAGAGAACTAGAAGAGATAAATCTATTATGTTTCGAGTTTGTGTCTTGTATCGGTTAAGCATTCTCCAACCAGTATTGCATCTTCTTGATCTCATTGTCCCAGGTCCTCGCCACCGTAGAACCACCTTAAAATGGATCTCCTAGGAGTGAGACCATTCTTGATGGGTAGACGAGTTGATTATCATTTGGGGTGATATGCACACCCTCTAGATCATTCTACATCTCTAACTAGAGATCTTGGTTTTCCCCAGTACATCTGTGTTTTGACACCACTAGTTCCTCTACAACTGAGAAAAATGGAAGACTGCTGAGGATGGTACCTATATTATTTTGGTATCCTTTTTTCAAGTTTCCACTTCATTAAAAGAACATGCTATGACCATGTTGGATGGAATCTTAAAAATACCAATGTTAAATTATGAAAGAAATACAACTTGTTGTTCCTATAAATGGAAAAAAAACTATTGGGTGTTCATATCATATGTGACCTCAGATCCATAGGTGATTTCCCTTAGACCTTATACAGGTAGGAGGATATATGTGTCAAAGTGTGAGACAATTATATAAAGTGGTTCGAACCTTTCTCGAAGTTCTTACATCCAATGTCAAAGGATGTTATACTATATTTTAAATAAAAAGGGTTTTTTATAATACACGAGACCTATTGAGCTTTGGTTAAGAGTACCTGAGGCATTGAGGACTTTGTAAACAATCCAAAGGACCTTAGGAAATGACTGACAAAATTTTCTAATAAAGTATATAGATTATGATATAACTGGAAGTGATCTGAGTTACAAGTTTATGCTCTCAATGTGGGTTGAGAATGTCTAAAACAAAGAGTAAACACTAATGAAGGATGAAACTCTTAGTTTTTTGAAGTGTGATCTCTTTAACATGTTAAAATCTTATATTGCTAGATATTAGTTGCCTCTGAACCAACCACCATCCTTCCTTTTATATGCAAACTCGAAGAGAGAGAACGAATTAACTGTGGCAACATGGTTGTTATACCTCTTAGGTCTGACGGAATCAACAAGGTGGTGGACTACTGGGCAATGTTTTTGTAAGTGGTGTAAGGTAGTCGTTAAGTGCATTAAATTAGAATGGGAACCTTCAATGAAAGTGTTATTGACTGGTGGAAGTTGGTGAAAAAGTGTTGTGCTTTTTAGCTACCAACTAGAGTTGTTACAAAAGCTTTACCGAAGGTCTAATAAGTATGGAACTATATTGGGACTACCATAAATTGAATTTCAGGTGTTATATAATGATGCACCTCGGTCATGAGGGTTAAGTAACATTAGAAGGTTATTTATCATTAGTTTAAGATCTTTTATGATTGTTAGACATGGACGAACTCTTGTGTGGTCTCTTGAGGTGAGTTACTAGATGATTAACCCTTCTCAGAGGAAGAAATGGTGAGCGAGGGCTACTACAATACCATACCCTTTCATTGAGAGTAGTGAAGATCTTTAGGGCCAAGTAATGGTATGTTCGAGGTGAGAGGCTACGATTGGGACCTGTGTTCTTGTCAATTATAGTGGATGGCCTAAAAGACTTTTAAATACCAAGTGTTAAATATTGTATCACTGGGAAATAAGGATCTCAAAATATACTGTGGGTACCCGAATTTGCCATCATAGGCCCAGACGAGTAGCCTAATTGAAATGGCCCAAAGTCTGGGGCCCTCATACTCCAACTAAATTCAGTTAGAGACTTAGTCCACTCCTAAAATTTCATAGGGAGATATTCTAGGAATAGGAGATGGATCCGGGGGAGTCCAACACCCCCACTCCCTGAGATCAAATATGTATAGAACAACCCTAATCCCGGGGCAAGAGGGCACGATTTGTATTCTCTGTAAACACTCTCCGGAGTATATAGAAATAATATTGACGGAACCACCATGGACGTAGGCATTCTTGCTGAACCACGTACACACAGTGTTGTGTGATTGGGATTTTATGTTCTTTATTTCCTTTGGTGAGTGCGCTTTTCTTATTTATTTGTATTGAATATAATTGTCACCACAATTGGTGCCGTTTGTGGGAAGCGTTTGTCTTCTTTAAGAAAGACCTCACTAACAAAGAAGATAAAATGTCTGATCACAGTAGGAACGCCCCTCAGGCAGGGGATATCCAAGAATAGCCTGCCCCTCACAGGATCAGATCTGAAGTTCAGCATTCAGATAAGGCGACTCACCCGGAAAGGCCAGCCTCAGAGGAGAGCCAAGGACCAGCAAGGTTCACACAAATCTCCAGATTGATTGATACCTATGACACAAGGCTCCAAGAGCAGAGGGAGTCTGCTCGCAGGCAAGAGGCTGAGAGTTCTCACCTCAAAAGGAAATTAGAGAAGATGGAGAAAGAGCTCCATTGCAGCACTAGGCGACGTCCATATCGCACTCCTAGCCCTCAGGAGAGCAAGTCTCGCCATCGAGGGAGGAGCCCTAGTCATGGATCCCAGAAAAGTGAGAAGCACGAGTCAAGAAATGACTCACTTGAGCACCAGCGACTGTCTCGCCATTATAGGAGCCCAGCTCTCAGCAATGAGATATATGAAATTTTGTCCGAAGGGAGATGGAACAACACCCAGCACATCGCGGTGCAAGATCGACCAGGGAGCTTTCCAGATGAGCTCTCAGGACCCACATGAAATCCCATTTCTCAAGGGAGATAGAAGAAGAAGAAGCCCCCAAGAAATTTTCTATTCCGAGATTCAAGATCTATGAAGGAAAAACTAACCATATTAATCATGTTAGGCAGTACAAGCAAGCCATGACCCTCTGGAACCACCGGGATGCACTGATGTGACAAATTTTCCCCTCGAGTATGCATGATGTGGCGCAAAAATGGTTTGAGAAGCTCCCTCATAGGTCTATCAGGAGTTTTGAGTCCCTGACCGAGCTCTTTACGGCCCGCTTCATTGCTAGTAGCTCCCATCCCAAAAGGATGGATGCTTTACTAACAATGAAAAAGATGCCTCGAGAGAGGCTTCGAGACTAAGCGAAGAGGTACTGGGAGTTATTCAATGAGGTCGAGGACTACTTGGACCAAGTAGCAGTAGCCTCTTTTAAGATTGGTTTACCCAGCTCTTGCCTTCTGCACCAATCCCTGACGAAGAATGAGGCCATGACCATCGATGACCTGATGGCTTGCATCGAGACGTGCGCCAAAGTGGAGGATATGACCCGCCTCAGTATAGGGGAGAATGGCCTAACTATGCTCACTGCCAAGGGAAACAACAAGGTTGAAAACCAGAAGAAAGGGGGAAAGAATGGGGACAAAAATGTCTCCAAGAATGGAGGAAAGAATGATGCTTCGAAAGCATTCTAGGCAGTTAACATTGTCTTCAAAGAATAAATCTATAAGATCCTAGCGAAGATCAAAGATGAGCCATTTGTTAAGTGGCCCAAAAAGATGGGAGGATATCCCTCAAAGAGAAACAACGCTCTGAGATGCACTTTTCATAAAGAGGGAGGACATAAAACCGAGCACTGCAAAGCTCTTAAGTCTCACCTCGAAGAACTGGCCCAGTTTGGGCACCTGAACGAGTTTATGGAGAAGAAGGTAGAGAAAGTTTCTGCCAATGGGAAATAAGACTTGACAACGTACTCGAAGACGATGTTGGCCATGCATTTGCAGTAATTTATGGGGCATCTGATATGAAGAAAATTTAGGGGAATTCAGTTCGGATGGAGGTAAAAAAGCTTACAACAATAATGCAAGCTTTTCAAATTGATCCAGTAAAGACACAATCAAGAAAGCGTCGGCGAGTAGATGATGTCGACTATAGCAAATATATCATGTTCACAGATGAAAATATGGTGGGAGTTAGAACCCCGCATCATGACGGTTTGACCATTACGCTCAGGATAGCCAACTACGACATCGATAAGCTACTCGTCGACAAGGGAAGCTCATATGAGGTAATGTATCTCGACCTGTTCAAAAAATTAAAGTTAAGAGTTGCTGACTTGAAGGAATCCACTGTCCCTCTAGTTGGCTTTGCTGGAAAAGTGACTATTCCATTGGGAAAAATCGTGCTGCCGGTAAGGGAGGGGAGTGTCTCCAAGATGATTGAGTTTCTGGTGGTCGACATCGACTCGCCATATGAAGCTATCCTCGGCAGGGGGTGTCTCCATGCAATGAAGGCAGTCCCTTCGACCTACCATCAGAAACTCAAGTACCTAACCGAGCGGGGAATAATGAAGATTTATGGAGATCCGGAAATGGCAAGAAGGTGCTTCGTAGCAGCCATCTGCCCATAAGTATAGAAGAAGGTCGATAAGGCCAAAGAGAAAGTCGAGGAACAGGAAGGTCTGATACCTTCAAAATAGTAACTAAGATATGGAAGGCCCGGAGTGGAGGAGACCAGGCTCCTCCCCTCTAAACGGGTCATCAAGGACCTCAAGGAAATAACGGCCGGTGGAAGCAAGGAAGAAAGGTGTTTCTTGATCGAAACTTCTCTTACAGAAAAAGAAAAGAAAGAATTGACGATGTTACTAAGGAGAAACCTAGACTTTTTCGCGTGGGAACATTACGAGCTGCCTGGCGTTGATCCCAGTGTGGTTTGACCCCACTTTTAGGCCTATTGCACAGAAAGCAAGGCGAACCGAACCCAAGAAGGATAAAGCCATAGAGAAAGAAGTTGAAAAACTACTGGGTGCAAGATCCATACGGGAAGTTCAATTCCCTAAATGGTTATCCAACCCTATAGTAGTTCTGAAGAGTAATGGAAAATAGAGAGTATGCATTAACTTTACTGACCTTAATAGGGCATGACCAAAGGACAGTTTCCCTCTCCCAAAGATCAACCGATTTGTGGACGCTACAGCAGCTCACGAGAGAATGATTTTCCTGGACGCATATTTGGGGTATCATCAAATCCCCCTGCATGCACCAGACCAAGATAAGACAACATTCATCACTACTGTTAGATTATACTGCTACAAAGTTATGACCTTTCGGCTCAAGAATGCAGGAGCAACTTACAAAAGGCTAGTCACCAAGATGTTCAAAAATCGGATGGGAGAAACCATGGAAGTCTACATCGATGATATGCTCGTCAAAAGCAAGAAAAAAGAGGATCATCTCTCAGACCTATCCAATACCTTCGAAATCCTCAGGAAATACAAAATGAAGCTCAACGTGAGCAAGTGTTCTTTCGGTGTCTAATCAGGAAAATTCCTCGAATATTTGGTTAGAAAGAGTGGCATTGAGGCCAACTCGGACCAGATCGATGCGATCAATAGGGTACAACCACCTCTCATTATATGGGATGTGCAGAAGCTCATAGGTATGCTCGCCGCCTTGAATGTTTCATTTCAAAGTCCTCTGAGAAGTGCATGCCATTCTTCCAGCTCCTAAAAGGAAACAAAATAGTAGAGTGGAATCAAGATTACTCGAAAGCATTGAAGGAACTCAAGACCTATCTTAGCAAGCCGCCTTTGCTCGTTATACCTCAAAAAGATGATTCCCTCTACTTATACCTCGACGTATCTAGCCATGTCCTCAACTCTGCACTAGTGTGCGAGAAAGAAGAAATCCAGCATCGAGTATACTACGCGAACAAGACCTTATTGGACACCGAGCAGTGTTACCTGCCACTGGAAAAGCTCGCCTTCACACTAGTAATAGCCCCGAGGAAGATTAAACACTACTTCGAAGCTCACACTATCACCGTCCTTACATCACACCCCCTTAAAGTAGTCATATGGAAAGCTGATTTGTCTAACAAACTATCCAAGTGGTCAGTCAAGCTCGGACGATTTGATATCCAATTTCAGCCCATGAATGCAATCAAAGGATAAGTTCTCACAAATTTCATCGCAGAATTCTCTAGCGAACAGCCCTACGGCCAACTTCAACCCATAAAGGAAATGGAAAAACACCCATCAGAAGGGGTCTGGCGACTGTTTATCGATGAAGCCTCCAACTCAAAGGGGGCAGGAGTATGCATTGGGCTCATCACTGCAGAGGATATAATCCTCGAGCAAGGGAATTGGCTTGGATTTGAAGCCTCCAATAATAAGGCAGAATACGAAGCTTTGATAACTGGCCTACAGAAGGAACATGCACTGGTGGCAAAGCAACTACAGGTGTTCGATGACTCACAATTGGTCTACAATCAGATAAGTGGGGACTTCAGTGCAAGAGATGAAATAATGGCATCCTACCTTGCCTTGGAAAAGGAGCTAATGTCCATCTTTGAGAAAGTCAATGTCCAATAATTTCCCAGAGGATAGAACATCCATGCCGATACCCTAGCAGCCCTAAGTTCAGCGATTGATTCCGACTTGAAGAGGACGATCCCCATCGACTTCCTCACCCATCCGAGCATCAACCAGAGTAATGAGCCATCAAACCTAGAACACATGCTCCAGATTGAGTCAGCGCCCATTTGGATGGACCCTCTGAGGGACTATTTGAAATATGGTACACTTCCAGACGATGAAAATTCTGCTCATCAGATAAGAGTTAAAGTTGCTTGCTTTCACTTATCTCCTGAGGGAAAACTATGCAAAAGTTTATTCACCGGCCCTTACCTTCAATGTGTCCACCCGAAGGACGTCGAACAAGTTCTACACAAGCTTCACGAAGGAATCTGTGGAAGACATATTGGAGGAAGATCACTAGCTTTTAGAGCAATGAAGGAAGGCTACTGGTGGCCATATATGCAAAAAGATTCGACAGTATAAGCTCGTAAATGCGAAAAATGTCAACTACATGCTCCTATAGTTCACCAACCTGCCAGCAACCTAAAATCGCTCACCATCCCATTGCCCTTCGCCCAATTGGGGATGGACATCGTAGGCCCCCTTCCTATCGCTGCCAGCAACCGCAAGTAACTGTTGGCCACAATGGATTACTTCACCAAATGGATTGAGGTAGAGCCACTGGCAAACATCCGAGATGAAGATATGATGATATTCTTATGGAAAAGCATAATTACCCGTTTTGGAATCCCTAGAACCATCATCACTGATAATAGAACACATTTTGAGAGTGTCCCTTTCCAGAACTTCTGTAATGAACACGGGATCAGGCACTATTTCAGCTCGGTGGCATACCCCTAGAGCAACGGTCAAGCTGAGGCTTCCAACAAAACAGTGATTGATGGGTTAATGAAATGACTAGAGCGAGCCAAAGGTGCATGGGTGAGTGAGCTGCCGCATATTTTATGGGCTTGCCGCACTACCCCATGGCAAGAAACTGGGGAAACCCCCACTACACCAAATCTGCCCATTTGTCAAGGTCATTGACCTTGACAAATTCACCTTGTCAAGGTCAATGACCGTGACATTTCGAGGTGAGACAACTTTTTTTGTCACGGTCGTGTCACGGTCATTGACCTTGACACAAAACTCGCGTTTTGTGTCACGGTCGTGTCAAGGTCAATGACCGTGACACGTTTGTCACGGTTTATAACCGTGACAAAGCCGTGACCCTTTTTAAAAAATTGTCACGGTCAATGACCGTGACAAGCCCGTGACAAGATTTGTCAAGGACTTGTCACGGTCATTGACCGTGACAATTCTGGGCAGAATTTAAAAAAAATCTACTGGGCAGTATGGCCACCGCCACTGCCCAGCAGTATATTTGTACCTGTTATAACAACGTTGTACCTGTTCCAAACATCATATATCCAACACAAACTAAAGATAATGCAAATATATATTCATGACGGTATAATCCAAATTTTCAAAGTAAAAATAATATACATGACGATATAATCCAAATATAATTAAAATGGACAAACTTAAAAATAATGTTACTACATGTCTTGGGTAAATGTGAGGAGGTGAGTAGGCCACACGACATACGAATTGACGCACCCACTAATATATGTCGTGCCGCATTGTTCGCGCAACCACAGTAGGGAGTTCTCCTTCCCGGGTATGACATGCGTGACGAGCACCCTGGACTCCATCCCTTGAAGCACACGTCCATGGACTATTCCACCCTCGATGATATCCGGGTCCCTCAACCCCCGCCCTATCCGCTGGCCATCAAATATGTCCAATATGAACACGCTCGGCCAACCAATCATCGATAATGGTCTGTTGGAGGGCGTCAAATAGGGAAGTGGATCGTCGAAGTACGAACGTGTCGGTGATGAAGCAGCGAGGTCCACATCCTCGTCATCCCGCACCTCCTCGTCCTCCCGCACCTCCTCCTCCACCGCCTTCTCCTTCCCTTTCCCTTTACCTTTCTCTTTACGGTCTCCACCCAACGTACGCTTCATGAATGCGTACATATCTTGGACCGTCGCCTCCAAACGGGACAGCTTCGCGTCGTGTGAATCCACCGTTCGAGCCAACCCGGTGTCGCTCGTCTCCAATCCGATGATCCTAGATTTGGCCACCCGCGAGCTCACTCCCCTTGTCCTCCCCTTGCGATCAGAGCCAAGCACTTGGCTGAGTGCGTCTGTGGACAAAGATGCCTTGTCGGCATCAGACTGCGACTCATGCACTTCCTTAAGCTTTGCCTGAAACGACAAAAAGCACATGATTAGTAAAATAAGTAAACTAAAAAATTATAACGTAATTAACAATAATTAAACTATCGGATTACTTACAATCGTGGCCGCGACGCTCGGGGACACCTCCTTGTCCTTCCCCTTCTTCGTCCGAAAAGCCACATAAGTATCGAGCCTATGTGGCTTACCCCCTGGCCCACTCCCTACCCCCTGAAATAAAATAAAGTAAAGTAAAATTAGTATCGGCCTCGCAAAGTAAAATAATATCCAATAAGATATTTCTGTAGTTATAGATAAATTAAATATTACCTTCATCCTATGCTCCACCTCAGCGTAAGAGGTCCGGCCGGAGTAGTGCACGTCCGTCTGTTTAGCCCGATTTTCCCTCCCCGATTGGCGAGATGCCAATTGTCGATCCTCGATCTCATTGTCAATGAACTTTTGCCATTGTGCCAATGAGATCGGCTCCTTGGGCAGGATGGATCCGCGCCATTGTAAAATGGTCTCTTGTGTTTTTCCAAAGTACCGTGTCCGCATATTTTTTTTCCACGTCTTGTGTTGCTCCCTCAACTGCTCCAAGACGGAATCGCGTAGCTTTGGATCCAAGTTGAATTGTTCCTGTCCAACAAATACAATGTTAGTTGCGAATAAATATAAATATAAATATAAATATAAATATAAATATAAATATAAATATAAATATAAATATAAATATAAATATAAATTGAAATTTAAATTGAAATATTCATATAAATATTACCTGTAGTGCCGCCCAAACAGCTAACTTGAGCTCATACGGTACCTCCTTCCAACTCATAAACCCCGGGCCGATGACCATCTTTAGCAGCTCGAGGGATCTCGCTAAAAGCTCCGACTTGTTTTCGAAGGTAATCCCAAATTTTCCATATTTGGGGAGCCTAGGGGCGGAGGAGCCCTCGTCGCCTCCGCTACCACCGAACCCAGACGACGACATCATCATAAACAGCATCATCATCTTCGCCCTAACATCTGAAGGAGACATTTTTACTGTAAAAAAAATGTTATTAGTACAGATAAAAAAAAAATGTTATTAGTACAGATAAAAAAAATGTTATTAGTACAGATAAAAAAATGTTTCGTCTATATTATAACGTATGTGTAAGTTCCGTCAATACCACCCCCGCCACACGCACACACACACACACACACACACCACCCCTACCCACCCCACCCCACCCCCACCCCCGCCACACGCACACACACACACACACACACACACATATTTTGAATGAAAATATCAATTATTTATAAAATTGATGTCTACTTTTAGTGTTGTGTATATATGTTAGTCTACTTCTGCTTTTTTTTTTAAATAATCAATTAACCAAATTTCATAATAGTGAATAAGGGTTAATCCTATCCATTGATTAAGTGTATTATTAGTAAGTACAAAAATTAAATATGGACTCTTAATCTAGGATATAAGGAGTATTTGTTAGTGAAATAATAATTTAGTGATAAAAACACACTCGAACACTACCAAGTTTTGACGACACGGGTCTCTAGAAAGAAAAACAAGCATTTCCAAATTAATATGTCCTCTTTCTTGTTTAGTGTCTCGTGAATTGATAGTATGATTTTAAAAATAGTATACAAGACTAGGTGAGATTTTAGAATTACACGTCGAAATAATACATGTTGTATAATAATAATACAAGTGCATGCTTTGCAATCAAAGGTATTTATCTTTAGGGGTTTGTAAATTTAGGATTTATTGTAATATGTATTTTGAAAATAGGACAACAAACACTTTATATATGATTTTAGTCCCTATTTTTGAATAAAACCGCTGGTGCGGACCCATATTCATAAAACGTTAACCAATCATAACATGCCACGTGTCCCTTTAATTTGAAAATAGGGACTAAAAATGGAAGCAAAATGTTTGTTGTCCTATATCCATAATCAATATTATTTTAAGTCCTAAAATTACATAATCTATTATCTTTATAAGGATAAAATTATCTTAAAATGATTGGTAGGGAATGTCTATGAGGTGGATGATAATTTATTTGATATTTTATTTTATTTCTTTTGGTTAGGTTATTAAGACTTTATTTGAATTGATATCTTAGTAATTATTATTTAATATTTATTTTGAGCAATTATCTTATAGTAGGATTATTATCCTAGAAACAATTCTATCAATTCAAATAAATTGATATCAATTCAAATACATGTCTTGGATATCAATTCCCACCCCACCCCACCCCCTCCCCCACCACACACACACACACACCCCACCCCACCCCACCCCACCCCCTGCTCCCCTCCACCACCACCACCACACACACACACACACACCCCACCCCACCCCACCCCACCCCCTCCCCCACCACACACCACCACACACACACACACACCCCACCCCTAACCACCCCCTGCCCCACCCCTCCACCACCCCCTCCCCCACCACACACCACCACACACACACACACACACACACCCCACCCCACCCCACCCCACCCCCTCCCCCACCACACACCACCACACACACACACACACACCCCACCCCACCCTCCACCACCCCCTCCCCCACCCTGCCCCACCCCGCCCCACCCTGCCTCACCCCCTGCCCCCCTCCCCCACCCTTCCCCACCCCATCCCACCCCCCACCCCCTGCCCCCCTCCACGCACACACATACACACATATATATATATACACATACACACAAATATACACACAAATATATATATAAATGAAAGAGAAAGAGAGAGAGAAAATGGACCTGAAAGTAGAGAGAGAGAGAGAGAGAGCAGCGTCGAGAGAGAGAGAGAGAGAGAGAGAGAGAGAGAAATGGAGGGAACGGCGCGGGAGGGAAAAAAGAAGGGGGATAGGGTTTTTTCTGGAAAAGTTGTCACGGTCGTGTCAAGGTCATTGACCGTGACAAGACCGTGACAATTAAATTTGTCACGGGCTTGTCACGGTCAATGACCGTGACAATTCGTTGTCACGGTCGTGTCAAGGTCAATGACCGTGACATAAAACGCGTGTTTTTTTGTCACGGTCAATGACCTTGACAAGGCTGGCCGGCTGAAAGGTGACAATTTGCCCATTTTGGTGTAGTGCCCATTCTCACTAACATATGGAATGGAAGGAATCATCCCCTTGGAAGTTATCCTACCAACTATAAGAACCACCCTTTGTAAACTAAGGCCAAAACGATGTAGCATTTTTAACTGAACTTGATCTAGCTGATGAACGCCGAGAACTAACCCTAGTAAGTCTAGAGAGCTATCAACAATAGCTCGCGAAACAATATAACAAAAAGGTCAATCCGAGGGCATTCCATATTAGTGACTACGTCCTAAGGAAATTCCTTGGCAGCGCAGTAAAACAATCAGATGGAAAGCTAGGGATGAACTGGGAAGGACCATTCAAGATAACAAGAGACGATCTACAAGGAGCCTATCACTTAGAAATACTGGAGGGAAAAGAAATACCCCTAGCATGGAACGTAGCCAACCTAAAGAAATTTGATTTCTAGGTTTTTCTTTTTCTTGGCTCTTCTATCAAATTTTTGGAATAGGCAATTCATTTTTTATTTACTCGTGAATTAATGAAAGATGTTTGGTAGTTGCATTCTATTAAGTGTTAATTATGTATTAAGAACTTTATAACTTGCACACCCTTTCCAAATAATAGGCACCTTACTCAATGGATAAAAGAAGGGTATCACCCTCCTCAGGTATTCATTACGAAACACGAACAACCTCCTAGCATTGTCCCGACAATACATGAAGCCCTACAGGGGATCGTTAGGCGATTACACCAAAAGAGAATTGGTCGCCAAACTATGTTTGGATCAAAAAACCTGCTCGGATAGAACATCCAGGACCAGGTGTGTCCTCTCCATTACCACACTTAGTTCTAAGGGAGAATGACGACACAACCTAAAAGGTAAAGTGAGGCAAAATGGTATCTTATAAGCATACTGGACTGGGACGAGACTTACTCGACATTATAACCCTACCAATCTAGTCGGCCATCAGTGGCCCAAGATAATTAAGTAAGAGATAAATGATGAACACATGTTTAGTCGGCTAGGTCACCCAAAATATAGATATCATATTACTTCATCACATTTATAACAAGAATGTAAAACTCGTGTTTAGTCGGTGAGATCGACCAAAACATCAATATTACATTACTTCATTACATATGTACAAAGAGTAATAACTAGTAAAATCCTAATGAGGTTTAGGCCTCTGAATAAGATAATCAGCCACTTGTGCTCTTCGACCATCATTCGGATAAGGAGATAATTCCTCCTCGACCTCATTCGCGTTTGGCTCTAACAGTTGCCTGGGGATAGCATCTATAGGGATCCCTTAATCGTCTCTCTTGAGAGGGTTAGTCCTTAAAGTTGACGGAGAGATCTCGTGAATGTACCAGAGTACTGAGTTCCTTCGAACTTGCATCTCCCTGAAGGCACTCAACCATCCCCTAATAAATGCGACCTCTACAAACTCGGTCAGCCTCGTTGGAGCATCTACCCAACCTTGGTCGTAACCATCAGCCCACACTCGTTGAGGTCCTTTCTTAAACAGATGCCTCAGCCATGTGACATCCCTTTGGATCCCAGCAGCAATCATGTATGATCGACGTACATCTTCACGGAGCTCGTCCATTTCCCTAGTTTCACTTCTTACATTTAGACCAGCTCGTGGAGCAGTCGATGAGGTAGAACCTTGCAAAATCGAAGGGGCATCGCTTGGTACTGTACCAGGTTGTGATGAAGAGGAACCCCTTAAAATACGAGGTACGGTGCTCGGCGCATGCTCCCTGAGGTGCAACACTTCCCTCCTCAAGGACTCATTTTCCTATTGCAAAACTTCTTGAGTTAGTCAATCTCAGTGGCATAGAGGAGTCTTGCTCTCAGAGTGTTCACTTCTTCTTGAACATAAGCTCCAACTTCTTCCATTTCCTGAAGCATGTCTTTTAGTTTAGCAATGAACTCTGACTGGTCTATGAAAATCTTATTCCTCGATCACAGCAATTTGTAAATTCTTACAAAGGTGTAGAGAACTTGAGCAGTCACATCAGGATCGAGAATTCTTCCCAGTTGAGAAGTGGCTAGTATATATTCATCTACATTAATCGATTAGAGGCCATAAAAGAGTAGTAAAGGATAAAATGAATTAGTACGCTGAGGGAAAAAGTCTTTTCATTTCATTTATACATAAAGGACCAAATCACATTGAGCATCAGAAAGGAACATTACAGACAAGTCAAAAATATAAAAAAGTCCTAAGAACAGGCTAATGGGCGACCTCAATATTTTCAGAGGTAGACGGTTGTTTTCCTTTTTTGGCTGCACTGAGAGCACCTCCCTCAGATGGGGCAATTGTTGTTCTCTGAGTAGGAGGAGCATCAACAGGGGCAGACTGAGAAGTGGGGACTACGCCTTCAGTGGCCGAGGCAGGCACATCATCCATAATGGGCTTTGGGCCTAGATCATGCTCATCGAACAAGGGTGAGTCAGTATCCACCCCAATGGCCAGAAGAGCCTTATTCCATCCCTTCTTGAAGTTCAGTCGGCTGATGTAGCCAATTTGAACATCGACATCTTCATACGCCGCGACCCAACCATTATTGTAAGAACCCTCCTTCAGAGGAACTGCCTCAGAATCTTTCTCCTTCAGCTTCTCCACCAGCACCTAATTCTCCTCCACCGCCACTAGCTTGCTAGAGCAGACTAAATCATAGGCCTACTACAACTCATTTAGACCCTTGACCACTGCCTCCCTTGCCCGATTAGCTTCAATAAGTGCAAGATCAGAGGACATCCGAGCAGTATTAGCAGTCTTCAAGCTGTCCTTAAGCTCGATACTCATCCCCTTTATAGCGGCATTCTTCTTCTCTAACTCAACATTCTTATTCACCAGCTCATCACAAGAGCGATAGAGCATGGCGAATTCAGTCACGAACTGTAAGTAAAAAGGAAGCATTAGAAGAAAGAAACAAACAGAGTTTTACAAGTGTTAAAGAAAATAAATAGACTTACCAAGGCTAACCTCCAACTTTCTTGCAAGGCTAACTGGTTAGTCCCCATTGCCCTTTAGCGATCAGTAAGAAGGACTGCTCTCTCAAGCAGCGTAGGAGCTAGTTGGGGAGAGATGGCCATCGAGGCCCCCTCTGGCAATGCAGACATAGGCACTAAAGCTTGTCCAACCTTTGTCCTTGCTTCCACTCTTTTCCTCTCCTCCTCTCTCTCCTTCTCCTTCTCCTTCTCTACCCTTCTTCCTCTCCTCCACTTTCTTTTTCTCTCCAGTCTTCTTCCTCTCCTCTTCTCTCTTTCTCTCTCTCTCAACTGCTCTTCTTTTTTCTCTTCTTCTCCTGCTCATGAGCAACAGACTGAGAACCAGTGTCACTAGCGCCATTGCTGGATTTTTGTTTCTTCGACCGCTGAGCGAGAAGCACATCATCCTCATCATCATTATCACGGATCAGGTTCCTCCTAGGGGGAGCCATTTCCTCCCTAGAACTGCTGGATGTACTTAAAGAATCTTGAGCCTCTGAAACCTCTTCTGAGCTAGAAGAAATTTCACTAGTGGAGCTCGCCTCACCAGAACCACATTCAGCACCTCTTCTCATATCACTTTCAGAACTGCTCTCTTCCTCGTCCAACTGGATGGGGTCAATAGTAACTTCTTCCGTAATATCTGGGATAGGAATGTTGTCTATAAGACGCGTAATGGAACTAGACCCTCTGTTCTTGTACTCCAAGAGAAAAGCGACTGACCGGGGATGTTCACCTTCAGCCAAAGGCTCTCTGATGTTCCAAGCCTTGATCAGCTCAGCAGCTCGAACCTCACTAAGAGCAGGTTCCAAATTCTTTGTCCTCGCTAAAAAGAAGAGAGAAGAATATCAGAGAAATCATTCATTAACAAGAAGATCGAAAGAGCAAAAAAAAAATAACCCTAACTATGAACTCCTCCTCATAAAAGGGGACCATGAACCTGTCAGACAATGACCCCTCGGTATGGGGAGGGAATTACCAATTTCTGGAAAGAAAACCCTTTTGCTAATAATCCTTGTGGGAATCAGGTAGATTTACTACCAATACCCTGTCAGGACTCCTGGCCTTGAGGTAAAGAAGACCAGAGCTCGTTCACGAGAAAGAATAACATAAGCATATTTCAGCAATCCCTATATTGGTGCCATAAAGTTGGTTTATCCTATGGACACCATTAACTATCTTCCAAATATTTGGCAAGCACTGCACAGGGACGACATTGAAATAGCCGAATAAATGTAAGAACAAATTGCTCGGAGGGAAAGTGAGGCCTCCTTAGGACATCAAAAGAACATGAATCCAATGAGAGCCCTCTATCTCTCTTACATTTTTAGGGAGAGGGGCGCACTCAATATCTACCTAGTCTAGGATATTATAGAACTCTCTAAGCTCAGACACAGTCCTATTGCCTATCTTTGCCATTTGTAAACCCTAATTAAGAATTCGAAGAAACCTAATCAGAAGAGAAAACACAGAAAGAGCAAAGGGGACTTACGAGATGAAGGTTTGGCTGGAACAATGCAATATCACAGGCCCAGATGATGAAAAATATTGAAAGCAAGGTAAACAAGGACCTGAGGAGGAGTGTGCAATAGAAGAATCTTGAGAAAGATAAGAAAACTTGAAGAAGTTTAAAACGACAACTAGGGACTATTGTACCAAATGACTTTTAAATGCTTCCAATCATCGTGCACAGGACACGAAGCAAGCTGACACCTAAATCAATTTTCAACTTTGGGAAGAGTTACACAATTCACAAGAGAGCCATTATGAAAAATCATTTAAATTTATTGAGCCCAAATTGTGGCCCAAAAACTTTAGGGGCAATTGTGGGTACTCGAATTTGCCATTATTGGGCCAGATGAGTAGCCCAACAGGAATGGCCCAAAGTTTGGGACCCTCACACTCCAACTAAATTCAGTTGGAGACTTAGTCCACTCATAAAATCTCGCAGGGAGATATTGTAGGAGTAGAAGATGGACGTGGGAGAGTCCAACACCCCCACTCCCCGAGAAAGAATATGTATATAACAACCCTAAGCCCGAGGCAAGAGGGCACAATTTGTATTCTCTGTAATCACTCCCCGGAGTATATAGAAATAATACTGATTGCACCACCATGGACGTAGGCATTCTTGTTGAACCACGTACATACTGTGTTGTGTGATTAGCATTTTATGTTCTTTATTTCCTTTGGTGATTGCGCTTTTCTTATTTATTTGTTTTGAATATAATTGTCACCACATATACCTTTTAGGTTAAGTAGTTAAGTTGTACTTATAAAAATTTAGTGTTATTACTTATAATTATTGGATTTGGATTAGAATCTCAGTTAGATTATTTTTTTCTGCGCCCATTAGGAAACACATATTTATCTCTCCTTAGGGTCCTAGTCGTATGTGTGTGTGTGTGTGTGTGCGTGTGCGCGCGCATCTAAGGCTCTCTTGTTATCATAAGTTTGTCACTCTTAAAAGTGTAAAAACCCTAATTCGAATTTGAGAGAAGGAGAGGCAAAGGGGAGATCAAATGTGAGCAGACGGTGATCATGAAGGAAGAACCAACTTTGTTCGCAACAACTTTTATTGGTAATAGGGTAAAAGATCGTGAGGTGCATCGACTCATTTTCTTGATTAATTCTTATCAAATATTGTTGGTTCTTAGATGATATCAAAATTGAGAGATCTCAAAGGTAAACCCTAATTTCCCCTTCAAAGGTTTTATGTTTGAGTAGTATTTTATGTATTTTAATTTATACATGTGATTAACATACCCTTGTGCATCCACTATAACAAATGATTCATAGCCTTGTTGATACAACATATATGTTTAAATCTACTATGTTGTCCAATTAAAATAATTATATTTGTTTATGGAAGTTGGGTAGAATGTATATATGTGCTAACCTTTGTTTTGTAGTGATATTATCCCTCTATTATGGTCATGTATATTGATGTTTGTTTTATGTGATTGGATTCAATGATGGCTTATTTGTTGATATTTTTTTATTATGTTGAATGTATGTATTATTGACATAGGATGTGAACTCTGATCAAGAAGCATATGAACTTTGTTATTATGGATCTAATATTCATGTAGAATGTGAAATCCTTCATGATGGCACAGGACCAACATAAATTTGTTGTTGTTTTAATGGTGATTTTCTATCAAAGATTGTGAACTCAGTCATAGTTCAAAGGCTATTTTTGCTAGAGATATCAATGTTGGCAGTGTAAAATAATGGAGAGAAATCAGTTTTGATGATCCCCCTTGAGCCCACCTAAGGGGTGCTACCCCTCAGACCCTCGCGAGGGTGGCCTCCCTTGACCCTACCACCTAACTAGGTTGGTGAAAGCCTATTATTTCCCATTGTAGTGGCAAAAAGATATGATTATCTTAGAGTAGAATTGTTAGTTATAGACAAAATTGGACTCCAATCTACAACCAATTTGCATATTGACTGTTATAGCTGGGAGCCCTAGTTTATGTTGATTTCCTTTTTTATGTTGATTTATGTAATACCCCGTATTTTTCACGCATGTTATTTTTTATAAAATTATGAAAAATGAGGATTAATTAATTTAAAGTAAGAAAATCTAATTTGTAATTAATTCTATTTTATAATAATAATTACTAGCGTGATGAGAGTTAGTAGTTATTGAAATAATATTATGGCCAGGGATAAGATGCACGGCAGCTACGTTATAAATATTTGGGATGCGTATGAGTCGCGTCACTAGTATATATTTGGGGGTCAAAAAGGTAAATTATTTTTATATAACTCGGATGACTATTTTGAGTGCACCAGAGTGTTCGAAAGGGTCAAAATAGTCAGAAAACACTACTCGGGTATTTAAATTGGAGTCTGAGACATTTTAGCCCAAAACGACACCCCGGAGGGGTATTTTGGTCTTTGGGATTTTTTTGGTAATTAAATGAACAAAAATTGAGTTTAATTAAAATCATTCGGGGTTAGTTGGCTGTCAGTTTCAACTTATGTGAGAAAGAGAGAAAACAAAGAGAGAGCACCAAGGAAGAATAAGACTACATTGGAGTCTTAAGCCAAGAACTCAGGCTTTCACATAAAAAAGTACACCAACGTGTCGATCGTGTCAAGAGGATCATTCCCATACCAATTTTAGCCCAAGAATCAGAAGTTCATTCTGAGGCAAGTGTTTATATTGCTAGTTTATTTAGCATATATTGTTCTTGTTGAACTCTGTTAATGATTTAGATAATAAATGATGGAAATTTGGGTTTCATTAGGTTTAATCGTAGAGGAACATTCGATTTTGGTGATGGGTTACATGTAGAGGATTTACCCCATTTGTAGAATATTAAATCTGAAGATTTTATGTACAAATCACGAATTGAATTTAAGGATTTGAAATAACTAAAGTAATGGCTTCATTATATGTGGAATTCTTAGAGAGTTTAGAAATTATTAGTTTCCTTTTTGAAAATATAAAGATTTGAATACTAATTTGTGTTAGAAATTGACCCATAATGATTAGGATTAGTTTAGAAACATTTAAACTGATGTTGGACGAAATTTGGATTGAGTTTGAGGTTTGGAATGTTGAGAAAAATCGAAAATTGGAAAAACTGGGTCTGTTTGGAATTTTCGTTAGAAGACCTTCCCAGGTCGTTTGAACGACCTCTTTCAAAAGACCACATTAGAACGAGACTTCTAACGAGATTCCCAATGACCTTTCTGAAGAGTTGCTAAGTTCGTTCGAAGTGGGAACTTCGTTCGAACGATCTCATTCAAACGACCTCGTTCGAACGAGAATCCTAGAACTTCTAACAAGATTCCAGAATGGGTTTTTAGGGTTCGTTTGGGTTGGAAATTTTCCTAGGGTTATCTATATAAGTGTATTAACCTTTGTGAGTAACGTGTGGCTTAAATTTCCAAAGTGTTAAGGAATTAAGGAGTAATGGTACTTGGGGTATTGAATTTGTGTGGAAACCTAGGAGGGGATGTCAGTCCTAGAGATGCTTTATATATACGGGTATCGAGGAGAGTAACGACATTAATAGTACTTACGTATTATAGTATTTAGGTTATTTGAATACCTATTAATGTATATAAGTTGTGTGCATGCTTATTACTTGGAATATCAAGTGTATGACATAACTAGCTAATGGCTATCGAACGTGGGTTAATGCGTTGTGGACGACCATATCTTGTGTGCCATTGGGAGATTTTGAGTCGTACCACTAGAGCATGGAACCTAGGTATGGGCTATCTATTAATATGATAGGGATGACGGTCGTATGGGTGTGTAGGTATGTGCATACCCATTGGCCTGGGACTATGTTCGCCTCCAATATGTGTATATGTTTCATTGGTTCTTGAGAGATTGAACCTGTTGTCCTCTATGCGTGAGGATTGGAATGGGACTAGATAGCCGAGAATGCCTAACACCATGGGTTTCTTAACCATGGGTTCAGTATTGATATATTTGTATGTATACATAGTGTGATTATATATATGTATACCAAATTCCTACTCTGTGTTTCTTGTTGGCAACTTTATTAAAGCATATACTTATTGGGCCACCACTTGAGAATTAAGAATGCTAGGTGATTGAGTGAAGCACCTTTAAACCTGCTTCCTAAATATTAGTAAAATATTGATTTTGGGTTATTTAAATATTGTATCCGGTATAGTGATTTTACTTCATATAGTCAGGTAGAGTGACGAGACTAGTATGGGTAGTTATACTCGCTAAGTGTGCACATTAGATGAGAGGGGAGCATCTCAAGTGAGTACGCTAAGTTAACATGGATAATATATGTGCTAATTAAATCAATTTAAGCACTTGCTATATTTAAACTGTTTCCTACTCAGGCTCTTACCCGTTTTTATGCAAATCTCTTTTTTTGTTATATTACTTTAGGCTCTCAGCCACAGGGTCACCAGACTTAGGAGATCGCATTCATTTTCCATATTGTAGCTGCTGTGGAAGCTACAAGATATTGCTAGTAGACGCTTATGAGTCAATTTCCCCTTATTTACCAGTCGTTTATTTCAGTTGGACGTGTCGTCCCTCCTTTCTTACATTCAGAGATTTATATTTGATGGATTCTGTTATCAGACTTGGATTTCATCTATTCAGATTATTGTATGGTATTTTGACTGGAAATGTTTACTGTAGTTCTTTATTTAAATTCAGTTAGTGCTCCCTTATCATTATTGTGTTGTTTAGTGGTAATTGAATTTTCATTTATTGCTGGTTATTAATAAGATAAAATTTTGACACCAACCTTTTAAATATTAGGTGATTAGATTTTATTAAATTAAAATTTGAGTTCTCGTCGGTGATGCATTATCTCAGCCAACTTGATATTCTAAAATTAATTAATTAAGGACTGATCACCCGGTAATTAATTAGGAGGGGTGTCACAATTTATGTCTTTATATTCAACTTTTAATTAATTGGTTGTTACTATGTTCTAACAGCTCATTTAAAATTACAGACAACATGGATAATTGATCAAACTTATATCATAAGGACGCTAGTGTAAAAAAATTATGGTTAGTTTTAATTATGGACATCAATATGTGTAGTTAGAAAATAAAATTGAGTATCCAACTTTTTAAAAATATATTATCAAGGGGTATTTGAATTTTTCTATTTATTAAATACTTCTTAATATATATTAAAATAGGGTATTCCAGTATTTTTTGAAATATTTTAAATTTCCTACCCTGTTCAAATAAATTAAAAATCGACACATATTTTTCTGATAACCCTCACAAAGTTTTTTTTAAAATTACTATGTGGAAGATGGAATTTTCCAAGAGAAAATACCAAGGACTCCATCAATTATTTTTATACTTTTAATAATTAATAAGTCCTCCAAAGATTAATATTAATTATTGTGGATTGGTACAAGTTTTCTAAGAGTATACTTTATGCTCATGTGCCCCATAATACTAGACTGTCTTATTCCATTGAAAAAATATATTGTGAGTCTTGTTCTTGAGGCCGCGAATAAAAAGCTTAATTCAAATCATTCAAATGAACATCCATGAAGACATCAATCCTTTTCCACCACTCTTATTAAGGTAACAGGACTTGGAGACTTGTTGTGCATCTTTTATCAAATTAGTTATACTTTTCATATACAAATCTTTTGCGTGTGTATGTGTGTTCCTTGTTATGGTTTCCTTCATGTAAAAGCATATGGAATTCAATAAACAAATTTTGAAAAACTCTGATTTGAATTCTATATATATTTTGAGTTGTTTTTGAACTTGTGTCAAAAACAACCTCAAAAGGCTTGTATGATTGTCGTTGTGTGTATGTCTCTATAGCGTCACCACATCAAATAGTTACTTTGTGCAACGATGGATTGTAGTTGTCCGTCCCTTCTGAACTCATCAGAGGATCGCCGCAGTGAAGAATATCTTTGTTGTAGTGGCACTTAATTGATTCGTGTCAGTTTGGCAAAAAGAAGTATGCTTTTGTGTTAGATTGGGCACCAATTTTTTCTACTCATACAACACTAAGATATGCCATATTGTTTTACCTTTTACATCTTGTTACTTAAATGCAAGTCTACAACTTATATACTTGTTCCCCTAAGCTTCTTTTTCAAACATGAGTGCATATGTATCCAAGTTTAAACTTCATTTTCAATAAGAGCTTAAGAAATGTGATTTTTTTTTTAGATAAAATATTTTAAGTTATATTTCTTCCCACTAGAATCATTTTAAGGTATAAAACTTCTTTTGTGTTGAATCTTGTATTCTTCCATGTTTTAATATTATTTTTCTCCTTTTTATATTCTAATGGTCCCTTTTTATTTCTAAAGCGGAACATGTTTTAAGGATGACAAAACAATTTCTCTTTAATGAAAAAACCTTTTTCCTAATTTTAATTCGCACCAAGTTGTGAACAATATTAACTTAACCAAATTTTATCTTGATTAATCCTAAACATCCATCTAGTGATTAAAGCAAGTAAAATAATGTAAAGAATACTCACAATTCCAGATGTATGAGGAAACCAAAATGGTAAAAAACCTCAGAGGTCCCAAGTGAGACAATCAATATGAATGTGGAAATATAATGAACAAACACAAGTCTTACTCAACGACCCGATCCCCACGAGAATTGACACTCTTGTGATCTTCAACCACTCCTCTCAGAGTGCCCACGCAAAAAGTCCTTCTTCCACGATACATGTCCATAACACACGCATCCACATATGTTTCGGTGTCCACCGATATGGCTTGTAACGTCTACGGCGTTGAACATAAACTCCTTCGCTTCTTCAACTCAAAAGCCACAATAGTCAATGTAGAACAAAACATTCTTGGTGCTAACAAGATCATTATTGCATATAGTAATAAAAAATCAAGTCTTGTAAAATCTAAGGATGTGTTTAGACTTAAAAACCTTAAAAAACAATGTGCATAACTCATACTAATTGGATACTATTTTCGCCGAATGCACACTTACGAAATTCTGAAGGAAACACACATCTTTATATTTTACTTGAGGCGGCTGCTCATTCAAGCGACTTTGGCCGATCGCTCAAACGAAATGTATGTTTTTCTTAAATGACACGTCATCTCGCTCGAACGACTAGTCAGGTCGTTTGAGCGACACAGGGAATTAGAGTCCAAACCAAATAGTATTATAATCTGTCCTTATCAGAATAAAATGAAGTGTAAACTATTTCAAACACTTTAAAAACATTTTCTTAATAAAATAACATCCTTAAGTATTTTAAAGTAAATTCCGAGTCCCATTAAAATTATGCATTCATACCTCAGTGATCTTGGAATGCAATTGAACTTGAAAACGAATAAACTTGCACATATTAAAACTTGGGCATAATAATTATTCGAATCTTTGCCACAACATATTGAATAAACGTCACCTCATTACAGTTTGTGTGGGATCGTGATAAATAAAAAGTTCCCTATGACTCAAACGTGTTTTGTTCCGGGAATAAGTCAAAACTATATAATGGACTCAATTAGAAATTTTGTCCGTAAAAATCTCCCCCATTGACTATTTCAGGACAAAACCAATAGTGAAATACGTAAGTCGGGTTGTCAACCGATATGATGCCTAAATCCCATCCCATAAACCCAAAACAAAAAATACAGGACAAAACTAGTAAAGGATGGTCCGACAAGCATACCTACACACATGAAATGTCTGAATGTGATGTAGTCTTGAAATCTTGAATCTCTAAAACATACCTACACACATGAAATAGACTAATACCTAGTGAAGTATGGAGGGACAAATGATTTAAATCATAATGAAATATGTAAGCAAAATATTTTGATACCAATTTGAAACAAAATAAAAACTTTTAAATTCTTATATCAAATATGCACATAAACAAGAGACCAATGTAGATACAAATGTGTGCAAAAGATAAACATAGTGCTCAAAAAATATCCCCCGACATCACATACATATCTCCCCATTTTCGTCTCAGATAGACAACCTGGTGAAAAGATTAACACATCTAGAATGAGATAAATCAATGAAATATATATAGATAAACATGAAACAACCAACTAAAAATGATCAAACATATTAAATATGTTGATTGTATACAAGTAATCACACAAAGAGAATCAACAATATAAGTAGGTGTGACTAAAAACAATCCTATACAGTACCAAAATATATAACCAAATAAACCAGGGTACTGAAACTGCAGAGACCAAAAATCCAAGGGGTCACTTGAATAAGACTTGATTGTCTTTCAAACGATATAGGCATCTCGTGAGATAAACTTCGCGCAATAGCAGTAGGTCGATCAAATGTGGTACCCAAATTGTCATACTCAGTGCAGAAAATTAGACAGTTTTGCCCAGTGAAAAGTTTTTGAGAAAAAAACTGCCTGTAAGGGGTATAAAACTATAGAACAGTAGAAAAATAGTAGCGAAAAAAAAATATAAGTTACATGCTAACATAATACCGATTTTCTTAAACCTGATCATGGAATGCATGGGCAATAACTATAACAAATGAATCACAATTCCAACACATCGAAATGATCAAGAAGCTCTAATTGATAGTTATAAATCATCAAAGTTTATTTTAGCCATATGTGACAATTAAAGTATGCTCTAAATGAACTAAACAATCAAGCATGCATACACATCAAGAATTTTGATGATTCTACAAACAATAGAGTCATGCCATGATTTTTCAACGTTAGGATTCGTGGTGCAAACCTCTTTAAGTTTATCAGTCCAAACTCCCTCAAATATATATCATATTTTATTTTGGAATGAATTTAAAAAAAATTGGCCCATATTGGCATATGATTCTTTTTATTGCCCTTAATTTTTTTCCCGTGTCTCTTTTAAACGGTGACTTTCATGATGAGTTAATTTTACACTCTCGTAACACTTTCTCGTGAACACTCATCATTTTTTCAATTACATTCTTCACGATAAACGGTTCTTACATGCACACCTCATCCTTATGTATACTTACATATATATGAAAAAATTGAGATACGAACATCTCACCAAATTGAAATATGCAAGCGATGTCAATCATTCATATAAACTCATGCATGTGTGCAAAAATGGCATATATACAAAGTCAAATCAAAATTCATATCAACTTTGAAACAACCCCGTAACGTAATGTTTAAGATCATTCTAAGCATCAATAATTATGGCCAAATGTCTTAGCCACATGGATAATGAAAGGAAGGGGGTCCAAGCACACCAATATTCCACATCAAACATGTAAACTCAAAAATAAAAAGCAAATAGAAAATCTTTTTGGTTTATCAACAATTTTTGACCAAATAAAAGCAAAATTTTTTTGAATTTTTTTCGAAAATTTTTAAACCTAAAATCTTTTTCTAATTTTCAAATAAGACTCAATAAATGAAAAATATAATACAAAATGATACACATTCCATAACATTAGCAAGATACAAACCATGATGTAAAGACTAGTGTATAACAAACATGGTAAGAAAATCATACTTTCGATTTAGCATGGGAATAATCAAGTGCAACGAAATGAGAACCATGAAATTTAAGTCCTAAAGCCTCTAAATTCGATTTTCTAACCCAAGTAGGTGTAACATGACAAGTGTGGTTTTTGGTAATCGACGCTAATTTATTCCTAATCTTCCTAGGATAATTCATAAGGTCATAGAAAAAACGTCTAAGGTAATCATTCCTACCATAATGAGTGCATGTGTAATGACGAAGGTAATGATTACAAAAATTTCAACCTCTCCTCACATTCCGAGTGGGCTCTCTCACACGGTTGGTATTGGCTATGGGAATGGGAACAACGTGATCATCGTAGCCTATACCACACCTATCACTTTTGACTTGGACGGTGCCTAACATCCTATTCAACTTTTTTGGCCTAGATTCCAAGTAAAACTTAACCTTGCTAGAGTCTTTCAACTTCTCTTCCAACTCACAAATAATAGACTCAATCACATGCCTAGACTCCTTAAACTGTAGAAACTCCTTTTGCCAAGTCTCCATCAAACCACGAAGACTATCTCTAGCTTTCTCCACATATTCTAGCTTCTCCCAAAGATTTCTCTCATATGCCATACGGTCCTCAATCAAAACATCATTATTTTCTATGGCACACTCATTCAACCTAGCTTGCAGTTTAGAGTTTAACATTTTCACTTTCACCGCCTCGGCACACAACTCATTAAATGCAACTTGCAACTCTTTCACTTGAACGTCCTCCTCGTCACTCTCATCACCCTCATACACTCAGGATTCAATGGCCTCGGAAGTGTAATGCACATGAGAATCTCTTTGGGAACATTTATAATCGTCACTCACAAGTCATTCCAATAAAGAAACAAATTTTCTATCATTGGGGGAACTCTCTCCCTCGTTTTATTCACTATCACTTAAGGAGTCATTATAAGATATCGGTTTCTTGTCCGCTTTCTTAAGTCCAGTGGGACACTCAGGTACTTTTTGACCATACACCTCACACCTAAAACTCCAATCCAACACAACCCTATTAAATCTCTCACTCTTATCTTTAGGGGTGGACTCTACCTTATTGTTCTTGAATTTCTAAAATTTTTTGGCATCTTTCGATTGCTTTGGAAAATTAAGAAATTTTTTGAACTGCTTTCCCAATAATGGGACATCCTCAAAATCAAAATCAGAATCATCATCCGAAACTTTAGTTTCCTCCTTACGGGATTTCAAAGCAATGCCCTTTTGTTTATTTGGCACTTGCTTGGCAGTAAACATATCGAGTTAAGAGGTTTGTAAGTCACCAATAATCTCTTCAAGTTTCATCAAATTAAGCATACCTAAGGAGTTTAAAATTGTCACTTTTACATCAGACCTTCTCGACAAAGATCTCAACAGTTTCTTTATCACACGGTTATCAGGAATCCTCTCTCATAATTTAAACAACAAGTTGAGAATATTAGACAATCTAGCGTAAAACTCATCAAATGAGTCACTATTGAACATCTTAATCATCTCAAACTGTGTAGTGAGGTTTTGCAACTTAGAAGCCCTAGTTGTGCTAGTGCCCTCGTGAGTAAGTGCAAGTGTATCCCAAGCCTCTTTTGAAGTTTCATAAGTCATGATTCTATTATACTTTCCCAGTGTGACATGTGAGGAAATGACGTGCAGGCCTTCGGAGTTGTAAAGTGCAAGACTATGTTCAGCCTCAGTCTATGAATCAATGGGATTCAAACTAGCAACCTCGCCCTCTCGTGTGACTGGTGGTGTCCAACCTTTTTAAACCACTAACCACATACACTCATTAATGGATTTTAAAGCACATCTCATTAACATTTTCAAATAAGAATAATTTGTGCCATCGAAAATAGGAGCACGAAAACTTTCAAAACCACCAAAATTCATCTCGAAAACACAGAAGGGATCCAACGCAATAAAAATATGTTTCTAGCTCTGATACCAATTTCATGGTCCCTCTTTATTTCTAAAGCGGAAAGTGTTTTAAGGATGACAAAACAATTTCTCTTTTTATGAAAAAACCTTTTTCCTAATTTTAATTCACACCAAGTTGTGAACTATTTTAACTAACTAAATTTTATCCTGATTAATCCTAAAAATCCATCTAGTGATTAACGAAAGTAAAATAAAGTAAAGAATACTGATAATGTCGGATGCACGAGGAAACCACAACAGGAAAAAATGATCGGACGACCCAAGCCAAACAATCACGATGAATGTGGAATTACAACGGACGGACACAAGTCTTACTAAACGATCCGATCCCCACGAGACATGACACTATTTTGATCTTCAACCACTCCTCTCACAGTGCCGATGAAGAAAGTCTTTCTTCCATGCTACATGCCCACAATAAACGTGTCCACGTATGTCTTGGTGTCCATTGATGTGGCTTGTAATGTCTACAATGTTGAACATGAACTCCTTCGCATGTTTATCGCAAAACTAGAAATATTCAATGTTGAACAAAACGTTGTTGGTGCAAACAGGATCACTATTTCATATGGTAATGAAAACTCAGATATTATAAATACTAAGGATTTGTTTAGACATAAAAACCTTAGAAAAGAATGTGCAAAAATCATATTGATTGTATACTATTTTTGCAGAATGCACAATTACAAAATTATGAAGGAAACGCACCTATTTATATTTCACTTGAGGTGGCTTCTCGTTCAAGCAACTTTGACCAGTCACTCGAACGACACATCATCTTACTGTAACGATTGGTCAGATCATTTGAACGATGCAGTGAATTAGACTACAAACCAAACACTACTCTAATATGTCCATATCAGAATAAAACGAAGTGTAAAATGTTTTAAACATATTAAAAATATTTTCTTAATAAAATAACATCCTTAAACATTTTAAAGTAAATTCCGCGTCCCATTAAAATTACGCATTCATACCGAGTGATCTCGGAATGCAATTGAACTTGAAGACGAATAAACTTGCACCAATTAATAATTCTTCGAAGATTTGCTACAACATCTTCAATAAACTGTAACTTGTCGTAGTCTATGTAGGATCATCACATATAAAAATCTCCCTATGACTCAAATGCGTTTTGTTCCAGGAATAAGTCAAAACTATACAATAGACTGAATTGGAAATTTTTTCCTTGCTTATTCTTGAGATGTTTTAGTTTTAATACTTGTAGAATCTAAAAATATTTTTAAGTAAATTTCTTTTTCATTAAAATATTGTAAAATCTTGAAGTAATATCATTATAATTTGTTCTTGAGTAATTTTAAGATTTTACTTATTTTAAAAACATATTTATGAATTAAGCGAAGTTTTGGAAATACACTTTCATTTTAGGTTCTTCACACACCTAGAAATTATTACTACACTCGTTGGAGGCTTCTCAACCCCATTCCAATAATTGGGACACAAAGTTCTTCTTCCACTTAAAAAAGGAAGATTATTGATTGTGGCTTTTCTTATGACCAAAATCGGTTGCGGTTGTAAATCCCGCTCTAGCTATTGACACCATCTCGTTGGTTGAAGATATGGTGTGAAAGCGTATTATGAATAATCTATGCATTAGGATTTATAAGATGGAGTTTCCTTCTCTAAGTACTACCATATCTCATTTGTCGTTCTATCGACCCAATTTTTTTCAAGTTGTGGGTTTTCCTCGTAGACCTTGGTGTTGCATTGTATTGTTAACGTTTTTGCGCTTTGATTAAGTCATCCAAACAATGAAGTAGAATTTGGTTTAATATACTTGGTAAAGAATTTGTCACAAATACTTTAGGATTACTCTTTGTTACCTTAAAATCTTGAATTATAGAGAAATCTTGTCCCTTTTTGACAATATATTTTTGTTGGGTACACTCTGTGTATCTCGATTCCATTCAAACACACTCTAAACTAGTATCAGATTTAGACCTCTCTTTGTTTGGATTTATCACCTATAAGTAGATCATGAGTGTGTGAACATGGACTTTTATGTGAATTAACAAATGCTAAAATTGATGGTAATGAAGAAAGGTCATAGTTTTCCCAGACTTATGATTCCATCCGAAATTTTAAATCATTCTACCACAAAAATTTCTAGTACTCGTGTTGGTATTGTGAAGGTGATGGTCTACGTTCTTCTCTTAATGTGTTTGTTTCACAAAAAAATAGTTTGTACAAAACCACTATTAATCTTTCTATGAGAGTTAAACATTTGTACAAACAAAAAGCCATCAAAGAAAATGGAGACCATGAATCTTTTCGGTTACCTTTTAATAGCGATATATTACTTAATAAATTAAAGCCCCAGAAAATTAGATAATCTAACTTATTAATGAGCTCACTTTTGTTAAAGAAAAGAGTGATTTATTTTAATTTATTAATGCTCATGATCATTCTATCTATCCTAAATTTAAAGCCCCAGCTTTATAATTTAATGATTTCTTATAATTTCTTAATGAAATAATATAAGATATGGAATTACTTTTAGTTGAAGAAGAAACAAGATTATTTGACCATCCTTGTGGATACTTTGTAAGAGTAATTTTAAAATAGTATTGATTTTAGTGCCAAATGTTTAAAGAAATTTAAAGATCTATATTTGGAACTAAATTCTAGCTATAAAAAATTTCCTAGAGGGGAGATTTTGAATGTCTTCATTTCATCTTCAAAACATTCATCTGCATTTGATCATTATTTCCAAGACATTCTTAAACAAAGAAAACATGATAGGATAAAAAAAAATCCAAAGAAAAACATAATATGTATCCTCCCATTTTAAAAGATCATAATCATCATGATAAAAGGCCTATTAGACCTCGTATTTACTCTTACTGCCATAAAAAGGGTCATTATATATATAAAAATGGGTGGAGGAGCCCCAAATATATTAGAATATACACGGATGGAAAAGACCCATCTAGAGGCTTACAAAGATAAAAGGGAGAGACACGAAGCAACTACAAACAACCAAAACACATAGACAAATTCCCAACTATGTATAAAGTTGGGAAATCCCAAAGTGTCCATCCTAACTGATCACGCGTGAAAAGTAGCATCGCGTCCCAATGCTAATCGTTGTATTCATTTCACTGCATTGATACAAAAACCTAAGTTACGACTACACTTGCGATACAAGTATAGCGGTAAGTCGGGTATCGAATCCACAGGGAGTGTTCTACAGATTTTAATTGGATAATTAATTCAAGAATAAAAGTGTAAAAGGGTGATGTATGCTAGTAAATAAAAGAAAAGAAACAAATTAAGTCTAAATAAAGGTAAAGCGAGGATTGGGATAGCATCCAACCATACGGATCGAAAAAACTACTAATCAAGATTCCGGCTCGAAAGCTATTTAACCGACACAATCAATTAATCATAAACATCACACAATAAGTAATTAAATCCAAAGTTGCGAGATTAAACATTTAATGAAAAATGGTCACACGCGGATTAAATTAGGATTATCCCTATAAACACTAACGTTGCATGACAGAGAAAGTTAAACGCATAATAATCCGACTTTAATTCTCACCGGTTCAAATAAACGCAATTCTGCACAAAACCTAATTTTCCTTGCCTATATAATGAGTTTACATGCTTTATTAATTAGTTTACTTTCTTTATTTCTTTCGTTCCTAGTTTAATTAGTATAAATTAGTTTAGTTCATGTATTACCCGTAGATAAAGAACAAAACTATATTAAAGGAGATTATAACGAACAATATCTTACAAAACTAAATGGATGTCACCCTAAGAAGAGAAGAAGATGAGCTCTCAAAACCATACACTAACCTAAAATGTCTTCTAAAATTAAGTATATCTCATATTACAAAAAAATTCCGACATATAGTAAATTGGGAGAAAAGAAAAGAAGAAAGAAAAGAAAATCTAGATATCTCAAAAAAACAGGGGATCGATCGATCGATGGAAAAAAATCAAGCCCATTGTCTCCCACGATTTTAGAAATATAGAGGGATCGATGGCTTTAATCGATCGATCGATCAAGCAGGTGTGAGACCCCTGCATTCCTTTTCTTTCTTTTCTCCCCTATTTTAGTTTCATTATTTTTCTCTTCCACCAAAAGTGTCGTAACTTCTTCATTAGGGATCCGAATCATGCACCGTTTAGGTGATCAAAATGTGAATTGACTAAATTTCCCTTGAACGTGCGATTGTGTACGAAACTTGAGCAAAATGCATCCGAACTCCATACTTAGTACCTCAATACCTAAAAAAGCCCAATTATACCTCATATAGCATGTTAATAATATAAACCGAGGTTTTCTGTTTAAAGGGCTTAAATATAGAGATTAAGGCACCCACTAAAATGCGTAAGTTCGAGAGATCAAATACGTAATATTTGCGTATTATCACTAACCAAGCCTTTTAGCTCTTTAGGAATGATTCAATATCATCTTCAGTTGTCCAATCATTAGTATAGCATCCCTAATTAGTAAGAAGATCAAAAAAATTATTACCATCTCTAAGAATGTGAGTAAAGGTGATATTTTTTCAATGACTCCAGAGTTGATTTTTTCCATTACTGTGTGCACTTTCCATGGGCCTTTAATTTTACCATAACGAACGTGGATCATAACAAGAGAGTCAGACTCAATCACAAAACCATGTACCATATGGTCTCAACATACCTTAATACCTGTGAGAATGTCCTTAGATTTAGCCTCAATATCGGTAACCTCGATAAAATTATTAGACAATCCTCTCAATAGCTGATCTTTAACATTCCTTAAGATTCCACCCCCGCCACTAGGGCCAGAGTTACATTTGGAATGGCCATAAATATTTAGCTTGAGAATTATACTAGTAGGGTCTTCCCATTTAATAATCTTCATAATCGAATCTGGGATAGGACCATTACTATGAACATCCGCACAAATGTCAAAGTTTAGGGGGAATTTATTGTGGTTTGTGCAATATAGATTTATCATGCCATAGATATTCTAGAGAATCATTTGAAAATTGATTTTTATCCCATCCAAGCATCTCTTGTTTCTATGCCTTAATATGCACCAGTATATAAAAGCCAAAAGGATTCTAACAAATTTTCCCATGATCATATAGTCTACAGCATACCACCATGAAATAAGTCTACCTTTAACCGAAGTGTTAGAATTTTTGATGTCGCAAAGATCACTGAAGTCATTCTAAATAATAGTAGTAGTCTCACTATTCATAAAGAGATTATTGCCACTTTTAATTTTGACTTTCATCATAACAAACACATTTATATGGGACTCTAATACCAATCTTTTGAATGGAGGCATCCATGGGGAGGTACTCACTTAAAAGCCACCATAAGAAGAAGTAGACTTTGAGAGGAGTGTAATTATGTCATATTAGAGTGATGGTACAAGCTCTGCAATGTCTCCTCTTAACTAAGATCGAGGTCGAGGCCACTGAGAATTCCCCATTTAGATCTACATAACAAACCATCGTGTCATGATCAGAAGAACCCACTAACAAACTTTTAGAGAAGATGTGGGAGAAGGCTTGTGGAATATTAGAATCAATTTTACCCATATCCCATGTACCATTATGATTTAATAGGAGGTTGAGAGTCATTAAATGCAACATGTTGTTTGAGTGAATGGAGCCTAATCCTGACTTGTTATCCTACTAAAGATTAAACTCACTTCCCCCCAAAAGCCAAATGATGTTTTCCTCCGCCAAATCTCTATGCACAATCATTATATTCCAGCCCCTTCCACGATTAATCAGACAAGGATGTTTTAGTGAGCAATACTTTACTTTCATAAAGTGGGCACAAATGGAGTTTTGTTCTCTTAAATTCCCGTAAACCTTCATGCCAAAAGCCACACAGGTATCTTATATATCTAACATTTAATCCTCCATGTCCTAAGTGACCGTAAATATCTTTCCATGTAACTTAGTGGTACCTAGGATTCCCATCCTTAAAGCTTCCACAAAAATGATGAAGAGAGCTGGGAGATAGTCTCCTTACCTAATACCCCTAGAAGATGTAAAGTAACCACAAGACTCCCCATTGACTATCACATAGAAGAAGTTATTAGAAATTAACCTCAAAATACAATTAATCCACAGATCATAATAGCTAAATTTTCTTGAAACTTTATTGAGGAAAATATAGAAGACTTTGTCATATGCTTTGTTTATATCTAATTTGATGGCTACATTGTTTCCTTCATTTTAAAATCAAGGGTAGAGATCATCTCCTGGGATAGAAAGATAGTGTCCATAATGCATCTCCCTTGAACAACCTAACTGTAATGTATGGAAATAATATTAGGATGAAATTTTGCAAGTCTAGAGGAAAGCAGGATGGATATGATTTTATTTGGAAAGTTGCATAAACTCATAGTCCAATAGTCATCAAAGGTTTTAGGGGCATCTATTTTTTGAATTAACATAATGGCTATAGTAGTCATGAGTTTTGAAAACTACATACCAACAAATAAGTCATGCACTGCTTTAAAACATATGGGCCAATAGTAGTCCATGAAGAAATGTAAAAATTATCGTTACACCCATCCATCCGAGGAGTACTATCACCACTTAAATCCCAAGTGGATTGTTTTACTTCATCAAGGTTGAGAATTTTAGTCAAAGTATCATTATCCTCCACTTAAATGACATTTGGGATGGCATTCTGCATCACCTCATCATCTACCGTAGAGGAATTATAATCAAAGAGGGTCTGGAAATATTAAACTGTAGTAGCTTTTATCTCATGTTTTTCAAGTAACCAAACCCCATTATCATCTTTAATCTTGTGGATAAAGGTCATATTTCTTCTCGTTTTAACACTACTATGAGAGGATTTTAAGTTAACATCACCAACCCCAGCCCATTTTTAGTTTACTTTCTGTCACTCGTCTTCTATTTGAAGGTCGGAGGAGCGGGCAGCAACACATACATTCAATGTGATTCTATTCTCATCAATGGGATTAGATTCAAAATCAACCTCACATCATAACATAATATCTCTTGAAGTGATAGTATTTTGCAAGACATTACAAAATTTGTCTTTGTTCCACTCCCTAAGAGCCAGCTTCATCTTCATTAGATTTACTTCAAGGTTGTACATGGGGTTACAATAGTCAAAGCATTTTGAATCTAGATGAGGTTCTTAAAGATATTGTGAGAGGTAAAAAAAATTTAAAAGACAAATCCTGAAGGAGTCGCATCAAATGTATTGTTTAAATAAAAAAGTAATGGGGCATGGTCAGAGGCCACCTTATTCAAATGGTCAACAGTCACTATAGAGAATACGTTTTCCAAGTTAGAATTTGCAAGAAGTTTGTCAATTTATTCCCAAATAGTACATTTTCCTTCTCTTTTATTTCACCAAGTTAATCTTGACCTTATAAATCCCATGTCATGAAAACCTAAAAGCGTCGTATAATAGAGAAAATTATTCACAAAGTTGATGTCAAATGGTAGTCCACCAGCTTTATCTTAGGAGCTAGACACGACTCCACAGTGTCCAAAGAAAGGATATACTCCCATAAGGCAATCCTTTCACCCCTAGTACATTTGTCATAAACAATGGAGAACAAAATTCTAGTTGTGAGAATAGGGTGAAAGATATTTAAAGTGATGCATTGATCAAATTGGGACATGACAATAGTAGTTATGCCATGACCAATTAAACACCAAATAAAGTTATCTTCATTAGCAATAGCTGTTTCAAATCTAAATTTTATTTTGAATTCCTCTAATCTTGACTTTTGGTTCAAGATAAAACATCATCACTAATTTATGCATAAAGCAAAACTTCTTGATACTTCTAACTAAATATTTATTCACTAAACCCCTCACATTCGATATAATTAGCTTTATCATTTAGACAAGTTTGAGATAGGAGTCTTTGAGTTTGATCTTAGCAGCCTCTGCTCGAGAGACTTTGAATTTTTTCCATTACTACTTTTCCTTGCTCTAATTTTTACCTCAGACCATCCTTTTTTAGAAACTAGGGGAATAACTACGATAAAGGTTCAGGATTTGCACCCTCTTCTCAGAGTTTATTTCCCCTTCCTCCACTTTTTGATCAGTGATGGTAAGAGTGACTTTAGTAGGTGTCTCTAGTTACTTGATCGAATTGTCTTCCCCATTCTCTTCTTTTTACGCCTCTACTACTTCTTATTTCGCCACCACCGTGCTTTTTGTATTTACTAATTCCCATTTTCCCTTATTTTTTTATTAATCAGCACTACTCCTTTCGACTATGGTACCCTTCTCAATTTTTACATGTTGAGTATCTTCCTCTCGATGTGAACTTTCTCATGGTCTTCACTAGTTTCGTTGTCTCCTACTCTGTGAATGAAAGGGTTCTCCTTCTTATTACCTAGAATTATGGCTTCTTGGAAATAAGGTTTGGAAATAAGGTTTGCTGTTGTATTATTTGTTGGTTCTGGTTTGGATTATATGTTTCAGAGTTATTTCCTTATGTACTATTGATTGTGGCCAAGTCCTTCCCTGTTTCCTTCTTACTTTGATCATAGGTTTGGCTAGAGGCATTCTCTATAGTAATTATCCTCTAAACAAAAACTGGGATCTGAGTTGTAGGATGATTATTAACTATTTTGGCAAAAGTTCTTTGCACCCAGTCTATAATTTTTTGATAGTTTTATCTTGAACCTTCCATTACTTTTAGTTATTTAATTTTTCTTTAAGGTCCTCCTTATTTCCTTCTCCATTAGTCCGATTTTGCTCCTCCATTTTTAAAAAATAATCTTTTGGGTCATGTCCTTCTCTTTGGAAAACAGTGCAAAATAGAGTAATTCATTCGTAGTTTATTTGCTACTAGCATCCTTCACCCACATTCACATAGCTGATCCAAATCTTCTTACTGAACTTCTTTGTTAAATCCATTGTCACACCCCGCTTAATTCTAGTGTCGGTCGCCACCAAAACTAAGTCAGGTGGGAGTAAATAAAACACCATTCTTAGCGTGAGACATATATGAGACATAAATAAATAAATCCACAAAATAAATTATTGAATCAATACCAAATGATAATAACAACTGAGCGATAAAAGATCCATCATCACGCTAAACTACAAATAAATCCAATCTCCAAAACGATTAAATTAAAACTAAGTAATACTCAACTGTGAACAATTCAACTGAAATCCTCTAACAACTTTGGAACCGAATGGCCCAATAAAACCCAAATGAAGTCTCGTAACGAAATACGACTGAAAAGAAAGTCTAACTAAATAAAGAAATAAAAAGAATAAACTCCAACTACACCTCCAAACGATATCTAATAAATCCTACGAATCTACTCTAGCACTAATACCTGGAAAAGTTAGTCAACGCACGAGGTTAGAGCCCCGAGCATGAATAATCACTACTCCCCTCAAATAAGGTCCGTTTCAACCCAGATAATAGCATTATACACAATAAATATCACAATAGAGTATTTTAATTACGAATATAATTAAACGCGGTAAGATAAATTACTAACCACCCCCCAAAGATTTTGAGAAAGGCACACCAATATCATTTTAATTGTCCCACAACCCCAAAATGTTAATTTAATTAATGTAACCCAAATTATAATTATTTTTTTAATTCTTACTTTAATAAAGTATAGCGGTCCTCCCACCTCGGGTGATTTCTCCACCAAAATACACATCCCCTCGTCAAAACGCCAACTGAGCCGTTTAAAATATCGACCCCTGATGATTGAAGAGGTTTCACACACGACACGACATAAAATGTCGACTGGCCCGTTTAAACTGTTGGCCCTCGCTGATTATGTCGTCAATATATTTTAATACCCGTCTTATTATCTTAGGTATTAATTCTCAATTTCTCAATTTCATAATTAACAAATTCCCCCACCCTTTTTTATCGACGTGAGATCCTCTGAATATCCCTTAGTCCCATACCTAAGGGTCACCTATACGTCCTACCCTATGTATAGGATGAATTTCTAACATAAATCTTGACCTAGTCTCATACCTAGGCTAGCGTAATGATGATAAAGTATCAAAAATTAGCCCACCCCCAACACTAGTCTCATACCTAGGCTAGCGTAATAATCTACCCTCACTAGTCCCATACCTAAAATGTGTAAATCATCAAAAGGCCTATCCACTAGTCCCATACCTAGAAGGAATCCTAAAATATAGTAAGAGAAAAAATTGCAAACAACCCATAATAGTCCTAAAATGGAAATTTAATAATACCAACAAGTCACACAAACAAGCATAATTAATCAACGTATAAAACTACGCATAATAATCCAATTCAATTAAATCTTAATTTAATTATCACATCGTCATAAACACCCAATTAGTCCCATTTAATTATTTTAAATTAAATCCACCGAGATTTCATCATTAATACATCATATTTCCAATTTTATTATCTCTACACAATTTACATGAGTTATACGTCCCCAAAATTCATTTAATTCAAAACCAAGATTTTTCTACATGCAACCTATACCATTAAAGCCCAAAATCCACTCGTAAATCTTACGTACCCAAGGGTTATGAATATTATTCAGATTAAAATATTTAATAAAAACATTCCCATAATTAGTGTCCACTTTCTCTAATTAAGTTACTAATTGATTTTAATCGAGAACACATGATTAAAGGTTTAGGAAACACTTAAAACGCATAATACTAAAGGAAAAGAATAGAGTATTCTTGCCTAGGATTAAGTTGAAGAAAAACTGGAAGTACGGTTGGATTACTCTCGAAAAATTAAAAAATAAGTGTTTTTTGACAAACTTGATTAAACCCCAATTAAGCCTTCCAAAACATGTGACAAAACCTTGATTATGTAGGAGGTTGATGATTATGGAGGAGAGGAAAAACTTTTGAAAGAGTTCTCTAGTGAAATACTTGTAAAAAGATGATTATGAGAAGTCCCCCTACAAATTATTAGTCTTATATACCAATTAAGGACCCTAAACCAACTCAAACTCTAAAAAATAACTCACCGACTCAAAATCTGGGCATAGTCGATCGATCGACCCTCGATTCCTAGGGTCGATCGATCGACCCTACAGGTCTGGCGAAAGTTCCCCCCAGAAAATGCCTATAAGGAAAAAATAATAAAAACCTTATAAAAACGGCATTTTAATTCCGAATTCAATCCTGCTTAAACTTTTATTCTTCTAAAATTATAACCAACATATTTATTTAATAAAAATCATTAAATTCAAAATTTTATTTTTTCGAATATTCCAATTAATTAGTTAAATTAATTAATAAAAACATAAGGTGTTACATCCATCTATTCACATACTCTATGTAATACCCCGCCCTGCAATTTCAAGAGTATTCATGGAATTTGATGATTTGGTACAACTTAGACCAGTTTAGATGGATTTTGGGTCTAATCGGGGTAACCTTATGGCCTCGTGTTTGTCGAATTGATGTTTTATGGATCAAAATATAATTTTGGAAAATTTAGATGTCGTTTGAATGAAAGGTAGTCTCGTTAGAACGAGGTTGTTTGAACGACGTTTGAATGAGTGATCTAACGCCCCTGTCTTTAACTTTCTTTATTATCTCATTAGATAGGGTCATTCTAAGGATGTCGATAGAATGAGATTATGGTCATTCGAATGAGGGATATGATGACTTGAGTTATGAAATCTCGCTAGTAGAGTCGTTTGAATGAGATCATTCGAACGAGATCTAGAGGTCGTTCTAATGACCGGCATCGAATTTGATAACATTATCATTTTTATGTGTTGTTGCATTGTGGGCCATCGAATGCTATGACGTGTCAACTTCTAAGCAGTCCATATTAAATGTGGGGTAAAAGTCTATAGTATGCTTGGCTTTAAGAGTTTGGTGTGAAGGTGTTCGGGGAATTTAATCATTTGAGGGTTTGGAAAATATTTAAGTGGGAGATATCCCATTTGGTCATTTCATATCCTCTTTCTCTCTGTAGCCTTGAGAGACTTCCCACCTCCAACCACAACAAACCACACTACACCACAACTCCTCCACCTTAGGCCACCACCAAACCACCACTCTCCCACAATTTTCATAGTGTATCCAACCCAAAAACACCTATTTGCACCTTGATAAGGAGGATCTACGAATTTTAGGATTTTTTTAAAGGTTTTTGGAGAATGAAGATGGATTTGTTCTGGGAGAATATGAAGTGGGTCTTACTTGGAGTTCATATGGATATAGTTGGAGGAGATTTTGGCAACCACTTTAAGGACAACTTTGGAGGTGGGAGTTGCTCGTCCTACACCAACACTCTTGCCACCAATGGATATCTTAGAGGTAGGTGAAACTCTACTCTTAGATTAAGACTTCAGTTGTGTGTTTTTAGTGTTACTCGTTGGAATATTAAGAGTAGGATGTTTGTGATGGATTTTCTAGTAAAAATGATAGCAAACATTTTTATGGAATAAAAATGTCGGCAATTGCAATTTATGTTAAAAATAAAGAATACATTATTATTTCGAGAATTTGAAGTAATAAAAGTGGGTATTGATAAAATGGTGTATTTTCTAGTAATTTTATTGAAAAACATTTTGTGGAATAAATTTTTTTCAAATAAATGTGATCTTTTTGAAAAATGATACTTTGTTGAAAATAAAGAATAAGTAAATATTTTAAGGTTGGGAAATATTGAAAGATGATATATTTTGTGGAAATGGCATTTCTAGAAATATTGGTGTTAAACATTTTATGAAATAAATTGTTTGGAAATAAACATTTTTGGCAACTAATTGGTGAAATATATGTTTAATCCATGTAGTAGTATTTATGGATTTAAAATCCATTTTCTCATGCATATAAACTGGTAGTATTTTGACAGAAAATGTATAAACAAGCTTAAAGAAGATTTTGTTGGGTTTAAAAAAGAAATAATATAGGTTGGAATTTTATCCTTCAAAGTATGTGTAATTGGGACTACATGTTAAGAAAAAGAAATGACAACTTTCTTATAAAACTAGTCTTAAGTGTGGATGTATTTTTTGAACAAAGAAGTAAAGAAATATGAATGTTGATAAAAATTATTAATTAAGTGTTAATGGGCAAACATGAAATGGTTAGTGAGTGTAGCTTAATAATGTTGTGAAATATTAACACTTATGGAATTGAAAGGACATAATGGTACAAAAGGTGTTTCCAATCAATTAAAAGCTTACTCTAAATATGAAAGGTGTTAAAGGGTTAAAAACACTTGAGAAGTTGGTATAGGTAACTTAATAGTGTTTTGGTGAAAATAATACTTGTCAAAATGGAGTGAAAGTGTGATTTGGACAAATTAGTAAAATGGTAATTTTAATTAAAGTGGAACATTTTAATGAAATAAAAATGTTGGTAACGGTGTTACATAATGTGGCCCTAAAAGAATATGATTTTTGGAATAAAAATGAAGGAAAAAGTGTAGAGGACAGATAATGGTAAATTTCCAAGTGTAACACAAATTAGGGCGGTAAAGTCTCGGGTTTTGGCTTCGGATGGGTAAAAAGGAAAGGAAATAATGTGGACAGTTGTAAAATGTTAAAATACATTAAAGGTACTCGGATGACACTCGGAGCAAGAATGGCCCAAAGCCCTTGGGTGAAAAGACCTAAATCATTGGCCAGAGCATATGATGCGCATAACCATCGGTGTGGACCTCATGTAAGTATGCGGTATTGGAAGATTTCGAGAAAAGATAAAGGAAATATGGAACATATCAAGAAATGGGTTGCGTGGTAAACTATGTTAATAAAAACTAACTTTAATGAATGTGGTAAATATTTTGATAAAGGTGAAATGGAAAAGTAAATGCTTAAATCTATTAATGTCCACGAGATAAGGTAAAGAGGATAAAGTGAGTGGGCAAATGGGTAATTAAGAAACCAAGTTGTTAAACCCGAAATGTACATAATTATCTTTGGAAAAAGGTTTTCCAATGACAAATAAGTATTTTCTATCATGGCTAATGCGTGTGTCAAAATAGTGCTTTTCAATGAAAATACTAGAGTATATGGAAATAAATGAAAGGAGTTAAATTATGATAAGGGAATGGGTTCGAATGAAATCAAGCGTAATGGTTTCAGGTGTCAAATCGGGTGTGGTAAACAAGGTGAAAATGCTAAGTATGAATAAAGTATTTCTTCACTAGATTAAGGTAAATTAATCTGGATAAGTAAGATTTTTTGAAAGTAAAACGGTTAGTGCATTAGCATGTGTATTTTCCAAAGGTAAAAGTATATAGATATATAGATATTTTCGCATGCATGTGGTTGTAGTGTGTGAATATTCCTTCATATCGTTCATTTCTATATTATTCGTATAAATCCTACTGGGCATTGGCTCACATCCCAACTTTGTTACGGCAGGTTGGGAGCGATTTCATAATATGAGGGCGTTTTACTGATAAGTATATTTTACTCATGTTTACGTTAGTAGCTTTGTTTACTTGGACTTCAGGGTAATCCTCATGGGTCCTTTATGTAGTTCATCTTGAAATTGACAACATAATTAAAATACAACTGAATTAACAACATTATATAGGTTGTTCCATTACACTTCACACCTTATGCTCGGGTCCAACCGGGTTAACTCATAGGTAACCCATAAATCCGAGTCGGGGCATTACACTCTAGCCTAATTTAGTCTTGTTAATATAGCTATAGCCTTGACAAACTTTAGAGGGGGTGCAATGAACCTTGCATTACATAAGAGGCTTGGTTTATTATAGACGTGAATTGGGAGAAACATCAGAGTGATCCAAAAAGGGGCCAATGGAGATTCTTTGTTTGGATGAAAGTCATAAGTCCATTTAAACACCCTCATGGGTAGTTGCTGATGTACCACGCATCTCTTAACCATAGTCTATGGAAATCTTCTGTATTGAATAATAAAATTAAGATACGTTTACTATCAATGATTACAATATTGAAGGAATCTTTTCGACCAAAAAAGTGAAATACCTTCCTTATAACCATCAGTAAGGTTCTTAAAATGTTCTAATAATTATAAATTTGCTAATAATTATAAACTTGAAATGTTCTATCAGCTTCGCGATGTCGTCTCTAGAGAAGTTTACTTCTAGTGGGGCACCTACCGCAGAAGCAAAAATATTTTGACATAAGGGGGTCTGCTGGGATTTCTTGTGTGAGTTTAAGATTGATTTTTAGTTTAGTTTTGTAATTTATAGCCACTTTTGTTACCTTTAGAGGGGAGGGAAAGTATGCCCATGTGGGACACACCCTGAACCCTAATTATCGCCCAAATTACTAATTAAAGAGATAATTTTTCAGTATCTAAATAAAAGACTTGTAAAATATATTTGGTTTAAGTTGAAAAAGGTTCAACAATTTGATAAGGTTTCTCCTAATGGTTTTTCTCCTATGCTTCATCCTAGAATTTGTAAATATGATTATTATAATAGGAAATGACATTTGAGAGAATTTTTTTATTTTCATAAATTGACCTCTCACTTTTGCAATGCTAGGGAGAATAAGACTTTGGTAATAGTAATGCTTTGGGAAACCACGTGACCATATCTATTGTATTCATAAAAAATGGGAAATATTGGTAATACACCCAAGGTTCAGTCTACTCCCGATCATTTCATGTTAGACAAATATGGATTATAAAGGATCATTCTCATAAGATAGAAATAGAAACTATATCGAATCACTTATTGATTCCCTCAAACTCTAGTTGTTTAAACTATTTTCTTCTTGTTCCTAGGACCATTTATAATGAATATCTCGTTCCTTGGATCATTATATTCTTATTATACTTTGTTTTCATACTTAATTTCAAAATAGTTTTGGGGATGTGTTCACATAGGTTGACTTGCTAAAATACTAGGTTAATTTATTGACATGTTTGCACATGATGTTTCTATTTTGTTGATCTCTATGAATATGAACTCTATGATTATAATTTAAAATCTTTAGAAGTTTATGCTATCTTAAGATTAATTCATCTTAGATATTTATCATGACTAACCCCTACTGCATAACACAATGTTTTGAGAATTATCTCATGAACTAAAGAACAAAAAAACTTTTAAGCGATGCTTTATGGATATTTCAAATTGTACATGAACTGAAAAGGATGTGTAATTTTTGACTTGGTACTTTTGAGATATATATTTAGGTTGGAGTTAAAGATCCTATATTTTAAAATCATGGGAAATTGTGTGTTAAGGGCTACAACTATAGGTTTGTGAGAACAACCTTTATTTGGCAAAAGTTTCCCACCAAAGTAAAGAATATCTGAAAACTGCCACATGCAAGATTTATTTTAAAGGCGATGTCTCAAAGATTTTATCTATCCAAAAATTTATTCACATCAAGGATTTGATATGTTAATTTTTTAACATATATTGTTTAATGATGAAGAAAAATATGTTAGTTAAAGATTTTACTTTTCTAGGGAAATGAGAATTTTTTAAACAAAATCATTTATAATTTGAAATTTCCAAGTAAAACTTCTTATTTGTTTCTTTTTTAATTTTTATGGACAAATTATCACATATCTTCCCCACATGTTATCTCATATATGCTCTTTGAAATTGAATTCAAACTTGATGTAAACATGTATTAGCTAGTATATTATTAGTTTAGAGTACTTAGAATAACCATTTACCTTGATTATGATAATGCAAATCGCAAACATGCTTACTTTCATTAATTAAAGTTATTTTGTACAATTGGTCTTATGTATGATCACTTTGTGTCTTTTTTAGTGGTTTCTTTGGATCTAAATATTAGTTATGGGGTTAGAAATCCACTGGTCATTTATGCAACCAACGAAGCTCATTCACCACAGTGAAGTTTGTCATTGTTACAACGACACTCGCAATAAATAAAGAAGTTCGCTATAACGAAGCTAGGTTGTAGAATGGATTAGATAAAATTTTCATGTAACTTTACAAATTATCTTTCTCTCTGTACTTCATCAAGTCATGACCCCACGTCAATTTTTGGCTTTTTCGAACCATTTTGGTGACATATTTTTCTTCTCTTACTTTAAGATTTCTACCGTTAGATCCTTTTTGGCATTTGTTTAAGGATTCAAGGTATTTTATGGCATTTGACTAATTTTTGAGTTATATTGCATCTTCGTCATGATATTCAAGATTATTATATTTTTATTTAATATTTATTTAGTTCAATTCCATGAATTTTCTACTTTCCATGTTAATACTCTAGTTCTGGGGATTTTTTTTAGTTTATAACATTCTTGGCGTGTTGCACCAAGAGTAGAAACTCACTCATATTTTGGTTTCCATCTATTTGGTCTATTAGTTTACTAGACCTAATTCTTAGCTATGATTGATTATTATGGTCAGCTAAAATCCACGAAATCCCTATCCTTAGTAAGATACATTATTGTAGAGATGGATCATTCGCTGCACCTTGCTTTCCCTCCAAGATTCATGAACCAAGATCACTATGAGAGGTTTGAGAATTTCAAGTGTCATCCTGTACTCTTCTAATGCTCTATTTATTAGCAACCAACATGTCCTCTTCAAACACTCTATTGATTGGCGATCTCTTCGTGACAACAATGCCAAACCCATATAGGTTTTTGAACAATGGTCTTGACTTTTTAATGGGAACCATAGTGAAGACAAAGAGGAAGTGTACCCAGATTTAGCACGAGAGCTCTGGACATTTTTTTAATACAGAGATAGGTTTTTCTTCTATTATGTGTGAATTTTTTGTCACATTTACCCATGCCTTGTTAAATGAGATGTTTGGCTTACCTTACTTCGGGGATGATAAAAATAAACACAAATAAACCCTTCTATGTGAAAACCCTTTATATGGCCAATGTTCCCTCACTCCTAAAGATCTAGCAAGATCCAGATAAACTAAACATTAAGTAATAAACACTTCCCGAGTCATTAGAACTCCGTAAAGTTTTCGTTATTTGATATTAAAATAAAAAAAGTTAAATGCTACGAGAGAATCGGTCAAAAGAATCCAAGTATGAAGGACACTACACCGCACATGACGGGGTAAAATCATCAAACATACTCCCCCCCCCCCCCCCTCGACGTGAACGACATCCTATCTTGTCTGAAGGATGATACTTTGATTCCAAAGCAATGTTTAAAGGGTATTGATAATTTACAAATGAATAAAGGAAGCCTCCTCCTCTTTTTTTGGGTGCCTACATGAGAAATGACATGCCAACTATAGAAAACATCGTATCTCTCCAAACGAAAAGTCTATAAAAGGCTGAGCACTTTTACTTTCATGTCTATATGCACCATTTAATTTTTGTATAGAAGTGTATGCATGTCACCAACATTTTAAAGAAAAAATCTTAGGCTAAATCTCTTCGTATGCATATTTTGCATCTTTTACCTTATAAAATTAATTAATATTACAGTAAATTAAGCCCCTCGTTAAAAATAGTATTCCCCCATGGAAAGTATAAAGGCATATTCATTAATAGAGTAAGAATAATAACATAAAAACAAGTAAAATATCAAATCCAAAATGTGAAATCTCAAGTATCAAATCCCTAAAAAAAAAATAAAGAATACTATCATTTGACCAATGTAGGAATAAAGAAAATCCAAATGTATGAGTTGGTAGAAATATTCCCCCCACTTAGCCGAAAATTAAACCAACTACTTATCAAGATGTGCCTTTTTTGGCTAGTCTACATCATCACCTCCACGATCACCACTTGTATCTGCATCCCCTTATGTCCTTGGGCTAGGCTGCATCGAGAGATGGGTCCTAACATGGGCTGAAGGATGACGCATTGATATTGCAAAAGATTATAAAACTATCTCAGGTCATGAAGCTACATGATAATGGGACACTCGAGATTGGGTCTGCTGGTCGAAGGCCTCCACTGGACCAAAGACCTATATTGAATATGACAATATCTGATATTGCAATGCTAGGCACCAAAACTACCACATCCCGAAACAAAAATATGAAAAACAGGGAGAATAATCAACATAAAATCGGAAAAAAAGACAAAACACTTAAAAAAGAAATAAAAAAGAAAACATAAACCATCCACTCCCAATGATGCATGTATTTCAGTAACAAATAGGTCCGCAATAGAAGTAGATATAGGGATACGAATGACGTCTGGTAGATCATATTGATAGGTTTCTCGCTCAATCGGTAAGAAGTAAATATCTGTCCTCATGAGGAGAGGATCCCCCTAAACATCAACAGTTCCTGATCCCGGCCCAAAATTCCTCCCCTTATCTCCCTTATCATAATCTTAGAGGCTAATTCTGTATCCTCAAGGGTTTCCTCGACAATTCTACTACGGGCCTCTAGGTCTAAAATACGATCTATAATAGCCTCCTATACTTAGGCTCGAGCTTTCTCTGAACCTTCCAAACACCTTCTTTAAAATAAGCTCTCTATCTTTTTGCATACGCCACGACTCCATCTTCTCCCTCCCGAAGCTAGGAATAGGGAAGGACTCCCCACCCATCATGGAATCCACCAGCTTACCTAAATCCAATTTTTTTTATTCCTCAAGGATGGATAACTCTCCTGAATGTATCCAAGATGAGATCCCTCCCCCCCCATTGGTCCCCTCTCAGTACTAGGCAAATCAATGGTAACTTTAAAAAATAAACTCTCAAAAAAGCCAAAATTCCCCTCCACTTCATCATCCCCCTCCCCATCATCCAAATCAATCATAGGAACACTCCCACTTCCTTTGGATGGCGTCCTGGGAGAAGCCCTATGATTCCCAACATCTACTCTCGACAAACTTTCTGCCACTTCTTCTCAACCTTTTAGATTCACTTGCTCTCCTCCCACCTTGGTTGGCTCACACATCATTAGGTCTGCATCTTCCCTTCCTAATAAAGCTTAAAAGGTCTCGGAAATAGGAATATTTATCACCTTCATCTTTAAAAAGGCTAGATATTCTAGATCATGTCTTTGGAAGTAGGCAGAAGATACTCCATCCCACAAGATTTGACGCGCGTTCGTCATTAGACCCTTGGCATGGGTCAGACAATAAGAAATAGGAATGACACACGTATCGAGAATTCTTGTATGTACTGAGGGGCCACTCGCTCCCCCAGATAGAAAAGATCCACGTATGATCCTCCAAAATTGACCTCCGATCAGGATATAATTCCCTCCTTCGACATGTGACTGGCCATGTCCCGAAGCACCTGAAAATGGAAAGAAAGTAAAAATGAAACATATTAAACAAAAAAAATAAATCAGGTAAATGAAATGATAAATATGAGATGAAAAGAAACTTACTCTCTCTACTCTCAAATCCATTAAACACACCCTCATTGTTTGTTATCAAAACAGTGGTCCCGTTTTCAAATTCCCCCGCACATCTCAAGTAAATAGAGGGAAAAACATGTCCATCGATGCCTCAATCGAAGACTTCTTGGTAGCTGGAGTTACATAAAGAAAAAACAAAACTACCCAAAAAAAAATATAATATGAATAGGAAGAAGACATATAACTGAAGCAAGTAAAAAGAATAAAGGTAACTAGTACATACCTCTCACATATACGAAAAATCGATAAAACTGTTTGTAACAGATCTTGAGAAGAGATAAATGGACTGGATTACCTCCAATTATATTTATCCTCCCCCATGTGCATCCAACGTCCGTCAAAAGTGAATTATAAAATGAAACCACCACAAATGAATCCATATCAATCCCCTAGGAGCCAAAATCTTTCCTGCTACCCCTAACGAAATACACATATTAAATTGCCTATCCACCACCACATTAAGCACGGGGTCTTCCACAAACACTAGAGAAGTACTAAGCATGATGGCATCAAGGAACTCTCTTCGAGCGGGAATGACCTCTATCCCCATAGCTTCATGCGATCCATCTTCCATGATCATCAAAGTTCGGTTCCCCACAAGGGTTACTCCCATGAATGCAAAGAAATCCAATGGGGTCATAGTCATCTCCCCCATAGGTAGGTGGAAAGTTTTACTTGTATCCCACCAACATTCCCCAAATGCGACCATGACAGACCATCACCTCTTGAAATTCATTGTAGAGAGTTAATCCAGCAGTAAACAAAAACCCACAACATATACAAGGGCGCAAACAAATGGTGGCACCCTCATCCAATCCCTCCCCAAACAACCAACAAAAACCCTCACCCGAGCATACTCACCATATTGTTAACACTACAACATAAATATATATAAATCAATAAAACAAAAGGAGTTTTATCCTTCTTAATGTTTTAATTGCGTTATGTTCACACTTACACTACCTAAATTTTTTTTTTTTGTAAACTACAAAAGATTAATCAGTCGTGAGATAATCCTAGACCACCTAAATCTGTCTCATATGCGGTGATTTGATAACTATACATTCACACATAAACTACCTATATTTGGTTAACACTAAACAAAAATCTTAATCAAGAATGTCCTAATAATAACCCCCCAGATCTTTCTCTTTCTAGGTGTTTTAATTACTGTATGTTCACAATTAAACTACTTATCTTTGCTTCCTAGTAACTAAAAAGGTTAGTGAGTCATGAGGTAGTCCTAAAATCTCATTTTCCACTCTCAGTGTTGTAATTACTATGAATTATAACTTGATCTACTTATCTTTGGTTTCCACTAACTACAAAGGTTAACCTGTCGATAGGTAATCATACCCCCTGGTGTTTTCTTCCTCTCGGTGCTTTAATCACCCTACACTGACACTTAAACTACCTATTTTTTTCCCGTTAACTAAAAAGTTTGAGAAGTTGTGACGTTATCCTACCCCCCCCCCCCCGAGCTTTTGTAATACCCCGTATTTTAATTTTATTAAATTAAATTATAAGTTTTTATATTTTCATGTAATGTAATTATTTATATTTGTCATGATTTATAAGTATTATATTATTCAAAATTAAAATCGGACATAATTCATGGCAAGTCACTAATTAAATAATTAAAATGACTCTGTATTATGGGCGATAATATAATGTTTAATGATTTTATATCGAGAGTTTCCTTGTTGTCATTAATCACTCGGCGTCGAGTTCCATCGAGCATGAAGTAGTTTTGTGCAATGTCGTGTCGAGATAAAATAATAAATAAATTAATAGCTAATTGTTGTCTCTTATAATTTTGGTCGGTGTTTAGGACATTTAGAATGTTCATTTAGGACTTAAAATAAGGGGTTTATATATGTCTTGGATAAGGTTTAGGCCTATTGAATTAAAATTTGGGCTTATTGGGTTTAGGTTTATATTTCCCTTATACTTAGTTTCAGGGATAAATAGGTTAGTGGGTCATCAGGGTTAATTTAATTCATCTTAGAGGCTAGAGAGAAGAACCCTAAATCTAGAGAGGTAAGACACTCAAGGGGAGAGGAGAATTTTGAGGATTTTGGCTTTGATTCATCTTAAAACTCTAAGAAAAATGTACAAAGATTAAACATTTAGTTTGAATTTTATGTTCTACTATTAACTATTCATTTGAATCTGTTAAACTCGTGTTTAGAAATATCAATTTGACTATTATAGCAATTTAATTAATTTGGGAATTTAACCCCTAAGCTTGTGTAAAGATGAATAAGGCTATTAGCGTGAGTCCCTTAAATTTGATTAGTTTATTATAGTATTCGGATAGATATAGAGTCATAATCAGATAACATTGAAATCACTTTATTCAACTCACGAATTGGGCTACATGTGATCTTCATTGGACAAATTAAAAACTAGTGTTCATACATTCAAATTTGGAAAATCAAACTCATATTCTTGTTGAACTGAATATATCTCATAGCTATAGGTTGTTTATATAGTTAGGTAACTTATATTTGAAGGAATATGGGTTTAGAACTGTACATAGGTTCGAATTTAGTAGTTTTATTCATTAATGGTGGATTTGGAAACATGGGGAAGACACGACGTTTTTCTCCTTCAAACAAGAATTGCATATCATTTGAATGAGATTTGATGATTTGTTCGAATGAGATTTTTAACCCTTTTAAACTAGGTTATGTTTCTTGCTCAAAAGACTGTGTTATGACATTCAAATAACAAGGTATATTTTATTCAACCGGGGATAGTCTATTCATTCAAACTAGATTGGTTCAGTTGTGAGAATTAAATGTTGAATAAGGAGATTAATTAAATTAAGAATTCGGGCATATGAGTTATTAATTTGCAATAGATTATATATGTTACTCTATATTTTTATGCGGAATCATATTATATCTAGTACATCTTGGGATTGTACTTATATTGTTATTAGTTTCGATTTCTAGCACATGTCGGGATTGTACTTGTATTAGTATTACCACAAATTTCTAGTACATTAAGGTATTGTAATTACATGGATATTAGCCTTAATTTCAAGTAAATGTCAGTATTGTAAAGCAAAGGGGTGTACAAATAACCCTCATACTAAAAATGATCCTTTCGCTAGTAATACCTAAGCAAAGAGGGTTAGCGAGAAACCTTAGAACCTTGGAGAATCATGCAAGTAGTCACTTACATGACATGTTGGGCGAGAAAGACAAAACCACTGTAATTTCACTCAAGCAGTCACTAACAAGACATGTTAGGGGAAAGATCCCAAACCATTGGAAATCCACGTGAGTAGTCATTAACAAGACGTGTTGGATGAGCAAGTACAAATCATTTAATAGCCACATGAGTAGTGATTAAACAAGCTCACTAGATGACTAAGTCCTAGTTATCAATAAACCACTAATAGTAACCAGTGAGGGGAATCTACATGATCAACTCCAAACTACCAGATATTTATGTAAACAATCAATGGACTCTGGGAGCCACCCCTAAGCTGTAACAACCCGCCCTTTTGGAGAAAATTAAATTCCATAATTAAATATAAATTGGCAATTTGGGGAATTTCCCTAAATAGTAATTTTTTGGATTTTCGAGGATTAAATGATTTTCGAAGGATGTTGTGATTATTTTTGGGACTATATAGGTCGAAATATTTTAATTATATGTCGGCGTTGAGTAAAGCGACACGAGTTAAGATTTTTAATTGGAAAACCCGCATTTATTTATTTTGGGTTGGAATAGTGATTTACGGTGAAGTACCTCGGATGGAAATTTCGACTGCGCCATGATTCTCGGAATGTCCGAGATAGTCGGAAAAGAGTGTCCGATTGTCGAAAATGAGTTTCGGGTAATTTTAGAGGTAAAAGTAACTCGTAATTGGGTAAACGAGTCGTTTTTGGGTTTTAAGGGGTATAACCCTTTTTTCTTCTTATATAAAGAGGGAGAGAGGGAGAAAAGAAGAAAGAAAGAAAGAAAGAAAAGAGAGAGAAGAGAGAGGGGAAGGAGAAAGAGGACGAGAAAATGGAGATTCGGGCCAAACTCCGTCGGATTCTACTCGAGGTCGTCGGATTCTATCCACGAGGCAAGTGTTTACTTGCTTTATTTATCTTTTTGCATAAATATCTCATACCTTAGTTTGGTATAAACAAACCCTAAAGGTTTTAGGGTGGGTTATCGTGGATAAAATGAGTTTTTGGGAGTTAAAACAATTAAACCCCAATAATATTTCAATTTGTGGAACTTAGGTTTTAACCTAAATTAATTGGTGGTTTTGGATTCAAGGATGTTTAGAACCCTTAATATATGTGTATTTGTAGTTGGTTGAGGTTGTAGGACGTTGGGTGAGGCGACAAAAGCTGGGGAGAAGCTTTAATGGCCGAAATCGTCTCGGAGAAGATGATGAATAGTAACCCGTGACTTTAGGGGGCCATTTTGGCCAGGCAAATAATTGATTTATCTCTCGGCCAAAACACAAAAATTGTAGATCTCTTCGATACGTTCGTGTGGGCGCTGATCGTGTATTTTTATTATTTTTCTACGATTTGATATGAATTTTACAAGATGTCAGCTCCGGGTTGAAATCATCAACTCAGAAATCAAATCGGGAATTGGAAAAATAAAGTTTAGGATAAATAGTGTAGATGTTTTGGATGATTTTTGGGGTAGTTTAGAAACCCCGATAATGAATTTGGGTTGTTGGATAATGGATTTGAGGAATTTAGTTTTGGGGATCTGGTGTGACCGGTCGACCGCGCCCCTAAGGCCGGTCGACCGCGTCAAGAAGAAAGCGCCTACTGCTTTGTTTCGTAGGCTTATTTGCAAACCGCGGTCGACAGGGGGTCCAGGACCGGTCGACCGGTGCCCTGTTTTCAGCCCAAGATTTTGGAGATTAGTATTACTTCTCCTCTTTGAGTTTAAAGTTTAAGGACCTTCTAAATTAGAGTATTATAGAGGATTATGTCCTAAAGGACTTGGTGAATTGGGAATATATATATGTAAATTCACTTAGAGTGATTTAGTATATTTGGAGATATCCAAATGAATCCATAGATGGGACTTATGTATGTATTACTTATTAAAGTAAGAAATACTTTGGGTTTAGTATCATGGATATATGAATGCATGATTATGATTCCTTGAGAGAATCTTTGGCATTAAGGGTCATCGATAGATGGTTTGGCAAATATGGACATTCTTATATATTCATGTAGGAATATATGGTATATATATATACTATGTGATTATGTATATATGATATGATATAAATGGTTTTGAAAATATATTGATGAATATTTTCAAAATGGGAAAAATTTAAATGATTTTCAAAATTGATAAATTATGGTTACACACCTCCCTAAATCGCTATCACAAGGGAAGTTGCGTGCGTTATGGTGATGCCCCCTGGCTAATGAATGCAGGGTGATTATAGTCCTATAGGCCATATGGGCGATTATATATTTGTTTCTGCGCTGGTTAGGGGATTCTGGGTGTGGTCCTGACTTTCCCGCAGGCACATGGCTGCTTCCCAACGTTGCTAGGTTCCCAAGTTGTCTTGTTTGATAGGCCCTGGAAGATGATATCCATTTAGGGGCGCGTCCAGTGGGGAAACCCAGAGGGGCGATCTTAGTTTTATTAAATCAATTTATGATAATAAATTGGCTTTAATTTACATTTCCTGAGTATAAAAAAGGAAATGGGATAAAGGTTTGTCTTCGGTAACACTCCCGGATGGAAGAAGGGATGTGGAAGCATAATATGATCAAAGTATTTTCATGATAATGAAAATGGCTTTGAATACATTTCCTGAGTGTAAAAAGGGAAATGGGATGACATAAAACGGAAAAGCATTTTTATGATAATAAAACTCGCTTTTTAAAGTATATGATTTGTTAAAACAATTCATGATAATTAATTGGCTTTTATATTTACATTTCCTCAGTATAAAAAGGGAAATGAGAAGTTTTGAGAAAATGAAAAGTATTGATAAATACTTGATATATGAACACTCAGTCCGGGAGATAGATCCGGATGGTTATGGTAAAATATGATTATATATATATGGATGAATCGAGTATCGAGGGTCTAATGGATCCCGACGATCGACCTTGCCACATAGTAGTGTATCGGGGGGGTTCCTTGTTTGGATTTCGCTTCGCGAGACACCCCACGTACGAATATGGCAATGTGTTGAGACTAGGGAGAAGTTTCATCCTTAGTTCTCTTATATTGATATTTATTGTATGATGTAAATATATATAGATATATATATTCTATACTGAGGGACTGGCGGATCTCGACGATCGACCGTGCCGCGTAGTAGTGTATCGGGGGGGTTCTTTGTTTGGATTTCTCTTTGCGAGACACCCCATGCACGAACATGGCATAGCGTTGAGACTGGGGTGAAGTTTAGCCCTTAATACATTGCTTGGACTATGTAGGGTTGATAGTGGTTGGATGATAGACTAGTTTAGAAGGGTAGCTTGACTAGGATGTTTAGAAGGATGCGCTAGGAGTGCACTGTTAGTGGAGAGGTCAGGGGTATCTCATGGGAGTGCGATACCAATCTTAAATATGAGATAAAACCTTTTTCTAAAAATAAGGCATTTATGCACTTGCTAAATATTTTCAAAACTCGGGCTATGACCCGTTTATCTACTTTTCCTTTCTTTCTATATTATATATATATAGGTGTCCAGACACAGGGACGCCTGGATGACACTTCTTTCGAGTCAGACGTCAGCTGCAGCAGCTGTGGATGTGTGCAGGTTTTTGATAGCTTCTTCCATTCTTGTAATCTAGATAGGAGGTATTGTATAAACTTTCGGGCCAATGGTCCAACTGAATTTATTTATTCTTTTAGAACATCATTCGATATGGTTGAATATTTTGACCGATTGTTCGGTTATTTTATTTCATTTCAGTTTCATTTACGCAAAACTGTGTGGATGTTTTAATCATTGTCGTTTAAAAAGAGTTGTTAAGTAAAAATTTTAACGCTCGCCTAATAGGATATTAGTAATTAAATGGATTTTCGACAGTGATGCTAAGAATGATCCATATGTGACTCCTGTTTTAATTTGATACAGGAGTGATCGCCTGGTATCCCATTAGGCGGGTTGTTACATAAGCATTCAACGGTTGACAACGAGCAATGCATGACTAGTAAAGTAAATTTTAGAGTGGTTACTCAAGCCACACAAATGAATGTATGTGATATGTACATTTATTAACAATTTGTTTTATTATTTGAACACATGATTGATATGAAATAAGCCTTATTCGAGCTAGAAAGTCTCGAGAAGATGGCGATTGGGACCTCTTGAGATTTTTTGTTTGCAAGCTGAGAGTTATGTTTTGTTAATCAAGCTATGTCTCAACCACTTCCATACCCTAGGAAAGAGATAATACTGAAGTGAGGGACCCAAGAGGTCTCTCACACCCACTCACACTTACACGTCCTTAATTGATAAATGAGTGAGTAGTCAATGACTTTCTCGTAAGATATTTTATGTGTGTCAATGGCGAGTGGCCCTCAAAGACGCTCCATGTTTTCTAAACATTTCACCAAGTAACAATTTGAAAATAAACAAAAAGGTATTTCTTTTCATAATACTCGAGAATATTACTTTTTGTCTTTTGTTACACCGGGTGTCACCTATCTACAGACAAATCGTGATAAGCGGTGACAAACAATAAGAAGGAAAAAAGTACTTTTCATATATTTATCGAAAGGGACTATCCCTTTGGCCCACATGTGCCCCATCAACCTTAATGATTCAAAATAAATAGAGAACTTAGAGCACATTCATTAGGATCTTCACTTGAGAACTGTTACTCTGTACAAATTCTGGCAAGTATTATCTCCCCACTCTCTTCTAGATATCCAAAGTACTTATATATCCACTCTTTGAGAATCATTATTCTCAAGTGGTTCGTTACTTTTATTGTTATGGAAAAGTTATATTCAATTATTATTTTTTTATGGTCACTAGAAAGCTCTCTATTATATTGAAAAGTTGGTTTGGGTCTTTTCTATGTTTCTTAAATATTATTACCTTGAAGACAGTTTCCATTGGAGTGTGTTACACCTCACCCTTTTAGTTGATTCATAGACCCCAGTATCCATACCCTTTTACATTTAGTGACTCCTCTAGGGAGGTATTCTTATTACCATGGAAAAATATGGTTACAATGTTTCAAAATAGTTTGTTTTTAAGATATCGTGGGTGGAAATGGAGGTCAAAGTGATAAAACCACCAATAAAGACGTCGTGGTTATCGAAAACACAAAGGGGATATCGACAGTCTGGGACAAGCTCGTGTCACACGAATGGTGGCTCCTAACGAAGGATGAGGAGTTATAAAGGTGCATTAGATAAAAAAAAGTGGTGGCCTAGATGGTCTTGAATCCTGTGTGTTCACCAGCAGCAAAGAAATCTAAGGCGGGGGAATCACCTTCTAATGCAATTTTGATATAAGTGGTAAATAGGATCCTCTCTCTCAAGAGAGAATCACCTCTATTGTATGATGATTTGCAAAATACTTATCTAGATGACATCGACAAGAAGACACACCCTGAGGGGTATGTTGCCCCCAAGTTCATAAAGTTCAATGAAAATGGAGAAAACCCTAGGAAACACGTGAAAAGTTTTATGGAATCCCATGGCAAGCACAACAATGATAAATATTTGAAGCTGAGAGAGTTCTCAAAAATATTCTCATGGACAAAACTTACACATAGTACACCCACTTAGTGCCAAATAGTGTTCCCACTTGGGAAGAGATGCCTAGACAATTCTTGCATAAATTATTTTTGGCTAAAGATTATTTTACTTTAAGTAAAATTTATCCCAAGAGGTACAAAAAACCTGGTGAGGAATTGATTTAGTACATCAATTATTTCATAGAAAAATAACTAAATGTTCATGAGGAGATCACGAAGGGAATGTTTCTATAAATTTGTGTAGAGGGCATACTCAAGGAGTACAAAGTCCATTTGATCGATGAAATCCGAGACGAAACTATCAGAGAGTTCACTCGAGTTGAGAGGAACATAGCTATGATTATCAAACCAAATCACTTAGGGTGGCCAACACAATTGTCGCTACCAATATGGAGATTTCAAGCCTTCTGGAAATGGACGATGAACTACGTCGAAGGCATACCCGAAGGAAGAAAAGGGTGATAAGGTTCTAAGAATAATGCCATCGGAGAAAGAATGTTAAGTAGATATGTTTCACAACCATTGCCATGCATCATGATGGAGGTTATGGATTTTCACCAAATATTGGTGTGTGAGGGGGTGGCAGGTCCTCCTCACTAAAACGGTCAATTACGAACAATTTTTGAGAAAATGGATGTGAAATTTTATGAGTTTCACTAAAGAGTTTAGCATGATACTATAGTTTATTATTATTCATGTAGAATAATAGGTGAGCAAGTTAGGAATGGAATCGTGTACATCCCACCTACGGATGTTAATGAGAACTCGCTGCTAGCCGATTGGTCTAGTTTAGCTAACATGGTGTTCATGCATGACTGGGAGGAGATAATTAAGTCCCAACGGTGACTGAAAAGTGATAATGCATGTGATAAGCGGTTATTTTATTTGTCTAACAAAGACTCCAAGAATGATTTAGATGAGGAACTAGAGGTGGAAGAAGGCAATATTAGTGTAGTCCTTGCTCCAGATGAAGGAGAAATGTCTCAAGCTGAATTCGTCTATAACGCTTAAACTTACGAGATATAGATAGATTTAGAATCTGCTGCAATCATGAAGAGCCAGAACTTCAAATGGTTCTTTTATCAAATTGGAGTCAAGTATGAAATGCAAGTGGTAGTTACCAAGTATCTCCTTGACGCGGTACAAAAATGAGAGGATCCATCAATTATCTAACACGGTACCATAGGAAGACTCATCAAGAGGTATACCTCGGAGGTGTTGTTTTTAGAATTAGATAGGTCGGTGCCTTTCTTTCAACATGTTGACGAACAGAAGGAGGCACCTGAATGCATGCAAGATGGATCGTGAGAGCATATTTAAGATCTTAAAGAGATGATTTTGGGAGTGAAAGGCGACGATGAGAGGCCTATCTTCATTTCCAATGGATTAAATTCAAAGCAGCATGAAGAAATTATCATCCTTCTTAAAGATTTCACGGACATATTCTCATGGAAGTACACGTAGATACTGGGCACATACCCTAAGATTAGCTCTCATAAGTTAAATATTTTGCCTAATGACTTACAAGTGAGGCAAGACATGCGCAGTTACATGAATGAGTTAGAATTCATGATTAAAGAGGAAATTGAGAAGTTCCTTGTTGTTGGGTTTATTAAGACCATTTAACATCCTGAGTGGTTATGAAGTATTGTGCCTATTGTAAAGAAGGGCGAGAAGAAAATTTTGGTTTGTGTAGATTTTAGATATCTAAATCATTCTTGTATGAACTATGAATTCCATTTTTAAAGTATTAACAATTTTGTAGATGCCACAGGTGGACATGAAATGTATAGTTTCATAGATGGATATGTTGACTACACCTATATCAAAATGGATTCGATAGAAGTAGATAAGACAACCTTTCAGAACCCTATATGTAACATTCATTACACAATCCTATATGTAACATTCATTACACAATCATACCATTTTCTTAAAGGTGAGGGAAACATATTAACGAATGACGATGTCAATAATTCATGACTTGTTTCATTATATATTGGAATTCTATGTAGATGACTTGGTGGTGAATTCTAAAAAAGAGAGGAGGCATGTGCAAGATCATAGAAAAGTCTTTGAATGTTATCGGATATATAAGATGAGGATTAACTGCTCTAAATGTGCCTTTCAGGTTACTATAAGAAAATTCCTTGGATTTGTCCTCAACACGCAGGCAGTGCATGTTGATATGGAAAAACATAAGGCCATATTAATGACACTACTGCCAAAAAGTCAGATGGAACTCAAGACCTTCTTGAAAAAATCCTCGTATTTGAGAAGGTTCATACCGACGTTGGCAGAAGTCACTCATCCTTTCTCACTACTTATGAAGGATAAGACAAAATGGGTACAGGGGATGAGTAAAGGAAATAATTTGAGAGAGTTAAGGAAATATTAATTTCTCCTTCAACTATGATTCCTCTAGAAGTAGGCATGCCTTTACTGTTATATCTCACTTCTATGAAGGGGTATATTAGAACCTTGCTCACCCATGATAAAGAGGGGATGGAGCGCCATGTGTATTATTTTTCTCGAGTATCTTAAGGACCAAATCAATGTATAGAAATGTGAAAAGGCTTTGCTTCGCTTTGGTTTTTCTGACCTAGAAATTGAGGCATTACTTGCTTGAATTTACGGTGCACATCATCACTAAATGTCATCCTATTAAGTACCTACTTATGCAGATCATTTTGGTTAGACGAGCAGCCAGATAGTTATTGATACTTTCAAAATATAATTTAAAGCAGTAGCGGGTCTCCTTGCCAATTTCCCAAAATAAAAGTTTGAACCACCGAGTGAGGAGATATTGAGGGATAACTACTAAGCTTGTTTGGATAAGGATTTGGAAGAATGGAAAATGGAGTTGGAGGGCTTATGCACACAAGGAACTAGTTGACTAGGGATCATACTTTGTAATGGCAAAAGAGAAGCTCACCTTCATATTCAAACTAGATTTCAAGTGCTCAAATAATGAAACAAAATATGAAACACTCATACTCGATCTGTTAGAATCTATAAGAAGAGAAATAAGAGTGCTTTGTATACGTGGAGATTCCAACCAAGTGGTCAAATAAGTTGACAAAGAATTTATGCATAAATCTGCCAACCATGCTCCCTACAGAGCCATCATCCAATAATTGTTGAGCCTATTCTTAATTGTCAAAGTTGTGAGACACCCTAGGACAATGAACACACACACTGATTCTCTAGCAATGAGTGCTCAAAATCTAGAGATAGAGGAGCCAGAGGACACGATCACCGTTCGATGAAGAATAATGAATAAAATAGTGAAATCTCTATTTCTAAGAGAGGAGACTAAAGATGGGTGATTATAAATAGTGAGGCAGATAAAGACTCATGAAGGAGATATGAAGTTATCAGAGTTAGAAAATTTCCGTATGCTCTAGGGTACTCTTTACTCATAGGATCATGTTGTTTCTTGGCACGATGTGTAGGGGAGGAAGAATATTATGAGAAGATGGAAATTATGCACACACTACAAACTACGAAATAAAAATATTCCACTTTAAAGTCATTTGTAGCGACGAGGATACTATTGGACCACTATGAGCATAGAGGTCTCTCTCATTCAATAAAACTGTTTCAAATGTAAGACCCAGTATTACTAACCAACTGTAACAACCCGCGTAATTTTGGGCTATTTTAATTAATTTTTGGAAAATGGAGGAAAATAAAGTTTTTGATAAAATTAATTTTATTGCTCAAATATGTTGGTTATTATATTTTAAGGCGAGAATTTCAGACGGTTTCGAAAACGGAGTTAAAACGGATTTTAAAATGATTTTTAAATGTTTTTAACTCTTGGAATTATAAGTCGGCGAACATTAAGTAATTTTCAAGAGTTGTTTTGACTTCCAACTCTTCATTTATTTGGCTTATTTAAAGGAGTCTTTTGGATTCTAACTCTTCATTTCTTTTCATTATAAAAGGGAGTCGTGGGAAACCCTTTTAACATACTTTTGGCATAAATTCTGGCTGCAAATATATTTTATATTCCTCTTCTTTTTATATACACATTGGCCCTTGAAATTTGTGAGTTCCAACCTTAGATTAGAGGTGTTCTTGGGGCTATTTTGTTGGAGGTTCTTGGAGAAGCTTTTGTAGATCTTTTGTGTTGATCTTGAGGATGTGATCGTTGGTTTCTCATCATGGTTTGAGGTATGGGGTTTTACACAATATACTCCTTAAATCTCGCGAGTGTCATTCTCTTTGAATTCTTATTAATTGAACTCATATTTGAATTGATAAATTCATTGAAATCTGGAAAATAATTGTTGAAATTATATTGATTCATGTGGTATCATTATATTGTTGTTGAGCACGTTGTCATGAGATTTTAATATGGCACGGATGTTAGGCACCCGCCAAAATTCCTGTTTCTCGGGCTATGGCTTGATAAAGCATATACGGATGTGGTGAGGCCTGGTGACCCGGTTAAAGTGTTGTTGAGAAATTATATTGATAAATGATTTGAGATTTGCATTTTGATTTGAATATTCGTACTCGTGTTGTTACGTTTTATTCGTTGCTAATCCTGATTTGTTGAGCATAATTCCTGTCGTATTGTGTACTTCCCCATATTTTCTTTTAGTGGCAGGTTAGCGCGGATTTTTGGACGCTATGGAGATTGATTTTAGCGAGGATTGTTTGGGAAAGATTTGTATTATTTTGATGTATAGAGCTTTGGAGATTTGTATTTTTATTCGAGTTATATAGTTGTAAATTTTAATTCGAGAGACTTGTTGTAATTGAAGAGATTGAGATTGGTGGATTTATATTATTGTGGATTTATTTAGATGCTCTCATAAGAAAATATGGGGAAGGAATGGAGAACACCCTCATAAACTTCATACACTTCCCCATAAAATTTCTCTCCTGGGCCCTAGTTTCACCCCCATAAACTTCATCATCAGAGAGAAATCTAAATTAATCTTTGAAGTTCACTAAAATCCCTTTCCAATATTTCACCCCGTGCATAAAAGAGCATATTCGTTGGGACAAATAATTTGTTTTCCCCTAAAAATTGATCCGGAGGCCACCGGGCACTCTCAGACACCATTTGACCAAGGTCAACTCTTCAACTCAACTGAGACTAAATGAATCTTCTAAGGGAACATAATACCCATTCCAACGGTCTTCCCCATTAACGTATCGGTGTTATAATTCAAAACAATGATCCATTTTACTGAAAAAAGTCACCGGGCACTTTCGGGCCTCGGTTGACTAAAGTCAACTATCTAAATCGAGAGAAACTCTTTAGAACATCTAACTACCTTGTATAACCTTTCTAACGATCCGCCCTATGTTGAATTCTGAACTATAGTTCGAACGAACAATCCATTATCATCTCACGATCTCCAGTTCAGAGGACTAATGGGCTCTTTTGAGCCCTTTTTTTACCCAAACTCAACTCCTAGACCCGGGAGAGAAAAGAACTCTTGAAGGTATCTAAATTACCTTTCTAACGATATGCCACATGTGTGATTTGGATTTACGAATTGCATACTATTTCCATTTTTTGCATTAATCTATATGAGACTGCCTATTGATAGGTTCATTTCAGTGTGTGTAGGGTCACCTATCGATTGGTAAGGCTAGGGGTATGCCAATTCTATGTTCCCCTACCTTATAAAAAGAGAGCATGACCTCACTCTCAGGATACCTCAGATCCATCAATATCGGTGATCTTAGTAACATTCTCTTGCGATTATCAAAGTTTCCTTGTGTGAAATTCATTTCCATCTTTCATTCCCATAGTTTTCATACCCATTTTCGCAAAATCTCCTTCCCTCTCATCCAAAATTAATCCCAACATTCAAGGGAGCTCATCAAGGATCAAGATCAAGCCTCAATTCTCAAAAAGAAGGTCCAAATCCTTCTTTTTCTTTAAATCCTTTATTTCTCATTAGTTACATAAATACTTAATCTAGCTTTTACTTAAGTTCATACACATTAACATCTCATAATTTATTAGTTATATTACACGTACTTTACTTTCTAAAAAAAACAAAGAAAAGGAGGGTTATGCCAATAAATTCCAATGGGATTATTCACCACATTTTTCCAAAACTAAAATTTACTTTCTACACACACAGATAATAAATTCCCGTTTGAATTATGGTATAAAACCCACCCTTGTGCTTCATGAGAACTACACGGACTTTGATGCCTTTATAGGCTACGTAGGCATTTTGGATTAAAACCCCAGACTGGAGTCCAATTTTTAAATTTTTAAATTTTACCATTACTCATATATATCATACTTGTGATTCGTATTTTCGTATTCTCCAACAAATATTATCGTTCCACTATAACGATCAATATCTCAGTAAGTACATATATCATATTTTCTAATTATTATTTTTGGGAACATTCCTTCGGATAACCTCACTCTATCTTTTCCATGATATGAGCCAACGATTTCGATCTCCATTTACATATACATGCACACACACTTCACGGAGAAATTATGGAAAATAATAACATAAGCCCATGAGAGACCGAAAGGAAGCGATGTGTGCCTAACGCCTTCCCATTCCATAACTTAGCCCCCGAACCTCTGAACTATTGGTTTCATAAGCATTAGTTTGTCTTTGATCCCTCTCTCTCGAGGCGACGGCATGTTATTTTTCATGTTTTATGCAAAATAGGTTAGTGACTCCATCTTTTTACATCACCTCAAAATCGATGACGGACGAAGCACCTGTAATACCCCGTATTTTAATGCTTTCTAAATTTGGGGATTTATTAAATTTAATGTGAGTTATTAATTTAATATAAATCTGAAAATTAATTATTTTAATAATTACTAACGTGACGAGAGTTAGTAATCATTGAAAACTTGTTGAATATTACTAATGAGTAAAGTAATATAATATTGGTTCTATGAAATGTCACGAGTGAATAAAATGATAATTTTGGAAATTTAAGTCGGGACGCGCCTGTGTCGTGTCGGGACTAAATATTGATCAATAAAAGTGAATAAATTATAAGTCGCTCATATGGTCGTTTTAAGTGCGCCAAAGTGTCCAGAAGGGTCGAGATAGTCAGAAAAGTGTACCCGGGGGTTTAGTTTGGGTCTCGGGGCGTTTTTAGGCCTATTTAGCACCCCGGGAGGGTATTTTGGACATTTTGCATTTTTGGGTAATTAAAACCACGAAATTTATTGGGTTATATCAGCCATTTGGAATGCCCCCTTAGGGTTAGCAGACTCAAAACCTTAGAACGACCATTAGAGAGGAATGTGGAAAGCTTTCCAAGCAATCCAAGGCAAAAAACTCATCCGATTGCACCGCCACCACCACCAACGCGTAGATCGCGCGATGGGGAACGCAACCACACCAAATTTGTCCACAAATCAGAACTCTAAAATTTCAATCAAGTTTTTATCTTGCTTATTTTTGTTAATGCGTCACTCATGTTAGTCTAGGGTTGATTAGGATGAGTTTCATGGAAGAAAACCTATGTTGGAGATATGAAACTTGCATGTAGTAATGATATAATTGAAAATCTGGAAATCCCCTTCATATGTAGAGGTTTAACCATGGATTTATGATGAATTAGGAGTAGAAATTCTGGAAAAAGACTGATTAGAACAAAGTTAAAATTTTTTTTAGGGTTCTTGAGATTGATATAAGTTTTGGCCTATTAATCCATGGATATTGATGAAAATTCGCATGCTTTAGGTAGGAGATGTTTAATTTGGGTTTATAATGTTCATAGTACGAATTTCTGGGAGTTTTGGTGTTAAAAATCTGAATTTGGGTGATGTTGGATGATAGAACTCGTAATTGTTAATCTGCAGAATTGGTCATACCTGTTTGATCAATCGATCGAACTAGGAGTGTCGATCGATCGAGCCGCTGCCATCGATCGATCGACCCTTCCTGGCAGACTCATGTTTCCCTTTTAAATAGTGAATTAAATCTAAATGAGTAATAATCCTTGGACATCCTTATTAAAATATTTTGGGTGATAAAGAAGACCAGTAGGACTTATTTAAAAATATGAAACCTTTAATGTAAGACGAGATTTACATTTTTTGGAGATGTTCACATATAAGGGATGACGAAATTATGCATTAAAGGGAGAGACGCGTAAGGTAGTTACGTTGGAAAAACAGATGAGTACCTACTGAATTTTACACTTAGGAGAATAGAATCCATGGGTGTAACGCAGTAAGTTGGGATAATCCCTCGAATTAAAGTAAGTGACGAACAGTTATACGTGATAACTAATAACGAGTTATAAGGATAAATATCATAATTATGGGTCGTGAGTATGTACCTAAACTTGATATGGAAATAGTAGTGTATTTATATGACTGTGTTTATGCATATACTATATACGTGTAAAAATCATACCCTCGCTACTTGCTATCCCTGAGGTTACCGCGCTGGGACAATCTTATCTCGATGGGACCTTTATGGGGGATATTGACTCGTACCCTAGAAGATAGGAATCCTATGTACAGGCTATCAAATCTATAGTCACGGTCCTAAGAGACGTGAGGGTATGTGCTGACCTCTTGGACTTGGAAACTATGCATCGCCTCAATATTGTTTGTGTTTGTGTTATTACAGTTCAGAGTGATTCCGAACTTGTATTCCCTTAGTACGAGTGATACGGGGATTGGATAGCAGAGTATGCCCGCCCCATAATTTTTATGTGGGGTGTTGTTAGAATATATATATATATTATATGAGTATTTAATATATATATTAAATTCTGAAATTTAGGAATTTCCTACTGTGTTTATGGTAAGTAAGAAATGAATAATGATTTCAATTGAGAAATACGTGTTTTGAGAGTATAGTATATTACCGGGAAACTTTATTAACAAATAAAGCTAAAATGAGAGCTTTGGTATTAAAAGGGAAATTACTTCTTTAATAACTGAATTGTTCAATTTACATCTTACGAGTAACCTAAGATAAGATAAGTTAAACCGTTGGGAAGGTTAGTGCGATAGGTGTGCACATTAGAAGAGAGGTGAGAATTTCTCAAGGGAGTGCCGCACTAATATGTTGTTGCATTGGCCAGTAAACATTTGAAATACATGCTAAACAAATTTTAAATCATTTTCACAATCGGGCTCAGACCCGTTTCCATTTTCTTTTCTCTCCTGTATATCTTTGTATATATTATAGGTGCCCAGCCACATGGGCGTCTTGCATAGGATCCTTTGGAAGGAACGCGCTGCAGCTTAGGTGGGAGTTGCAGGCCTCTTGCTTAGACGACCTCATTCATTTGATTCTACTCTTAGCATTATTTATTCCAGGTGGGCATGTGTCTCCCTTTCCATTATTCAGTTGTTTTATTGGATATTGTAATCCATTTATTTCCAGTATTTGTACTTTGGGATTTATTATTGCCAGGATGTTTTCATTTACAGTATTAAATGTTGGATTCAATTAGTTGAATGTTTGATTATTTGGATTGTATGTTCCAGGATAGTTGTGGTGTGACTATTAAATTGTGAATTATGCAAAGTTTTAATTGGTTTAAAAAAAAATTGGAAAGTAATGTCTAAATGGTTTTGACACTTAGCTTAATTATTTAGGGTGTTTAAATTGGAAAAATTATTTTCGACAGTGATGCTAAGAATGAACCAACTGTTCACCTTGATTTTAATTTAATAAAGGAGTGATTGCCCGGTATTTAATTAGGCGGGGTGTCATAGCACCCTCTTAGTGTGACGAGGGGAGAGATAACATTATTTTTCCTCTTTTCCCCCAAAAAATTTCAGGGAGGGGAAGATCTCGGGATGGACACAATTTAGACTCCGATAGGTAATGATTTGAAAGGGCTAGACTCTGTTTGCATGGGTGTATTCATTTTCTACTTACGTGCGTATGCACCTACTTGTATGTTCCCTTTTTTCTCCTCTATTATTTCTTGTGTATATCTATCTCATGCTTATATCACTCCTCACTCACACACTTATATATAATCTCCATGTACACCTCACATTACTTATACGTAGGATCACTTATATCCACATGTTTCACATGCCACTTAATATATCCATGCTTAGATGTCACTAGCACAAACCTCCACTTATCACACTTGTATATACATGCATGCTCACTCACACTTATCACACACCAATTGTAGTTAATCCATTCTCAGGTTTACTACCACACACTCACTTATATGTATTCACACATCACTCACTCTCAGATATCCATGCTTAGTGTAATCTTCACGCTCCATGCTAGATTTACTTTACATGATACTTGTACATTCTTTACTATTAGTACAATGATCATCATGCCAAATAAAAAACTCTCTCTATAATATACTAATCAAGAATCATGAATTTTCCACACTACAGCACCAAATAACATGGCTATTGACAAAATTTTTTCCCATAACTGGAGGGTTACTTTGTGATGGGCACTGGTCCGCCAGGTCGCAGTTAGCCTAAACATTATGACTCTCACCTTCCATTGGCCAAGTATATTTAAAGTATATCGAACAGTTCCCCCCGCATCGTACCACTTGACCGAAGTCATAACGGGAGGTATATAGCAGGAAACTCATCCACGTACTTCGAGTATATCAAATTCTCTCTCATACGTACCGTCTCCACAATGTATATAGTCAGGAAGTTCACATACACCAAAGTATATCAAATGTTTTGTGCACACGTACCGACTGCCCTCAATATCAAGACGTATTTTTTGGAAGTAATGCCAGAGTGGGGAACCTTTCCACTAACCCAACAACTGCATACCCTCATATAGGCGTCAAACCTAGGCCACTCACGTTTAGTTTGTCGTTTACTACCCAAAAGTCTATCGAAATGATGGGTCGGCATGCTGCCCAAATTTTCACGTGATTTCGTCTTTTTTTTTCCAAAATGAGACCCTGTCCATAATCCTGGCAACAAGTCAAACCATGTTTTACTTATTTTTCAAACCCATTTTTTTCCCAGGCTCGGGTCCCATCCAACATTTCTTTTGCATTTAGGTAAACCTAATTCAAGGGAAAACGTAATAATAATAATAATAATAATAATAATAATAATAATAATAATAATAATAATAATAATAATAATAATAATAATATTGCTGAGACTCTTCTCTCGTTTTTCCTCCTTCCTTACCAAAAGTGTCAAAAACATTTTTTTCATCTTTTCAAAATACCAAAAACATTTTCCTCCTTTTATTAAAATATACCAAAAATATTTTGTCCTTCCCTTTCCAAAAAAAAGGAAATATCAAAATCATTTTCCTTTTTTCCTTAAAGGATTCTTCCCTTTCTCATTCAAAAATATATTCGAATAACATTCCTTCTCAGGTCAATCGCATACCCGACCCTTGGCCTAACTCCCTATTGGCTTCGGTCTTCCGTCGAATCGCCCCAAATCTCTGTCACTTCCCCCGTTACTTCCTCCAAGTCTAGAATCAACTATTACCCACTCTCCATGGAGAATACAAACCAAGTACCGAATGTACTGCCTTCTTTGATGATGGTCCTAGTGCAATTTAATGATAATATTGATAACCTTCAAAATGAGGTTCATGGCATGTAGCGAAAGTGGATACATATTCCCAAAGATCTCGAGGTCCTCTTCCGTCGCACTATGGGTCCTCCCGCACCTGAGCTTATTTGGGTCCAGGACGAATATCAACACCCTCCACGTGCCCCTCCTGCCAATGGGCCACTGCCAACTCACCTCCCTATGCCAAATCTTCCCCATCTATGGGCTAACCTGCTGATGGTTGTTGATCTGAATGAAGACGAGTTGAATAAGGTCAAGGAGGACCTTAAGTTACTGACCAAGTCCTAATCGACGGGAAATACATGCATTACAAACATATATATCCCTACCCTAAAGCAAGCATACTGAAAAAGTTCAATTTTCCCAATATTGAGAAGTTCGGGGGTAGCGGGCCCCTAATTGTTCATCTCCAAATTTACCACTGAGCCACAATACTCCTAGATGACATCAAGGAAATAATTCCCTAGGTGTTCCAACAAACTTTGAAGGACCATATCCCTCAAGGAATCCATAATTTACAATTCATTGTATGTTGCCTGTGAATTAATGTCGCGGTATAAGTATAATGAGGAATTATAAGTTACACGCCATGATTTATGTGACACCCCGTCAAATTAAATACTGGGTATATACTCCTTTATTAAATTAATATAGAATATCAAGTTGGTTCAATCTTAGCATCATTGTCGAAAAACATTTAACTTTTTTATAGCCACCTAATATTTAAAAAGTGAGTTCCCAAATTTTATTAACTAAGTTAACTTACAACTAAGTAATGAATAACCAACCATTCAACACTCACATAAACAATCTCATATGAATAACCAATGTAATGAAATAAACTGATTCTGGAGTAAACACTCCAATAATAGTCCCAAAGAAAAATATAATCTCAATACAAAAGTCTGACTAAATAAAACCAACATCTGAAATGAATGAAAGCCTGAAAATGTTATCTCTGAATAAGAATGGGCAACATTCCCTAAATGATATGGATGTCTCCCAAGAAAGCAAGGATATGAATGGCTCCCACGGCAGCTACAACACGTCAAAAAATGGAACTCCGATGCTTAGCGTCCATGTGGCTGGGCACCTAAAATGTTTTTACAAAACAAAATAGATTTCGAAGAAAATGTGTCAGAGTACGATGTGAAAATATTTAAAAAACAACAAGTATTTAATTGCATTAAACATTAAATATCAATACATGTTAATCATGTGCTCTCACTTTAGATTCACACCCCTCAACTATTGTGCATGCCTAACGCATATTTACTACCCTTACTAGTTACGCTACCCACCTATCTTGTCAGTACCAAATCTTTATCTATAGGAATTACTATATTGACCCACCCTTATTACTCAAATACCATGAAATTCCATTAACATTATTTACTAATCATTTTCAAGTTACTTAATACTCATTATGAATTTGCACAAATTTACATTTTTCTGTAGGTCTCAACCTAACTCATCTACCAAGCAATAGAGTAGAACAATCTCAAGTATATATATTTCTGTCACTCTCAATACATATATACATATATGGCACCCATAGACTGAGTTAAAGTGCATGCATACTCTGCTATCGAATCCCGTTACATAACATACATATGGATCACGAATTTCGAATCACTCAAGAACCGTATCAATAGAAATCACACATATTGGAGGCGAACATAGTTCACATACCCTTGGGTCCCGCACATACATACGCTCCCACAGTCAGCTAACTTATGAACTCACCAAAAAGTCTTCACAATCCAATGTTCTTGAGGTACCAAATCTAAATCCCTCTGAAGGCATGCAATATAATATTGTCCTCTTCCTACAACCTCCCGTGAAATCAAGTACGATAGGTATGTCCTACACATAATAATCCATATATTAGGTAATCACACAACCTAAATAATCATCATTTCAAGAACATCATGAGATATTGGCTTACGATTTCTGCATATTTTGCCTACGGGTTTCATCAATTTTAACCCTCAAAGGATCTATTATATTGTCCCAAACTCCCCAATATTTATACCAAAGGTTACACCAACATAATTATATAATTTCTAACATCTAACATCTCAGAATCATCAAATCATCATGGGGCATAATTATCTTGGATCAAATCATGTATTTTTTCTATAAAAACCATTGTTCATCAATTTTTATTGAAGAACATCAAATATCTCAACATCAACTCATGAATTTTCATAAATGAATCATGATTTCGTTGTCTCTACATATCAGAAGTTCAACTACATGCAAAACCTACCCATATTCAAAATTAAATTCTCCCAATTCATGAAATTATAAATATTTCAAGTTTAGTCTCCAATTCTAAACTACCATGGATAATATATTTGTTGAATCATAACAAGTTAAATCACTTGCCTCAAATGGAAGTTCTGATCATTTGGAGAAAGCAATATAGGAGAGATCATCTCTTCCCGATCTATCTGGCGGTTGTGACGGTGGTGCAAAAAGCCTAAGAATGGTGCTTCTCCCTTGAGAACTTCCTCCACTTCTTCTCTAATGGTCGTCTAAGAGTTTTGGTGGTGAAAACCCTAAGGCTCTAACCTAGAAACTGATAAAGCTTTCTAAATTTCGTAAGTCACTATTCATCAAATAGTAAAATGAGTAAAATACCCTCTTGGGTTGTCGATTTTGCCTAAAACTGCCCCGGGACCCAAACTAAACCCCCGGGTAGACTTTTCTGACTATCTTGACCCTTCCGGACACATTGGCGCACTCAAAATGACAATAAGGATGACATAAAAATATACAACTTTATAATCCATTAAATTGGTCCCGATACAACTGTCACGCGTGTCCCAACTTAATTTCCAAAACTGTCGTATTTTCTACTCGTGATAATTTTGATACGTTCATAATCATATATTACTATACTCGTTCAGTAATATTCAACATAAATACCATAATCAAATACTAACTCTCATATCTCTAGTATTTAAATCCGGATTCATTACCAAATAATATCCCATTTTTAATTCAATTAATCATATAGTTAAAATCAGTAAAAATACAGTTTATTACATACTTGCCCCCTAATAATGGAATTTTGTCCCAAAATTCCTATATAAAGGTACACCTAGTGAAAATAACTCGGGGTATTTATCACGTATCTCATCCTCGTGCTCCCAAGAAGACTCCTTAGCATTATGATGCCGCCACTGAACACGTACTAGCGGTACTATCTTCGATCTCAATTTCCTTTCACTACGATCTAGGATAACCACCGGACCTCCTCGTAGGAACTATGGGGTTACAGATTAATCTCCTCAATACCAATGTGAGTATGGTCCAATTCATCCCGAAGATATATTCTCAGTGAAGAAATATGGAACACGTCATGAATCCTATGCAAGTGCCCTGGTAACCCAAGTCTATAAGCAACTGGACGAATCCGCTCGATGATAGGGAATTGGCACATATACCTCGGCGATAACTTCCCTTTCTTACCAAAACTCATTATCCCCTTCATAGGAGATTCCCTTAGAAACACTTTCTCTCCCACATTCAACTCCCAGAAGAACCTTTTGGCATCGGCGTAGCTCTTCTGTTGATCCTGAGCAACCCGAATACAACTCTGAATCATCTCTATCCTGGCCAATGTATCCTAGATCACCTCCGACCCAGGTAGCTTGTTGACCCCCACCTCTAACCAACACACCGGAGAATGACAAGGTCTACCATAGAACGCCTCAAATGGAGCCATGTTAATCGTAAACTGGTAGGAGTTATTATAGGAAAACTCCACTACTGGAAGATACTGCTCCCATCCTCTGCTAAAATTCTGGATACACATCCGCAACATATTCTCTAACATCTGATTTATCAGCTTAATCTGTCTATCGTCCTATGGGTGATAGGCCTAACTCAGTCATAACTCCGTACCCATAGCCTCCTTGAAGCTCTCCTAAAATATGGACACAAAAATCTTGTCCCGATCGAACACAATATCAAGAGGCACAACGTGAAGTCTCATTAACTCCGTAATGAAGAGCACAGCGTACTTCCCTGTAGTATAATCGGTCCAAAGTAGCAGAAAGTGAGATACCTTGGTCAAACGATCTACAATCACCCATATCGAATCGTGACCTCGCTGAGATGTAGGAAACCCCATGATGAAATCCATGGAAATTCTCTCATATTTCCACGTAGAGATCTCTAATGGATGTAGGAGCCCTGGCGGTCTCTGGTGGTCCACCTTTACCAACTGACAAATGACACACTTCGAAACAAACTGAGTGATATCCTTATTCATTCCACTCCACCAGTACTATCACCCCATATCTTGGTACATCTTATCTGCATCGCTATGTACTTCAAAATGTGAATCACTAGACTCTGTCATCACCTCCTGTCGTAAGTCCTCCCCCTCAGGAACAGCCAGTCTCCCATTGAAGTTGAATCCTCCATTCGAGCTAACAGTGTAGGACTCGACCCCTATGCTAGAAGTTGTATTATCCAATCCTAGCAGAACGGATCCATTGCGTGAGCTTATAATAGCCTCGCAATAATCTAAGGCATAATTCTTATAACAGACATAAATGATCGGTCCACTACATCTTGGTGTCCCAACTCCTTCCATTTCTCTTTCCACACCTCGGCCACCTCACCTTCTGCCTATGGTTCAATGTGTCTGCTACCACGTTAGCCTTCCTTAGGTGTTATTGGATATCGAACTTATAACACTTCAAAAATTTAAGCCACCTGCGCTGACCCATATTCGACTCCTTCTGGGTGAAGAGGTACTATAGTGACTTGTGATTTGTGAAAAAGAGACATTTCTCCCCCAAGAGATAATGTCTCCATAACTAAAGTGCAAACATGACTATCGCTAACTTCAAGTCTTCATCTCATGAGGATTAAGCTCTCAGGAAGCATAAGTGAAATTCTTATAAAAATATATTTCCTTTTTAGATGCAGAAACGTAGAATGATGGTTCAACTTAAAACAAATTTTAATTTCTTAAACAAATGAAAATTAAACTAACAGACATTAAGTTAATCATTAAAAAAAATATTTTCACTTAAACCTAATTAATCCAAGTCCTAGAATTTGTCTAAGTCATATTTTGCAATTTTATCAAGTTAGGCCAAACCAATTTTAACAAATGACTTGAATTAAATTAGCGTTACCCAAATTTAATTTAGCACCAAATTAAATTAAGTGTGACAATTAAAACCAATTTTTTATTGTATTATCCTAAGCAGGCATTCTAAGTTATTATGCAAGATAAGAGAAAATTAGTCACACTAGGCCGCGATGTACGAGAAAAAACCCACAACGGGAAATAACCTCGGACGGCCCTAGCCTCAAATCCACTAAGTACGAAATTTATATTTACAAGACAGATGACTTACTTCCTCAACTCGAACCCTCTCAAGCCTTGATGCGTCTTCTTGTAACCACCGCTTCCTAGCGGATAACCACGGAGCTCCACCGTGATCTCAGACTCATCGATCGGACAATACGTACACCGTCAGCCACACATGGTGCCTTTAACCATATGAGAAAGCCGCAGCTAAACAATTCTTCTTCTTTGATGTATTTAGAAGAAAACCCAAATGATCTTCGATGTAGAGACAAACCCGGTGCCAAAGTCCAAGCAATATGTATATATATGATTGGATAAACAAAACAATGGGTGAAAACGAAGTGTTTAAAGAATTTTTCTTTAGGGAAGAACACTTAAACTCATGAATTTTTCTTAGAAGAATCAACTCTTAAAACTCTCTCTAGGAGTTAGTATGGTATGAAAAAGTTAAAAGAAAAAGTTGGTTTCCTGCACATAGATATTCAACAAAAAGTTAGTGGGGTAAACAAGTGGAAAACATGGGAAAAAACTGCTAAAAACTGCCATAAAATTTTCCCGCCTGAAATCTCGTTCGAACGAGGCTTCTAACAAATTTCCAGTGTGAACTTGTTAGAATCTCGTTGGAAATCTTGTTCGAACATAAGGTTCATTTGAGCGACATATTGAATGACATTCCAGTGGCCTATTCTGGGAACTCGTTGGCAAACTCGTTCGAACGACATCTGGTTCGAACCAAAATCTCGTTCGAACGACATATCGAACGAACTTCCATAAAGCTTAGAAATTCTCATTTTTAGCCCAGAAAACTTTATAAACTTTATTTAAAGTTTTAATTCATTCTTTCCAAAAATAAAACACAGTTTTAATAAAACCTAACACCCATTATAAACACGTTCCAAGCTCCTATATATATATATGTGTGTGTAATGCATTTATACCTTGGGAGCATGGAACCACTATTGATGACATAGAAAATGAGGAACTTAAACTCGGCATTTTGATGAATCTTTATACACTTGCCCGCTACGTCTTTAACAAACACGTCATAGGCTTAAAGGATGATTAATATACTCTATCCTATGACTCAAACGTTTTTTTCCCGGAATTGAGCGAAAACTACAAAGGACTCAATTGGAAATTTGTGTCCTTACGAATCTCCCCCTTTGGCTATTCCGGCACAAAAACCAAACAAAAATCCTAAAGGGTCGTCAAGCTCACTATACTAAAAAATATCCCACCCAAAATAAAGAGTACAATGCTTGACTCGAATACCACTTTATAATTAAACGCTTTGCCATTCGAAGGTTGCCGCTTTAGTAGAATTCCTACACACTTAAGAAAACTATGAAACTCATAGGGAATATCAAAGTATTTAATGTAATGAAAATAAATACTCCCCCTAACTTAATTCACCCCTTTATCAACTATGATCAACCTAAGAAGATGGCGACTCCCCCTAGGTTAAATCTCCCCCGAACTAAGATACGATTATAATAGGATTAAATACCATTTCTCCCCCTATCAATAAGCTATAGCCTGATCCTTCTACTGAAGCACACCCTCGAGTCCCTATAAGGATGCATCCGTGTAGACAAGATACTTCACTCCCTACTTGGGCAACACTATGATGGGTGTTGAAGTTAACTTGTCCTTTATCTCATCAAAGTCTAACTGACAGGCATCATCCCATATCAATGGAACCCCTTTGCGAGTCAGGTGTGTCGACGAACCTTCTATCTTCGATAATCCCCAAATAAACCTCCTAGGCCGAAGAAACTACATATCTCTATCGGTGTCTTGGGTTATCCCCACTCCCTCACCGCTGACACTTTTCTCTGATCTACGAATATACCCTTGTTTAATACTATGTGTCCCCAATATCGAACATCCTTCATCCAAAACCCACACTTCTCATATTTGGCATACAACTCGTACTGACGCAGTGTCTATAACACCTGTCACAAATTATCGGCATGCTCCTCCTTAGTCTGAGAATATATCAAAATGTCATATTTGAGTATAATAACAAACTCATCAAGGAACTCTTTAAACACCATGTTCATCAAGTCTATGAATATGGTTGGAGCATTGGTTAGCCCAAATGGCATAACCCAATACTTGTAGGATCGATATCTAATCAAGAATGTTGTCTTAGACACGTCCTACTCCCTGATACGCATCTGATGGTATCATAGTCTTAAGTCTATTTTGAGAAGAAGGTTGCTCCTCACAACTAATTCAATAAGTCGTCGATTTGGGGCAACAGATACATATTTCATATCGTGACTTTATTCACTTTCGATAATCAACACACAACTATAATGAACCATCCCTTTTCTTCACCAATAGCACGGGAGCACTCCAAGGCGAGGTAATCCTCCTAATGAACCCCTGTCCCAACAGCTGCTCTATTTGACCCTCCAACTCCCTTATCTCTGTCGGAGCCATATGGTAAGGTGCGCGGGCTATCGGTCGAATTCCTAGTACAAAATCTATAACAAAGTCTACCTCTCTATTAGGTGGAAATCCTGATATATCCTCGAATAGATCATCAAACTCCTGAACAACAGGAATCGAATAAAGTGGGATTACCACCTCCTTAGAGGTCTCCTCCTCTACCTAATATAAATGAGTGGAGGATCCTCCTTCAGGATGAGGCATCGCCACCAGGAACATCTCCTGACCCGGAATATAAAATATAATACTCCTACTAAAGCAATCGATCATAGACTTATACAAAATGATCCAATCCATACCAATAATTGAATCATACTAGTGCATATCTAAGATAATCATATCTATCGATATTAACAATTTCCCAATCTGTATGCCCATTCCCCGACATATAAAAAATATCAATGACCGATAACCTAACGGTGAATCTACACTAGTAATTGTGCTCTCTGTCATGTGTAATAACCCGATGGTGCGTGCAAAACTAGTGGAAATTAAACTACGTGAAGCCCAGTGTCGATAAAAATATGCCCTAAAGATCGCTGGATAAAAAACATAACCTCAATCACTAATGGAGCTTGTGGGAGTGCGGCCTGATCAACGTTGTAAAGATGACCATACTGTAAGTTCCCCTATTGAACTGGGACCACTGGTATAACTGACAAAGCAAGCATCTGTGGTGGTGCTGGGAGGGCGATGGGAAATATCGATCTCTGAGGCTCCTGTCGAGCACCCTGCTACTATGGTTATGGGACCTTTCCCCTCTTAATACAATCATGACATTTATGTCCAGTCTTTCCACATATGAAACACTTTCCACAAATGTTTCCTTCTCTCTATCCCTGCTTCCCTCAGTCCTGCTGGCCGTTACCACCTCTCCCTTGGCCCTACTTATACTATTGTTGGCCCTGATCTCCATGATGTCCCTGTTGGACCTGATAACCATGTTGACCCTACTGTCTAGGCTATAACCTCCCTGACCATGTCAAAAACCTACCGATATGAAACGCTTAGAATCCCCCTACTGGGAAATATGATCACCCTGCCTCTACTAGCCCTGAGCTGGTTGTGCCCTACTCACACTAATACCTCCTATTATGCCCTGTTGGCTTGAGTCCCCTACTCACTTTCTCCCTATCAGATGGAAGCGATGGTTCTAGTAGTGAAGTACTTTTACATTAAGCACATCATGATAGGTCTGCAATGAGAGGTTACCCATAAGATGCTGTCGAATCCTCCAGGTAAGACCATCCATGAACATCTGTATTTTATTCTCCTCAGTAGGTAACTCTGTTGGTACAAAATTAACCAGCTTAGTAAACTCATCCTCGTACTAAGATACAAACTTCCCTTCCTAGGTGTGGTTTAGTAATTTCTTCCTCGTCTCAATCTGAACAGCAAAAGGGAAATATTTGCGATCGAATCGCACCAAAAAATCCTAAATAGTAAAGACATCTCTCTCCTCAGCAGTGGTAATGGACTCCCACCACTGCATCACTACTCCAACTATCTTAAATGTAGCTAGTATCTGCCTCTATACATCTGTGCATTCATACATCCTCAAATGCCTCTTGATGTCCTTGTTCTATTGGCTCGTAACTACAACATCAGAGCTCCCTGCAAACTCCGAAGGATATTCCTTCTGAAAGGCATCTCTGAAATGTTCCCAAAAAGACAAGAATTCATGAGCCTAAACTGGGGTCACCACCGATGCCTAAGGTGGTGCCTGTTGCACTATTGTTAAAGCTACATTTATCGCATGTTCTACGATAGTGGCAGCATCAGCAGCGTTCATAGTACCCTAAACTGGTGATGGATGAGTCTCGGATTGGGCACCCCTGGGAACTAGCTGTGAATATTTAGGAGCCATCTATAATGAGAGAGAAGCTTTATGATTCTACAATTATTATCATAAAATGACTGAAGACGTAAAATGCGCAAGTAAAGAATACGGTAGTCCTAAAATATAGGGCTCTATATCAAAGAACGCTGTGCGGAAAGCATTATAAGTCGTACAGATCCTAAAGATTCTAGAACCTGATGCTCGGATACCACCTGTGACACCCGGATTTATTAAATATTGGGCAGCTACTCCTTTATTAAATTAATACAGAATATCCAGTTGGTTCAGTCTTAGCATCACTATCTAAAAACATTTAATAAGTTACTATCCACCTAATATTTAAAAAGTTATATGCAAAATTTTATTAATTAAGTTAACTTACAACTAAGTAATGAATAACCAACCATTAAACATTCACATAAACAATCTCATATGAATAACCAATGTAAATAAATATACTAAGTTTGGAGTAAACACTCCAATAACAGTCCCAAAGTAAAATATAATCTCAATACAAAAGTCTGACTAAATAAAACCAACATATTAAATAAATGAAAGTCTGAAACTGCGATCTCTGAATAAGAATGGGCAACATGCCCTAACTGATATGAATGACTCCAAAGAAATCAATGATAGATGTGGAGGCATCTAATACCAAGATCCTATAACTTCCACAACAACTAAAACATGTCAAAAAATTGAACTCCTATGCTTGGCGTCCCTGTGGCTAGGCACCTAAAATGTTTTTTCAAAACAAAATAGATTTGGAAGAAAACGAGTTAGAGCCTGATGTGAAAATATTTTAAAAAAAACAATTGTTGAATTGCATTAAACAGTAAATATCATATACATGTTAGTCACGTTCTCTCACTTGAGATTATTAGCCCTAAACTATTGTGATCGCCTAACACATATTTATTACCCTTACTAGTTACGTTAAACACCTATCTTGTCGGTACCAAATCTTTGTCTATAAGGTTACTATCTTGAGCCACCCATATTACTCAAATACCATGAAATTCCTTTGCCATTATTTATTAATCATTTCCGAGTAACATAATACTCATTATGAATTTACATCAATTTACATTTTTCTATAGGTCTCAACCAACCTCATCTACCAAGCAACATGGTAGAACACTCTCAAGTACATATATTTATATCACTCTAAGTACATATATACATATATGGCACCCCTAGGCTAAGTTGCGGTGCATGTATACTCTGCTATCGAATCCCAGTACAACACGTACATAAGGATCACGAGTTTCGAATCACTCAGGAACCGTATCAATACAAATCACACATATTAGAGCCGAACATATTCAACTCACCAATAATTCTTCACAGTCATATGTTCTTGAGGTACTAAATCTAAATCACCCCAATGGCACATAAGACAAGATTTTCCTCTTCCTATAACCTCCCGTGATAGAAAGTATGATTGGTATGTCATACACATAATAATCCATATATTTGGTAATCACACAACCGAAATAATCATCATTTCAATATAGGTATACTCATGTCCTATATTACAAGTCTCATACGTAGTATAGTTTCATCCCGATTATTCTACGTAATATGTTTAGCGCTATAACTCTCATCGTATAAATTCAAGTACTTAAACCTATCCCAAAAGGTTACTAAGTCTTCCACTTGTCTCTAAGGTTATTTTAGTAAATTAAAGTCCCCCTACTACTTCCCCTAACCTTAAGTTATTGTTTATCCATAATTTCCAACCGTAACACTCTCATCTGAGACACTCGTAAGTTTATTATTTAATCCCAAACCAAACTAATATTTTTCGGGCCTCAAATACACCCTCATATCCTCTATTATAATGTCCCAAACTACCAAATATTTATACCAAAGTTTACACCAACACAATTACATAATTTCTAGCGTCTCAGAATCATCAAATCATCATGGGGCATAATTATCTTGGATCAAATCATGTATTTTTCACAAAAACCCTTATTCATCAATTTCTCTTCAAGAACATCAAATATGTCAACATTAACTCATGAATTTCTATACATGAATCGGGATTTCGTGGTCTCTAAATATTGGAAGTTTAATTACATGCAAAACCTACCCATATTCAAAATTAAATTCTCCCAATTCATAAAATTATCAATATTTCAAGTTTAGTCTCCAATTCTAAACTACAATTGATAATATATATGTTTAATCATAACAAGTTAAATAACTTGCCTAAAATGGAAGTTCTGATCCTTTGGAGAAGGTGATATAGGACCGATCCTCTGTTCTTGATCAATCCGGCGATTGTGACGGTGGTGCAAAAAGCCTAAGAATGGTGGTTCTCCCCTAGGAACTTCCTCAACTTCTTCTCTAATGGTCGTCTAAGAGTTTTGGTGGTGAAAACCCTAAGGCTCTAACCTAACAGATGATAAATATTTCTAAATTTCATAGGTGACTATTCGTCAAACGTAAAATGACTAAAATACCCTCCCGGGTTGTCGGTTTGGCCTAAAACTTCCCCGGGACCCAGACTGAACCCTCGGGTAAACTTTTCAGACTATCTCAACCCTTCTAGACACATTGGCACACTCAAAATGACCATAAGTATGACATAAAAATAAACTACTTTATATTCCATTAAATTGGTCCCGACATGACTAACACGCACGTCCCAACTTAATTTCCCCAACTATCGTATTTTGTACCGGTGATAATTTTAATAAGTTACTAATCATATATTACTATATTCGCTCAACAATATTTGACATAAATACCTTAATTAGTACTAACTCTCGTCTGGCTAGTATTTAAATCCAGATTAATTACCAAATAATTTCCCCTTTTTTATTCAATTAATCCTATAATTAAAATCTGTAAAAATAGAGGGTATTACAATTTAGAACTTCTCAAGAAAAATTATGTGGGAACTATTAGTAATTTAAACCAATAATAACATCTCTTAGCCTGCCACTTCATGGGCACCATAAAGCCTCCCTAACCCGGTTAGAAAAGAATACGCCCAGCTTCATACTCCTCCCTCTAAAGTCTACCAAGCCCTTTTGAGCCAAAATCTTATCAAGCCATTAGACCCTCATCCATTATTAAACCTACTTCCCAAAAATTTCAAACCCGACGCCCATTTCAATTTTTACCAAACTGCCGACCATACCACTAATCAATGCTTCCATCTCCATAATATAATCCAAGGTTTGATTGACTGCGATACCATTGTCGCACAAGACAATCCTAAGCAAAATAGTTCCTAGAATCCATTCCCAAATCATGCAAATGTTATCTTCCTAGAAGACCCAAAATTTTACCCATTTACCTTGATTATACCCAGTAAATCACCCATTGTACTCGTATATTCACCTAATCCGCTCAAAGTTTCCCATATTTTCTCCTACAACCTACCTATTTTTTCGACCAGACCTTGTCATTCTTACTCGTTTCGTAGGGGAAAATATCTAATTGCCAGTGGTATGGAACCAACTCCTAGAGTTCAGGCTGGAATTGCCGTCAGAGATGACCATTGACTGTCGGAAGTTCAGCACCATATTATTAGAATCTCGAAAGTGAGCTCAAGCTTTAGATAATTGGGTGGTACCCACCGAAAAAGTAATCTTAGACGATGTCATCCAGATCATGGCAGACTTATTTCAACATATCGATAACATTTGCAGTGTGTCCGAGCTACTTGATGCTTTGAAACTACAAGGGTGCTTTGTCCCTTTTCTTCTACATCTCCTCGTTGAGTGTGAGGATCTATACAAAGAGGCACCTAGGTATGTAGAATGCATTGGCTTCTCATGGAAGGACAACATCATTTCCACCATATGGGGGGATGAATTCAACAGTTTAGATGAAGAGCAAATCCAAGAAAAAACAAGCCCGATAATCAGTATTTTTGGAATGATATCATTTGAGAATCTACTAGGAGAGATCAATAAAGTGGTTGAACGGCCCGAGATAGATGAAGAAATAGGTTTTCTATTTTTCCCCTCTTCTATAAACCATATGACTAGATTTGGGAGGCATTACCAGGTTTCGAATGCTCAATTAGTAACGACAAATAAGGGAAAAGGTGTTCATAAACACCATATGCCATAAGTGACCCTTAAAGAGAGAAAGATCATCAATCAGTTCAAAAAAACTCAAGCTAACGTAACTCTATTGGGACTCTTTATGTCTTCTCCACTACAATGAAATGCCTTGTTTAAAATGCATATTGGTCACACAATCCCTCTATCTACCACGCCAGAAGAAGTAGTGAATCTGGTCGGATCTCTAACCTCTACTAGAATGCTTTCCTTCTCTGAAGAAGAAATCCCTTAGTTTGGTCCAAATCACAACTATGCTCTCAATATCTCTATTGAGGTCATGGAGAATATAGTCCCTCTTGTTCTTGTTGATAAGTGGTTAACACTTAATGGTTGTCCACTAATAACACTCAACTACTTGGGTTTGAAAGTAAGAGACCTTGCTCTAACCTTCACCGCGGTGCATGATTATGATAATACTTACCGAGAAGTGATGGAATCCATAAAGCTTATATTAGGGGTTGGCCCTATAAATCCCGTTACTAAATTCCAAGTCATCAACATATCGACTTGTTTCAACCTGTTGGTCGAAAGACCATGGCTCTATAGTATCAAGGGAGTTTCTTCCTCTCTCCATTAGAAATTGAAGTTCTTCTCCAATGGGAAGGTCATCACCATCTTGGGTGATGATAATAACACTTAGAATGCAAGCACCAGTAATCGATTACTACAAATAAAACATGCGATAAATAATATTCTTCTATCAAAATTTTGAGTGGAACCACTTTCGCTCCTAGTAGGGGTTGATTTCAGAGATAGAGTATGTCCAGAGCATAACCCTAACGGTAATGTCAATGTGATAAATATGTTCAATAATAGTCACTTTATGCTCGGACTAGGGTTGGGACGATGACAACAGGGAATACTATATCACATAGTATTGAAGAAGGCCTTTCCTCCACGTGGCCTGGGTTATCAACCATCATGAAAGTAACTTTGAATGCTCCCACAACCTCTATTAAGGATAATGATAGAAAGTACCAAGACTCTCTCATGGGATTATTTCAATGGGAGATTCATTAAGGAGGGTGATGATTTTCCCTTTCGTGTATTTCTCGAATTGTGGTATGATCATGTGGATAATAAAATGAAGCCAGTAATGTAGATCTTATTCCAAGACAACTAATCATGGGTGATTGTGTGGAAAACCGAGCATTCGTGTAATACTCTAGTCGTTGTTATCGGCTTCCAACCACAATACAAAAACCTAAACTATAACTACACTCTTGTGGAGTATAGTGGCTAGTCTAGGTATCGAATCCTCAGGGAACTAGGACGAGTGAACATAACGACGTTGGATAGACAGAGAAATCGTAACTTTGACTCTAAAGAAGAAAAGGAAAATTTGATTTGGTTTTTGGGATTGATTAAGCTAAATGCGATAATGAAAATGAGCAAACATGCAGCTAAATTACTCTACCGAAATGGAGGATGACTGATGTTTTCAATAACTTTTTATTTTAAATGATGAAAGAAACAGGTCGGGAATACAATCCCCCAACCCTAGTGTAGTGCGGTGATAATATTAATCGTAAATTTATCTCATTGATCTGACTCGGAATTTAGTACTCCCAAGCATTATGTATACGAGGTTCAAGCCCGCGTCATACCTAATCTGAGGATGAGTAAATCAGTATCGCGATAGTGACACTCAAATTGTACTCTAAATCATCACGAGTACCCAGAGGCAAACGAGATATAAAGATCTACAATTGTTATGTAACTACGCAATACGGTCATAATCAATCACTAAATTCAGAGGATTAATTTTATACACATGCAAATACCACATCTGGTTGGGTATATGCATACCAACCTTTAAAAACCTAGCCTAACATGGTGAATAATAATAAAAGTGCTGAAAATAAAAGTTACCAGGATTGAAGAACAAGAAATTGTAAGAAGAAATCAAAGATTGAAGAAAAACTCGAAAAGCTCTTGAATTAATGGTGCAAAATATGTGAATCTTTCTCCTAGATGTTCCTACTTGTTATGGAGCTTTTACATCAATGAAATCTGCCTAAAAAGAGTTCTAATGACTAAATCTATAGGCTAGAGGTTGTTTATAAGAGTCCCCAAAACATAAAACTCTTTTGGCTAAAAGATAAGCACAAAATAAAAATCCCGTATCTGGAAATTTGTCACACTTAGAAAGCGTGACTAATTTTGTAACGGATTCTGAGCGTGACTAATGGGCTAACCGGTTCGGGTTCTGGGTGTACCGGTTCGGGTGAATTCGCTGGTTTTGGGCCTCTTTCAACACTTACAATATTTTCCAACTTTCTCATTTTCTTCCTTGGATTTTTTTCTCAACTTCAAATGATCATAACTCCTTCACCGTAGCTCGGATTTAGGTGCCATTTTTTCCAGTGTTCTCGTTGTTCCGAGCTCTTAAACTTTACAGTTGACTCCTCCTTCGGGATCTGGCTGAAGAATTACCAAAATTCCCTTGAACTTGCCTTCTTAGCTTTTCTTTCATTGTCTCGCTTTCTCTTTTGCGCTGCTTGCATAATTAATCTGTAAAACACATAAGAGATACAAAAAATACGAAATTCTTGACAAAAAGGGTTAGTATCATAGATATGAGATAAATCCAAGCTATTTACACCGCACGGGATCATTAAAATACTGAAATTAAGGGGATAAATGTGAAGAATTTATGCCTAATCAAACCCCCCTAACTTAGAACTTTGCGCGTCCCGAGCAATGTAAAAGAATGAGAGTATGAGTTAAGGAACCTTCAAAAACTTTATTGGGATAGAATACCTCTTTTGCGGGCAAGCGATTGCATTTAGCGCATGCAACAAACCTTTAAACCTCTAGGTTACCCTAGTAGGATGAGTGGTGTCTCGTGAGGGTTTGCAGAGAATATACCCACAAAATTTGACTCAAAGAAATTTCAAAATATGCAAAAATTGTGTAATTCAAACTTTCCAGAAAATAGTCATCATCAAGTCATATTTACGAGTCTCAAACCTTAGTGCGTGTGTGCGAAGCCGAAAATATAACCGCCAATTTCCACCGATTGATCATTACGTTACTTATTCGAAAATTCATTTTGATTTCAATTTCTCATGGAATGCTCTCACAAACGAATCTCTCGGATTATGGCTATTCTCTCGGCATGCGTGATATAAAGAGTAAATGTAGTGGAAGCAAATTCACGCTTGCAATTAGAAAGACGAAAACTTTATGGTGAAAGGATCTCATCAACGGATTACGATTTTAAAAACGGGAAAATTGCCTCTATTTTGTGCACTTAACCTCTTATATTATCTTTTGGTGTCTTAACTCTCCACGCGGTAATCAATTTTCGCAATTTGGAGTCGGTTAGGACTTTTTCGGGTTGAAGGTTGCATTGGGTAAAATGAAGGAGGTATGGAAGGTTGGAATTGGAAAAATCATTAATGATGTGCAATTGTGCTTTTTCCGGGCTATTGCTCATTTTTCTTCTTTTTCTATTTTTTCTGTTTTTTTTCATTTCTTTTCTTGTTGTTTTATTGAGCATACTATTTTATTTCTTGCCCATTTATATGCACTTTTTGGACTTAAAATCTGAATTTTCTCATTTTTCACAATTCCGACTATTTTGGGTTTTTCGGGTTATCAAACAAAAGGGAAAATTATTCGGCTCAATTTGGGTTGCAAAGGGTGATTTTTCGCTACTTTTTTATGGCCAAAATTTTGGGTGACAAACAAGGGCCTACTTCATTGTCCAAAATGCCAATTGCGTTACTACATGCGTTTCGAGATGAATTTAAGTTTAGAGGCTAATTTGACACGTTTTTCAAGGCAATATTGCACACATTTTTTAAAACCGATCAAAATGAAAGAATTGAGATCCTTGACAACTTATTAAGCGCTAAAAAGAACTTTGAGTTAACAATTAACTCGGATTGATTTAAAAACTCACAAAACGTGATAGGCTCGAATCTCACCGGGTTTGTTAATCTCCACATTCGTTCGTTAAGTCGTCAATTTTCGCTCAATTTCCATCTTTGGTCAATTTCGGCTTTGTGTATGTTGGATGTTTACAATTTGAGACTCCAATTCGACTTTTAATGATATTTTTGAAAATTTTGAATTCCAATTTTTATTTATTTTGAACAAAAATATTTTTGGATTTTTCAAAATTTTATGATGTTTTTGGAAATTTCTGGGCATTTTTAAAAAATTGTGAAGTTTTAGAACTACGCACTTGTGACCCTCCCCCCCCTAACTTAGACTTTTGCATTGTCCTCAAGCAAAAAGGACGAAAATCTAACTCAAGGCGAATGAAAAGTGCGAAAAAATAAAACAAACAAATATTAAAATGCAACAAGACACTATATGACACTCATGCATGACTCAAAAATACAACAATAATCACCCCATACGCGTCGGGGGTGCGACGACCTCTCATCTCTCCACAAACTCACCCGACCCCTTGCGCGGGGAATGATTCTCTCCTTGTCACCCCCGTCTTCCTATCATATACTAACAACCGGAATAAGTTGGGACCTCGTCCATAGATAAAGGATAGATCGGGAGACTCATCGTGACTAATTGGAAAGGGATCCTCATGATGCTGACTCAAAGCGTGGTCTGCGTGAGTTGACTCGGAGGGAACACCTAAGTTTCTTTCAATTTTTAAGACAGATGGGTCGGGCTCTAAGTCGGATGGACCACAACCTTTCTCCTCACTCGCGTTCGGGACCTCTAGTGGTATGGATGGATGGTCACAAAGAAGGAATTTATCAATTTTAGCTTTCCATTCGCTTTCTTCTAGGTGACGAAATGAATCCAATAGAGTTTGGACTTCGTCGTTAAGGCTCTCATTCAGGCTCTCATCCACCGGACCGAATTCTTTTTCAAAGTCTTCAAGACTTATATCTCCTAATTTTCTCTCTCGAGTGTGTTTTGAACAATTTCGTTCACTATCTTCTAAAGACTTATGTGATGTGGATGGTTGGTCATTACGAAGGAATTCATCTATTGTATCTTGCCATTCGCTCTCATCCAGCATCTCCCTCGTAATACTCATCAAATGTTTTAATTTTTTATTTTTTTTGGGCAAAGTTTTAGATTAACTCGATCTATACCTAAGTCTACCTAATTCCCTAGCAACGGCGCCATTTTGAATGTGTGGAAAACCGACCGTTCGTGTAATACGCTAGTCGTTGTTATCGGCTTTCAACCATAATACAAAAACCTAAATTATAACTACACTCTTGTGGAGTATAGTGGCTAGTCTGGGTATCGAATCCTCAGGGAACTAGGACGAGTGAACGTAACAACATTGGATAGACAGAGAAATCCTAACTTTGACTCTAAAGAAGAAAAGGAAAATTTGATTTGGTTTTTGGGATTGATTAAGCTATATGCGATAATGAAAATGAGCAAAGATGCAACTAAATTACTCTACCGAAATGGAGGATGACTGATGTTTTCAACAACTTTTTATTTTAAATGATGAGAGAAACAGGTCGGGAATACAATCCCCCAACCCTAGTGTAGTGCGGTGATAATATTAATTGTAAATTTATCTGATTGATCTGACTCGGAATTTAGTACTCCCAAGCATTATGTATATGAGGTTCAAGCCCGCGTCATACCTAATCTGAGGATGAGTAAATCGGTATCGCGATAGTGACACTCAAATTGTACTCTAAATCATCACGAGTACCCAGAGGCAAACGAGATATAAAGATCTACAATTGTTGTGTAACTACGCAATACGGTCATAATCAATCACTAAATTCAGAGGATTAATTTTATACACATGCAACTACCACATCAGGTTGGGTTCATGCATCCCAACCTTTAAAAACCTAGCCTAACATGGTGAATAATAATAAAAGTGCTGAAAATAAAAGTTACCAGGATTGAAAAACAAGAACATGCAAGAAGAAATCAAAGATTGAAGAAAAACTTGAAAAGCTCTTGAATTAATGGTGCAAAATATGTGAATATTTCTCCTAGATGTTCCTACTTGTTATGGAGATTTTACATCAATGAAATCTCCCTAAAAAGAGTCCTAAGGACTAAATGTATAGGCTAGAGGTCGTTTAGAAGAGTCCCCAAAACATAAAACTCTTTTGGCTAAAAGATAAGCACAAAATAAAAATCCCGTATCTGGCAATTTGTCACACTTAGAAAGCGTGACTAATTTTGTAACGGATTCTGAGTGTGACTAATGGGTGAACCGGTTCGGGTTCTGGGTGTACCGGTTCGGGTGACTTCGCTGGTTTTGGGCCTCTTTCAACACTTAGAATATTTTCCAACTTTCTCATTTTCTTCCTTGAATTTTTTTCTCAACTTCAAATGATCATAACTCCTTCACCGTAGCTCGGATTTAGGTGCCGTTTTTTCCAGTGTTCTCATTGTTCCGAGCTCTTCAACTTTCCAGTTGACTCCTCCTTCTGGATCTGGTTGAAGAATTACCAAAATGCCCTTGAACTTGCCTTCTTAGCTTTTATTTCATTGTCTCGCTTTCTCTTTTGCGCTGCTTGCATAATTAATCTGTAAAACACATAAGAGATACACAAAATACGAAATTCTTGCCAAAAAGGGTTAGTATCATAGATATGATATAAATCCAAGCTATTTACACCGCACGGGATCATAAAAATACTGAAATTAAGGGGATAAATGTGAAGAATATATGCCTAATCAATGGGTCGATAGTCCTCATCATCATGTGTAACTGTTCATTGAGAAGACTATAGATGTTACCAAGAATTTTGAGGGAAGTGACTCTAAGGATTCGTTCAATTAGAAGACACTGGGGATGACACTCTACATGATTCACCCTAACACTAGGTCGTTGGACTCATCCATCCTGATCAAGACTACTGATGCACCTCTCCTCAACTATAATTTTATGAAATTTCCACATACTGAAATGTAACCCAACTCAGATGTTTATCCCATTTCTTATTCTTCTATTTTTCCTCTTTCTTATGATCATAATATAATCAATACCTCCTTTGATGAGGTTCCCAATGTTGTTTTTTCTAATAATGGAATAAATAAAGATTTTGAGGATCTTTTTGTTCCTTATATTAATTGTTTTGATTCTAATCAATTCTTGATGATTTTGCAAATGAGCAATTCTTAACTGGTCTTAATAAGGTTAATAACAAAAAACATAATCGTGAAAATTAATGAAGATGAAACTGTTGTCATTAATCTCAGTTATAGTAGCCAACTGAGCGAGATTAGGATAGGGTCCACCCTTGACGAGCATAAGCACGCACAACTCGAAGAACCAATAAAGGAATTTATGGGTGTCTTCGCATGGTCCTAAGACGACATGCCCAACATTTATCTTAAAATACCTCAGCAAGAGATTCCAATGCTCCTAGAATGTAAACCAGTCAAATAAAATATGCAAAAGCTCTGTACCAAGTGGTGTCTCAATGTTGTGGAAGAGGTGGTCAAACAGTTGAACGTAGTAAGACTCATTCGGGTGATTGAATATCCCACATGGTTAGCCAACATCGTGCCCATTCTAAAATCAGGGGAAAGGTTTGCATGTGCATTGACTATAGAGATTTGAACAAGGCCTCACCAAAGGATGATTACCCGCTACCCAACAACGACATGATTGTGGGCAATACGTCCAGTCACGCTCTCAAGCCATTCTTAATGGTTTTGTTAGAAACAATTAGATCAAGATACAACCTGATCATCAAGAAAAAATAACATTCATCACCCTTTGGGGAACCTCTATTGCACCGTTATGTCTTTTGGTCCCAAAAATGCAGGGGAAACCTACCAAAGGGATGCCACAACCATCTTGCATGATCTGATACATAAAGAAGTTGGGGTCTACATGAACGTTGGCATTATCAACTCTATGACTCCAGAAGTTCATGTTCTTGCTCTCCGAATGTTCTTTGAACGACTAAGATGATACCAAATGAGACTTAACCAGAAGAAATGTGTCTTTGGCATTACCAAATGAATGATTTTTGTATTCGTGGTTAGAGAGAAGGGGATTAAAGATGATCCTTCCAAACTGAAAGCCATACTCAAAATGTCACCACCCCGAACGGAGAAGGAAGTCCTGAGATTTTTTAAATAATTACAGTATATCAGCATGTTCATCAACTAGTTGACTCCATTTGTCAACCCATATTTAAACTCCTATGGAAGGAGTCAACCAAAGTTTGGAATGAAGCCTCTCAGGAAGGATTCGACTGAATTAAGAAAAATCTAAGTTGCCCTCCGATAATCATGCCACCGCAACCTGGTCTCCACTTACTATTATACTTGACAATAATAGACACTGCAACTGGGGCTTTGATAGCCTAGTACCTTGAAAAATACAACAAATAAAGGTCCAGTTACTATGCAAGTTGTAAATTGGCTGAATACGAAGTTAACTACATTGCCTTGGAGAAAGCATGTGTCACCCATTGTCTGGGTCACTTAAAAATTATGGCACTACATGCTCATTTTTCCCATTAGACTTGTATCCCAAATGGATCCTATCAAATACCTACTCGATAAACCTACCTTATCTAGCAGAATGGACTAATAGTTAATGCTACTAGTTGAATTTGATATTGTGCATGTCACACATAAAGCCATGAAAGGGAAAGCCATATATGACGACCTTATTGATTACCCCATGGAAGAAGTTTACATTTGAATCTCTAAATTCCCAGATGTGGATATCCTTTGTACCTCCGAAGAAGACCTCCAGCGTAAAATGTTCTTTAACGGTGCTACCAAAATGAAAGGATATGGCATTAGGATACTCTTAATTGCCCTTGATAATGTAACACCCCGTAATTTTATTGATTTTTATTTAAGAGATTAATTAAATTAAATGATAATTAATCCGGATATAAATACTATCAAGATGTGAGATAGTATTTGATTATGATATTAAAAAAAATATTTCATGAGTATTGAAAGTATTTAAATTGTCATGAGGTAGAAATGCGACAAGTTGGGAAATTTAGTTGGGACACGCGTATTAGTCGCGTCAGAAATGAAAGTATTTAAATTAAAAGTGAATTATATTTTTATCAAACGAATGGTCATTTTGAGTGCGCCAACGTGTCCGGAAGGGTTGGAATAGTAAGAAAACACTAGCTGGGGGTTTAGTTTGGGTTCCGGGACATTTTTAGGTCAAACCGGCAACCTAGAAGGGTATTTTGGTAATTTTAAAAATTAAGGAATTAAGACACACGAATTTTAGTGTTAATTTAGATATTTTAAAAGAGCCACTAAGGCCATTATCAGCATTTGGAAAGTTAGTGGGCTACGGGAGTTAAAGGGAGAGTTTGAAGAGATTCCAAAAGAAAACTCCAACCACCATCACCATCCTTGAGAGAATTCCGTAGAGAAAGGGGATAAATCAACTTTCATTCACCAACATCAACTCAGAAGAACAAATCTAAGGCAAGTGTTTTGATGTCGTTATTTTCATTGAATATTTCCTCCATGTGTAGTGTAGAAAATTGTTTATGTCTTGGATATTTTGATGAACACCCAATGAAATTATTGTGAAACTTGTGGTTTTGGGTAGGAATTTTGCATGTAGAATGATTATGGACGAATTCAATACACAAAGCATATCTTTTGATGATCTAAAAACGGATTAATAAGGAGTCTTTTTATGAAATTAAATTATGGGTTCAAGTTCATAGGGTTTGGAACAAGAATTGGGGATTTATGATTTTGGCATGTTAATTTGTAATATTTGACCTCAAAAGCATGTTAAGGAAGGATCTAGGGTGACTAATAATAGTGTACAAACATTAAAATGTATTTATATAGTCTTTGGGTGGATTTAGAGAAGAGGAGAATGAAGAAAAACGAGATTGGGATTTTCTGGGCGTATTCTGCCATCTCGTTAGAAGACCTGCCCAGGTCGTACGAACGACCTCGTTCGAATGAGCTTCTAATGAGATGACAGTACCCCTTCTAACGAGTTGGTAGTTCGTTCGAAGCCTTTCGTTCGAACGACACTCGTTCGAACGACCTCGTTCGAATGAGACTTATGACGAGTTGACAATGGCTTTTTAGACCTGATTTTATTTCAAATGTCCCGTAGACTTATTTAATGGGGTAATAACCTTCCCTTATGACTTGTGGGTATATTTGGGAGATCAGAGTACGTTGAGGAGTAAAACTTAAAATCTTATAGTAAACCAGATGACCTTTATGGGTTAGGAAACGAATCCCTAATTACGACGTGAGAAGAGTTGACAACTTTAATGTATATAAATCGGGGACTTATAAACGTATAACATTAAGTGATGGTATAAGAATGAGAAGTATACCTCTATTAATATTCTGAGATATCTAACACGTGCGAATGATTAGTATATGTGGTTATCTGTATATAACATACCTACCATACTTTCTATCATGGGAGGTCGGCATTCAGTCAGGGCCATCTAATCTTTGTGTGCCTACGTGGGGATTTAGATTGGTACCTCGAGGACATAGGTCAGAGAGGACTTATTGAGAAGTTAATAACTATGCTGATCATAGGAGTGTAGGTATGTGCGTGACCCATGTGATGTGAACTATCTTTGCCTCCATTATGTGTGATTGTTGTTATTTGAGAACGATTCCTGAGAGATTCGTAATGCATGGTCCTTATGTACGTGATGTACCAGGAATGGATAGCAGAGTATGTGTGAACCGCAGCTTAGTCTCGGGGTGCTAGTATTGTATAATGATGATGAGAATAATAGACTGTTAATATAAATGAACTGTCATGTATAAATGTAAGTATAAAAATAGTAACGTTTTGTAAAGATAAAATGGGAGATCTCTAGTAATTAGTATTACGAACATGGGAAACTATGAAGCAAAGTAAAACTCTCTGTTTAAATGTAGATGTCGGAATTAAATCGAGAATCGTATTGTTATGTTAGATTTTGTATTGGACTAGTTAGATATGGGAATTACTAAAATGGGTACGGATACGATAAAAGTGCACAATTAGTAGTGAGGTGAGGAACTTATGTGAGTGCACACACTATCATGTACTTTATATTCACTGTTTAATGATATTAAACACTTGCTATTTTAAACTGTTTTCACAATCGGGCTCTGACCCGTTTGCTTTCAAATCTATTTTTTTTGTAAAAACCTTTTTAGGTGCCCAGCCACAAGGACACCAAGCATAGGAGTTCTATTCCCTCGACGTGCTGTAGATGCTGTGGAAGTTATAGGACCTCGATAGTAGACGCCTCCACTCTCTACCTTGACTCTATCTTACTTGTCTATAGGGAATATCGCCCATTTCCTTTCAGAGACATCTTATTTACTCAGTTTTTACTTTATATTTTGGGTTGTACTTAAATTAAAGATTCAGGCTTGTATTTGTTCATTTCAGTATTTGGATTGTTGTGAGGTGTATTCCTCCAGATTTAGTTTATTACATCGGTATTTATTTGCGACTGTGATGTGGTTGTGCTATCAGTATTTTATAATTTAAATGGATGGCATGTTAATCGGATTTAATTAAAATTGACAACTCACTTTTTAAATATTAGGTGGCTAGTAATTATAAAAATGTTTTCGACAGTGATGGTATGAACTAAACCAACTTGGCATTTTGTATTAATTTGAATAAAGGAGTAGCTACCCGGTATTTAATTAGTCGAGGTGTCATAGGTGGTATTAGAGCATCAGGTTCTAGTGTCCTTAGAATCTGTACGGCTTGTTATGTTTCCGCTGAGCTTTCTTTGATGTAGAGCCCTATATTTTAGGATTGTTGTATTCTTTTGTGTATGCTTTGCTCTTCAGCTATTTTGAGATAATAACTGCGAACTTATAAGACTTTACTCTCATTTCAGATGCCTCCACGACGTGCACAGCAGGTTCCCAGGGATGCTCAGCCCGAACCACAGCCTGAACCAGTCTAGGGCACCATGAATGCCGCAGAGGTTGCTGCTATTGTAGCCCAAGCGATAAATGTCGCCCTCGCAGTTGTACAATAGGCACCACCCCAGGCGCCAGCAATAGCGCCAGTTCAGGCTCATGCATTCCCGTTTGCTTGGGAATGTGTTCGTGATGATTTTCAGAAAGCACACCCTCCGGAGTTTGCAGGTAGCTCCGATGCTGTTGTGTCCAGCCAGTGGAAGAAGGACATTCAAAGACATTTGAGGATGTATGAGTGCACGGAGGTACAAAAACAGATACTGGCTACTTTTAAGCTAGTAGGATCAGCATTGCAGTGGTGGGAGTCCATTACCACCCCGGAGGAGAGAGATGCCCTTTCCATTTAGGAGTTTTGGGTGCGGTTCGATCGCAAATATTTTCCGTCAGCTGTTCACACTGAAATGAGGAGGAAGTTAATGAACCTCAAGCAGGAGGGGAGGACCGTGGCCGAGTATGAGGCTGAATTCACTAATCTCTTGAACATTTTTCCTTATGAGATTCCGATCGAGGAGAAGAAGATTCAGAAGTTTATAGATGGATTGACTTGGAGGATCCGTCAGCACTTGTTGGGAAATCTATCGTTGGCCACTAATTCTGATGTGGTTAACGCATTACTACTTCACTGCCAGGATCACCGGTTCCACATGTCTGAGAGTAAGAGATCAGGAGAGTCCATCCATCAGGGCAGGACAGGGGGAAATGGTCCCAGTGGGGAACAATCTGCTTAGGGTCAGCATAGGCAGGGAGATCAGGGTTCCCAGCAAGGGTATTTTAAGAGGTTCAGGTCTGGGGGTTTCAGAAATGGATAGGGAGGATTTCGCAATAGCCATCAGGGTCAGCAGGGCCAGCAGCAGCAGTTTCAGTAGGGCCACCACGACCAGGGGAGAATGGAAACGGCCACCAGGGCCGTGGGCAGCAGGGTCCAGAGGGGGGAAATTTGCAGGAAAATGTTTCATTTGTGGAAAGATTGGCCACAAGCGCCAGGAGTGTCCTGATAGGGGAAGGGCACCACAGCAGCAGCAACAGGGTGCTCGACATAAGCCCCAGAGACAGATGTTTCCCGTCACCCTCCCAGCAGCACCACAGATGCCAGCTTTACCACCCATCCCAGCAGTCCCGGTCCAACAGGGATAACTTCAGTATGGGAGAGTTTATCAACTCCAGCATGCCGCCGTCCCATAGGATCCAACTGCTATAGAGGGTATGTTCTTTATTCAGGGGACTATGGGGCGTATTTTATTTGATACGGGGCCATACACTGTTTTATTGCCATGATATTTGCACGCACTTTGGGGTTGTTATACACTGCAGAGAGAACGATTACTTGTGTAGATTCACCGTTGAGTAGGGGTTCCATGATTTCTCTTATTTGTAGAGGTGTGGGTATAGAGATCGGGAGATTTACCTTACTTGCTGATATGTTAGTGTTAGAAATGATTGAGTACGATGCGATTGTTGGTATGGATTGGCCAGTTGCGTACCGAGCCATGATTGATTGTTTCAGTAGGAGTATCATTTTTTCCATTCCCGGGCAGGAGATGTTTTTAGTGGCGATGCCTCACCTTGAGGAAGGATCGTCAACTCACTTGTACTATATAGAGGAGGAGACCTCTAAGGAAGTGGTGTTACCACTCGATTCGATTCCAGTTGTTAGGGAGATTGCTAATGTGTTTTAGGATATACCTGGACTACCTCCGAGTAGAGAGATAGATTTCGTGATCGATTTGATGTCTGGCACTCGGCCAATAGCCCGCGCGCCTTACCGAATGGCTCTAGCAGAGATGAGAGAGATAAGGGATCAGATAGAGAAGTTATTGGGTCAGGGGTTTATCCGAAGGAGTACTTCGCCATGGGGTGCCCCTGTGTTGTTCGTAAAGAAGAGGGATGGATCGTTGAGATTGTGTGTAGATTACCGGGAGTTGAATAAAGTCACGATATAGAATAAGTATCCGTTGCCCCGAATCGAAGACTTATTTGACTAGTTCAGAGGAGCTTCCTTCTTCTCAAAGATTGATTTGTGATCGGGATACCATCAGTTACGTATCAGGGAACAGGGCATCTCGAAGACTACTTTCTTGACGAGGTATGGTTCCTTTGAATTCCGGGTTATGCCTTTTGGCTTGACCAACGCTCTAACCGTGTTTATGGACTTGATGAATAGGGTGTTCAGAGAGTTCCTAGACCAGTTCGTCATTTTCTTTATTGATGACATTATGGTTTACTCCCAGACAGAAGAGGAGGACGTCGAGCATTTGAGGCAGGTTTTGCAGACGCTGCGTCAGAACGAGCTATATTCAAAGTACGAGAAATGTGGATTTTGGATGAAGGAGGTTCAGCTTTTGGGGCATATCATTTCAGACCGGGGGATATCTATTGATCCGGGGAAGGTATCTATGGTGAAGGAGTGGGGACAGCCCATGACACCAACTGAAATCCATAGTTTCTTGGGCTTAGCAGGATACTACAGGAGGTTCATTTAGGGTTTCTCAAAGATAGCGGGTCATTTGACACATCTGACTCGCGAAGGTGTGCCATTCATCTGGAGTGATGCCTGTCAGTTGGCATTCGATGAGTTGAAGGAAAAGTTGACCTCAGCACCTTTGTTAGCATTGCCCAGATCGGGAGTTGAGTATCTAGTCTACACCGATGCGTCCTTACAAGGACTTGGAGGTGTGCTACAACAGGAGAGTCAGGCCATAGCTTATGCTTCTCGGAAGCTTAATCCTCACGAGAGGAATTACCCCACACACGACTTGGAGTTAGCGGCAGTCGTATTCGCTCTTCGGATTTTAAGACACCACAGACCACAAGTCTCTATAATACCTCTTCACGCAGAAGGAACTGAATATGCGTCAATATCGGTGGCTTGAGTTTGTGAAGGATTATCAGTTCGATATCCAGTATCACCCAGGGAAGGCTAACGTGGTAGCAAACGCATTGAGCCGTAGGCCAGTAGATAAGGTGGCCGAGGTGTGGAAATCTAAGTGGAAGGAATTGGGACACCAGGATGCAATGGCCCGATCATTCATGTCTGTGATGACTATTACACCTCAGATTATTACGAGAGTGGTAAAGGCACAGGCAAATGACTCGTTCTGTTAGGATCAGATAGTTCTATTACTAGCAGAGGGAGCCGAGTCATATATCGTTAGGTCAGATGGGGGATTACGCTTCAATGGGAGACTGGTCGTTCCGGAAGGGGAATACTTGCGACACGAGGTAATGACAGAGTCGCACGGCTCACGGTTCTCGGTACACCCTGGTGGGGATAAAATGTACCAAGACATGAGATGATAGTATTGGTGGAGCGGGATAAAGAGAGATATTGTCGTGTTCATTTCTAAATGCGCCACTTGTCAGCTAGTAAAGGTAGACCATCAGAAACCGGCAAGACTTCTACAGCCGTTAGAGGTTCCGATGTGGATATGGGAGAGCATATCCATGGACTTTATCACGGGGTTACCTACGTTACAGAGGGGTCACGACTCCATATGGGTAATTGTGGACCGATTGACCAAAGTTGCTCATTTTCTACCCGTAAGGAAAGATTACACTACGGGACAATATGCCCAGATTTTCATTGCGGAGATAGTGAGACTTCACGAGGTGCCTCTAAATATCGTGTCTGACCGAGACAAGATATTTGTTTTACGATTTTGTGAGAGTTTTCAGGAGGCCATGGGTACAGAGTTGCGGCTGAGTACGGCATATCACCCACAGACTGATGGGAAAATAGAGCGGACAAATCAGATGTTGGAGGACATGTTGCGTATGTGCATCCTAGATTTTGGAGGTGGTTGGGAGCAGTACCTTCCACTGGTGGAGTTTACTTATAATAACTCCTACCAGTTCACCATTGGCATGGCTCCATTTGAGGCGTTGTATGGTAGACCTTGTTGTTCCCTAGTGTGTTGGTTAGAGGTAGGGGATAACAAACTACTTGGTCCAGAAGTGATTCAGGACACTTCGGAAAGGATAGAGATGATACGGAGCCGTATTCTAGTAGCTCAGGACCAGCAGAAGAGCTATGCTGATGCCAAGAGGTTCTTTAGAGAATTTAAGGTGGGGGACCAGGTGTTACTCAGAGTATCTCCTATTAAGGGGATTATGCATTTTGGGAAGAATGGGAAACTGACACCAAGATACATGGGGCCATTTACCATCATCGAGCGGATTGGACCAGTTGCATATAAACTCGGGTTACCGGAGCACTTGCATATGATTCATGATGTGTTCCATATTTCCTCGCTAAGGAAATATCTTAGGGACGATTTGGCCCATACCCACATTGCTTTAGAGGACATTGATCTTCAGCCTGATAGTTCCTATGAGGAGGGGCTGATTGCCATTTTGGACCAAAGCGAGTGAAAACTGAGGTCGAAGATAGTACCACTAGTACGTGTTCAGTGGCGACATCATAATGCCGAAGAGTCCACATGGGAGCACGAGGATGAGATGCGCGAGTGTTATCCAGAGTTATTTTTACCAGGTACTCTTTAGTTCTGAATTTCGGGACGAAATTCTGTCATTAGGGAAAAGTATGTAATACCCCGTAATTTTATTGATTTTTATTTAAGAGTATAATTAAATTAAATGAGAATTAATTAGGAATTAATTCGGATATAAATACTAGCGAGATGTGAGATAGTATTTGATTATGATATTAAAATTGAATATTTTATGAGTATTGAAAGTATTTAAATTATCAAGAGGAAGAAATGCGACAAGTTGGGAAACTTAGTTGGGACGCGCGTGTGAATCGCGTCAGAAATGAAAGTATTTAAATTAAAAGTGAATTATATTTTTATCAACCGAAAGGTCATTTTGAGTGCTCCAACGTGTCCGGAAGGGTCGAAATAGTCAGAAAACACTAGTCGGGGGTTTAGTTTGGGTTTCGGGGCATTTTTAGGTCAAACCGGCAACCTAGAAGGGTATTTTGGTAATTTTGATAATTAAGGAATTAAGACCCACGAATTTTAGTGTTAATTTAGATATTTTAAAAGAGCCACTAAGGCCATTATCAGCATTTGGTAAGTTAGTGGGCTACGGGAGTTAAATTGAGAGTTTGGAGAGATTCCAAAAGAAAACTCCAACCACCCATCACCATCCTTGAGAGAATTCCGTAGAGAAAGGGGAGAAATCAACTTTCATTCACCAACATCAACTCAGAAGAAAAAATCTAAGTCAAGTGTTTTGATGTCATTATTTGCATTGAATATTTCCTCCATGTGTAGTGTAGAAAACTGTTTATGTCTTGGATATTTTGACGAACACCCAATGAAATTATTGTGAAACTTGTGGTTTTGGGTAGGAGTTTTGCATGTAGAATGATTATGGATGAATTCAATATACAAAACATATCTTTTGATTATATGAAAACGGATTAATAAGGAGTCTTTTTATGAAATTAAATTATGGGTTCAAGTTCATAGGGTTTGGAACAAGAATTGGGGATTCATGATTTTGGCATGTTAATTTATAAGATTTGACCTCAAAAGCATGTTAAGGAATGATCTAGGGTGACTAATAATAATTTACAAACATCAAAACGTATTTGGATAGTCTTAGGGTGGATTTAGAGAAGAGGAGAATGAAGGAAAACGAGTTTGGGATTTTCTGGGCGTATTCTACCATCTCGTTAGAAGACCTGCCCAGGTCGTTCGAACGACCTCGTTCAAACGGGCTTCTAACGAGATGATAATACCCCTTTTAACGAGTAGGTCGATCATTCGAAGCCTTTCATTCGAACGACACTCGTTCGAATGACCTCGTTCGAACGAGACTTCTAACGAGTTGACAGAATGGCTTTTTAGACCTTATTTTATTTCAAATGTCCTGTAGACTTATTTAATGGCGTAATAACCTTCCCTTATGACTTGTGGGTATATTTGGGAGATTGGAGTACGTTGAGGAGTAAAACTTTAAATCTTATGGTAAACCGGATGACCTTTATGGGTTAGGAAACGAGTACCTAATTACGACGTGAGAAGAGTTGACAACTTTAATGTATATAAATCGGGGACTTATAAACGTATAACATTAAATGATGGTATAAGAATGAGAAGTATACCTCTATTAATATTCTGAGATATCTAAGATGTGCGAATACTTAGTATATGTGGTTATCTGTGTATAACATACCTACCATACTTGCTATCATGGGAGGTCGGCGTTCGGTCAGGGCCATCAAATCTTTGTGTGCCTATGGGGGGATTTAGATTGGTACCTCGAGGACATAGGTCAGAGAAGGACTTATTGAGAAGTTAATAAGTCAGCTGATCATGGGAACGTAGGTATGTGCGTGCCCCATGTGATGTGAACTATGTTCTCCTCCATTATGTGTGATTGTTGTTATTTGAGAACGATTCCTGAGAGATTCGTAATGCGTGGTCCTTATGTACGTGATGTACCGGGAATGGATAGCAGAGTATGTGTACACCGCAGCTTAGTCTCAAGGTGCTAGTATTGTATAATGATGATGTGAATAATATACTGTTAATATAAATGAACTGTCATGTATAAATGTGAGTATAAAAATAGCAATGTTTTGTAAAGATAAAATGGGAGATCTATAGTAATTAGTATTACTAATATGGGAAACTATGAAGAAAAGTAAAACTCTCTATTTAAATGTAGATGCCGGATTTAAATCGTGAATTGTGTAGTTATGTTAGATTTTGTATTGGACTAGTTAGATATGGGAATAAATAGAATGGGTACGGGTACGATAAGACTGCACAATTAGTAGAAAGGTGAGGAACTCATGTGAGTGCACAAACTATCATGTACTTTATATTCATTGTTTAATGATATTAAACACTTGCTATTTTAAACTGTTTTCACAATCGGGCTCTGACCCATTTTCTTTCAAATCTATTTTTTTGTAAAAACCTCTTTAGGTGGCCAGCCACAAGGACACCAAGCATAGGAGTTCTATTCCCGCGACGTGCTGTAGCTGTTGTGGAAGTTACAGGACCTCGATAGTAGACGCCTCCACTCTCTACCTTGACTCTATCTTACTTATTTGTAGGGCATGTCACCCATTTCCTTTCAGAGAAATCTTATTTACTCAGTTTTTACTTTATATTTTGGGTTGTACTTAAATTAATGATTCAGGCTTGTATTTGTTCATTTCAGTATTTGGATTGTTATGAGGTGTATTCCTCCAGATTTATTTTATTACATCGGTATTTATTTGCGACTGTGATGTGGTTGTGCTATTAGTATTTTATAATTTAAATGGATGTCATGTTAATCGGATTTAATTAAAATTGACAACTCACTTTTTAAATATTAGGTGGCTAGTAATTATAAAAATGTTTTTGATGGTGATGCTATGAACTGAACCAACTTGGCATTTTGTATTAATTTGAATAAAGGAATAGCTACCCGGTATTTAATTAGTCGGGGTGTCACAGATAACTCTCACACTCCCATTGCCATCAGGCTAGATTTTCACTACACCAACAACATGACCGAATATGAAGCATGCACGGTAGGCCTCAAAATCACTCTTAATAAATGTATCTGATACCAAGATGTCTATGGAGATTCTTACCTTATCATCGGTCAGGTCTTTAGAACATGTAAAGTAAAGGATGACAATATCTTACCCTCCCACGCCCACCTAAAATAGGTAGCCTCTCAATTTTAGATATCTCCTTCCACTACTTACCCCTAACAAGGAACAACTTAGACGTTGCCCTTGATACTTTAGCCTCTATAGTCGACATGCCCGAGGGAATAATGATAGCCCCTTTCCTAGTCCAAAAGGAAGATAAAATAACCCATTGCTACCACATCCAACTAGTCACAAAAGAATATCCTGATATGTCCAAATGTTGGTACTATGACATTTGGCACCTCCTTAGGAACGACTGGTATTCCCAAGATTCTAACAAGAAAGACCGAGAAGACCTCTGAAACCTGGTTGCCCATTACATTCTTTATGATGAAGCACTATTGATGAAAAACTTTGATGGAACCCACTTACATTGCATCGCTAGGGATGATATTGAAGGGATGGCACAAAAAATTCCATAGCGGGGAGTACGAACCCCACATGAACAACCATATGTTCGCCAAGAAGATTATTGGACAAGATTACTATTAAACTACCATGGTTCAAGATTTCACCACCTATGTTAATATATGTCTTAAATGCCAACAGTTTTCCAATCTCCAGCACTTGACCCGATGAGAATTATACAACATGACTTCTCCTTGGTCGTTTTCCACATAGGGCATCGATATCATAGGGAAATTTACAACCAACGCCTCAAGTGGGCATGAGTTCATTTTGGTTGCCATTGATTACTTACCACATGGGTCCAAACTGAGCCATATGCAGTGTTGAATCCAAAAAAGGCAACTAAGTTCATCTGAAAAAATATAATATGCCGATATGGGGTCTTTCATAAGCTAATGTCAGATAACGGGTTACATTTTGAGGTAGAAGTCATGTAATTGGTCGACGAGTATGGTATTTAGAGACACAAATTTTCTCACTACGGACCTCAAATCAATGGTGCAGTTGAAGCCCCTAATAAGAACCTCAAAACAATCGTCAACAAGATGATTGAGTGTTGCTAATATTGGGACGATATAATCACGTATGCCCTTTAGGGCTACCGTACTTCAGTTCGAGCACCTACTGGAGCTACCCCTTACTCTTTGGTATACATCATGGAAGAAGTCGTACCTATTGAACTAGAAATACCTTGACTACTTATCATGGCTGAAAGTAAAGACAGTGAAGAAGACTGGCATCAGAGCCATCTTGATGATAGCGCGATAATTCAGCAAGAAGGTTAAGGAATTTGGTGTTTGAGAAGGGGACTTAGAGCTAAAAGAAATCATAGAACCCATTTCGGACTAGAGAGGAAAATTCAAGACAAACTGCAGTGCCCCTATATTGTGAAGAAAATCATATCTGATGGTGCTTCTATGCTCACCGACCTCAATGGGAAAGAGATGTTCCATCCAGACAACCTACACCGTCTCAAGAAATTCTACCCTTAGTCTTACGTCTAGGTGCACTATGACTCTTCTCATCCCCCTTCAATTCTAAAAAAGAAAAAAAAAACTTTATTTCCCTCTACTTCGAACTACGTGGTGCCTGATCCTCTAAAATCCTTTTTACTTTCAAAAATGAAAATAAAAAAGTTTTTGAAAAACACTAGAGGTACGTAGGTAGCTCATACGATTTACACTGTCATGACCTCCTTATTTTAAAAAAATGATAGTCTTTTCTTACCTCCATGAACGAAAGTTCATTTCATCATTTACATGAACAAAAGGATTCTGTATGCCCTGGAGATTAGTACATATAATTCAAATGCAAAACTCATCAAGAGTCACAATAATATGTTTAAAATCCTTTTTTATTCCAATTTGGTACGATTACAGGATATATCAGCGTAAGGAGTTAAAAAACTACCCCGCCAACTTTAATTGTCCTAAAAACAAAGCCAAACCAGACTACTCCTAAAAAAACTAATGAAACAACATTCCCAAATTTATTCCCACAGTAAAAAAGAACTAGTTTCACAAATACTATCAGCTTCACAAAAGACCCTACCCATAATTTCTAGAAGATCCAGCCCTATCATCATCTACATCTTGAGGCCCCCAAAATTCTCCTACCTAGATAGTATGTCGAAGGCTCTCCATGGAACGGTAATATCGGACCAGCCTAGAAAAAACCATTAAGCCTCCTTCCATGGTGTCAAACATGGCAAGCCATCTCCGTCCAGTCTCCTCAGCCAACACCTTAGTCAATACCCTCCTCCACATCTATTTCATGTAATTCCTCAAAATGTTCCAAATCCTGTCAATAGATTGGGAAGGATGGGATGATGGCCGATGACTCTCCCACAAAGAGCCCAACCGCATGTGCATGCCTTCCGTCAAATCCTCCACAAGAAAGAAGTCTAGAATACGGGAAGGAACAATCTCCTCCTATCCAACTTGATGCAGGATCCGCTAAGGAAATATAAAGAAGTCTGACGGTGGCTAACTAACCTAACATATTTGTATTACCCCAGTTGCAGAATGGGCTACAACTCCCCCTATCAAGCTGTCCAGGGTGAGATACGGAGAGATTCCACAAAAGTACCCAGGGAGACCAAGAGAATTCGGGCATGGTCACCACCACACTAAGATTTATCCCCAACAGAGAAAAAAATTCCTCTTAAGTTGGGCAGACTTCGTCGAAACCAAAATAAAAACATGATCCTCGGGATACAAGAATTGTACTACCGCCATTACATGTTTATTGTCAATGGGTCGGTTGTGACACAAGGAAACCCGACGCAAGTTATAGCGTCGTAAGCTACATTGTATGAGCATATAGCCTCTAAATTCTCGAGTTAAGAGGCAAATTCAGCATTAATGGGAAGAGCAATTTTGGAAGAAACAAAACACAAATAAGAAATAAATAAGGGAAAGAAAATGTGAATGGGTGAAGAAAACCCCTCCACTTTCCCCATTGTATACTTGAAAAACATAACTAAACATAAGGATCCTACAAAATTCGGATGGAACTCTACCCTATAAAGGACAAAGTAGCTGAAAAAAGTGCAATAAAAGCCTTGTGGTGATTTGACTGGACTGACCTGCCGATAGGAAACATAATGGGTATGCTGATTGACATCCCTTGATTATTAGAAAATTCCATTTATCCTGTTTTGTCAAATCAAAAAAGTCGATTTATATTCCAAAAAAAATTCAGAATTTTACTCTCCTTATGTTTTTTTTAACTCATCATGTTTTAATAAAATTTCTTATAATTAATTCTAATCCTTTTTACGGCCTCAGTACACAAAGTAGAAAGTGTATGTAGACTAAATAATTTAGAGAAAAGATAAATAAATAAAATCCCATTCCATTTCATATATATGTTTTCCCTCGTTACATCTCTTTTGTCGGAAAAAGAAGAAGAAAAATATTAGGAGTCAACCCAATACCCCAAAACTCTCTCTCACCTTTCTTTTTTCTCTCTCTCACTCTCTTTCAATGATCCCCCATCCCGGTAATGCACATACTTCCCCGGGCGGTGCGCTTAGGATCCTCCACTAGCCGATCCAGATCCCATGTCAGACAAAGGAGATGGCACAAAAAAGAAAGGAATCAGGATTGAATGTAAAATATGAGTAGTCGCTAAAGCCACTAAGTCCCGGATGTCAGTTAGCCAAGTAGTCGACACCCATTCATGTTGCAAATAAAATAGCAACTCAAGCAGTTTGAAGCAAATGAAGAAATCGGGAAAACAAAAGACAAAATACAATGTTATGCCTCTAGGTGGAGAACATCCTCAGTCAACCCAAACACCTCTGGGTCCATCGCATTGGGGCGATGAAGCATACTCACCAATCTTCCTCCATGCAGTCTTATGTTGTAAAAAGGAGGAGAAAGTCATAGAAACGGAACCTCTAACGTTTTCATCGATGCACCACCCGCACTGTGGGAAGACCCCACTGGCCGACTCATAACATTACATGAAGTTGTAGGAGGTGGAGGCATATTTACCACATCGTAGATGCATGACGACATCAACCATCTCATCACAAAATCGAGATAATCGTACATCACCACCATGTCCGTGTGCAAATAATAGAGCTTGTTGATCATCGTCGCCCCCCGGGAATCCTCCGACATCTCCCCCACCTACCTCATATATCTCGGGGGATCACCGGTGGGACCAACACCTCATCCTCCACAATCTGCCGGACTACTCCCTCCTCCAGATATTAGGAGTAGGCAAACTCATGCACCAACAGTCAGCACATCTATGTATTCTGCCCCCATCACCCCCGTAAGCTGAATGGTCGTACCATATGGATAAAATGTCACCTACATTTTTCCATGATGAAGTCAATATTTTCACAAAGGAAAATGCCAAAAAGAAAAAGTCAAAATTAAAAAGAAGAGATAACCCGGTCACTCGTCAGGTCACTCAGAACCTGACGCATCGCCGTCAAGGAAAGGGACCGCCTTGAATGACGATTGAACTTATGCCACCAGTACATCAGGTAGAAGCCCCCCACCCCCACCCCCACTGACTCATCCTGCAAACCATTCAAATGGGAATTAAGCCTGATCAGCTCATAGAACCACGTTTGCAAAACAATAAGGGTCGTCAATCAGAAGAAAGCAACCAGGAATAAAAGAAAATGCAAAAAGGAAATATACCTCCAAAAGACACGTCGCCTGAGTAAAAGTCTACCAGAAGCACCGACTAAAAGCATCCAAATACGAATAAAGGGTCGCAAAAGTTAGGTTCCCCCAGTTAAAGAGAGGTATATCGGAGAATACGCTCAAATATAGTAAAAACCGTAAATGGACAACATCTTCGCTCGATGCAACCAAAAATCCTCCTAATAACAAAAGAATAAATTAATGAGCTATCCAAAGAACCTGCACCCCTTCGGCTCAACAAAACCTCCCGTAGAAGAGATATACGGATCAGGTCCCCCAAGACTATCAATCTAACATCGCCTAGCGTTGCCACCACTGTCTTCGGTGTCACCCTCAGTGTGTGATCAACCTCTATCTCGGTCCCCTCACAATCTATCCCCAGCATATTCTATAAATCAATGGGGGTCACGGTCATATCCACAAAATTCAAATGTATGGTGTGGGTAGTATACCGCCACCACTCCCCCAGAGCACATAGAACTGCCGTAGAGCATGGTGACTCGTGCATGTAACACCCCGCCTAACAAAATACCGGGTTGCTGGTACCATACCAAATTAAAACAGAATATACGGTTGGCTCATTCTTATCATCACTGTCGAAAACATTTACAAATCACCCAATACCCAATTAAGCTGGTGTTAAAAACTTTCCAAATTTTAATTCAACAAAATCCATTTTTAGTTTACGGATAACACTACACATATTATTCTATAACACCGATAACCGAACAGATAACACGAAAGAATTTAAATGCAATTGGAATAAACATTCCCAAGTAATAATTCAATACAGTAATCCCATTAATAGTAAATGTATTAAAATGACACGAATACAAGAGTATTTGACTCCGATAGAAAAGAAATAAGTGAAATCCTTTTAGGCGACATGAATCAAATGAAGATAGGCGTATAAGCAATACTCCCTAGATCCATAGCTCATAATAATCCTCTAAGGTTGGCATCCCTGTTGCTGGACACCTGATATATAAGGTACAATAGAAAAGAAAATATGCAAGGAAACGGGTCAGAGACCGATGTGAAAATTATTTTGAAAAAACCAATTATTTAACAAGTGCAATAAAGAATTTATTATGTACATGTTAGTATCCAACTCTCACTTGCTATTCTTACCTCTCATCTATAGTGCACACTTAACGTTTCCTATTAACCTCCTACTTAATGTTTCCTCTTAACTAGTTTTCCATAACATGATTCTATCCCGTATTATAACCTTGTATGTCCCATATCATACATAGTATAATCGTTCTTATATGTTTCCCATTAACTTGAATTATTACTCATTAACATGAATTAAGCTCTTCAATAACTATTCATTAACTTATTTCAATTCATTTTCTCAATTCACCGTTATCAACAATTATCACATAGTAGATTGTTCTACCCACCATATATACATTCATTCATTTAATTCATTATATATATATATATATATATATATATATATACATATATAATACGCCCCCCCGAGTCACAGCTGCGGTGCATGCATTACTCTGCTATCATGTCCCAATATTTCTGGTCGCCGAATAGGGGACTAAAGGTTCGGTAAGGATTCCTCGAACCACAAATATCAACACAAACATTTGGAGGTGAACATAGTTCTCATACCCACGGGCCACGCACATACATACGTACCCATAGTCATCGTACTTATCAACTCCCCGATAAGTCTTTCATAGACCTATGTTCTCGAGCGACAAATCAAAAATCCCATGGATTCATCAGGATATGACTTCCCTCACGCGCAAACCTCCCCATCGATATCAATTAAGCTAGGTATGTCATACACATAAATTAACAATCAATCAAATAGGCATTATCATCTACCTATAATATACTATCAACAAGTTAATCCCACAACCCTAAGATAATCCCCATACGTAGCATTATATCTCTTTGAATCCTACGTATTAAAATATCATGACTTTACTTCTTTAATTTAATTATTCTAAAGTCTGACTCAATACCCAAGGTTTAAATAGGTTTTCCTCAGTATTTTTATTCAGTAAGAAATCACTAATATCCTACTGGTCCAAAACATCTTATCTCCGAATTACTACGAGTTAAACTCTCCCTTAATTAGGGTTAAAACCGGTAATTTCTAATCTCTTATAAACACCTCTTCTATTTCTTGGGATTAAACCCTCTTGTAAACTAAGGCTGCCCAGGTGTTATATTCAATCACCCCTACTGGACCTATCCTTAATCCTCATGCATGCCAATTAGAATCCAACACATGAATCTAGCAACCAAAATTTCTTCCAATTTAATTATCATAATTCTAATCAATTAAATCCCAATCACATTAATTTGATTCTTATCTAGGGCTTAATGATCTTCCCTAAGTTCAATTATATTCAAGGTACATTCTCTCTACACCGAAATTATTAAAGTATGAATTCTCATATACTTTTCCCAAAATTCTTTCCTATTTGAATTTACTATTTGCCAATTTCTCTCACTCTAATAAACCGGCAACTCAACAATGGACTCTGATAAAATCTCCAAAAATTTCCTCTGTCGCTCGAACCAGAATGATTGTCGTTTGAACGACTTCCACATGTCGTTCGATCGACTTCGCGCGAGATGCCATCTCGATCGAACGACTTCGCGCGAGATCGAGCGAGATGTCACTGTTTGTCTTCTTTCCCAGAATTCTGCGTTTTTCACCATTTTTGAACCTAAAAACCTCTAAGATTCAACACCCAACATCCCATCATCAATACCTATTAACACCTAGTAGGTTATAAATCATTCCCATCATCTCATTATCAAGAGTTTTAATTAAAAGCATATATTTATCTTATTTTTCCAGCAAATTATATACATGATATCTTCAAGAACACACCAATGATTTTCAGAATTTCTTCAACAACTTAAGGATTATTTCATGGATTACTATATACCTACAACATGAGTTTGATTCCTATATAACTCCATTATCCAGAAATCCATTAACAACTTTATCTTTTCATCTTCCAAACATGTAAAATCTCATTTTTATAACTATCCTAACATGGACAATATACAAACTTAGATTGCAATTATCAAACACTTACCTCTAATGAAGATCTGATCCTTTAGAGTTGAATAACACAGGTGGTTCTCCTTTTCTCCGACCAACTTCCGGTGGTGGTTGGTGGTGGTGACCTTTGGTCTTTGGTTCTTCTCCTTTCCAAGCAAGCTTCTTTTCTCCCAAGCAGCCTTTCACTCTCTCTCACAAGGTGTCTTCTCAATTTTTTGTAGAAGAGATGAATGAACCCACGTACAACTAATATCCAAATACTTATAATAAGACAAAATCCAAAATTACAATTCATACCCCTTGTAAAAATGACCAAAATGCCCTTTTGGGTTGTCTTTTCATTTCCAAATGACCCGAGACCCAAAACCAACATCCAAATAGACTTTTCTGACTATTTCAACCCTTCCGGATGCAGTGACGCACTCAAAATGACTATAAAGTAGATATAAAAATAAATTTCCCATTTAATCTAACAAAGTAGTCCCGACACGTCCCATACCGCGTCTGACTAAAAATTCAAATTACTGAATTAATATCACACCGTCATATCAATAACATCACATTCATATATTACCTAAATATCTTTAAGTAATACTGAGAATCATTCATTTTAATATCAACAATACGGATAAAACCCAAATGAATTAATTTATAGTAAAATACAATTAATCCATTAATTTAAAATATAACCCATTTTAAAAGTCATTAAAAATACGGGGTATTACAGTCCAATGAAGATGCCAAACTACCAAAACCCACTGAATAAACCACCATGCGCACCACCGGAGGAATATGCTCCCACACGACTCTAAACCCCATCATCCCTTGGGAGCGAAGACTCATCGCAGCAATATCCATTTGCCAAACTAAAATGGAAACCTTTTGTTAAAATTTTAAAAAATAAGAGAGTACAAAAGAAAAATGCGGAAAGGAATGCGAAAAGTCATGCAGTACTTACATAACCACCAGGGTTCCTCATCCTGGATGATCGATGGTGTGCAGGCTCACACAAAAGAGTTTGCTCATTGGCGATAGCCTCAAAGAAATCAAAGGTATTCTCGTTTCCTAATGTTAAAGTCACCCTAACCCGACACACCAAGCGATCCCAAACACCAACACCTATCCATTCCATATGGATCTCACAACTAGAAAAGTCTGACATTTTCTAAAATAAAATGAGGAATGGAAGTAGGAATGAATTGTAGAAGAAAGAAGCAAAAGATAAGAAAGCTGGAAGTTGTGAAAAATGAAGAGAATTCGCCCCATTTTATAGGAGGCTAAGGGGTATGCCGATCTACAGTCCCCTGACACCAGCCGATCGGCATTGTCCATTTCCCTTCCAAGGCAATCCAGAAGATTATGCCACTGCCATTTAGCAACTTCTATAATCCCCCAATCGGTAGTATCCCTAAAATTTTGTACAAAAAAAGTCCTAGAAAATTCCAAAAATTTCTGAAATTGCCAAAATAATTATTGGAACATTTTTTTCAAGAATTACTTTTTCAAGTTACACAAATCCCCAGACGGATAAATACCACGTGTTACCCCCAAATTAAAAACCTAAAAATCAGGGCACCCGCGTTCCAAAAACTAACTACCACTCCCTAGTGGAATCCTGAAACTTCATCTTCAGAAAAAATCAAATGCTTCCTTAATAGAGCTACCAAGAATTACCAAAATTTTCCAAAAACATTAAAATTTTCCCAAATTAGAAGCCCTTACCGAACATCTCTCCCCAATAACGCAATCATCAAAGGAGTCCAAAAACCTCAAGTTATCAAATATTTCCCCAAATGGAATTTTAAGACTAAGAATTTTAGCTTCCTCGGGAAAGTTTTCCCTTAAAACAACAAATACATATCTCCTCCCTAGTGGAGTCTCAAACTAAAAAAATTCCTAGGAGAGCTATCCTCTACTTAAGGTCCTCATAATTAACCTCGGCCCTGAGAATTGGTCGCTCCCACTCAAGGTCCTAAAAATTGTCCTCGGCCCTTGTAATTGATCGCTCCGAGTTAAGGTCCTCAGAATTGACCTTAACACTAAAAAATTTTGCTCCAACTTAAAGTCCTCAGAATTGACCTCGGCCCTCAGAATTGGTCACTCCCATTTTAGGTCCTCAGAATTGATCACTCCTATCTTAGGTCCTCAAAATTAACCTCGACCCTCATAATTGGTCACTCCTAACCTTAGGTCCTCAGAATCGACCTCGGCCCTCATAATTGGTCGCTCCCAATTGAAGTTCCTCAGAATTGACCATGACCCTCAAAATTGGTCACTCACACTTAAGGTACTCAGAATTGACCTCGACCCTTATAATTGGTCGCTCCAATGTTAGGTCCTCAGATTAACATTGACCTTCAAAATTGGCCGCGACCATCTTTAGGTCCTTGAAACTGACCTCGTACCTAAGAATTATTCATCCCCATCATTACCTTAGGTCCTTAGAAATATCCTCGACCCCCTAAATTCCTCATCCTCATCCTTTTTGTCCTAAGAATTGACCTCTTTCCTGAAACATTATGTGTTGTCTATTCGACGACTTTTCAATAGTCTTCCCCATGCACAAAATAGCATAACCGTTCAGATAAATGATTCCTTTTCCCTTAAAAATTAATCTAGAGGCCATCGGGCGCTCCCGGACTCTATATGACGAAGGTTAACTCTTTAAATTGAATGAGGCTGAATGAATCTTTGAAGGAAACAAAATACCCTTTCCAATGGTCTACCCCATTGGTAAATTATCCTTACCACTCAGATGAATGACCCATTTTACTCTAAAAGGTAACCAGGCACTTTTGGGCCCCGATTGACAAAAGTCAACTCTCCGAATCGAGCGAAGATCTTATGAACATCGAAGTACCTTGCATAAACTTTGCAATTGCCTACCCCGTGTGTGATTCTGACTTATGGTTCAGATGAACGATCCATTACGGTCCGATGGTCTCCCATCCAAAGGACCAACGAGCGCTTCTAAACCTCATTTGACCAAAAGTCAACTCCCGGACCCAAGAGCAACCCCAACTAATCTTGAGTGTATATGAATTACCTTTCGAACAATATGCTACGTGCACAATTTGATGTTACGAATTACATTCTATGATAATTTGTCTGAAAAAATCTACACAAGACTACCGAATGGCAGGTTCATTTTCCTGCCAATCGGTAGTGTGTCTAGGGTCACTTGGAGATTGGAAGGTATAGGGGTATGTCGACCATTATTCCCCCTACCCTATAAAAAGAGGTATAAGCTCACTCTCAAGACATCTAACATCCATCAATATTAGTGATCTCAGCATTATTAAGTTGAGATCAGTGAAGTTTCCTTTTGTGAAATTCCTTTCCATCTTTCATTCCTATATTTTTTATTCCAATTTAGCAAAATCTCCTTCTCTCTCATCCAAAATTCATCCCAACATTCAAGGGAGCTCATCAAGGATTAAGATCAAGCCTCAATTCTCCAATGAAGGTCCAAATATCCTTCTTTCTCTTTAAATTGTTTATTTTTTAATCAGTTACATAAATCTTAATATATCTTTTACATTAGTTCATACACATTAACATCTCATATTTTATTAGTTATATTTCACATACTTTATTTTCTGTAAAAATCCCAGAACAAAGAAAAAGTGTTACGCCTATAAATTCCAGTGTGATTATTCACCACATTTTTGTTACAAAAGTATCTTTTCTACACACACACACACACAATAAATTCCCGTTTGAATTTATGGGATAAACCCCACCTTTGGGATGCATGCGAACTATATGGACTTCAATTCCTTTATAGGCTACATAAGCGTTTAGGGTTAAAATCTGAGACTTGAGTCCAATTTTCAAATATTCCTATTTGAACATTACTCATATATATCATACTTGTGATTCATATTTGCATTTTATCCAAAAAATATTATCGTTCCATTATAACGATCAATATCTCGGTAAGCTCATATATCATATTTTCTAATTATTACTTTTGGGAACATTCCTTTGGTTAACCTCACTCTATCTTTTCCATGGTATGAGTCGAGCAATTCCGATATCCATTTATTTATACATGCACACAAACTTCACGGAGAAATTAAGAAAAATAGTAACATAAGCCCATGAGAGACCGAAAGGGAGGTATGGGTGCCTAACACCTTCCCATTCCGTAACTTATCCCCTAAACTTCTAAAATATTGATTTGGTCAGCATCAGTTTGTCTTTGATGCCTCTCTCTCGAGGAGGCAACATGTTCATTTTCCTATTTTGTACAAAATAGGCTGAAAACTTCATTTTTTACATCACCTCAAAACCGACAACGTCCGCAGCACCTCCGGACGTAAAGAGGGGCACGGGACCTTTATTTTCCATCTTTTCCCCCAAAAGCGCTCGTGTAGGGGAAGATCTCAGGATGGCCACATTTTTTATACGGTAATATATTATCTATAGATTTTTCATTCCAAAGGTCTTACTATCAGATAATGGTAAATAGTTTGTATGCAAAGATATGGGTATGCTCACAGATAAGTACAAGATCCTCCACAATAGTTCGACCATTTCATATCCCAAAGGAAATGGCTAGCCAAAAGCAAACAATAAAACTCTGATCAACATTTTGAAGAAACTGCTAGAGGTCCTCCCGTGAACATTGATGACAAGATACCCATAGTTTTGTGGGCCTAAATAACCTTCAAGAGGAAGCTAACTAGATTTACCCCATTCTCCCTAGTTTATAAAGAAAAAGGTTTTTTCTCGGTGGAATTGGGTGCAACACGAGTTTCTCTAAGTCATGATTTGTTGCCCCATTTAGGACACATGCAACTGGAAACTTTGGATGAGCATCGTAGTATAGAGAAAGAAAATTTCAAGTTCTATACTCAGCAATTCTTACGAGAATATGGTTAAGCCATGAGAAGTTCAAGTTAGAGACTTATTATTGCGAGCATACACCCATAATTAGGGAGCATGTCGGCCTCCAAGTTCAAGACCAACCGGGAAGGACCATTCGTAGTACGAGGAGTTGTTGCATTCAGTCAATCAATTGCAACTCAAGAAACACTACGTTTGAGGTACCCTATTTTTTTTTATCCAAGTCTCAACCAATGAAAAGTAAAAGTTCCTTATGCAAAAGTGAAACCTTTTTATTCTTTATGTCAATTTTGGACAATCACTATAAAAAAATATCGATTTTTTCACAGTGAATACAATAGTTTATGTTCGGTTATGACCAATTTTTTTTCATAGTTTTATAATGATATTTATAAGGCCTATTAATTTACATAATCGAAAAGTTTTACCACATGTCCATTTGCAAAATAGTTTGTGTGGATGCATGTGAAAAAAATTGAAATTTATTCTACTTTGTTAGATTTATATTTTGAGCAAAACCATTCAAGATTCTCACAACATGAAAGAAAAGACATCTTCGTTAAGATGAATTGTTGACCATATCATGGGGGGATATATAACTCCAAATGACTAAGTATAACGGGCAACACACCTAAATATTTTTGATACAAGAGGAAATACGTATTCATTTTAACAAGATTCACCTGCGCTCAAAATATCTCGAGGCGATATACTTTTCAAACAGAGTCCTCAACAAAATATAGTGATCAAGGAAGTATGCAATTTTCAAAAAGAAAGATATTTAATAGTTCATATGTAGTTTATAACACTAGGGGGAATGTACTCGCAATTGTCTATTATGAAGAAAGAAGGCATATATATCCTTACTCACCATATTTTGAGGAAATATACTGTCATATTCATCGCTGCAGAAGATCGAGAGAAAAATATGGCAATCAACACAACAAAAGCCGAAAGCATAAAGGGAAGTTCTATCACGTCAATGATCATCTACTTCTAAAAAATATAGATAAACAAAATACTTATATTTTTTGTTTTTTCAAGAAGTTATTCCAAAATCATGCGAAAAAGATACATGTATTACTTGCAAATTTGCGAGCAGACATTCCCATAGACTAATAGAAAGCCAAAACTATTATAATTATTTGCAAAGGTGTACTATACAATCTTTTCTAGTGGAAAGTCTCATTTCATGTGAAAAGATACAAAAAATTGTATAAAAGTTCAAAGTATGCACAAAAAGATAAATGTCATTTTCATTTCACAAAATGACCTGCTAACAAATACAACCAAATTTACATATTTCAGTGAGTTAAAAGCAAAAAAATATTCTCTTTCTGGTAAAATCCTTCAAAGAAGGTTCCAAATTCTCAATTGACATCCTCTTCAAACATGGCAATGTGAGCGACATCCTCTTCTTTACCATCCATTCAAGAGATTCGATCCACGCTCTCAAAGCATCTACTCATGAACGTTGTTGCTCACCTTTGCATTTTTGGATACTTAGATATTGTTCACCTATTAGTGGACGAATGAAAAAGTCTACAAATAGAAGTGTCCAACCAATCCATCTTGGAATGGTAACGGTTCTCTAAGTAATTAATAGCAAGTAATAAGTTATGAGCACCCACGGTAATAATTTTTCTAGGAGGAGTTGAAGTGAACTGGTGAACCAAGATTGTGAGTGCCTTAAAGTTAGTAATGGATAGGCTCTTAATATTTCACACGCACCCACTCATGAAAGTTTTAGGATGGTGCTAGAATATTAGGTCCATGACAATTCGTTTTGCTGGGCAAAATCTGTTGACATGTTGCTCGCACCACATATCCTTCATGTACACGTCAGGAGCATCTATGTCTAATGAGTTAAAGATATTGTCCATAGAATTGACATCAAAGTAAGAATAAGATTCCTTGCCAGATTGCTCACCGTCGGCCTTATCAAATTTAGTGGTCTTAAAGTGTTGGTCATCCCCGCCAGCAATTTCCCCTTCTTCGCTTACTTGTTCCTAGAAAATAAAAATTAGAAGATAAGTGAATCAAGTAAAAAAAAAAAAAATATGGGATAGCTGTAGGGCTATAGAAAAGAGGCTCACTCACATGCTATGAGAGAGCCTCCGTTAATCCCTCTACTCGACATGAGGCTCCACAAGTGGAGGAATACTCATAGCACTAACCTAAAAACAAAGAAATAGGAAGTGATTATTTTTTCACTTGCACAATAAAAGCATGTAAAGCGTTAAGGTAGGCCAGATTAATACCTGAGGATCCACAAGAAGAGGGGAGCTCGTAAGTCTAACCTAGAAAAAATAAATAGTAGGTGATTACTTGAGCACTTGAATAGTAAAAGCAAAGCATTAAGGTATGGCAAATTAATATATGAGGCTCCATAAGAAGAGGAGTGATCGTAAAACTAACGTCAAAATAAAGAAAAAGGAAGTGAGTAGGGTACTTGCACAGTAAAATCAAATGAAACTAAGGTATGACAAATTAATACCTAAAGTTTCACAGCTAGATGAGCTCTCGTGACATAGCTTGAACTTGCAAAGTAAAAAGCAAGTAAAGTCATGGTACGCCATATTAATACATAAAGTTCCACAGCTAGAGGAGCACTCACAATAGTCACTTGAAAACAAAGAAGCAAGAGGTGATTAATGAACACTTGCATAGTAAAAGAAAGTAAAATCCAAAATATGTCAGATTATTACATAAGGGGCCATATGCAGTGGTCATAATGCTCACTTGAGGCTCAGCATATAGGTGAGAACCAATAACACTTGTCTGAGAACAAGGAAAATAAGTGAATGATTACTTGAACACACGTAATCTAAAATGAAAAAAATGACTAAGTGCAAAGGTGCTCTAGTTAAAGTACCTGAACCCCAGAAGGTGGAGAAGAACTCGGATCGATAATGACAACTTTTTGGAACTCAATATATTGAATGGCATATGGTGGAAGGTCACCCATAGTAACCTTACAGTAAAGCAAGTGTTAATAAAGTTATCAATCATGATGAAATTGTAAAACTAGTTACTTGTTCTAAATGAGTGTCATGAGAAGAAGTCCCACTCGAAGCATCATTGAAAAATGACTGAGTGGAGAGGGCCTGGACATGGGGTATATTGTGTAGAGGAAAATAGAACCTAGGTATAGATATCATACAAGAGGGAAGAAACCTCGGGATAACTACCCCCATAAGTAAACGTATACCCTGGTTGAAAGGGGGTTGCTCGCAAGAGAACCCTGTGGAAAGAAAAAATAATTTTATCTAGACCAGAAAAAATAAATTCCTAAAGGAAAAGAGGGCGGTGCTAAAAAAATACCACTCCTTAGCTAGTTGCAACACTAGTTAGGGGATATCCAGATGAATTTCTCGTCATAAAAGAAGTAAGTGGACTAAGGGCCAATGTTGACGTAGCAATATGTACCTATCCATAAGAATACAAGTTAGTAAAGGATAAATTAAACTTGACAAACAGCCTTTATGACTGAGGAATACTTGAATTAATCTTGTGACAATAGAAGAAATCCCCTTATTTATAGGAAACATGGTCGGAGATCTGCATGTAAAATAAAAAATAATTTAATTCACGAGCACCTATGTTTGAGAACTCACAAATGATGATGCAAAAAAAGGAGGGGGTGTATATTTCAAACATTTGCACTCGTGCCAAAATCAATGAGGAAACCATCATGGACTTCCTTGTAGGTTGAAATGGAGCATCAGAATGTTAAATGGAACAAGAAGAAGAAGAAGAAGTTAAAGGAGTTGTGCCCCTCCTCCCCCCCCCCCCCCCCCCCCCCAACCTGATCAGCCATTCGTGATCACGAAAAAAACCTACTCGAAAAAGTAAGGGGTTTGTGACAATGTAAGTTGAAATACCTATATACATATGATGAATGAAAGAAAAAAAACTGTAATAAGCACGTACACGCTCCCTGTGGCAAGCTTGCCCATAAGGCAAAAGCCTAGTAATTGGGATGGTTGAATAGGGTTAGATCACGGTATCCTCGTGATCACCAGTCGACTGTTTTATGTAAAAAAATGATTCCCCTTATGGCTGATGAAAAAGATGAAGCCTCAAAAGAGTGACATTCACTAGTGCCAAGTGACTTAATGTCACTTGAAGAAGAATAGTGCTCATCATAAGAAGGAATACTTCCGTAATCAACAAATTCCTCTTCATCTGAGTTGGATGTAAAGTGTGTACTCATAGTTCCATAAGTTTTATTTTTATTGAATAAGAGAGGAATAGCTAGAGTAACTAACACTAATTGAGTTGGAAGTGGAGCACATGAATAGGGAAGAGTTTATTTTTTGTCTTTATATCCTTTCTCGTGCATGGTCACTAAATTCTCTGCAATGCCACAATTGTCTGTGTCCAAACGTTGATATACGACGATTGAAGGCCCAATGAAATTTGCTGCTCACCATTTCAGTCTTATTGTTTATGTTTTGATAGGGGATGGAGAAGCAACATCCTCACCAACTTCATCTAGGACAAAGATGGAAAAATCCTTTGATGTGCGTTTCCTCTTGGAAGCAGTCTTTTATTTGCATCTATATTTTGGTTACTGAGTTCTTGTATTAAGGTGTTTAGAGTAAATGCTTTCCTAACGGATAGGATTCACCAAGGTGTGGGTTACTTGGTCCAAGAGAGTAATGCCAAGCCTCTTTGCATGTGCATTTGTTCAAGTATTTAAAGAAAAAGTGATTACCTTATTGAATAACTCATGAGGGACATCTTGAATGCAGTTTCTGATCAACTCAGTTTGACGTGACCATAGGGTGAACCACGAGTGGATGATGGAAGGGAGGTAATTATCAGCAGGGATGGAGAAGTTTCCAAAACAACAAGTGCTTGAAATAATTCCCTCAGAGGAAAAACTCGAATTAGCTTCCAATTATAACCCATAGGGTGAGTGGATGGTAAGGTCTGGAGGGTAAGTGACTTGTTCATAACCATATTGTCACCTCACTCACTTAGAATGAGAATATTCAATCCCTTTAATTAACTCATTCAATTATTGAAGAATTCAAGGGAGACAAAACTCCATAATGGAAATATGAGGGCAATCCCTTCCACACTCCAAAGTGGAATGAGGGATGAAAGTACCAGGTGAAGCAGAGAAAAACAACCAAGAAAATATGCACCCAATCTCTTCAAGTGGGGGTGGAATGAAAATCCACAAACATTTTTTAGGAAATGGATAATTGGATGTTTAGAAGTTTTCCTATGCCACCTAGTATTATGGGCAGACTTATTATGCAAATAGCGGGGCTTTGAGGCCTAATTTGGGAATTTCTCAAACAAAAATCCAACCAATACAAAAGAGTTAACAAAATTGAATATTTCATATCAACCATGCGAGATCTCCATGTACACATGTGTACGATCTAGCCAAGTGTACATTTAACCAAGTATCAAAGCATTGAATGGCAAACTTCATCCATGAGCAAGTCTCCCAACCAAATGAAACAAGAATACACGAGGGAAGTCATTAGTCCTCCCCTGGAACAGGAATCTCGAGAGGAAGTTAGTAAAAAAGATAGCAAGATGAATCTTTGACCCAAATTTTGGTCCATCTTGACTTTTAGGAACCTTATTCTTCACCTCCTTCTGAGATGGGGGCATAAATCCCTAAACCCACAACTTTGTTATTTTGCAGTAGAGTACTTGCTTGCTCTTGGAAAAGTAAGTACAACATAGCGAACACAAGCCCCAAGTGACAGGTGAAGTTCCTCACACATCTTTCTTTCCTCAGCGTCCTCATAGCCATCTATAAAAATGTGGTCTCGCAAGATGAGTAGACCCATGAGCTCACAAATGTCCTTAAGAGAAATAAATAACTCCCCCTATCCAATGACAAAGGTATGAGTGTTTACACTCCATCGAGACACTAAAATGTTGATCATGGTGCGATAAGTAGGAACAAACATGATATAATCCACCGAAAGCTACCACTAAATAGGAGCCTCATCATACACATCAAAATTATGTTCACGAAGGATAAATCAGCTATATCCATTTTATTCTTTTGAACGTCGTCAACAACAACTACGGGAGCATCATTGGATTATGGGAAACCAAGATATGGTTGCTCGACTATATTGGCCAAAAACTCATTCTAAAATTTTTGTAGTTAATTCATGAAGCTGTCATTCTCACCAAAGAAAGGGGCAAGAAAGTAAAGGGTGAAATCACTTTTTAACCGTAACTCGAGACACAACCTTTGAGCCTTGACCACGGAACCATAACACCTCAACCCCCTCTGAGAGGGCTCACCACCACTAGTAGCTGTGGAGGGAGGGGTAAAAATTGATACTAAAGAACTGATAATAGTAGAAACTTCGGCCATGGACAAAGTGGTCATAATAATGTGGATAGGCAAGGAGCCCATCAACACCTTCGAAGTAGTGGTGGAAACAGTGGTTGATGAAGCCATTGAAGAATGAGATAGAAAACAAATATGGAAAAGGAAACAATGTAGAAGAAAATGAACTATGGTAATTTCTCTCTTTAAAAGGTTACAAGTGAAGATGAATATAATACCTCGTACTTTTAAAGATATTTAGATTACAAAGGTGGGCGTAATTTGGTAATTTGAGGAATTACTGTAAATAGTAATTTTGGAATTTATAAGTGAAATTGAATAAATTCATAATAGTAAATATTAGTTTGTAAGTGTCAGATTAATATTTACATGGATTATATTTTCTTACAAGACTAAGAATGTGATTGGGATTATTTTAATTACATGTCACAGTTGGGTAAAGCGACAAAGGAAGATATTTTAATTAGAAAACACATGTATTGAATTGTGTTGGGTTTAATTAGTGAATTTTAGATAAGTGACTCGGATGGAGATTTTGAGTGCGCGATTGGGTTCGGAATGGACAAAATAGTCAAAACTAAGTACCCTAGGCTAATGTTTGGGTTACGTGGGCATTTTGAACTAGTAGGGAATCGCAATTGAGTACACGAGTCATTTTACAATTGGGTATTGACCCAATTTCTGGTTTAATAAGGAGAGAGCCCTCATTTATCCCACATATTAGCCCTAAGAGAGGCAAAGAGAATAGATAAATAAGAGAAGAAAGAAGAAGAAGAAAGAGAAGAGAAGAAAGAAGGAGATTTCCGGCCAAGTTCCGCGGGATTCGACTCGGGATCGTCGGATTTGATCCACGAGGAAAGTGTTTAACTTGATTTATGATTTAGTGTGTTTATTTCTCATATCATAGTTGGTGTAAAACTATAAGGATTATTGGGTTGAATTTTCGTAAATCAAACGAGTTTTCAAAAGATTAAACGGATAAAACAGAAACTTAAGAATTAATTAAAATTAATGGTTGGTTATGGGTTCTTGCATGATTAGAACCCTTTTTTATGTGTGTATTTATGGTTGTTTGAGGTTGGATGATGATGAGAGAGAATATAAAAAGCTTGGAGGTGCATTAATAGAGATTTGTAATTAGGAGAAGACACTGAATAGTAACGCAGCATCTTGCGGGGTCGATTCGGCCAGGAAGCGAATTGATCCTGCTCTTGGATAAAATATGAAAGTTTTAGATCTTTTTTATACGGTCGCGTGGGCGCCCACCACGTATTTTTCTAATTTTTTTTAATTAGTTATAATTTTTCTAAGGAAGCAGTTCTGAGGTTGAAATCATTAGCTCAGAAATCAAACCGGAAATTGGAAAAATAAAGGCTAGAATTGTTTGGAGATAAATAATTGGGGTTCCTAAAAATAGTGTGAGGACTTCTAAATAATTATTTGATTATGGAATGTACCTTGGTTTTGTTGAAAGTAAAATCCAAGACTTACCAAAGTAGGGGTGTTTGGGAAGAGTAACACTCGGGGTGATATTTCGGTGGGTAAATGTTTATATAAGTAATTGTGCGCGTAGAAAATACACTTAAATGCCGAATTTGGTTGAGTAAAATCCTACGAGGTGACTAGGATGAAATTTAGGATACGGGCTAAAGAGAATTGAGCAGTTATCCGATATGTCTATTTATGAAAATTATTATAGGTGAGAGGAATACCTATCGTTATAATATGGGTTGTGCATATGCCCTGATGCTATTATATATTTGGGTTAAATGAATACCTATGGGGATTATATATAGGTGAGAGGAATACATATCATTGTTATATGGGTTGTGTGCATGACCTGATGTTATTATATATATGGGTTAAATGAATAACTATGGGGATTATATATAGGTGAGATGAATACCCGTTGTTAATGTATGTATATGTGAGAGGAATACCTATCGTTATCATATGGTTGTGTGAATACCACATTGATGTTATATTTATATAAGTGGAATGGATACCTATATTATTGTCTCTTATGTGTATGACATACCTACCTTACTTGCTATCACGGGAGGTTGTAGGAAGAGGAGAATCTTATCTTGTGTGCCTTCGGGGTGATTTAGATTTGGTACCTCAAGAACGTAGGACTGTGAAGGGCTTATTTGTGAGTCAATAAGTGTGTTGACTATGGTAGCATAGGTATGTGCGTGACCCCATGGGTATGTGATCTATGTTCGCCTCCAATATGTGTGATTTGTATTGATACGGTTCCTGAGTGATTCGGAATGCATGATCCTTATGTGCGTGATGTACAGGGATTTGATAGCAGAGTATGAGTGCACCGCAGCTAAGCCTAGGGGTGCCATATATGTATATATGTACTGAGGGTGATATAGATATGCATACTTGTGATGTATGTGTTCACCACAGCATAGCCTAGGGGTGCCATATATGTACATATGTACTGAGAATAATATATATGTATACTTGTGATTTCCATTGTTTCTTAGTAGATGAGAATGACTAAGATACTTATATTATAGCTCGGTGGACTAATTATTATACTTGTTGCATATAGTATATTGTTAATATATGAGATGAGATATATAATGTAACCTCATATAAAGTGAAAAGAATGAATAAAGTGATATACTCCTACCGATAGATTTATATCCGAATTTATATGAATATGGATCATAGGTTCTAATGAGAACTATTGATAAATACAGGATGGTATAAAATATGGTATGTACTGAAGGCCTAATGGATCCCGGCGATCAACATTGTCACGTAGTAGTGTATCGGGGGGGTTCCTTATTTGGATTTCGCTTCGCGAGACACCCCACGCACAAATGTAATGTAATTTTGGGAATGGGGAGAAGTTTAGTCCTGAGTACTCGAATTTTTATGAGGATTTTGAAAGATGGGTGAAATACCTTAGTTAGGCAAGGTAGCTTAACTACGTTGTTTAAAAAGGTATGCGATAGTTATGCACTATTAGAAGAGGGGTGAGGGGTATCTCATGAGAGTGCAATACCAGTTTAAATATGAGAAATATCATATTGTAAAATATGGATTTTAAGCACTTGCTAAAACATTTTCAAAACTCTGGCTCTAACCCGTCTCTTTATGTTCCCTTCTCTTGCTATATATATATATATACGTGTCCAGAAACAGGGACGCTTGGATGATGATTTCTTCGAGTCAAACATTTGTTGCAACAGCTGTGGATGTAAGCAGGTTTATTGTAGACGATTCTATCTTTGAGATCTAGATAGGAGGTATTGCAGAAACATTCGGGCTGAAGGCCCAACTGTACTCATTTATTCTTTCACCGCCTTTTAGTGCAGTATTCGATTTGGTTGTATTATTGTATCGAGTGTTCGGTTATTTTATCTTATTTCATTTTAGTTGATGCATATAATTTGTTGTGATTGTTTTATTTGAATGGTTTGGTTAAAAATATTAGTTAATTAAAAAAATTGACGCCAGCCTAATAGGTTATTAGTAGTTAAATTGGTTTTCAACAGTGATGCTGAAAATGAACCATATGAGACTCCTGTTTTAATTTGATATAGGAGTGATCACACGGTATTTTATTAGGCGTTGCAGTCACACGAATGAGGTATTTATATGTTAAAAGGAAAAATAAAATAGGCAATACAAAATAGGGTAATGATTACCTAAATCACACCAAACTCTTCCCTAGCATACACGTCACTCCTCAAGATACTGAAGAGATATCCCATGAAATGGTTGTGTATAAGAAGTAGTTATGATGTTTATCTCCTCAAGTTCCCAAAGAATATTTTTCGTACACAACTCTTTCTCTTCAACCAAGGGAAGACTTGTGTACGAGGGGGATAATATAAAGGGACGTACAAATAAGCCTCAAACCAAGGATGATCTTTCGACGAGCATTACACAAAGAAAGTGTGTGTTTCATAAAACTCGTAACCTTGAAGAATCATTTGAGAAGTCACTAACAAAACATGTTGGGCGAGTAAGCCCAAGCCACTGGAAAGTCACTTGAGCAGTCATTAATAAGACTTGTTGGGAGAGAAAGCCCAAACCATTAAAATTCCACTTGATCAGTCACTAATAAGACGTATTGGATGACCAAGTCCCAATCATCTAAAAGACACATGAGTAATGATTAACCAAGTTCATTGGATGAGTAACTCCTGGTTATTAATAAACCACGAACAGTAACCAGTGAGGGGAAGCTACATGATAAACTTCAAACTGCAAGACATTTATGTAAACTATAAATGGACTCCACGAGCAACCCATAAACTTGCAGGTCTTAATGACAAGAAAGTACATAGCGAGCAATGTCTGCCTAGTAAAGGCAATTTTTAAGTGTTTTATCAAGCCACACAAAGTGATGTAGTTGGTATGTACATTTATTAACACTTGGTTTTACTTTTTGAACATTTGTTTGAGCAGCAAGAAGCCTTGTCCGAATAAGCATGGCTGTAGTAAATGGTCAGTTGGGACCTTCTAAGGTTTTTGGTTTGGAGGGTGAGAGGTATGTTTTATTGAGCAAACTAAGGTTCAACCATTTCAATACCGTAAGAAAGAGAGAATACTTCAATGAGGAACCTAAGAGGTCAGTCACACCCACTCACACTTACACAGTTCATAATTGATAAATGAGCAAGTAGTCAAATAATATCTCACACAATATTTTTGCGTGTCAATGGAGAGTGGACCTCAAGGCCGCTAGCAAGTTTTCAAAATTGTTCACCAAGTAACCATTTGAAAAGTGATAAAACATTACTTTTTGGCATTATGCCCGATAACATTACTTTTTGACTTTGTTACACTAGGTGTCGCATATCAAGATACGGATCATGGTAGACAGTGATAAATAGTAAAAAGGAGAAAAATTACTATTAAAATATTTGATGAGAGGGAATATCCCTTTGGCGTCAGCCTCCATGTCAACCTTAATGTTTCACTATAAATAGTTCACTATGAGCACAGTCATTGGGATCTTCACTTGAGCATTGTTACTCTATACAAATTCTGACAAATATTCTCTCCCTGCTCTCTTCTACGTATTCAATGTTCTTATCTCTCCACTTTTAATGAATCATTATTCTCAAGTGGTTCATTACTTTTATTGTTATTGAGAATTTGTATTCAATCATTATCTTCTTATTATTGTAACTACAAAGTTTTTTTACCTTAAGGATAGTTTCCATTGGAGTAGGTTACACCTCACCCATTCACTATATTCATAGACTCCAATATCACTACCCTCTTACATGTGCTTATATGGGTATTAGACCAAATATCTAGTATAAGTCAGAATTGTACTTACACAAATATTAGTTCAAATTTCTAGTACATGTTAGGATTGTACTTACATGGATATTATTTCAAATTTATTGTACGTGACGGGATCGTACTTATATGGATATTGGACTTCTGATGGTCTTATTATAACTTGATATTGCACTTGTGGTGATTATATAATATATATGAAACATTTTAGTTATGTTTAATACAGATAAACAATAATCAAATATTGGGCTCACACGGGTTCAGGAATAAATGCATGTGATATCTATGTTGTTAAGGTTGGGATAACATACAAACAACTAGTTTAATCCTTCATTATTTTTTTCATCACTCTACCCTTGTTGCAATTAGTTTATATTTTAATTTGTTTTTATTTTTTTACTTTCATTCTATTTTATTTTATGTTATTTCATTTTATTTTTTCTTTAATTTATTTGGTTATGTATGTGTTTCCCTTCATTATTCTTCTTCTTATTATTATTTTATTGTTGTTGTTGTTGTTGTTGTTGTTGTTGTTATTATTATTATTGTTATTATTATTATTATTATTATTATTATTATTATTATTATTATTATTATTATTATTATTATTATTATTATTATTATTATTATTATTATTATTATTATTATTATTATTATTATTAATTGTCGTCCTCATTTTTATTATTATTGTTATTATTATAATTTATTATTTATTCAATTTTCATTATTTTTGAAAAATTCAAAATGGGAATTCATCATGTTCATTTCAATCCTATCTTTTTCCAATTTTTCTCACACGGTATTAAATCATTGACACCATGATAACCCAGAAGGAGTGAGAAAACATGATCGAAATTTGAGGGGTCAAAATTCATATTCTAATATGCCCCTCAAAAGTTTGTTGGTAAAATTAGGAATTTCCCTTAAAAAAGTGAACAAGAGAAAAAACAATTGGAATGAATCCATTAACTGTATGATTAATGACCTCTGATCAAATGTTTAAATATCTTCAAGTAACCATTACCAATCAATCCCTTAACCGAATGGTTAATCGAAATGGACACATGTCCCTACAATATTGGCCTAGTCCTATGCATTTCCCCACCAAAAAATTTCTACCCTACACGTGTCCTCATGAATTAACTTGTACAATTAATCAACCCATTACCAAAATGGATAATGGGATTCATCGAGCAACTATAAAAGAATATCCCCACCAACTTATAAAATACCCCAAATCACAACATTGATTACGTTTTCTAACTTTCTTCAACCCCGCACATCTCTAAATCTCTTGTTCTATCAGTAATCTCGAGTGAAGTATCGAATTTCCAAAAATTCTCTTCCTCTAAATACAGATTCAAACCTGTGTTCTCACCGCTAAAAAGTTGAGTCTTCCAAATGAATAACTTATCAACTGAACGGTGCCACCTCATATAGTACACTCCCGTAGACAAATTCTCCTCACGCTATAAGGGAAAAATCTCTACAAAAATTTTAGATCAATATCATAAATACAAACTGTGATATAGAACAACCCATCTCTATTTAGACAATCTAAACTCGTCCCTCGTTAAGGGATAGACTATGCACTTTACAATGTTTATATTTTAAAGACTACTTTTTACCCAGCACCATTGTCTATTGAGCTAGATAAACATACTCATATCTTACACAAATTATAATAAATAGTTCATTCTGAAACTTTTCTAAGAGGAAAGTAAAAAATCTGATTACTTTTCCCCACTTCTCCGAGAGAACACTCTGATATCAACGATAGTGCCCACGAATCTATATTTTCTTAGATTACTTATCAAAGAATTGTCTTTGATTATGTATTTTTAACATATGAGTATGCACTTCAACTCGTAAAATAAATGTTATATATTCACTTAAGTTCATAAACATCATAATGTTGTATATTTCATACCTGGTATCCCATTGCCTTCACCCGTAAATATGTCCCGTTAGTTGGAACTGCATTGGCTTTCATCCCAAGGCCTCCTAGGTACGTAGGTTAAATACTTAGTGGTACTCAAGAGCCTAATCTTTATAATATGTCTCTTGATGTATTATTTATCATGGATGCCTCTATCTGTAGTCTAAACCCCTATTCAGAATATCCACCGAGGCTACCCTTTATCTCACAGATAATATTTTTGCCTCTCAAACCAAGTCCTCACACTTTCACAAACATTATGTTAGAACATTTCCATGCATATCAGTGTAATAAAAGAACTACATATGATTTAATCTTGTGGCTACGTAAGTATGAAAGCATAATACTTAGTCCTTCTTGTGAGCCTAGGCATTGACAATATGTTTTATGATATATCGTCACCACGTTGTTTCTCCTATATCTTATCTGTCACCTATTATCTCTTACCCTCACAAGAGATATCTTATAATCTCAAAGTCGCGACTTATCACGCATATCAACATAACACAAACTTTAAAATGTGTACACACAAATGAATTATGTACTCTTTCATCTCGTGGACATAATTGTACATAGGTGCAATACAAAGTCCTTCTCAAGAGCACAAGCCTCGACGATATTTCTCATGATATATTGTACCCCATGAGATGCACCTATCTCCCATATTATCTCACACATTGAATGAGTTATCAAACAATCTCAAGCCACTACTTCTCGCTCATATCTTAATACAATCAAATGCACACATTTTTAATGGCATCTCATTATACAAATTGAGCTCCCTCACACCCGTATACATACATACTAAGGTCCCCCCGTTATCCAAATAGACATTCACAAACAAGAACTCTTATTATGAAACCCAAATCGGTTAAGTGGCATGCCTACACCTCTAAATAATACAATTTTATACCTAAGCACATACCTACATTTCAAAGAACTCTTACATTAATGTCTCAAAACATGTACTAAAATAAAGTGAAGGGTAATCATAAATGTTAAAAGCGATAATAAATATATAGATAAGTAAGTATAAAGAAAAAGTTGGGTTCCTAATACCTTCCCTAATCGTAACTAAGTTCCTGAACCCATACCAAGAACACTATATCATCCTTAGATGTAAACCTACCGTAGTATTAGCCCAAAAGGGATAATCGGACTTTATTTTTATTTTTATATAAAATAAGCTAGCCACTCTAAACAATCAATAATTATTCACACGAAGACTTAGGCATAATCCTACACAGAGGTGTGCAACAAAAACTAGATATGGTGTCAAACAGATCCTAGTGGAAATCATTCACAACTAAAACCAGACCACAGGATGAAACAATGGATCTAGTGATAAGAACTCTTGCGTCCTCATGAGGATCACAACAAATAATAACATTGCATTGTCTTTCGTATCCCTCCTCTCCCTAGAGTCACGTCCAAGGCTTGTAACATCAAAGTGAGATATGTGCCCCCATCCTTACACTTTCTTAATAACCTATAAATAGCACACACTAACATCATGTGAAGAATGGGCCTTTTAGTTTCCATTGTGCTGACCAAATTTATAGAGAACTTGAGAGGTTTTATATTATACTCTTGAATGGCGTCTCCCCTGTAATCAATAGTCAAAATAGCACATGTGGACGTAGACATCAATTTAGATCGAATCATATAAATCTGGTTGTTCCCCTTTCTATTTGTACTCTTTAAGTCTATTATGTGTTTGTATTTCAATAATCATGTCTCTAATTTGTTTTATCTGTTATGAACTTGTGTATTTAGCTAATATTAACTCCATACCAGTTTCTAGAGATAATAAATTTCATATCTCTTATCAGTTTATATACTAGTAATCAATGCACTTAACCAAGATTAACTCCATAATAATTTCTAGCGATAACAGGTTGGCATCATCTATGAAAAATGTATAGCCATGTTGTTTTCCTGAATTTCTGATTTCTAGGTCTTCATAAAGCCTATTTTTAATGAGCTAGTGAATTGCAAGACGATTCATCTCGGTCTCGTAGTGTTAGAACTTTTTTTAAATCCATTTTTGCTTCAGTTTTAAAAATCTCTTCGATTAAGGGTGGCATTCCTATTTGGCTATAAACCATTTTATTCGACACTCCTATACCATTGTTTTTCTAATTGTTATTCTACTTCAAATTTTGGATTATCCTAAAAGTAGTCATGCAGTAAATGAGACTTTACCCGCCACCCCAGTTGTAATAATAGATTTACATACCATCCTATAAAAAAATTTACCCAAAAACTAAGATGGTATGGAGGAGAAAATGAAGTTGTTCACCTATATTCTCATGGATGGTCAAAACTTGTCAGTCTATGCTAAACTATAATTTAATCCCATCACTCCGGCTATTGAGGAGAACTCATAAAGATGGAGGGAAATGCAACCACTTCCCCAGACAGGGACATGAGAAAATTACACAAAAAACGATCTTTGGAGTCTCTAAGGAACATGATACAAGGTTCAATGGGTGAAAGGCGCATGTCACGTAGGAGAACTTAGTTCGATCGAGACTATGGGTCCTAAAGATCAACAAAAACCTCAACTGTTAGAACAACAAAAGATGGAACCTACATAATTGAACCTCCCCATCTCAGCATCCTAGAAATATTGAGCAAGGTAACTTCCTTCATCCATTTATGTCCTAATCCACGGGTAAAGAGGGAACACTCAATCAGATAACATAGAGAAAAATTATGGGGATTGATTTCTTGGGGAGATATTTTCTCATCTAGATCATGACACAGTGTACGAGCCTTTTCTAGGTTTAAGCACACCATTAGTCAGGAAGATAATATGATATACACTAACTAATAATTAGTTTATCATTAATTTCTCCTTTGACATGAATCTTAATAACATAGCTGCTCATTTTCTCCATATCAGGCAGAAAGAAGATGAGATGATGAGGATGTACATTCTCAGATTAAACTAAAAATCTTGGAAGTAGTGGACTATGATGAGAAGATAGTGATCGTTGTTATTATGAGTGTCCTCTTATTAAGGAATATATATTGATATCTTGCAAAGGATACTCCTAATAAAACGGATAAACACATGGCTAAATTCGAGAAGATCATGAAAGACAAAGAGGCTATGGCATCCATAGAGTCTAGTCAAATAATGTTCGATGTTGGAGGAAGTTCGGATAGGAGGGATATATCCAAAAATAGAAAACATGGAAAACCCAAGAAGTCTTTTGAGTAAACACACCTTATTGTAAGGGTACATCACATCCTTTATGAGATCTTACGAAGTGAAAAATTAAGGTCACCGAAGAAACTTAAAACTCTCACTGGTAGGTGTCACAAAAATAAATGGTGAGATTTACATAAAGACCACAATCACACGATCAATAATTTTTTGTCTGTAAAGGATGAGATTGAATAAGCTAGGTTATGATGTATGTCCAGAAGTTTGCCAAATAGCTTAACCTACGGAGGCTCCAAGTTATAAAAGATAATCAAAGTCTCCTTGTCTGGATAAATATGATTGAAGGAATACACATAATGAAGACGATTCCAATCAAGGGAAGGCATATGAACTGGATTAAAATCATAAGGAACCAAATGATACACTTAATATGAGAACTTTAAAGATGTATTTTATATCTGGAGGACAAGCAAGAGCAAAAGATGTTATATAGAGAGGAAGGCATATTTAAATAAAGTAGAGGCTTGTCCAAGATACAATCAACATGAAGTGAATCTAGAAAAAAATTCGACATTCGACCTCACGAGGTTAAGAATATCATCTGATATTGGGATTTTTAAGGATTACTTGAGTGATTTGTTATATCCCAATGATAGCTCATTGGTAGTGAGCCTCATGGTGCATGGACGCACTTTAGAGAAAATCATTGTTGATAACGAATGTTTAAGCAATGTACTATTTTATGATTGTATCAAAATCATGAGATTATATAAAAGAAAGATGTAAGCATGTCACCACACACTTATCAGGTTATGAACTCTTGAATTAGAAGTTACAGCAGGGGTTGGCTGACCTACATAATGCAAATGATGAAGTTCTTCATTATGGACAATAATGTAAATTCATATTTTAATATCCTTTTTTATGGAGTAGGATTGAAGAATTTGAAATTAATGCCCCTACAAGGCATCAGGTAATGAAGTTCCCTATAATTTTCATAGTAGGTCAAGTGAAAGGTAATCATGTGGTGGAAAGAGAATGATATTTCACATTAGCCGAAGAGTGTGAGAGGATGACTACCATTTACCAAATCAAGTCTCAAGATCCTTATGATAAATAAAATATGATTACAGTTAACTCAACTGAGGATATAGAGCTCATGATATTGGATGAAGAACGTTCGAAGTGAGTCATCCTGATCATCTCATCCTTAGAACCGAAGCTGAAGAAAGAGCTCGCTGACTTCCCCAGGCAAATGAAAATTTTGCATGGAGGAACAAAGATATTCCAAGTTGAAGGAATGTGTGTGTACAAAGGGACTACCCAAATTAAAAAAAAAATAGCAAAATGAAGGTAATGTTTTCTTCAATAAAATTTTTGGAAAGAATTAATCCTAGTGTGTAAGTTATAAAATGGAGAACTTCAAGTTGATTTACCTTAACAATATATGTTCATAAAGCATATAAGATAAATTAAAGTGCAGAATGGTAAATTGTGCACTTTAGGCGAGGATTTATACGAGGGACAAATCATAATTGGAAAAACTTAGGATCAAACTGACACCTATCACTATATACGTAAAGACTTATAAAAGGGATAAATGACTTACAAACTTGAACCTATCCTAGACACTTTCCCCACCTTCTAGGGGGAAGAGCAAGCACGGATCGCTCTATGACCATTCAAAAAGTTATCCATGTTGACTCTCGCTTCCTTTCACATGATCCATCCCATGCTATATCATATAAGTGATTTTGATTGCATGTTTTTCATACACTAGTTTTGTGCTATATGATATATGTTTTCTGCTGTTATGACATGTTAATCTTTTGCGTTTTGATTTTCCATTTTTTAAGGACTTAATGAGAAAAATACAAAAAGATTTTCTTTATCTTTCGAGTTATTTTTTTCAATTCGTATCCTTTTGAAAAATGTTGAAAAACTCAAAAAGAATTTTTGTTTTTTGTGTAATTCAGTTTTACACATATTGTGTGGCATATGGTGCGTTTGAATCCCATTCCTTTCACGTATCCATGTGAATAGGACATTTAATTTTTATTTTTACTACTTTGATCATTATTCATCATGTTTAGATGAAGTAGTTTGAAATTGATTTTCATGATGGAGTCACTTTCAATATGCCTCCTCAAAAACTTTCCACAATCTCTTTTGGATGTTAACTTCATATGTCACATGCGCTAAGGGAGGTGATCTCTCAACAATTCTTTCCTATACATAAATGTTTTTACTGTAATACCCCGTAATTTTAAATGACTTTTAAAATGGGTTATATTTTAAATTAATGGATTAATTAGATTTTATTATTAATTAATTCATTCGGGTTTTATCCGGATGGTGGATATTAAGATGGATGATTATGAATATTACTTAAAGGTATTTAGGTAATATATGAGTGTGATGTCATTGATATGACTGTATGATATAAATTCGGTAATTTATATTTTTAGTCAGACGCGGTATGGGACGTGTCGGGACTAGTTTATTAAATTAAAAAGGAAATTTATTTTCTATCGATCTAATAGTCATTTCGACTGCGTCGTTGCGTCCGGAAGGTTCGAAATAGTCACAAAAGTCTATTTGGATGTTAATTTTGAGTCTTGGGTCATTTGGAAATGAATAGACAACCCGAAAGGGCATTTTGGTCATTTTTCTAGGGGGGTGAATAGTGATTACGGATTTGGAACTATTATAAGTATTGGTAGATTAAGTGTATGGGGATTATTCATCTTCTGTTCACAAATAAGAGCAGCCATCTTCTAGAGAGATTGTAAGAGTGCTTGGGAAGGGAAAAGTCACTTGGGAAGGAGAAGAACAAGAACCAAGGTTCACCACCACCAACCACCACCGGAGTTTGACCGGAGAAGGGACAACCAACTAAGATATACTACACCAAAGGATCAGACCTACAATAAAGGCAAGTGTTTGATAATGGCAATTTAAGTTTGTATATTGTCCATGTTATAATAATATGAAAAGAGAAGATTATTATTGTTTGGAAGAAATAATGGAGTATTAAATGGATTTCTGGAAAACTGAAATGATATAGGAATTTAACTCATGTTTAAGGATGATATTAATCCACGAAATAGTCATGAATCTGTTGAAGAAATTATGAAAACCATTGATGTGTTCTTGAAGATGATAAAATGATAATTTCTGGAAATAAGGAGATAAACATGCTTTTAATCCAACCCCTTGATGATTCTAGGATGTTTAGTGTACTGGAAATCGTTCATATATGTTGGTATATCATGTAGTAATCATAATAACTCATTTTGGAGGTTAATATGAAGGTTTGAATGAGTAAAAATGGTGAAACCCGTAGTTGCAGAATATCAGGCCTGGATCTGAGGGATCGATCGATCGACCCCTGCCTTCGATCGATCGACCTCCCCAGTTTATGTAAAGTTGTTTCTTTTTAAATGTTGGTTCTTATCCCAAACCTTTTGTGGATCTTTGGTGATTATTATTTGGAGATTATGGGACCTAGAAAATATTAGTAAACCTTCGATGAAGTTAGAATTTATTTGATATGGATTCGAGTGATTTAAATGATGAAAATTATATTAAATGGAATTTTGGTTGCAAGATTCATTTGTTAAATTCCAAATGGGGATGTATGAGGATTTAAGATAGGACCAGTAGGGGTGATTTAATATAACACCTGAGTATCCTTAAGTTTACATGAGGGTTTAATCCAAAGTGAAAGAAGATGTGTTTATAAGAGATTTGAAACTATCGATTTTAACCTTAAAGAAAAGGAGAATTTAACTCGTAGGAATTTGGGAGAAATGATGTTATGGACCAGTAGGATATTAGTGAATTCTTACTGAATATATGTTGAGGAAAAACCTGTTTGAATCTTGTGTATTAAGTGTGGGTAGCCTTAGGGTTACAATTTGAACATCAAGGACTGAGTTTAAACTCATTATTGATTACGCAAGGACTGAGTGTAGTCCAAGAGTAGTGGTATGACTCCTGGATAGAGATGGGAGTTTAAGACACTTTTGGGTTGAAAGAGGTATGAGGTTATCCCGATCGCATAGTTGTAGTTGTCGGACCTCCTCGATCGACAAAGTTAAGTAGTAGTGTATTAGAGGGGTTCCTTGTTTGGATTTCGCTTTGCGAGACGCTCCGCGCATGAACCTTAACGACGTCGGGAGTGGAGAGATGTTATAGGATGCGAGGATAATTAAATTATGAAGTAAAGATATAATATGTTAATACGTGGGATTTAAAAGGGATATAATGCTACGTATGGGAAATATCTTAGGGTAGTGATAATTACCTTATTGATATTATATTATAGGTATGATAATACCTATTTGATTTATTATTGATTTATGTGTATGACATACCTAGCTTACTTGCTATCGGTGGGAGGTTTGCGCGTGAGGGAAGTCATATCCTGATGAATCCATGGGATCTTTGATTTGTCACTCGAGAACATAGGTCTATGAAAGACTTATCGGGGAGTTGATAAGTCCACTGACTGTGGGTTCGTAGGTATGTGTGTGACCCATGGATACGAGAACTATGTTCGGCTCCAATTTGTTTGTTGTTTGTGGTTCGTGAAATCTTACCGAACCTGTAGTCCCCTATTCGGCGACCTGCGATAATGGGACATGATAGCAGAGTAATGCATTGCACCACAGCTGTGACTCGGGGTACTGTATTATATATGAATATATATATATAATGGATTAAATGGTTACATAATTATATATTGTGTTTAAATCTATCTACGGTGATAATTGTAGATAACGGTGAATAGAACAAGATAATGGAATTAAGTTAATAAATGTTGATGCTTATAGAATTGAAAAGCTTAACTCATGTTAATGAGAAACGGTTCATAGTAATGAGTAATGATTCATGTTAATGAGAAACTAATCATATAAAGAAGAAATGTAAATGAATAATAATGTGACGTATGGTATGGGACATACGGGGATTATGATATGGGAATGGAATTATAATATGGAGACTAGAAAAGAGGAACCATTAACTAGGAGGTTAATAGGAAACGTTAAGTGTGCACTCTAGTTGAGAGGTGAGAATTGCAAGTGAGAGTTGGATTTAACATGTACATAATAAATGCTTTATTGCACTTGTTAAATACTTGCTGTTTTAAAAATAAACTACACATTCGGGCTCTGACCCGTTTCCTTGCATATTTTCTCTTCTATTGTATCTCTATATCAGGTGTCCAGCAACAGGGACGCCAACCATAGTTGATTTTGACGAGCTATGGAGCTATGGAGGTTTTTCTTAGACGCTTGTCATCTTTTGATTCACAGTATTCTTAGTTAGGGCATGTCGCCCAAAGGATTCAGTTATCTTTTCTATCGAGGTAAAATATTATTGTATTCAGAACTTTTTAATACATTTAACATTGTTGGGATTATTGTAAGGGATTTATATTATTTGGGAATGTTTATTCGAGTTGCATTTAAATTCTTTTGAGTTATTTGTTGTGTTATCTGTGTTGTAGAATAAAATGTGTAGTGCTATTCTTAAACTAAAAATGATTTTGTTGAAATTTAAATTTGGAAATTTTTTAACACTAGCTTAATATAGTGTTGGGTGAGTTGTAAATGTTTTCGATAGTGATGCTAAGAATGAGCCAACTGTATATTCAATTTTAATTTGGTATGGGACTGGCCACCCGGTATTTAATTAGGCGGGGTGTTACAGGTGGTATCAGGGCATCAGGTTCTAGTGTCCTTTAGGATCTGTACGGCTTACTATGTCTTCAGCTTAGCGTTCTTTGATGTAGATCCCTATGAGTAGGATTATTTCTTTTCTATTTACGCCTACAAAGGTACGATGACTGCGGTTGAAGTTGCTGCAATTGTCACTCTGGCAGTTAATGCTGCTGTAGCTGCTATTCAGCAGGCTCCCGCACCAGCACCGGTTGTGCCACCCGCGCAAGGGCAAGTGTTTCCTACTGCATAGGATCGAGCGAGGGATGCCTTTCAGAAAGCGCACCCACCTGAGTTTCAGGGAGGATCGGATGTTGTGACTGCTAGCCAATGGAAGAAAGATATCCAACGGCACTTGAGAGTGATCGAATGCACTGAGGTTCAACGTCAGATACTAGCCACATTCAAGCTAGTAGGGGCAGCTTTACAATGGTGGGAAGCTACGACCACTATGGAAGAGTGGGACATAATGACTATCCAAGACTTTTGGATACGTTTTGATGGGAAGTATTTTCCTTTCGCCATCCATACAGAGATGAGGAGGAAGCTACTTGATTTGAAACATGAAGAGAAAACTGTGGCGGAATATGAGGAAGAGTTTACGAGATTAACTAATTTGGTACCAGCTGAAGTACCTACTGAGGAGAGGAGAGTCCTAATGTTCACTGATGGGTGGAACTATATAATGCGACAACATTTATTGGGGAATCTTTCATTAAGTACGTATGGCAGATGAGGGCCACTGGACGAATAGCGGAGATCGTACTTAGGAGGTTATGATGTATGTTCGAGTATGATGACCGTAGTCGAGGTCACCCCTATTATGGCAAAAAAAATTGAGGAGAGTCGTCAGTAGAAGTTCTTGAAATGCGTGAATTGTGTATGTTCCCTAATGAAGGCAATATATTGAAAGGCTTGGGTATATAGTGGAGTGTGATTAACTAGAACTGAAAATTTGGGGTAAAATTTTTCTTGACTCATCGGAGCAAAGTTATAATATTGGGATTCAATAACCATCACCCGCAAATGAGGGTATGTTTCCTATCTAAGGAAGTATGAGGCGTATTGATTTTTGTAGTGATTGATATTGTGAGGGCAAAAGGGTGTTAAACTTAGCCTATGGCATCGTTATTTACGTAGACTCACTGAGGGGTGTGGGACACCTTTATATTACATGTTATCACATTGGTTTTATTTGTATCATGGTATTACTTACCTTGAGCATGTCCGAGTGTGATTTGACTATCGGCATGCATTGACTGGTGGTATATGAGAGCATATGTCTGCATCTTGTCTTCTATAAGAGAGTAGATGTGTAGACTCTATTTGAAATCGATAAAAACCAAATTTTTGTTTTTAAAATTGATAAACCTAATATTATTTTGTTTTAAAACCAATTTTTTTTTATATATATTATTGACTAAGGACCTTAGGAGTTTCGATGACCGACTACTTTAGGAAGTAGTGTATCGGGGTGGTTCCTTATTTGGATTTCGCTTGCGAGACACCCCACGCATGAAACTAATAACCGTTGGGAGTCGAAATAAGTTAGGTCTTTGGGAAACGAGTTTATAACCTTTGCGAAAAGTTTCAAATATTAAAAGCGGTACGAGAGGGTGTATGGGCGCCCTGGATGATTGGATTATAGTATTTTTCATACTTGTGAAAAAGGTAAGTAATTGTGACTTCAGGATTTATTTGTTCACTATGAGAGGATCATTTATTTTTCCCAACGTTTGTCACGAGGAAGGTATAGGGAAGATTGGGTAAAGTTTAAATTCGATGTAGTTGAAACTATATGGTGAGGCTTGGTGTTTAACATCAATGGGGATTTTTTTGTTAATGTACTGTATGGGCGGTACGTCTTGGATTTCTCGCGATGTGAGATTTATACTCGGAGTTGACCTTACATGTACGACTTATATTCCTGAATTTCGGGACGAAATTCTGTTATAAGGGGGGAAGTATGTAATACCCCGTAATTTTAAATGACTTTTAAAATGTGTTATATTTTAAATTAATGGATTAATTAGATTTTATTATTAATTAATTCATTCGGGTTTTATCCGGACGGTGGATATTAAGATGGATGATTCTGAATATTACTTAAAGGTATTTAGGTAATATATGAATGTGATGTCATTGATATGACTGTATGATATAAATTCGGCAATTTATATTTTTAGTCAGACGCGGTATGGGACGTGTCGGGACTAGTTTATTAAATTAAAAAGGAAATTTATTTTCTATCGATCTAATAGTCATTTCGACTGCATCGTTGCGTCCGGAAGGTTCGAAATAGTCAGAAAAGTCTATTTGGATGTTAATTTTGAGTCTCGGGTCATTTGGAAATGAATAGACAACCCGAAAGGGCATTTTGGCCATTTTTCTAGGGGGGATGAATAGTGATTACGGATTTGGCACTATTATAAGTATTGGTAGATTAAGTGTATGGGGGTTATTCATCTCCTCTTCACAAATAAGAGAAGCCATCTTCCTAGAGAGAGTTTAAGAGTGCTTGGGAAGGGAAAAGTCACTTGGGAAGGAGACGAACAAGAACCAAGGTTCACCACCACCAACCACCACCGGAGTTTGACCGGAGAAGGGACAACCAACTGAGATATACTACACCAAAGGATCAGACCTACAAGAAAGGCAAGTGTTTGATAATGTCAATTTATGTTTGTATATTGTCCATGTTAGAATAATATGAAAAGAGAAGATTATTATTGTTTGGAAGAAATAATGGAGTATTAAATGGATTTCTGGAAAACTGAAATGATATAGGAATTTAACTCATGTTTAAGGATGATATTAATCCACGAAATAGTCATGAATCTGTTGAAGAAATTATGAAAACCATTGATGTGTTCTTGAAGATGATAAAATGATAATTTCTAGAAATAAGGAGATAAACATGCTTTTAATCCAACCCCTTGATGATTCTAGGATGTTTAGTGTACTGGAAATCGTTCATATATGTTGGTATATCATGTAGTAATCATAATAACTCATTTTGGAGGTTAATATGAAGGTTTTAATGAGTAAAAATGGTGAAACCCGTAGTTGCAGAAAATGCAGAATATCAGGCCTGGACCTGAGGGATCGATCGATCGACCCCTGCCTTCGATCGATCGACCTCCCCAGTTTATGTAAAGTTGTTTCTTTTTAAATGTTGGTTCTTATCCCAAACCTTTTGTGGATCTTTGATGATTATTATTTGGAGATTATGGGACCTAGAAAATATCAGTAAACCTTCGATGAGATAAGAATTTATTTGATTTGGATTCGAGTGATTTAAATGATGAAAATTATATTAAATGGAATTTCGATTGCTAGATTCATTTGTTAAATTCCAAATGGGGATGTATGAGGATTTAAGATAGTACCAGTAGGGGTGATTTAATATAACACCTGGGTATCCTTAAGTTTACCTGAGGGTTTAATCCAAAGTGAAAGAAGATGTGTTTATAAGAGATTTGAAACTATCGATTTTAACCTTAAAGAAAAGGAGAATTTAACTCGTAGTAATTCGAGAGAAATGATGTTATGGACCAGTAGGATATTAGTGAATTCTTACTAAATATATGTTGAGGAAAAACCTATTTGAATCTTGTGTATTAAGTGAGGGTAGCCTTAGGGTTACAATTTGAACATCAAGGACTGAGTTTAAACTCATTATTGATTACGCAAGGACTGAGTGTAGTACAAGAGCGTAGTGGTATGACTCCTGGATAGAGATGGGAGTTTAAGACACTTTTGGGTTGAAATAGGTATGAGGTTATCCCGATCGCATAGTTGTAGTTGTCGGACCTCCTCGATCGACAAAGTTAAGTAGTAGTGTATTGGAGGGTTTCCTTGTTTGGATTTCTCTTTGCGAGACGCTCGGCGCATGAACCTTAACAACGTCGGGAGTGGAGGGATGTTATAGGATGCGAGGAGAATTAAATTATGAAGTAAAGATATAATATGTTAATACGTGGGCCTTAAAAGGGATATAACGCTACGTATGGGAAATATCTTAGGGTAGTGATAATTACCTTATTGATATTATATTATAGGTATGATAATACCTATTTGATTGATTATTGATTTATGTGTATGACATACCTAGCTTACTTGCTATCGGTGGGAGGTTTGCGCGTGAGGGCAGTCATATCCTGATGAATCCATGGGATCTTTGAGTTGTCGCTCGAGAACATAGGTCTATGAAAGACTTATCGGGGAGTTGATAAGTCCGCTAACTTTGGGTACGTAGGTATGTGCGTGACCCATGGATACGAGAACAATGTTCGCCTCCAATTTGTTTGTTGTTTGTGGTTCGTGAAATCTTACCGAACCTGTAGTCCCCTATTCGGCGACCTGCGATAATGGGACATGATAGCAGAGTAATGCATTGCACCACAGCTGTGACTCGGGGTGCTGTATTATATATGAATATATATATATATATATATATATATATATATATATATATATATATATATATATATATATATAATGGATTAAATGGTTACATAATTATATATTGTGTTTAAATCTATCTACAGTGATAATTGTAGATAACGATGAATAGAACAAGATAATGGAATTAAGTTAATAAATGTTGATGCTTATAGAATTGAAAAGCTTAACTCATGTTAATGAGAAACGGTTCATAGTAATGAGTAATGATTCAGGTTAATGAGAAACTAATCATATAAAGAAGAAATATAAATGAATAATAATGTGACGTATGGTATGGGACATACGGGGATTATGATATGGGAATGGAATTATTATATGGAGACTAGAAAAGAGGAACCATTAACTAGGAGGTTAATAGGAAACGTTAAGTGTGCACTCTAGTTGAGAGGTGAGAATTGCAAGTGAGAGTTGGATCTAACATGTACATAATAAATGCTTTATTGAACTTGTTAAATACTTGTTGTTTTAAAAATAAACTACACATTCGGGCTCTGACCCGTTTCCTTGCATATTTTCTCTTCTATTGTATCTCTATATCAGGTGTCCAGTAACAGGGACGCAAACCATAGTTGATTTTGACGAGCTGTGGAGCTATGGAGGTTTTGCTTAGACGCTTGTCATCTTTTGATTCACAGTATTCTTAGTTAGGGCATGTCGCCCAAAGTATTCAGTTATCTTTTCTATCGAGGTCAAATATTATTGTATTCGGAACTTTTTAATACATTTAACATTGTTGGGATTATTGTAAGGGATTTATATTATTTGGGAATGTTTATTCCAGTTGCATTTAAATTCTTTTGAGTTGTTTATTGTGTTATCTGTGTTGTAGAATAAAATGTGTAGTGCTATTCTTAAACTAAAAATGGTTTTGTTGAAATTTAAATTTGGAAAGTTTTTAACACCAGCTTAATTGGGTATTGGGTGAGTTGTAAATGTTTTCGACAGTGATGCTAAGAATGAGCCAACTGTATATTCTGTTTTAATTTGGTATGGAACTGGCCACCCGGTATTTAATTAGGAGGGGTGTTACATTTACTAAGTGGGAGTTGTGCATATAAAAACCATTGTCCATGAGGGTGCTTGAGATTTTTTTGAAAAATATGAGCGTGCACATGAAAGGACTATGAAAGGATAAATCTCCTTTTCATAAAAGGCCAATGTTAGCAACAACCTAAAAAATATTAAGAGGCAATAAAAATAGAAAAATTCCAAGGTAAAATTCTTTAATTGATTCTTTAAAAATTAGATATCTTTAAAAAAAGAGTGAGAAAATGATATATATTCTTAAGAGTGCTTAGTTCAAGATCAATGGATTTGCACAATGACTCCTAGTTGAGCTTAATTACTTTGACATTAATGATTCGAGGATTATCAATATTTCTACGATAGTGTGCAGTGTGTTTGTTTGTGATTTTGAGTTCTTTATTTGACATGTGAGGCTAAATCAAAAGTTAACAAATTATTGTGGTCATATAGATCTACTTGGACATGTTTGAGTTAGTGGGTCATTTTATCTTGTTTCTATTTTACAACCCTCCACACCATGTCATGTTTAGACACGTCGATACTGTGTGAGTCTCTAATGCTTTTGTGTTTTGTGTCTTTTGTGGTTGTTTATACCTATATATAGTTGTGCTTCATTGGTAAATGTGTGGTTATATATATATGGTATGTTTTTGGTCTTTCATCTTTACGTTTTCATTTAATTCGTGTGTGTGTTATGCTTAATCTTTGATTTGATATGGCATATGTTATGATCATCTCGGTATCTCGTACTAAAATGCTTTAATATCACTTGATATTAGTTGTTTGTAGTTCTGATTATTGTACTTATGTTGAGAAATTGTTTACCGTTGCATGACATGCTTCACACCATTGCATGATATATTTATTTTTCCTTTATGATTCCCATTCTTCACTTATGATTATATTTTATTTTATTGGAGATAAGTTTTTTACAATTGTGCAGTTTATTATTTTTCTATTCCTGAACAAAGAGGTGGATAAATGGTTTCTAACTCTTTTAGTATGGGAATTGTTTTTCTTAGGAAAAAACGTCCTTTCTTAGATCGATATGGTTAGACAAAGGGGAGGCTTTTCATATTTATTTTATATATTATTTCATTATCTTTGCATATGAATGTATGCTTAAGTGAAGTTTAGCATCGATGCGACAAAGATTTAGATAAGAGTAAAGTTACTCAAGTTTGTGGGAGTCAAGCATATGTAACTTTTTTGCTTTATGCATTGGGAATTGAGTCTCCGTTAGGTTGATGACCCAATAGTTTTTCCTTTTAAGTTTTTTCCCGGAATAGCCTAAGGGGGAGATGTGTAAGGATAAACTTCCGAATCAAGTAAATTTGTATGTATTGGATTTATGCCATGTTTGGACAAAACTTGTTTGGGTCATAGGTTATTAGGACTCGATAGGTTTATCCTTGAAGTCGATGATGTGTATTGAAGATTGTAGTGGCTAAGGTTAAGGAAGCATCATGTTTCGAGCCGAGTTTCATCTTCATTATCCAACGGATCTAAATGAGGTATGAATAGATGTTTATGTTTGATCCCTCGATTTTTTTTGGTGTTGGGATTTTTATAAAATTGTTTTTAAATGTTTAAAAGTGATATTATCCTTTTTAAATATTTTTTTAGCAAGAAAATATGTTTTTCGCAAGGTCGTTAGAATGACATTGGTATGTCGTTCGAATGAAATCTAGTACCTCGTTAGAACAACTTCAAACGACACGTCAAATAAGATCCATTTTGGCAAAGTTGGCTTCTCTAGAATATCATTGTAAATCTCATTGGATAGGTGTTTGAACAAGATGTTATACTTCGTTCAAATGAGATGTACCTTGTTCAAAAGAGCGTGTGAATTTTTGTTTTATTCGAGATTTATCAAATGTTTTTTCGTCCTTATCTCGTCTTTGACAAACCTCCTATAAATAGGAGTGCGGAGCGTCCGATTTTAGATAAAATTTCCTAAGCATTTTAAGATTGCAAACATGTTTAAAAAGCTTTCTGAGATTATGTCTTTGTTTTTAGAGAAATTCTTCAAAACCAAAACCCTAGTTTGCACCCATGTTTTAGGATCAAAGTATCATACATACATATGTCATTTTTAGATCTCCGATTTTGCATTAAATTGGTTAGCTCTACATACTATGAGAATTTCATATGGTGGACATCGTGTTTGTACTCACCAGTGGCTAGACTTATCATGGGACAAGTAAAATCGATGGGATACCGAGATGTGGGAATCCACCTGTATTGTGTATCCATTGGAAAGTTTCTAACATTGACTATGTAAAAAGTTACAAGGATCAAGGAAGCATGTCAAGGCTTGAAGGCATCGAGTCTTCAAGTAAGCCTAAGTTGGTATTTTAAACTCCCTATATTATAGTGGAATTTCGTGGCTGGGTCATCTGAAGTTGTAAGGACACAAATTTCAAATTGAGTCCTTTGTAGGTTTGGCTCAATTCCGGACAAGAACGTTTGAGTCATAGGATAGAGTTTAATTGATCATCCTTCAAGTCTTGACGTGTTTGTTCAAGACGTAGCAGTCAAGTTTAAAGCTTCATCAAAATGCTGAGTTCAAGTTCCTCGTTTTTACGTCATCATCAGTGGTTCCATGCTCCCAAGGTATGAATGCATTACATATATATATATATATATATATATATATATATATATATATATATATATATATATATATATATATATATATAGGAGCTTGGAACAGTTTATATTGGGTGTAGGTTTAATTAAAACTGTTGTTTATTTTTCAGAAAGATTTAATCTAAACTTTAAATGAAGTTTATAAAGTTTCTGGACTAAAAATGAAAATTTCCAAACTTTCTGGAAGTTCATTCGATATGTCGTTCAAACGAGTTTTTTGTTCAAACCAAATGTCGTTCGAATGAGTTTGCCAACGAGTTCCCATTTTGGCCACTAGAACTTCATTCGAAATGTCGTTCTAACGAGATGGTTGTCCGAACGATATTTCTAACGAGTTGACACTGGAACTTCGTTAGAAGCCTCGTTCAAACGAGACTTCGTTCAAACGAAAATGTTGTTCGAACGAGTTTTGGTGGAAACATGGGAAAACTACTTAAAAACTACGATTTAACTGTTCTTGCTAAAACTCGTTCGAACGACATTTTCGTTCGAATGAAGTCTCGTTCGAACGAGGATTCTAATGAAGTTCCAGTGTGAGCTCGTTAGAAATCTCGTTGGAAATATCGTTCGAACATCCATCTCGTTTGAACGACATTTCGAATGAAATTCCAGTGGCCAAAATGGGAACTCATTGGCAAACTCGTTCGAACGACATTTGGTTCGAACGAAAAACTCGTTCGAACGACATATCGAACGAACTTCCAGAAAGTTTGGAAATTTTCATTTTTAGCCCAGAAACTTTATAAACTTTATTTAAAGTTTTAATTAAATCTTTCTAAAAAATAAAAAAATAGTTTTAATTAAACCTACACCCAATATAAACTGTTCCAAGCTCCTATATATATATATGTAACGCATTCATACCTTGGGAGCATGGAACCACTGATGATGACGTAGAAACGAGGCACTTAAACTCGAAATTTTGATAAAACTTTAAACTTGACCGCTACGTCTTAAACAAACACGTCATAGGCTTGAAGGATGATCAATTAAACTATATCCCATGACTCAAACATTTTTGTCCGGAATTAAGCCAAACCTCCAAAGGACTCAATTGGAAATTTGTGTCCTTACAAATCTCCCCCTTTGGCTATTCCGGGACAAAAACCAACAAAAATCGTAAAGGGCCGTCAAGCTTTACTAGACTAATAAAAAGTCCCACCCAAAATAAAAATACAATGCTGACTCAAACAACCTAAAGGATCAAAATCTTTGCCGGTGAAAGTTGCCACTTAGAATATAGTTCCTGCACACTTAAGCAAACACATTATACGCATAAGGAATATCAAAATATTTAATGAAAGTAAAGTAATTACTCCCCCTCAAGTAATTCTCTCCCTTTATCAACTATGATCAACTTAGAAGACGTCTCCCCCTAAGATGAATCTCCCCCAAACTAAGATACGATTATAATAGGAATAGATACCATTTCTCCCCCTATCATTCTCCCCTTTTTTGTTCAGTAATAGATAATGGCTAAAGAATCAAAACATTAACTTATCTCCCCAATTAAAACATATACACCCTCTAAACGAGGCAAGGGATAAATAAAATAGGATAATAAGCTAAAACATGCAATTGTGCATAAAGTGATGAGAACATTAAAGCACATGGGCAACAAAATCATAACTAATCCATACAAATGAATACCAACTATGATGTGAAAACAAATGATACCAAAAAGACAAATAAGATTCTAAGCATTTGATATCAAACAAACTACACAACAAACAAGGTACCAATTATGAATTGAAACATAAATGGATTAATTAAACATGGCAAAGACATAAACAAAATATCATATATATATGTATACATAATAGATACAAGATGCGCATAATTACATACATATAGATATAAACACCAAAGTGACACAAAATAAGATAAGTTTTTCACACTCGTATGGCAAAAATGTGTCATGTGGAAACGGAAGTGTTGGGGTGTGAACTACTAACAATTAAATTTAGACCCAATCAATTAAAACACGTTCACAGAGTTCTCAATTGATTGCAAACTTCATCACATTTGAATATGACCTCATGTGACAATATAGATTGAACTCAATGAACAAACATACACAATGCATATAAGCCTAGCATGTTGATGATTCTACAAACCAATACACTCATGACATTGATAGCGCAACTAGGATAAACGGACATTGTGCAAACCGTTGATATACCATCCAATCTCCCTCAATAAGCATTTATATTAATTTTGAATGAATATATCAATCAAACATAGGCCTTGGCAATTATTTTTCTTTTTGATGCCATATTCTATTTTTAATCCTTTGGACCACGTATTTCTTTTAGGTCCAAACAAACGGTGGCTTACAATCACAAAGGAAAATAAATCCTTTCGGAGCCCTTCCTCGTGCACATTTAGATATATAATTTTTTTTATATCTCACACAAATCTCACGTGCAATGGATTTTGACATGCACTAGTCCTCCTAGGTCATAAATATGTAGATGACTAGATTGGTAGGAGAATACCTCACAAAGCTCAACTATAACATGTGACATTAAAATTTCAAAAGAGCTCATTCATGTGTGAATAGAGGCATATAAAAATAGAATCCATTTAATCAATACAAAATCCAACTACTCCATAAAAATATGGTAAACAACATTTTAAGGATTGACAATCTAAACCAAAAGTTCTAGAAACATGGGAGCGTTAAAGGAGGGATTCAAACACAAGTATATGCCACTTAAAGTGTGTCAAAAAAAAATTCACACAAAATAAAATCTTTTTGAGTTTTTTGAACTTTTTAACCAAAAAAAAATATTTACTCAAAAGACAAACAAAAATCATTTGAATTTTTCATTAATCTTAAATTGCTAAAAAGATAAAATGCCAATGATAAAAAAAATCTTTTTGTATTTTTCATTTAATGTAAACAAAAATGAAAGAAGTATAATACAAAAGAAAAACAAAAATCATTATTCTATCATGTGTTTAAGCATGAAGCATAGACTAGAAAATGACTAAACAAGCATACATTTAGCAAGATAATATATCATGAAGTACAAAAAGCTAAAGTATGCAAACAAAACTAACACATTCAACCTTTAGATTTTGCAAGGGAGGAAGCATGTGAAAGTAAATGAGAATCAAATACCCCATCTTGTAAAGCTACCAAGTCGGATCTCCTAACCCAAACTAACGATGAGTGATTATATTGGGGTGTAGGAATCTTGACTACCTTGGTTTCTTTACCGTGGGATTTTTTATGAACTCGTTTAAGATCAAAACAAAATTTCCTAAGATGACCTTTTCGACCACAATGAGCACAAGTAAAAACACGTCGAAAATTGGTACCTAAGGATTGATCTCTAAAGGCTTTCCTAAGTGATTCTCCTAAAACATGGGTTTTGGCTTTATGAGTAGATTCATTACAAGTATTGAAGCCTAAACCACAGGTGTCATTTTTAATGTGGACCGTTCCTAATATTTTATCTAATTTTTCCGAACGACACTCCAAATAAAATTTGACGTTACTAGAGTATTTAAATTTATTTTCTAATTCTAGGATGTTAGACTCTAATAAAACATTTCTCTCTTCAAACTCGAGAAGCTCCTTTTTCAAGGATTTGGGTTAATTATAATGGTTTAAGTGAAATTTGAATTGTGTGTATGTTAAGTTAATTTCACTTGGTTTTATTTTAATTTGAAAAGGAAATTAAAATTTGTAATTTGTTTAATTGAACCATCATCTATCGCTTTCGCATATCTCAACAAGTACGGAATTTACAAATACAAGCAAGATGACTTACAACACTCGACTCGATCCCTCTCGAGACCCGACGCATCTTCTTGTATCAACCTCTGCCAAGCGAATAACCAGGAGCCCCACCGCGGTCTCAGAATCCACAGATCGGACTTTATATGGTCACCGTCACCCGAACACGGAGCCTTTCTCCAAGTGAGTAAATCAACGCAAACCTCTTCTTCTTTGTGGGATTTAGAAGCAAACCCAAACGTCTCTTTAAACGGTAGAGATGAAAAACCGGTGCCAAAAATCCAAGCAATGTATATATATATGGAAGCTTGGATAAAAAATATGGGTGAAAAACTATAGTGTTAAATGATTTTTCTATGAAAAATTAGACACTCAAATCCGTGAACTTTTTCTTGGAAGAATGTTCTCTCAAAACTCTCTCTAGGAGATAGAGGATAATGAAAAAGTTAAGTTAGAAAAAGTTGTTCCCGCACATTATAAGTTCTGTCAAAAGATAGTGGGCTAAAACAAGTGGGAAAGTGGGTCAAAACTGCTTAAAAACTGTCATTTAACTGTTCCAGCCAAAACTCATTCGAACGACATTTTCGTTTGAACGAAGTCTCGTTCGAACGAGGCTTCTAACGAAGTTCTAATATGAACTCGTTAGAAATCTCGTTCAAACAGCCATCTCGTTTGAACGACATTTTGAACGAAGTTCCAGTGGCCAAAATGGAAACTCATTGGCAAACTCGTTCGAACGACATTTGGTTCGAACGAAAAACTCGTTCCACCGACATATCGAACGAACTTCCAGAAAGTTTGGAAATTTTCATTTTTAGCCCAAAAACTTTATAAACTTTATTTAAAGTTTTAATTAAATCTTTCTGAAAAATAAACAGCAATTTGAATTAAACCTACACCCAATATAAACTATTCCAAGCTCCTATATATATATATGTAATGTATTCATACCTTGGGAGCATGGAACCATTGATGATGATGTAGATACGAGGCACTTAAACTCGACATTTTGATGAAGCTTCAATCACGATCGCTACGTCTTCAATAAACACATCATAGGCTTGAAGGATAATCGATTAAACTATATCCCGTGACTCAAATGTTTTTGTCCGAAATTGAGCCAAACCTACAAAGGACTCAATTGGAAATTTGTGTCCTTATAGAAGTCATTCGAGGCATCGAGTTTCGTGTTGTGGTGCAATTATTTTATTCTTGTTTATACTCACATAGATGCAAGCTTAGGTCAAGACTAAAATTGCTAAAAGTATTTCACACAACACATATGGTCTAAAAAGGTGCAAATCTTATTAAAGTCATGAAAAAATAAAGATTAGTGTTTCTCTCTACAAACCCTAGGGTCATATAGCTTTATCAAGTTCATATTACAGCGAGTTACACTAGCTTACTGTGTCAGATCCCTATTTTTGTGATTTTTTAGGGTTCAAATGGATTTTAATCGAGAGGGTAGTTCCATTGGTCGACCACCATTGTTTGATAGGTGAAAATATCCCTATTGGAAGGCTTGGATGCAATATTTCCTAAAATCGATAGATGAGAATGCTTGGAACATGGTCGAGTTTGAGTGGTCTCCTTGAACTGAAGGTGGTTCTCCTAAAGTGTATACCTCCGGGACAACAAATTGAAAAAATGCCTCGAATTTTCATTCTAAGGGTGTAAATGTTATTTTATGTGTTGTGACCGCTGAAGAGTTTAGGGGCATTATGAATTGCGAGAGTGCTAAAGATGCTTGGGATATTATGAGACCCACACATGAGAGAATAGCAGCTGTTATGGTTTTCATGTTACAAAATCTGACGTCTAAGCTTGAGATAATTAAGATATTAATGAAAGAGTCTTTTAATAAGTTCTATGCTAAGTTGTCAGATATTTTCAACTCCTCGTTTAACTTAGGAGAGCCGATCCCTGATTCTAGATTTGTCCAAAAAAATTTAAGATTGTAGCCTAAAAGATTAAGTAGTAATGGTGAGATTGATTTTAATAGTAATAGTAAGCTTGATGTTGAAAAGGATGCTCGATTTTCTAGGTGGTTCAAAATTTTTCTTAGTCTTAAAGATGAGAAGAACTTTTCTATGTTTAAAAAATAAACCTAAAAGATTTGATGATCATGATAGGAAGAATAGGAATAGTCCTAAGAAGGTGGATGACCGGGACAAATGTTTTAAATGTTAATGTTTTTGGCATTATTCTCGTGAGTGTCCCATTAAACTAACGAAAAAGGGTAATAAACTAAAGGTATAGAATACCATACTTAGTGATACTGAGTCCAAAGAAGAAGTTAATTCCCCTAATGATCGCAACTACACTGTGTTCATGGATAGTGGTGTGGGTTTAAATGAAGTGTCATCCCCCGTTGAATATGATCATGTGCATTTTGGTTCTGAGGTTCAGTCTTTAAGTTCCCAAAAGAGTGTGGAAAGGAAATATGATAAAGAAGAAGATGAGGAGGAGAGTAATCTGCAAGTGTTCTTTTGAGATTTTTACACCGAGTATTTGGAGTTAAAAAATCCAACTTACGACAAGAAGCTAAGGTAAAGGAACTTGCCATAAGTGATGATAATACTAAATTGATTGAATATCTTAGTGCACTTGATAGGACTCTTAAGTAGAAGATACGGTACGTTGTGGAAGAGAGAGATAGTCTTCGTGGTTTGATGGAGGCTTTGAAGAATGAGCGTATTGAGTTTGAATAGTTTAGGCATTTGCTCGAGTCTAGGACTACATATTTGGAAGAGAAGTTGAGAGAGTATAGTAGTGTCAAATTTTATTTGGAGTCTAGGTCGGAGAGATTGGATAAAATTCTAGGAATCACGCAAATCTGAGATGAAAAGTGTGAGATTGGCTTTGATGATATAAATACTTTCAATTCTAAAGCCAAGACTAAGCGTTTAAGAGAGCCAACCAAAGTTATGGACATTAGACAAGGTCAACCTAAAGGTAACATACCTCGTGTATTCACTTGAACACACTATGATAGGAAAGGTCAGCTTAGGAATTTCTATTTTTAATTTTAGAAAAGGTCCTAGGAAGGTTAAGGATAGTACCACTAAGTTTCCCCAAGATCAAGTTCATCATGTTACAGCTACGTGGATTAGGAGATACAATTTGGAGGCACTGAATGTTACACTTGTTGACTCTCACATGCTTTCACATGATTCATCCCATGATATATCTTATAAGTGATTGTGATTTCATTTTTGTCATATACTAATTTTGTGCCTTATGATATATGTTCGCTAGTGTTATGATGCGTTTATCTTTTGTATTTTTAGTTGTCATTATTTGAGGTTTTAATGAGAAAAATACGAAAAGATTTTATTTTTATTTTGATATATTTTTTTAATTGGTATTGAAATGTTTAAAAACTCAAAAAGATATTTTATTTTTTGGGTTGTCTTGTTTTACACATATAGTGTGGCATATCGGTGTATTTAAAGCCAATTCCTTCTATGTATCTTTGTGACAAGGACATTTTATTTAGATTTAAAATTCTTCGATAATTCTTAATCATGTTTATATGAAGTAGTTAAAAATTCATTTGCATGGTGGATTCACTCGAATATGCCTCCTCACACACTTTGCACGAGCTCTTTCGGATTTTAACTTATGTCACATGAGCAAAGTGAGGTGTTCTCCGAATAATCTTGTCATGTACATAATTTTTTTTACTAAGGGGGCACTTTTCAAGTAAAAACCATTGCTAGTGAGTGTGTTTAATTCTTTTTTAAAAAATATGAGTGCGGATGGGAAAGGTCTATGAAAGGAGAAATCTCATTTTCTTGAAAGGCCACCATTGGCATGGGCTTACAAAGATTGAAAGCCAATAAAAAAATTTGATAAGGCCAAATCGTTCATTGATGAGTCAAAAATTAGATATCTTCAAAAGAAAAAGAGAAAAAATGATATATATTTTTTAGGGTGTTTATTTGAAGTTCAATGGGTTTGAACACATTGTTCTTTTAATTCATGAATCATCAATATTTCTAGGCTAGTGTGCATGGTGTTTGTTTCTCCTTTTGAGTTCCTTATGTTACATGTGAGGTTAAATCCAATGTTGATAAATTATTGTGGTCAAATAGATCTATTGGGACATGATTGAGTGATTGGGTAATTTTCTCTTGTTTCTTTTTCACGCCCCTTCACTTCATACCATGTTTAGATACATTGATACTATGCGAGTGTGTAAATCTTATGTGTTTTATGTCTTTATTGTCATTTATACCTATATATAGTTGTGATTCATTGGTATATGTGTGGTTATAAATATGGTATATTTTGGGGTTTGAGTCTTTGCGTTTTCATTTAATTCGTGTGTGCCTTATGCTTAGTCTTTGATTTAATTTGTCATGTCTTATGACCATCTCAGGATCTTATACTTAAATGCTTGCATGTTAGTTGATATCATTTGTACGTAGATTGGATTATTTGTACTTGTGTTGTTGAACTGTTTATCATTGCCTGAATTTATTCACACCCTTGCATGATATATTTAGTTCTCCTTTACGATTCTCATGGTTCACTATGGGGGAGATTTGTTTTTTATTGGAGAGAAAAGTTTTATTATTGTGCATTTTTGTTTTGTCTATTCCTGAACAAATAGGGGGAGAAATTGTAGCCAACATTTTTAGTGTGGGAGTTCTTTAACTTATGAAGAGACGCCCTTTCTTAGGCAGAGATCATTAAAGAAAGGGGGGGGGTCATATGCTTTTTATATATTGTCACATTCTCTTTGCATTTGAAGGTATACTTTAGTGTGCAGTTTAGTATCGATGTGGAAAAGGTTTCGAAAAGAGCAAAGCTACTCAAGTTTGTGACGGTCAAGCATCTAGAATTGTTTTCCTTTTGGGATGGGAATTGAGTCTTAGTGACCTTGACTGCCCGCTAGATTTTCATTTTGAGTTTTGTCCCGAGAAATCCAAATGGGATATGTGTAATGAAAAATTTCCAAATCAAGTCAATTTGTATGTATTGGCTTCATTCCATGTTTGGAAAAAACTTGTTTGAGTCGTAGGTTCTTAGGACTTGAGTTGTTTGTCGACCAAGTCTATGATGTGTATTGAAGATCGTAGAGGCCATAGTTAAGGGAACATCATATTTAAAGATGAGTCTCACCTTCATCATCTAAGGGATCTTAATATGGCATGAATACATGTTTATGTTTGATCCCTGGATTTTGTTTGGGGTGTTAAATTTTTATTAAATTATTTTTAATTGTCTAAAAATGATTTTATCTTTTAAATTTTTTTTCGCAGAAAAATATATTTTTCTCAAGGTCGTTAGAAGGATATTGGTATGTTATTAGAATGAGATGTATTACCTAGTTAGAACAACTTTAAATGACACTTCGAACGAGATCAATTTTTGCAAATGTTGGCCGCTCTGGAATCTCGTTGGAAAAGTCACTAGATAGATGTTTGAACGAGATGTACCTCATTCGGATGAGAGCACAAATTTTTATTTTATTCCAGATTTATCAAATTTATTTTCATCCTTATCTTATTTTTAACCAAACTCATATAAATAGGAGTGCAGAGCGATAGATTTTATAGAGACTTTCCAAAGCTTTTTAAGTTTCCAAACGCATTTAAAAAGATCTTCAAGTTTTGAGTTTATTTTTAGTGAATGTCGTCAAAACCAGAACCCAAGTTTATATTAATGTTTTGAGATCCCAGTATCGTACATACATTTGTCATTTTTGAGGTCTCCAATTTTCCATAAAAGTGGCTTCCTTTACATACGGTTAGCATTTCCTATGATGGATATCATGTTTGAGCTAAATAGAAGTTGGAATGCTCATGGTACAAGTAAGATCGGTGAAATACGAAGACATGTGAACACACTTGCATTGTGTGTCTATTAGATATAATCCAACAGTGTTTGGGGAAAAAGTTACAAAGATCAAGGAATCATATCAAGGATTGAAGTCATCAAGTCTGTGAGCAAGTGTAAATTGGTCTTGAAAACTGCCTGTATCATAATGGATTTTTTTGGTTGGGACGTCTGGGGGTTTTCTCATTCTGGGTTTTCCTCACACATCACCGTATTGTGCTTTGATTATTTTATTCTTGGTTATACTAGCATAGATGTATAATTAGGTCAAGACTAAAATTGATAAAATTGTTTCACATAACCCTTGTGATTTTAAAAGGGGCAAAGATTATTAATGTTATGAAAAATTAAAAATTGGTGTATCTCTCTACATACCCTAGGGGAACACAGCTTTCTCAAATTGGTATTAGATTGAGTTACACTATCTTGTTGTGTTAAATCCTTATTTTGTTCTTGTTTAGTATTTAAATGGATTTTAATCAAGAGTGTAGTTCCATTGTCCGGCCTCCATTGTTTTAAAAATCAAACTATCCCTATCAAAAGTCTTGGATGAGGGTTTTCTTAAAATTGATAGATGATAACGTTTGGAACATGATTGAGTTTGAGTGGTCTCTTCCCACTGAACGTGGTGATTTTAAAACATATGCCTCACGGATAATAGTTAGAAAAAATGCCTCGACTTTTAATTCCAGTGGTGCAACTGCTATTTTCTTCATTGTAAAGAGTTCAGACGCATTATGACTTGCAAGAGAGCTAAGGCTACATGGAATATTTTGCGATCCACACACAAGAAAACATGCACTCTTAAGGTTTCAAGTTACAAAATCTTAATACTAAGGTTGAGACGATTAAGGTGTAGAGAATGAGTCTTTTGATGATTTTTATGCTTATCGAATATTTTCAACTCCTCGTTTAACTTAGGATAATCGATCCCGAAGTCTAGAGTTTTGTAAAAATATCTTAAGGTTGTTGCCTAAAATATTTACAGCCAAAGTCAAGGTTCTAGATTCGTTATGTCGTGTCGATACTATGGGAGTCCAAGAACATGTAGCTGATCTTCAAACCTATGACATGAACATGTTTCCTCCAAAAAAAGAAAGAAAAGGGTATTGCCATGACAGCCCAAAAACATGACGTGTCATATTTTGATTGTGACGATGAGCTTCATATTAAAGAGATAGCTCGATTTGTTAGGATGCTTGAATTTTTTAAGTTTATAGATGATATGAACTTTGAGAAGAATTTAGAAATGAAACCTACGAACTTTGTCAACCGTGATAGGAAGAATAAGGTTGGTCCGAAGATGGTGCATGACCAGGAAAAGTGTTTTGAATGCCAAGGTTTTTTGCATTATTCTTATGCGCGTCCCACTAAACATAGGAATGAGGGTAAGAAATCGATGGTATACAACACCACACTTACTGATAGTGAGTCGAAAGAGGAAGTTAATTGCCCCAAAGATCACAACAACAATAAGTTTATGGCCAGTCATGTGGGCTTAAACGATAATATCCTCCCCAATAAATTAATTAAATTATGTGTAGATTCTATATAAGGGAGTAAATGACAAATATAGGAGAATAGTGGAAATAATTGGATAATGAAAATAATAAAATATAAGGATGCTTTGAACGATATGAGACATCATTAGAAGAAATAGAGTTTGTCGCAAGAAGTCGTCGTTTGAACAAGGGATAATTTCATTCGAGCGACATCTCCGATCGTTCGAACGACCTCCTGACGTTTCCAGTCCGACCAGGTTATGCTGTCATCATTGGGACTGTTGATAAAATTCTGACGGTTGAGATTTCGCAGGTGGATTATAATGGACGTGTAGGGTTTTATATGAATATAAGGAGGAGGCTTAGGGGAGAACCATGCTATTATATTTTCTCAGTTATGGATCTCAGAGAACCTCTAATTTATTTCACTGCTTTCTTCTAATTTATGGTTCTAACATGTGCACTCATAGCATAAAATAGTTGTTTGTCTTGCCATTGCTAAGGTATAGCCATGAAAAATAGAAAAGTATTTGTTGGGGGTTTTCATGAATGTTGGAGGAGGGTTTGGAATTTAAGGAAGCAGATGGGTTGTTGAGCATTTTGGAGTATTTATTAGAGCTGTCGTAGAGGTTTCATGGTGGAGCTTTATGTGACTCCCTTTCAGGCCACATTTGGAGGTGGGGAGTCGCCCATCTTCACCACCACCACCACCACCACCACTTTGATGTCATTTGAGGTGGGATTCTCTAACCTTGGTTTAAGTTTATTGATGAGTACGCTTTGATATTGTCATTGGCATATATTAGGCTAAATACATGTAGGTTGTGATAAGTTTGCATCAATAGAGTTGTTGGTTGATTTCCATGGTTTCATGGGTTTTAGACAAATGTTTTAAAGAAGGTTTAGAACTGAATATAATTTTATAATGCTATATTAGACCACTTGGGTATGAAATTACGTAACTCAAATATTATTCGTGTAGTTTTCTTGTAAAACTGAAAATAGACATTTTTATGGAAATAAAAATGTAAGAAAATGATATTTTGGTGTACTATTAGTATAAAGAAATAATGGACATTTTCATCGAATAAAAATGTGTAAGAAAATATTATTTTGGTGTATTTCTAGTAAAAAGAAATAATGAACATTTTTATGGAATAACAATATGTAAGAAAGCATTGTTTTAGTGTAATCTAGTAAAAAGAAATAACCGACATTTTTATTGAATAAAAATGTGTAAGAAAATATTATTTTTGTGCATTTCTATTGAAAAGAAATAAAGGACATTTTTATGGAATAAAAGTCTGTAAGAAAATATTGTTTTAGTGTATTTCTAGTAAAAAGAAAAAATGAACATTTTATGGAATAAAAATGTGAGAAAATGATATCTTTGTGTATATCTAGTAAAAATAAATACTGGATATTTTATGGGGGTAAAATATTGGATAACATAAATTTTGTTGAAATATTTATGAAATAAATATTTCTAAGTTTCTTGCAAAATGAAGACATTGTGAATAAATGGACATTCGTTGAGTTTAAATATAAGATAAGAATAATTGGAAAGTTAGACTTAAAATTTTGTATAATTGGGACTAGAGTACATAATGTGCATGAAGTTACAGGACTACGTGTTAAATAAAGGAAATGGAAATTTTCTTGTAAAAGTAGTCTTTAGGGTGAATGTATTTCTTGAAAAAAATAAGTAAAGAATTGTGTACTTGGGAATGTCCACAAAGGGTATTACTTAAGTGATAATGGGTAAACATGGAATGGTCAGTGAGCATAACTTACAAATGTTATGAAATAGTAATATTTATGGGATTAAAAAGGGATTAAACGTGTTTCGATTTAAGTAAAAAGATTACTATAAGTGTAAAAAGGTGTTAAGGGTTAAAAGAATCAAAAGGTTGGTGTGAATAACTTAACAGTATTTTTGGCTGAAATTAACACTTGTGAAATCGAGTAAATGGTGATTTTCGAAATAAATGGGTGAAATGGTAATTCTACTTAAAGAGGAACATTTTATGTAATAAAAATGTTGGAAAGGGGTGTTACACAAAGTGGTCATAAAGAATAATATGTTTGGATAAAAATCAAGGTTGAAGTGTAAAGGACATGAAATGGTAAATTTTCAAAGTTTAACACAAAGTGGGTCGGTAAAGTCCCGAGTCTTGGCCTCGGTCGGATAAAAGGATAAGTGGAATAATGTGGACATATTAGAATAAAAAAAGTAACTCGATGACACCAGGATAAAGCAAGAAGGGCCAGAAGCCCTTCGGTGAAAAGCCCTAAACCATTGGCCATAGCATATGATGTGCACAGCCGGCGGTGTGGAGCCCATGGAAGTATGTCATATGGAAAGATTTCGAGGAAATACGAAACATATCAAGAAATGATTTGTGTGGTAAAGAGTGTTAATACGGCCTAACTTGAATGAATGTAATAAACGTTTCGATATAGATGAAATGGACAAGTTAATGCGTAAATCTACTAATGTCCATAAGATAGGGAAAAGGGGTAAAGAAAGTACGTAATTGGGTGGTTAAACAGCCTAGATGGTTACACCCATGTATAACACAAGAATGTGTTGTAAAAAGAATTTTCAAAGATTAAATAAGTATTTTCTAACACGGTCAATGCGTGTGTTGAAATGGTGATTTTCAATGAAAATACTAAAGCGCATTGAAATGGATGAAATGGTTAAATTTCGGTAAAGGATTGGGTTAGAATATATCAAGTGTGATGGTTTCAAGTGTTGAATCGGGTGTATTAAATAAATTAAGAAATGATGAGTATGAAGAAAGGAAGTCTATACTAGATTAAGGTAAATTAATCAAGATATGTAAGATTCTTCAAAAGCAAAACAATTAATATATTGGCATGTGTATTTATTAAAAGGTATGTGTATGTAGATATATCCATATTTTCGCATGCATGTAATTGTAGTGTGTGAGTATTCCTTTCTACCATTCGTTTCTATACTGCTTGTATAAATCCCACTAGGCATAAGCTCACATACCCACTTTGTTAAGGCAGGTTGGGAGCAGTTTTGTATTTTGATGGAGTTATGCAGGTAAGTATATTATATTTATGTTTACGTTAGTAGCTATGTTACCTTGGACTTAGGGGTGCTCCCCATGGGTCCCTCACATAGTTTATCTTGAAACAAGAATCGCATGCTAACAAGTGAAAAGTTAACTAAAATAAAACTGGATTAGCAACATTATATAGGTTGTTCCATTGTAATTCGCACTTAATGATCGGTCCGGATCAGGTTAACTCACGGGTAACCCGTAAATCCGGGTTGGGGCATTACAAATGGTATCAGAGCCCTAGGCTCAAGGTTCCTTTCGGGAGTGACGTGGTGAGGTCGGTAGTGGATCTTTCGACGTCGATGTTGGTTTGGTCCAGTCATGCAGTTTTTTTTAATCGACAGTGAAGTCTAAGAGGTTAGCACGACAACTAATTTAGTCCCAAGTGGCATATGTTTAAGGAGTTTTATAAATCGCTTCCACGTTTCCGAACAAGGTTATTAATAATTTGCGAGTGTCCATGTAAATCAATAAGTGGTGACACCACGGGTCGTAGCATGATGTGTTTGTGTTTCGGCCTTGTTTACGTAGAGTCATTAGAGATATTGATAGAATGAGATAACACCCATTGGGAAAGCGACACCAAATTGTGTACGATCGAAGATAGGGGTTGATTGTTAGAGTGTCGTAATTATGCAATGGGAAATCATGATTTGAATTATATATAACCTTGGGTGTGACACATATGAGAGGTCAATAAGAATGTGATAACTAGGAAATTTTGATCCTTGGGGTAATACCGTGATTGATGGTAAGGCTAATGTGCATATAAATTGATGTAGTCCAACGCTAAAGGATAAGTCAGTCTTAGTTGATAGGATGATATTTGTAACACCCCGCACTTTTATGGATATTTAAATTACATAAATGGGTGTAATTTGGAGATTTGAGGAATTTCTCTGAATAATAATATTTAGATTTTATGAGTGTTAGATGATTTTCGATGCGTGTTTCATTTACTTTTGGGATTAAGTAAATGAGTCAGATTATTTTTATTACATGTCGCTGTTGAGTGAAGCGACAAAGGATAATATTTTAATTGGAAAAACCCGTATTGAGATGTGTTGGGTTTAATTAGTGAATTGTAGTTAAGTAACTCAGATGGAGATTTCGAGTGTGCGGTTGGTTTCAGAATGGCCGAGATAGTCAGAATAGAGTATCTGGGAGTAGTGTTTGGGTTCCGAGAATTTTTGGACCAATAGGGACTCACAATTGAGTAAACGAGTCATTTTTTGGTTTATAAGAATAAACCCTTATTTCTCTCCTATAAAAGGCACGAGATATTGGGAGAAATAAAGAAAAGAGGGAAAGGAGAGAAAGAGAATAGAGGAAGGAAAATGAGGAACAAAAGGGAGGTTCTAACAAAACTCCACGGGATTCGAGTCGAGGTCGTCAGATCTTATCCACAAGGCAAATGTTTACTTGCTTATTTCTTTCAAATCATAAATCTCACATTATAGTTGGTAGTGACAAACCAAAAAGATTTTCAAGATGGGTTTCCGTGAATCAAAACGGGTTTTTGGAAGTTTAACGGATAAACCCCGGATAATATACAATTTGGAAAACTTAGGAATTTATGGAAATCGATTGTTAGTTATGGGTTCTAGGATGTTTAGAACCCTTTTTATGTGTGTATGTGTTGTTAATTGAGGTTGGAGGATGTTAGGAGAGGATATAAAATCCTGGTGGAAGCTTTAGTGGCTGAAATAGCTTCTCGGAGTAGAAGTTTTCTGGATCGATCGATCAATCAATGGCCAAGGGTCGATCGATCGACCCTTCAGGATTTTTGACAGTTTCAGTTAGTGTTGGTTAAATGGATAAATTCCAAATTTAAATTGTTTCTATCTTATTTAACTGAGAAAAAAATATTTATTTAGGAAATTAATATCTAGCCATTCGAGAGAATTTATGGGGGCTAGGAGGGTGCTATAATCGTGTGGCACTAAAAGTATATTTTCGAGGGAAAATAAATTGAGGAATTAGACAATTGGGGTTCCCAAAAATAGAGTGGGGACTTCTAAATTATTATTGGAGTAAGATATATACCTTAGGTTAATTGAGTAAAATCCAGGACTTATTTATTTAGTGGTGTTCAGGATGAGTAACACTCGGGGGAGTATTTCAGCGGGCGATTATCCATTGATAATTGTGCGCGTAGAAAATGTAATCATATGCTAGCTAATTGAGAAAATCCTACGAGGCGACTAGGATGAAATTTGGGATATAGGATAAATAGGATTTAGCGGTCACTCGATACGCCTATTGACGACGGTTATTATAGGTGGTGCGATACCTATAGAATTATGATATGTCGATAGTATACTTATCTAGTTAGTACAAATTTTTATGTTCGGGTTTATATATAAATACTTAAAAGTGATCAAGGTACAAGTTATATATCAAGTAAGAGAATACTTTTAAGTTTAGTGTCGTAAGTGTGTGAATACTTAAATATTTTTAAATGGGAACATTCGGGGCTATTGGATATCACTATATGAGATTGGAAATTATATATATATATATTATGATATTAATACATATATATATCTGTGTGTGATTGGTATATCTATACCTTAGAGGCTGGTTCCATGGGCTTTCCTTTGGCATACGGTTGGAACAGCCAGATTATATATTTCTCTAGTGCGATCCGGGGAGGTTGCACGATGTGGGTGAATCCCCTGGCTTGAGGAGCAGGGAGAGTATATACCCAGGTCATCTCATCCCGCGTTCGAGTGCGATGTGTTTACTCCACTTGCAGAGGGAATGTGACCGCCTCCACCATTGTGTATTTTTACCATGACCATTAGTGAGTCTGGCTTAGTACCGTGGTTGAGTGAGTAAACCCAGATTCGGATAGGCACTACGAGACTACATCCTCGAGCTATAGCTCCGAGGGATGGTTATTATACTTATGTTTGTGATATGTATAATTATACTTTTTACGTATAGTATATTGTTCGTATACGAAGATGAGATATCATATAAAGTAAACATATGTATATAAAGTCAAAAGGTTGATAAAGTGTATTTCCCTTTCCGGTAGGTTTATATCCGAATTTATATGAATATGAATCATAGGTTCTATTGAGAACTATATATTTATATATATTTATCTATATGAGTTATATATATATATACGTTGTGTGCTGAGGGAAAATGGATCTCGACGATCAACATTTCCTGGTAGTAGTGTATCGGGAGGGTTCCTTGTTTTGATTTCGCTTCGCGAGACACCCCATGCACAAAACATAGCACAGTGTTGGGACTTATAGGATGTGTGGTAGAGATTAGTTAGGCATGGTTGCTTAACTAGAGGGTTTAAAATGTATACGATAGGTGTGCACTATTATAAGAGGGGTGATGGGTATCTCATGAGAGTGTGATACCAATTTAAATATGAGTTATTTCATATTTTAAAATATGGCATTTATACACTTGCAAAATATTTTCAAAACTCGGGCTCTGACCCGTTTCTCTATTTTTCATCTTTTGCTATATATATATATATATATATATATATATATATATATATATATGTATCTATTAGGTGTCCAGACCCAGGGACGCCTGGATGATTATTCCTTTGACTCAGACGTCTGTTATAGTAGTTGTGGATGCATGCATGTTTACTGTAGACGCTTCTATCCTTGTAATCTAGATAGGAAGTATTGTATAAACATTCGAGCCAAAAGCCCAAATTGTATTTTACTTATTCTTTTTTTGCCTTTTAAGTGCGGCATTCGATTTGATTATACTATGTTAAATTGAGTCTTCGTTTATTTTATTTCATTTCAGTTTCATATATAAACTGTGTGGATGTTTTAATTGAATGGTTTGATTAAAAAGATTAGTTAAATAAAATTTTGATTCCAACCTAACCGGTTATTAGTAATTAAATTAATTTTCAACAGTGATGCTGAGAATGAACCATATGAGACTCCTGTTTTAATTTGGTACAGGATTGATCGCCCAGTATTTTATTAGGTGGGGTGTCATAATATCCTTATGGGTGAACACCTTAGTGGTCGTTGGTCGATGAATGTATCTAATAGTTTTAGCCTCGTGGAGAGAATGTTTTAGGTCCATTGGTCACGAACTCGAGTTTAGTAGGTCCCGATTCATGTGCCCCGACTATAATGTGGATTTGAAAAACCTTAATGATTATGGTAGCCTAGGAGTGAACCAAGATAATCGTTCTTACTTAGTATTATGTAAATGAGTTGTGATGTTTTAGAATAGGGACTCTTGGGAGTCATTAGGGTGGGCCTCCTCTTAGGCAAAACCCGACGTCCGATGTCCTACCAAAACCCAAATAGTATTAAATTAGAGTTGGTGATTGTAGTTCGGCATTGTTAAATAGGATCCCTTGAGGCATTCTTAGGCATGGGCCTTAGTGTTCATAGGTCATGTTCGACGTCCTGTATCCTACAAAAAATATATGTAGTCCAGTTAGTTGGCAAATTAACACATAGTATGAAATTTACATAATAAGGCGATTCAGTTATTGTATTCAAACACTCATTAAATATTAAAAGAGATAGTCTTGTGAAGTTATGTTGACAATTCCCTTGGAGATATATACTAAGATTTTTTTAATTAGATGTTAGTGTGAGTGGTAGATTCCAGGTTGTGTAGCATATATCATGGAATGACTTGTGGTTTCTATTAATAGACACATAAGTTGTTTAGAGAAATAATTGAGTTTGATGTCGTCGCCCATGAGGCATTGGGAATCATTGTTTCACTAGAGTTTAAATAAGTGATGGTAAACCATTCATAACAGTAGTATGATTAGATCATGTCGATTATGGCAATGCTCTGGAGTTAGTATTGTTGATTTTATTTACAAGTATGTGTCATGATATGACCTTTGAGGATAATTTCGAAATAGGTTGATCAACACTATGTGGTGCACCTAGGAGACTTAGAACACGATGATGTTCATCGTGGATTTAGAGATAGCAGTCGAAATGAAGTGTTAGGCTTAATTATAACACCTACATGTGATATCTGTATGGTTAGTGCGGGAAGTCACTTGAAATGACTGATGCTTGAAAGTTGAGATGCCATTAGAATGATTAGGAATTAGGATCATGTAGGTTACGCTAAGGGTGGTAGCAATGCTCTATGAGTTCGATTATTAAAACTACGTGAGCGAGGTGTATCTATTAATGAGAGTGATCTCAAAAATTGAGGTTAGCTGCGGCGTGTCAAAATTTTGAAGGCCTAACTGTGATAGGTCGGTAACTAATGATAATTTTCAAGATAAGTAACTTCTACTTGATTTAGGATAGTTATGCTTACCATTGATGGATAGTTAGCATTATTTCTAAGAAGGGAAGCCTAGCGTTTCAGCTTCCCAAAGGAATTTGTTTCGTGTTCCGTCCGTCTGGAATAGATGGATGATCCTTTAGTAGAACTCATCAAGGTTAAAAGGCCAAGCCAGGGTACGTGGAAAAGCTAAGGTGTATAGAAGATATCGATAAAGAGTGATAGAATTAAAGTATACATTGTGGATTCATACTTCGTATGGTTCGATTCGTTGTCGGAATTTGATTGTATCTCTTAATCATGGTAGTTGCTTGATTCTTTGCACTATTGTTCCTTCTTTGATCTCGATAATGGGAAGTTGTCGATCAATTTTGATTCTGGTGTGGCGTTGCATAAGCTCAGTAGTGATACGAGTTTATTTGATTGTGGACAATGCACCACGGTATATGAGTGTGCTTTTCTACGAATGAACCTTTATTCTAAATTAGTCCCTGTGTGCGCATGGTAATGCGCCCTTACATTTAGTTTGTATATATTACTTCACTACTTTAGGTTAACATGTTTGTTAGTTAACTAGTATAACTAGTGTGTCCCTAGGTTGTGAATTGAGGTTGTTATGGATGTTGAGCCTTGATATGATGTAAGGTGATATTAGTATTATGGCCCATTAAGAGTTGCGAATCGAGAATGTGATCGCTCGTGTATGATAGTTCTAAGATGACTCTTCATTAGCATGAATATCTCGTAGGATATATCAATCGAGTAGAACTATGGGATAATTTTATTTTCTTATAAATCATTCATAGGTATAACGAGAAGTGTTGAGGTTCAATCAGTGTATGCCATGCGTGATTTGAGAATTATATAAGGAGGCATTGATCGTGAATACTGACATAAAAATGACTCATATTAATAAATTCATTAGTGATATTGCGATATTTGGCAAGTATCAATCATCTTGAGGTTTTTCTTGGATAAATATGTTAGGCATCATTGAGAACTGGCAATGAGACCCCAGGGTTCATTGTGATTGGATTAACGATGTTGATTGACTGAAGTGGGATCCTTGGGCATAGACCATAATGTTGAGGATGCCCAGGGTTATGAACTTGTCGTAGGTAATTAGATTATAAATTGTTATAGGCCAAGAATATTGAGGAAAAAATTACCTAAGTAGGGAAGTTTGTAATAACATTCCCCGATAAATTAAATAAATTATGTGTAGATTTTATATGAGGGAGTAAATGACAAATATAATAGACTATTGGAAATAATTTAAGAATGAAAATAATAAAAGAAAATGATGCTTCAAATGATATGAGGCATCGTTAGAAGCCATAGAGCTTGTTGCATGAATCCGTCATTCGAGCGACGTCTCGGGTCGTTCAAATGACCTCCTGACGTTCACAATCCTACTAGTTTGTGCTGTCTTAGTTGGGTCATTTGATCAATTCAGACGGTTGAGATTTTATAGGTGGATTGTAATGGATGTATAAGGTTTTTATATAGATATAAGGAAGATTCTTAGGGGAGAACCATGGCTATTCCATTTTCTCAATTATGGAGCTCATAGATCCTCTCATTTATTTCACTACCTTCTTCCGATTTAGGATTCTGACAAATGCACTCACACCACAAAATAGCTATTGTCTTCCCATTACTAAAGTATAGCCACGAAAAATTGAGAAGTATTTGTTGGGGGTTTTAATGAATGTCTGAGGAGGGTTTGCCCTTAAAGGAAGAAGACGGTTTACTGAGCATTTTGGAGTATTTAATGGATATTTCCTAGAGGTTTCATAGTGGAGCTTTATGTGACTCCCTTTAAGGCCACATTTAGAGGTGGGGGAGTCACCCATCTTCACCACCACCACCTCTTTGAAGTCATTTGAGGTGGGATCCACCAACCTTGGTTTAGTTTTATTGGTGAGTATAGTTTCAGTATGTTATTGGTATATATTAGGCTAAATACATATAAGGTGTGATAAGTTTGCATCAATAGAGTTTTTGGTTGATTTTCATGGTTTCATGGATTTTAGACAAATGTTTTAAAGAAGGTTTATAAGTGAAAACAATTTTAGAATACTATGTTAGACCATTTGGGTATAAAAGTGTGTAACTCAAATATTATTCATGTAGTTTTCTAATAAAACTGAAAATAGACATTTTTATGGAAATAAAAATGTAAGAAAATACTATTTTGGCGTACTATTAGTAAAAAGAAATTATGGACATTTTTATGGAAAAAAATTTGTAAAAAAATATTATTTTGGTGTATTTCTAGTAAAATGAAATAATGGACATTTTTATGGAATTAAAAGTGTAAGAAAACATCGTTTTGGTGTATTTCTAGTAAAAATAAATAATTGACATTTTTATGGAATAAAAATGTGTAAGAAAAGATTGTTTTGGTGTATTTCTAATAAAAAGAAATAATGAACATTTTTATGGAATAAAAATGTGTAAGAAAATATTGTTTTGGTGCATTTCTAGTGAAAATAAATAATGGATAATTTATGGGGTTAACATATTGGATAACATAAATTTTGTTGAAATATTTATGAAATCAATATTTCTAAATTTCTTGCAAAATGGAGACTTTATGAATAAACGGACATTTGTTGAGTTTAGACATAAGATAAGAATAATTGGAAAGTTAGTCTTCAAAGTATGTATACATAATGTGTATGAAGTTAAAGGACTACATGTTAAATAAAAGAATTGGAAATTTTCTTATAAAATTATTCTTAAGGGTGAATGTATTTCTTGAAAAAAAAGAGTAAAGAACTATGTACTTAGGAATGTTGATAAAAGGTATTAGTTGAGTTTTAATAGGTAAACTATGAAAATTATGTTTCAGCATCAAATACAATGCTATCATAATATACACTAAGAATATGTATAAGAAACACCAAGTCTGAAGCCAATCAATGACGATATATGTGTGAAAATGTATCAATAAAATCTCATCACTTAGTAAAGGTGATGTCACCAATCAGGCATCTTCAAATAAATTTGTTTAATAGGCTTATAAGATATACTATATTGGGAAAGAGAATAAGATGCAAAGAAAATGATACAAAATTTATTTTCTAGCAACTTATCTCAAATAAAGGGTTTTACAAGACATAATCAACATTTATGCAATTGGAGAGAAACATCAGGACACACTTTTGATAAGTAAAAATATATGCAATTATCAAAATTACCAAAGTTTGAGAACTATGTCCAATTTTCATAACCAAGAAAAAATTACCCATAAAAGGGTAATACCAAGATGAGAGCTTTAACCAAGAACATCAGATCATATATCGTTTCTGCAAAAAAAATCACCACCGTTGAGATAAAGGTTCAATATCAAGTTCAATAAAATAATGAATCATAAAACAAAGAACTAAAAGTTTTGACTCAATTGAAATCTTCTTCAACACCCTATTTCGGATCATTTTCAACTTCCACTTTTTTCCCCTCAATAAGCAATTATTTAAAATTTGTTGTGTCATATCTTTGGTCTTACCTAATTTTAAATACTTATTAAATATTTGGGATATTTCTATGGTCAATTTGTTTTGAATGTGGGGGCTTTCACTCGAGCGCTAAGATGGGACACTCTGTCCAATTTTAAAAGGTAGCATCATCCAATTAATTTTTTTCCCAACACGTATCTTCACTCATGATTTTTATATATATAGATTAAGATTTTTTAACATTCTGCAAATTATGAACAAAAATTCCTCACATACATATATAGGAGTAGACACTTTTTCATGAGTCTTTTATAGCTTTTAAAACTTTCTATGAAATCTAAAATATATGGCATTCCTTATAAGTTAATGTGTAGGGTGGTTTAAAGTTTAAAAATATATGATAATGTATTCTCAAAGTTTATAAAAAGATAATTGAATTCATGTCATGAAACATGTAATATTCGCAAAAAAACTGAAAAATTATCAAATAAGCCATTTTGATATACGAAAATATGTCATGGATTATATCATCTAAAAAGAAAAACGTGATTGTACCAAAAATATTTTTGAATTTTTTGTTGAAAGATATGCAAAACTAAAAAGAGCATGTTATAGGATCAAAAGATATAAATGGAGAAAATAATCCCAAATATGTTCCAACAAGCTCAAATTTCAAAAAATGTAAGATAATTAATCTAGATGAAAACTTAGTTATGGCCAACTGAACATGTAAAACATAAGTACAAGACTAGGTAAAATCCAAGAAAAGTAAGCAAATACAAAGAATATATAAAGAGAGACTATTTTAATATAAATAAGAACATGACATACATCGATCAAATTGAAATATCGACTAGATATGAAAATCCTAAACATTTTTTTGTAAACCAAAATAAGGTATTCTAAAAAACAAAGTCTATCCAATTGAATCAAGATATGAGTGAAGAAAAATCAAGAAGAAATATAAATCACATATGAGTTATAAAGAATGATAAATATGAAACATAAACTTACCTATGAAACAAAATTACATAGCCTAGCATAAGACATATGAAATGAAATGCTAACAAAGGTTACGACCGAAAATCAAACGACCTTAAGAATTTAGAGGTGGAAGGAGTCAATTTGGGAATATTTTTATTATCAACTTTTAATTCCATTATAAATGCCCATCCAAGCCCATACATGACCCAAAGGACGAATCTTGAGTTGAAATGTGGCATTAAGAATATTTTTCTGATCTTGGCCTATTTTTCCTTTACCCACAAGATTAAAAATGTTTTCATTCCTTTTTAACCAAATTTGTCTTTGAATAATTTTAGGTGAAAATTTCCTCAAATCATAAACTTTTTAACCCTCATTGTTCCACACAAAATTCTTACCAGTATTACGAAGGTTAAAAGGTATGTTTGGTTTGAGAAAATATTTAAATTTTCTCAAATGACCAACATTGTGACAATGATCACATTTAAATGATTTTGATTTAGTCATTTGGTTTTTAGGATTGGAAACAACCTTTTCAAAATGTTGACCTTTCATCCACTTGTAAAATAAATCTTTTGTATGACTTTACTTATGACTATGAGAGAAAACAAAGGTTTTTTTATTTCATCTATGATTAAGCACCTGGTTTTTGTTATCAAACTTGAAATGAATAAGTTTATCTTTATTTTCAAAATAACTTGGAACATTTTCCTTTTCAACTTGAGCTTAAAAAGAATTTTTTCCATTGTTTGTTATTTCATTTTAAGAAAATGACTTTAAAAAATTATTTCATTGGTGGAAGACAAAAAATCAAACTTGTTAAAACCTAGCACTCTTTTATTATAACCATTTTGGTTTGTTACCAAATTAATCTTCCCAAGTTTTTGTGAACTCGTCACCAGATTTACATTCATATTTTTGACCAAATTCAAATCATTTTGAAGGATTTATACTTTCTTTTCCAAAATGTTTTTGGAATCTTACATAAAAGGAAATCCATTTTCAATTTTTAGTAGATACAGGAAAACTTTTTATTTCTTGTTCAAAACTAATAAATTTTTCATCCTCTTCTTTTGAAATAATTCTTTTATCTTTTAACTCATCCAAAAAGTCTAAAAGATCTAAAAAAGAAACATCAACACATTCAAGTTTTTCAAAGATGATAGGGCCTTGATCTTCTAAACGATACAAAAATCATTTTCATCTTTTAAAAGTGCAAGGTCATTACAAAACGTTATATTTTATCTTTAGAGAGTTTTGACCTTTTTTTGAATAGTTCCATCCTATTTTTTTAAAACTTTTGTTGACTTACAATCAATAACTGGATACTCTCCCTTCAACAATTTCATCTTCTCACACATGTGAGCACAATCAACATGATGTTGATCAAACATGTATTATTCAATTTGTAAATTATTTTCCCCCTTTTTATATTCTTTGAGTTTGGAGGACAATAATGTATTCTCTTTAAAAAGTTTCAAAGACTTTTCATACAATTAATTGTATATAGATTCAAGAGATAATAAACAAAAATCTTCACTATCATCATCACTATATTTACAATTATTTTTGGGTGAAGGGCAACAAGTAAAGTTGGACTGAGTACCATGTCCGGGATAACAAGTATTGAACATACTATTATGAAAATCCTCAAAATATTTCCAACCCAAAAGTCATTTGTACAAACACGAGATCTAACTCAAGCTTATTAAAACTAACATAAATGAGGTACATCTATGATACCAATTTAAGGAATATGCATGAATAGAGGTACTATCCATAATGAAAATTATTAGCAAAATGAAGGTAATGTTTACTTTGTTCCAAATTCGGCCATTGTTAGATTCTAAGTGAAAAAATAATAATCTATAAGTTTGTTTAACTCAACAATATATGTTTATAAAGAACACAAGATGAATCAAAATGTGAAATTAATAAATCATGCACTCAAGATGAGGAGGAAAAATCGTGATGGGAAAAACCTCGGGTCAAATCGATTTCTTCCACTATATAGTTAAAGATTATAAAATGGAGAAACGGCTTACAAACTTGAACCTCTCACAGACTCAATAATTCTCAACCTCTATAATATAAGTTCTCCACATTTTAGCTTGAAGACTAAGCACGGATCGCACTCCGAACACTCGCCACATTGCAAGCGTCAACTTCCAATGACAATGTCACGTTTGCACCAAATCTTCAAATATTCTTTAAAGTTGAAGAATTTTTTTATGTTATAAAAGGAAGAATTAAAAATATAATAATGTATATCTAACTTCCTATAGGGTCCTAAAGGTTATGGGAAGTTTCCATAAAGTGTTTGGCTAATCAAAATAAACTCATAAAGTCTTTTTTGAGATATAATAAAAGTATTTAAAGCTTCTCAAGAAAATTTTATAAAAGTGTTTGTTCATGTCTTTAGATAAGTAATAAAACTTCAAATAACATTAAACTATAATGCTAATGGTGGATATTTCAAAAATACAAATAAGGTTTTTGCTCTTAAGAAAATCTTATTTATTTGGCCTAATCAAACAATTAAAACCTTTATTTGAAAATCTTAATCTTATTTTTTTAGGAAGAAGAAGATGAACTAAGTAGAAGTTTTCAAACTAGTGGACACAATCCTTAAAACTCTCTAAATCATTCTTATCTAAATAAAATAGGTTGCTTCTTAAACACAAAAATGATATGTAAGCAAAAGAGAGTCCTCATAATTTATAATGCAATCTTTTGAGCATATTGCCTTTTTGTTCCAGATTTGTACATGTTGTTGGAGCTTCATTACAACATGGAAATGCTTCATTATAGCAAACATGCATCGATAATAGAGTTCTTGTTTTTGTCGATAGAATTTGGACTTTGACCAAAGCACTTGTGAAGTACATTCGTTACGGCGAGTCAAGTTGTGGCTTTGTCTAGAGAATTATAACAAGTATTTTTCATTCGAGAGTTTTAAAAATATTTTGACAGACACTCTAAGTATGTTTGTTCTCAACCAAGAACATTCTTTCATAAAATACACATATAAAGAATTCAATTTTTATAAACAAGGTCTTTCTATAAGAAAAGTATATTTCATAGTGTATTTTTTCAACTTGTCTAAAGCAACTTACACACAAGTTGTAATATATTTTCTAATTTAAGAAAATGTAATCTAAGTTATTGTAATACCCCGTATTTTTATGATATTTATTTATGGGATTAATTGAATTAAATGTGAATTAATTTGGGAATTAATCCGGATAAAAATACTAGCGAGATGCGAGTTGGTATTTGATTTTAATGAATATATAAGGCTATATATGATTATTGAATTATGAAATTTGTCGTGAGATTGAAATACGGCAATTTGAAAATTTTGTTGAGACTCATGTGACAGTCGCGTCAGGAATATAATTATTTTAATTAAAAAAATGAATTTTAATTCTATTAATCGTATGGTCGTTTTGAGTGAGCCAACGCGTCCGGAAGGGTCGAAATAGTCAGAAAACACTAGCCAGGGGTTTAGTTTGGGTCCCGGGGCATTTTAAGGCCATACCGGCAACGTAAAAGGGTAGTTTGGTAATTTTGAATTTTTGGGATTTAAAACCAACGAAAATTAGGAGTTAAAATCTGACTTGGTAATTATCCACTAAACCCACTAACTACACCTTATGACCAAATGGGCTACGGGGGTTATTAGAATTAGTTCCAAAGTTTCCTACGGCAAACCCTAGCCACCATTGTCACCTTGGAGAAGAAAGCTTGTAGAGAGAGAGAGAGAGAATCATCCATCAATTCGACATCAAAATCAGAGATATATCAAAGGCAAGTGGTTTAATTTCGTTTTTGGCAAAGAATGTTTCTTCCATGCGTAGGAAATTGATAAAATTGTATTGTTTTTGGAGATTGTTAAAAACCCATTAAATTGGAATTAGAAACTTGTATTTTGATGAGGAATTGCATGTAGAATTGTATGTAGGTGATTAATCTGATGATAATATATTTTGGATGAAACAAAAACGGATTTAATTAGGCTCATTGGGGATTTGACAATTTCTAGGGTTCATGTTCTTGAAATTGGGGAAAACTTGTAACACCCCGCCCGCCCGGGGAGAGCGAACGGAGCGCTAATGCGATAAAATAAATCAAAATCCACAAGTAACAAGGTATAGAGCATATAAATAAACCCACAATAATTTAAATCCACTAATCTCAATCTCTTCAAATTAAATACCAAATCTCTCGAATTAAAAATACAACAACTAACTCGAAAATAAAATACAAATCTACAAAGCTATATACATCAAAATAATACAAATCTTTCCCAAACAATCCTCGCTAAAATCAATCTCCATAGCGCCCCAAAATCCGCGCTAACCTGCCACTAAAAGAAAATATGGGGAAGTACACAATACGACAGGAATTATGCTCAACAAATAGGGATTAGCAACGAATAAAACGTAACAACACAAGTACGAATATTCAAATCAAAATGCAAATCTCAAAGCATTTATCAATATAATTTCTCAACAACACTTTAACCGGGTCACCAGGCCTCACCACATCCGTATATGCTTTATCAAGACTCCTTTAAACAAGGCAAAGAAATGAAGAGTTGGAAGTCAAAACAACTCTTGAAAATTACTTAATGTTCGCCGACTTAGAATTCCAAGAGTTTAAAATATTAAAAATCATTTTAAAATCCGTTTTAACTCCGATTTCGAAACCGTTTGAAATTCTCGCCTTTAAAAATAATATTCAACATATTTGAGCAATAAAAATTATTTTATCAAAAACTTTATTTTCCTCCATTTTCCAGAAATTAATTAAAATAGCCCAAAATTACGCGGGTTGTTACAAAACTGTATAGATTTGATATTTGGATGATGTTTAGAATTAATTAACCCTACAAAACAAGTTAATATATTACCTAAGTATGTTTAGGAATGATTAGAACCCATGAAAAATTGTTGGATTGATGTTTAGATGAGGTTAGAGGTGAAGAAAAGTTGGAAAAACGAATTTGGGAAAATCTGGGCTTGAAATTGGCCTCTCGTTAGAAGACCTGCCCAGGTCGTTCGAACGAGCTCGTTCGAACGAGCTTCTAACGAGTTGACAGTTTGACTTCTAACGAGAGGGATGTTCATTCGATGACTTTCGTTCGAACGAGATCTCGTTAGAAGGCCCACTTCGTTCGAACGAACTCTCGTTCGAACGAGACTTCTAACGAGCTGACAATTTAGGCTTTTTGCCCTGTTTTGGTTTCGCGTGTCCCGTAACTTTGTTTAATTGTAGAGATACCATTCCCTTGATGATAAATTAGTATAGTTGAGATATTTGGGATATAATGAGGAGTAAAACATAGAAGGGTGACTTGAACCAATGGAAATTATGGATTAAGACGTGAGCGTCTATTACGACGTGAGGACAATTGACGGCTTAAATAATTATATTAACCGGGAATATGTAATTGTGCAACATTATAAGTCGGTACGAGAATGAGAAGTGTACCACAAATAAATTACGGTGATTACTAAGATGTGTGTATACTTAGTATATGAATATGATTTTATGTGTATGACATACCTACCATACTTGCTATCACGGGAGGTTTACGTTCCCTTAGGGCCCTCTAATCCTTGTGTTGCCCGGATTTAGATTGGTACCTAGAGAACATAGGTCAGAGAAGGACTTATTGGGATGTTAATAAGTCTGCTGTTCGTGGGAGCGTAGGTATGTGCGTGACCCATGTGATGTGACTGTGTTTGCCTCCGTTGTTTGTGATTGTTGTTATCTGAGAACGATTACTGAGAGATTCGGAATGCGTGATCCTTATGTACGTGATGTACCGGGATGGATAGCAGAGTATGTGTGCACCGCAGCTTAGTCTCGGGGTGCTTGTATTATATATTTATGATGTGAATAATATACACTTAAATAATGGGAACTTTCATGTTGGTATTGTGAATATAATTATGTTAATGTTTTGAGAAATCATAACGGGTTAATCGATGGTGAAATGTATTGCTACTAATTGGGAATCTGAGTTTAAGTAAATCCCTCTATTTAATCGATAACGTTAGAAGGTATAATGGGAATTTAGTAGTAAGGGTTAGAACTTATTACAGTTCGGTTAGATATGTATGTCACTTAGTTGGGTACGGTACGTTAGGAGTGCACAAATTAGTCGAGAGGTGAGTACTTCATGTGATTGTACGTCCTAACATGTATTTTGCATTCATTATTTTAATGTTATTAAAACACTTGCTGTTTTTAAAATAATCCCCACTTTCGGGATCTGACCCGTTTGCTTCCAAATCTATTTTTTGTAAAAACCATTTTCAGGTTCCATTGTTTTACTTAGTTAAGTTGTGGGATTGTTGTGAGCAGTTTTCCTCCGGACTTATTATTACTGTTGTTGGTTAGTCTATTGTTTCGTTATGGTGAATTTTGTTATTCTATCATTATTCTTTTTATTGCTTGTTAATCAGAGTTAACTTAAAATTTGGCAACTCACTTTTTAAATACTAGGTGGTTAGTAATCATTAAAATGTTATCGACAGTGATGCTATTAACTGGACCAACTTGGCATTTTGTATTAATTTAATAAAGGAGTAGCTACCCGGTATTTAATTAGTCGGGGTGTCACAGGTGGTATCAGAGCATCATGTTCTAGTGTCCTTTAGGATCTGTGCGACTTATTATGTTTCCGCTGAGCTTTCTTTGATGTAGAGCCCTTTATTTTAGGACTGATATATTCTTTTGTATATGCTACGTTCTTCAGCCATTTCAAGTTTATAACTGCGAACTTACAAACTTTATTCTTATTTCAGATGCCTCCACGACGTGCACAACGGGTTCCCAGGGATGCAACGCCAGAACCACAGCTCGCACCAGTTCAAGGCACGATGAATGCCGCCGAGGTTGCAGCCATTGTGGCCCAGGCGGTAAATGCCGCACTAACCGTAGTTCAGCAGGAACCACCTCAGGCGCCAGTAGCCGCGCCAGTTCTAGCACTTGCATTCCCGTCTTCTTGGGAACGTGTACGTGATGCTTTTCAGAAATCACACCCACCGGAGTTCGCAGGTAGCTCCGATGTTGTGGTTTTGAGTCAGTGGAGGAAGGACATTCAGCGGCACCTGAGGATGTATGAGTGCACCGATGTCCAGAAGCAGATACTAGCTACCTTTAAGCTAGTGGGGTCTGCACTGCAGTGGTGGGAGTTTGTTACCACCGTGGAGGAGAGAGATACTCTCACTATCTAGGAATTTTGGGTGCGTTTTGACAGCAAGTACTTTCCGTCAGCCGTTCACACGGAAATGAGAAGGAAGTTGATGAATCTCAGGCATGAAGGTAAGACTGTGGCCTAGTATGAGGCTGAATTCACCAATCTGTTGAATATCGTTCCAGATGAGATACCGACAGAAGAGAAGAAGATACAAAAATTTCAGACAGGTTGATTTGAAGGATCCGTCAGCATTTGTTGGGGAATCTATCGTTGTCCACTAACTCTGATGCGGTTAACGCTGCACTGTTACACTGCCAGGATCACCGCTTTCACATGGCTGAGGGCAAGAGATCGGGAGAGTCCAGCCATCAGGGCAGGACTGGAGGACATGGTGCCAGCGGGGCACAATCTGTTCAAGGGTAGAGACAGGGTGACCAGGGTCCCCAGCAGGGGGATCACAAGAGGTTCAGGTCGGTAAATTTCAGGCACGGACAGGGAGGTTTCCGACAGGGCCATCAGGGTCCGAACGGCCATCAGAACCAGCAGGGTCAGAATGGTCAGCAGTAGTTTCAACAGGGCCAGCAGGGCCAGGGGAGGAACGGTAACGACCACCAAGGCCGGGGGCAGCAGGGACAGAGAGGGGGGAACTTCTCGAGGAAGTGTTACGTTTGTGGCAAGACTGACCATAAATGCCAAGACTGTTCTGATTGGGGCGGAACCTCGCAGCAGCAGCAGGGTGCTCGACAGGAGCCTCAGAGACCCGTGTTTCCCGTCGCTCTCCCGGCGCCACCACAGATGGCAGCATTGCCACCCATTCCAGCGGTCCCAGTTCAACAGGGGCAGCTGCAGTATGGGAGAGTATACCAGCTTCAGCAGGCAGCAGCTCCACAGGCACCACCCGCTATTGAAGGTATGTTTCCTATCCATGGCACTATGGGTCGGGTTTTGTTTGATACGGGGGCAACGCATTATTTTATAGCTACACATTATGCGAAAGCCTTAGGGTTGTTATCCACAGCAGAGAGCACAGTGACGTGTGTAGACTCACCATTGGGGAGTGGGTCACTTATTTTCTTTATATGGGGGTAGAGATTGGTAGCTTGGTATTACCTGCGGACATGTTGGTATTAGATATGCATGAGAACGATGTGATTATCGGTATGGATTGGCTCGCAGCTTATAGAGCCATGATTGATTGCTTCGGTGGGAGCATTTTTTTTGCCATTCCGGGGCAAGAGATGTTTTTAGTGGCGATGCCTCGCCCAGAGGGAGGCTCGACCGCTCATCTGTATTACTTAGAGGAGGATACCTCTAAGGAGGTTGTGATTCCTTTAGATTCGATCCCAGTTGTCAGGGAGTATTCAGATGTGTTTCAGGAGATACCAGGCCTACCCCCCCAGTCGAGAGATAGACTTTGTCATAGACTTATTACCAGATACGAGACCTATAGCACGCGCACCGTACCGTATGGCTCCAGCAGAGATGCGAGAGCTACGTGATCAGATTGAGCAGTTGTTGGGTCAGGGGTTTATACGGAGAAGTACTTCGTCTTGGGGTTCCCCTGTGTTGTTCATAAAGAAGAGAGATGGATCGTTGAGGTTGTGTGTGGATTACCGAGAGTTGAATAAGGTCACGATACGGAATAAATATTCGTTACCTCGAATCGATGACTTATTCGACCAGTTGAGGGGAGCTTCTTTCTTCTCGAAGATTGATTTGCGATCGGGATACCATCAGTTACGTATCAGGGAAGAGTATGTCTCGAAGACTGCGTTCTTAATGAGATATGGCTCTTACGAGTTTCGGGTTATGCCTTTTGGCTTGACCAATGCTCCAGCAGTGTTTATGGACTTGATGAATAGGGTGTTCAGAGAGTTCCTTGATCAGTTCGTCATTATCTTCATTGATGATATTTTGGTTTACTCCCAGACAGAGGAGGAGCACGCCGAGCATTTGAGGCAGGTTTTGCAGATGCTACGTCAGAACGAGCTGTATGCAAAATATGAAAAGTGCAGGTTTTGGCTGAAGGAGGTTCAGTTTTTGGGACACATTATTTCCGACCGGGGGATATCTGTTGATCCGGGGAAGGTATCCGCGGTGAGGGAGTGGGGACATCCCACGACACCGACTGAGATCCATAGTTTCTTGGGCCTAGTAGGATACTACAGGAGGCTCATTCGAGGATTTTCTAAGATAGCAGGTCCTTTGACACATCTGACTCGTAAGGGTGTGCCATTCATCTCGAGTGATGCCTGTCAGTTGGCATTTGATGAGTTGAAGGATAGGTTGACCTCAGCACATGTGTTAGCATTACCGAGACCGGGAGTTGAGTATCTAGTCTACACCGATGCGTCCTTGCAAGGACTTGGAGGTGTATTACAACAGGAGAGTCAGGCCATAGCTTATGCTTCCCGTAAGCTAAAGCCTCACGAGAAGAATTGCCCCACTCATGACTTGGAGTTAGCGGCAGTGGTATTTGCCCTTCGGATTTGGAGACATTACCTTTTGGGGGAGAAGTTTCGATTGTTCACGGACCACAAGTCCCTACAGTACCTATTCACGCAGAAGGAGTTGAATATGCGACAACGGAGGTGGCTTGAGTTCGTGAAGGATTATTAGTTTGATATCCAATACCACCCGGGTAAGGCTAACGTGGTAGCAGATGCGTTGAGCCGTAGGCCAGTAGATGAGGTGGCAGGGGTGTGGAAGGCCAAGTGGAAGGAGTTGGGACACTAGGATGCAGTGGCCCGATCATTCATGTCGGTGATGACTGTTACACCACTGATTGTCACGAGAGTGGTAAAGGCACAAGCAGATGACTCGTTCTGTCGGGAGAAGATAGTTCGATTACTAGCAGAGGGAGGCGAGTCCTATACCGTTAGCTCAGACGGGGGATTACGCTTCAATGGGAGATTGGTAGTTCCAGAAGGGGAGGAATTGCGGCACGAGGTGATGGCAGAGTCGCACGGCTCACGGTTCGCGGTACATCCCGGTGGGGACAAAATGTACCAAGCCATGAGACGACAGTATTGGTGGAGCGGGATGAAGAGAGATATTGCCGTGTTTGTTTCTAAATGCGCCACTTGTCAGCTAGTAAAAGTGGATCATCAGAGACCGGCAGGACTTCTACAGCCATTGGAGGTCCTGATGTGGATGTGGGAGAGCATATCCATGGATTTTATCACGGGGTTGCCTACGTCACAGAGAGGTCACGACTCCATTTGGGTAATTATGGATAGGTTGACCAAAGTCGCTCATTTTCTACCCGTAAGGATAAACTACACTACGGGACAGTATGCCCAACTCTTTATTGCAGAGAGAGTGAGACTTCACGGTGTGCCCCTAAATATCGTGTCTGACAGAGACAAGATATTTGTTTCACGATTTTGGGAAAGTTTTCTGGAGGCCATGGGCACGGAATTGCGATTGAGTACGGCTTATCATGCGCAGATCGATGGGCAAACCGAGCGTACAAACTAGATGTTGGAGGACATGCTACGTATGTGCATCATTGATTTCGGGGGTGGATGGGAGCAGTATCTTCCACTGGTGGAGTTTGCTTACAATAAATCCTACCAGTTCACCATTGGCATGGCTCCATTTGAGGCGTTGTACGATAGACCTTGTCGTTCCCCAGCATGTTGGTTAGAGGTGGGGGACGACAAACTACTTGGGCCGGAAGTTATTCAGGATACTTCAGCAAGGATAGAGCTGATACGGAGTCGCATTCGGGTAGCTCAAGATAGGCAGAAGAGTTATGCTGATGCGAAAAGGTCCTTCAAGGAATTTGAAGTGGGGGACCGAGTTTTGCTCAGAGTATCTCCTATGAAGGGGATTATGCGTTTTGGGAAGAAAGGGAAGTTGGCACCGAGATATGTGGGACCATTTCCTATTATTGAGCGGATTGGGCCGGTTGCGTATATACTTGGGTTACCGGAGCATTTGCATCGGATTCATGACGTGTTTCATATTTCCTCGCTAAGGAAATATCTTAGAGACGATTTGGCTCATTCTCACATCGCTTTGGAGGACATCGATCTCCAGCTCGATAACTCCTACGAGGAGGGGCCGATTGCTATTTTGGACCGAAGTGAGCGGAAACTGCGGTCAAAGATAGTCCCGTTAGTGCGTGTTCAGTGGCGACATCATAATGTCGAGGAGTCCACATGGGAGCGCGAGGATGATATGCGCGAACGTTATCCAGAGTTGTTCTTACCAGGTACCTTCTAGTTCCGAATTTCGAGACGAAATTCTGTTATTAGGGGGGAAGTATGTAATACCTCGTATTTTTATGATATTTATTTATGGGATTAATTGAATTAAATGTGAATTAATTTGGGAATTAATCCGGATAAAAATACTAGAGAGATACGAGTTGGTATTTGATTTTAATGAATATATATGGCTATATATGATTATTGAATTATGAAATTTGTCGTGAGATTGAAATACGGCAATTTGGAAATTTTGTTGAGACGCGCGTGACAGTCGCGTCAGGAATATAATTATTTTAATTAAAACAATGAATTTTAATTCTATTAACCGTATGGTCGTTTTGAGTGCGCCAACGCGTTCGGAAGGGTCGAAATAGTCAAAAAACACTAGTCGGGGGTTTAGTTTGGGTCTCGGGGCATTTTAAGGCCATACCGGCAACGTAAAAGGGTAGTTTGGTAATTTTGAATTTTTGGGATTTAAAACCAACGAAAATTAGGAGTTATAATCTGACTTGGTAATTACCCACTAAACCCACTAACTACACCTTATGACCAAATGGGCTACGGGGGTTATTAGAATTAGTTCCAAAGTTTCCTAAGGCAAACCCTAGCCACCATTGTCACCTTGGAGAAGAAGGCTTGTAGAGAGAGAGAGAGAGAGAGAGAGAATCATCCATCAATTCGACATCAAAATTAGAGATATATAAGAGGCAAGTGGTTTAATTTCATTTTTGGCAAAGAATGTTTCTTCCATGCGTAGGAAATTGATAAAATTGTATTATTTTTGGAGATTGTTAAAAACCCATTAAATTGGAATTAGAAACTTGTATTTTGATGAGGAATTGCATGTAGAATTGTATGTAGGTGATTAATATGATGATAATATATTTTGGATGAAACAAAAATGGATTTAATTAGGCTCATTGGGGATTTGACAATTTCTAGGGTTCATGTTCTTGAAATTGGGGAAAACTGTATAGATTTGATATTTGGATGATGTTTAGAATGAATTAACCCTACAAAACACGTTAATATATGACCTAAGTATGTTTAGGAATGATTAGAACCCATGAACAATTGTTGGATTGATGATTAGATGAGATTAGAGGTGAAGAAAAGTTGGAAAAACGAATTTGGGAAAATCTGGGCTCGAAACTGGCCTCTCGTTAGAAGACATGCCCAGGTCGTTCGAACGAGCTTCTAACGAGTTGACAGTTTGACTTCTAACGAGAGGGTTGTTCATTCGATGACTTTCGTTCGAACGAGATCTCGTTAGAAGGCCCACTTCGTTCGAACGAACTCTCGTTCGAACGAGACTTCTAACGAGTTGACAGTTTAGGCTTTTTGGCCTGTTTTGGTTTTGCGTGTCCCGTAACCTTGTTTAATTGTAGAGATAACATTCCCTTGATGATAAATTGGTATAGTTGAGATATTTGGGATATAATGAGGAGTAAAACATAGAAGGTGACTTGAACCAATGGAAATTATGGATTAAGACGTGAGTGTCTATTACGACGTGAGGACAATTGACGGCTTAAATAATTATATTAACCGGGAATATGTAATTGTGCAACATTATAAGTCGGTACGAGAATGAGAAGTGTACCACAAATAAATTACGGTGATTACTAAGATGTGTGTATACTTAGTATATGAATATGATTTTATGTGTATGACATACCTACCATACTTGCTATCACGAGAGGTTTACGTTCGCTTAGGGCCCTCTAATCCTTGTGTTGCCCGAATTTAGATTGGTACCTCGAGAACATAGGTCAGATAAGGACTTATTGGGATGTTAATAAGTCTGCTGATCGTGGGAGCGTAGGTATGTGCGTGACCCATGTGATGTGACTGTGTTCGCCTCCATTGTTTGTGATTGTTGTTATCCGAGAACAATTCCTGAAAGATTCAGAATGCGTGATCCTTATGTACGTGATGTACCGGGATGGATAGCAGAGTATGTGTGCACCGCAGCTTAGTCTCGGGGTGCTTGTATTGTATATTTATGATGTGAATAATATACACTTAAATAATGGGAACTTTCATGTTGGTATTGTGAATATAATTATGTTAATGTTTTGAGAAATCATAACGGGTTAATCGATGGTGAAATGTATTGCTACTAATTGGGAATCTGAGTTTAAGTAAATCCCTCTATTTAATTGATAACGTTAGAAGGTATAATGGGAATTTAGTAGTAAGGGTTAGAACTTATTACGGTTCGGTTAGATATGTATGTCACTTAGTTGGGTACGGTACGTTAGGAGTGCACAAATTAGTCGAGAGGTGAGTACTTCATGTGATTGTACGTCCTAACATGTATTTTGCATTCATTATTTTAATGTTATTAAAACACTTGCTGTTTTTAAAATAATCCCCACTTTCGGGCTCTGACCCGTTTGCTTCCAAATCTAATTTTTGTAAAAACCATTTTAGGTGCCCAGCCACAAGGACACCATGCTAATTAGGATTGTCATTCAGGTGACGAGCTGTAGCTGTTTGTGGAAGTTACAGGACCTTGCTAGTAGACGCTTCTTTCATCTTGACTCCATATTCAGGATTCATCAGTTGTAGGGCATGTCGCCCATTTCTATTACAAACATTTCCTATTTCAATTTTTCAAACTATTTGGCATGTAATTAATTCAGGTTACATTGTTTTACTTAGTTCAGTTGTGGGATTGTTGTGAGGAGTTTTCCTCCAGACTTATTATTACTGTTGTTGGTTAGTCTATTGTTTCGTTATGGTGAATGTTGTTATTCTATCATTATTCTTTTTATTGCTTGTTAATCAGATTTAACTTAAAATTTGGCAACTCACTTTTTAAATACTAGGTGGTTAGTAATCATTAAAATGTTTTCGACAGTGATGCTATTAACTGGACCAACTTGGCATTTTTTATTAATTTAATATAGGAGTAGCTACCCGGTATTTAATTAGTCGGGGTGTCACAGTTATGTCAAAACTAGGGTGGTAAAACTAAGTAATTCTAATTCCTTTACCTTTATCCTAAAGCAAAAATTTCATTGGTCATGGTATTAGATAGATTTTCGGATGAAGGGGAAGAAATTTGGTCTTGTAGTCTTTAACATGAAGCTTTTGGGGACAAACAGACTATAACAAAATACATTTTTGAATGGGATAAGATTGTATAATCTTATGTATATTTTGATCATACTTGTTCTCTTATATAGGTATCAATTAAAGTACTTTATCATGAGCTCAGCATAGTGAAAGACGCCAAACCACTGAAGCTGAATCAAAGGGATGTCCTGGAAAGAGGAATGTAGCCATTGAGGTAAAGGTTGACAAACTCAATAAGGACAAATTCATGGATGACGTGAAATACCCATGTTGGTTATCGAATGTTGTGATGGTGAAAATTAAAAATGGGAAGTGTTGTATGCATGTAAAATTCACATAACTTAATAAGGCATGTGTCAAGGGCCGTTAACCATGCCCCAAATTAAATAGTTTGTTGTTGCCAATGTTTGGCACCAGTTTTTGTATTTTAGGATAATTATTCAGGGTGGAATCAAATTTCAATGAAGTAAGAGGATAGAGAAAAGACGTTTTTCATAATTAACTAAGACACATAAGAGGATAGAGAAAAGACGTTTTTCATAAATAACTAAGACACATAGTGCTACAGCGTTATGCCCTTTGGCTTAAAAACATTGGAGCAACATACAAAATGTTGGTTAACTAAGTATTCAGGGAGAAGATCGAGAAGAATATGGAAGTCTACATCGATTATATTTTTACCAAAAGTAAAAAGGCGGACGCCCACAATCGTAACCTCAGCTAGATGTTCGATGTAATGGAAAAGGGGTATTGAAGATAATTGCGTGTTTCGCATCCAAGCAGGGATGCTTCTAGGGTTCATCGTTAATAAAATGTGTATTGAATTTAACCTTGCTAAAATTAAGGGCCTTGTGATTTCCCAAATCTAGTTGTGAATGGGGAAAACCTTGTTATACTTGGATTTCATTTACGAAAGTCCCTTTTTTAAATAAACACTTGACTTATTGATTTGTGTCAAATAATATATTTAATTTAACTAATGAAATGATGTCCAGCTTATGAAATTCAGAAGAACATTTGAGATAAAAAAGTTTTGTAGTTTCATGGAATAAGTAACAACTAAAGTGGAATTAATACAATCCTGAATTATTAAATCCCAAATTAAAGTACTTATGTTAAAGAAAAATGATAAAAAAAAATTCTTGAAATTTAGTTACAAAATTAAAATAAACGTGGCAAATATCCAATTGCATTGATAACTCGACTTTCCTATCCTGTTATACTAATCATTTCTTCTGCCTGAAGTACTTGAGGGGTGTTTGAAAAATGGTGGGGTATGAGCTTATGCCCAGTTGGATAAATACTAGTAGTGTATATATCGTATAAATAGGTATTTATACATATAAAATATATTTTAGCAATTATGAAATAATCCTTTATTTTATTAAGTGTTCTCGTGCTAGATGTATCATAACCATGCAATGTGTATTATGATCATGCAACCCGAGCGATGAGACCAATCTCACTCAATCTTTCTTTTAATAGTACATGTATCCCGTTAATAAAACCATTAATGAACTTTCTCATTTTCCAAGTTGTTTCTTAAACTTGCCTTTAAATTAATGAGTGTCGTGCTCAAAATCACCTTTTCACTTCCTAATCGGGGTACTATTCACATGTATATTTATGGCCTTTTGCCAACTACTATAATGATGCAATATGATCATGATCAGTGGTCTTAGGTCTAATCATAAGCCTAAGCTAAAGGATATGGGCCCTCCTTAAATTTCCCAATTACCTATGAGTACATTTTACCTGTTACATCCTTCTAACCCCAATATCTTCTTTTAAGCCTCTTTTTCTTTATTTCCTTTTACTGGACGATGAGGCTAATTACCCAGGACAAGACTAGTACCAACACTTAATTTTCAAGTTTCATACTTTATAAAAAGTTCATTTTCATTTTACCTTTAACTTTGTATTTCTTCTTTGAAAACAACCATATTTATCATTCCTTGGGAATATAACCTTTTAGTTCAAATACCCGTTTTGTACACTTCAACTTGCTTTTCACTACTCATGCACACTTATAAACTTGCATTTTATAACTTGGCCAAAAATGATTTTTTCATCTTTACTTCACAAAACATGAGTTTCCATCACCTAAAATCAAATTCTTTAATTAGATTCCTTTAGTTTGGAGAAATTTTTTATAAATCATCCTTACATATAAAATGACACTTTTGTATTAAAATATTACTTTTGCCATTTTAAGACGATGTTTCCAACTTGTCATCTTTGCACTTTCTACCATGTTTCTTATCGTTTTATGTGTTTATATTACACCAATTCGTACTTTTACCAAAAACACTTTGCTACTTTCACTTTTCGTCCATTATTCCATGCTCTTTAAAGACTTCTTCACATAAATTGTATTATTTCATGTTATTAACATTGTAAAATTATCAAATTTATCCTTTTATTTTCAAAAGAATATTTATTTAACCCATTTATCCTAACTACATAAGTTTATGTTCATGAAAGTGAGATTTTATGTCGATAAACCAAAAAAATGTTGGCGTGCTTTAAACTCTAGAAAATGGAATATGGATGTATGGGATATTAATGTTAACGTGTTGATAAGAGAGATGAAGCTTTGGTTAGGAAAATGGAGGGGGGAGAAAGAGAACAAAATGGGTTTGTAGTTGATTTAGCTGTGTAAAAATGGTGGAATGAGTGGGTTATGTATCCCACTTCTCTCTCTTATAAATTCACCAATCCTTTTATAAATGACCCTGAAACATGTAGTTACGATACCCTATGCCAAATGAAATAGAAAAATGATTAAAAGAATGGATGAAAATCCTCCAATGTTGGCATCCCACCCAACTCAAATTGCTCCATTTTTCTAACTAAACTTTGGATAGGAAATGCCTTCAATATGGGTCGGAACTTTATTTCCCGAAGACTATGATGAAGGGAAAGTTTTCCAATATTAAATTTTACAACACATGGAATGTTATCATATTTTTATGAGAATGTTTATTTTGTTTTGACGAAAAACCCATTATTATATATTTTTAATTTCCTTCTTTTATCCTTATGATATTATAATGCATAAGTAATTATGAATATGTAAATTATTCCATTTAATTTCTTTAATTCCCATTAAAATTCATAACTCAATTAACCCACATAACGCGATACGCGATAGACAGAAATTGGTGACTTTCTTAATTATAAAAGAGCCAGGTGTTACAACCTTCCCACCTTGGGGAATTTCGTGCCCAAAATTATAACATAGTATCAACCTCTTTAAATAATCCTGGATGACTTCATAAACTCAACTCAAAATCTCAAGTCATTCCTGTATCTCGTATTCACCCTACACGACATAAATAATGGGGTTATCTTTGTTATTAAACCTATTGGCTATAGCCCATTATCGACATGAGTCTAATCACAAAAGAACATCATTATGAACTTTTAGATATTTCACATTCACTGTGTGTGACAATTCTGACAAACATTTTCACCTTCAAAGTATGGAACACATTATGGGATCATAAACTTTGAGCTGAGAACTCTAGATTTATAAGTTACCGAACCAACTTTCCCTGAGGACTGAAGGTTATATGCATTCCGATCCTAGTATTGTCCTCGTTCCCAAAATGGTTAACCCATGGCCAAAATCGACACAGAGCACATGACCATCTAAATCCTTGACTGCTTCATGAAATCTCATTAGGTATTTTACGACACTCATGCGACTTTCTTTACATGACCCAAACTTCAACATACATGCAGTTCCTTACATGTACAATAATACCTCTAGATATTTTTCGTGATTACTTCATGAAACCTCATTAGGTATTTTTTTACACCGAGTCACGAGATTTAATTTATTTCACCCAAAATTAAACATCCATGAGGTTCCTCGCGTGTACATCGATAAATCTAGTTCCTCTAAAACATCTAACATTTTCCTTCCTAGGTCTTATAATCAAATGGTCACTTCATAAGAACTTTCTTGAACTCCTACCCATCATAATTCTTATCCTTTAAAGTCATGATGACAACCCTTATCAATACTATTACCTGAAATGAAATTTATACATATAACCATAAGATACTTTCTTGGTTCAACATTTATCATATATTGTGTCACTACCAAACAAGTCTTTTATAATATCCCACTAGGAATCATAAATCTACTCATTGACCCACAACATTCCAGTTGTTTAAAATATCTTAAAATGCATTTACTTAATATATTTACATTGATAAGTCTAATACACTTTCCATACACTCGTATCACCAATGTTTTATATAGCTAAATATGTTAGGTCCTTGACCTTTCCCGAATTTAAACATAGGTAAATTATTAGCTACATCATAATGGCATAATACCATGTAATTTATATGTGCCGATATCACCCATGATAACTTCTCGTGCCATGGAATCAAATAACCATCAATGCCTCCTAATTGCCTCCTAAAATCTGAGAATGAATCTACATGGTCACTATTTATCCTAATTTAGACTCACGATCATTCGCTCGCCCCACTAAGAAGGAAACATATAAACTAGTGCAACTACTACTTTATAATGCAAACACTTTAAACCTTAGGAGCTACCAAGGATAGTCCTATCGACCCAAATGTCACCATTTATCCCAAGTCAACCATCAAATCACATGTAATGGAACCTTATTATCCTTTACACACTCTATGCATCTTAATAATTTTATAACTCATCACCCTGGACTATCAAGAAGATTTAATGTATAGTTATTCACTAATCGTTCCGTATTTAACAATTGGCGAACATTGTCTTTACCTCTACAGACAATAAAATAGTTATAGTTTTTTTACAAACAACACAATCATCTGTACTATATAAACATGTGATGTATAGGTTATGAACCCCATTATTATCCAATGTGGGTCCATGTATGTTTATCATTACTTACATTATTACTAAAATCCTTTATCTACAACTAAGGGATTTTCCCAATTAGACCGAGATCCTTAACCCAGACCATTGTCCTAAGTCAAACAAAGACTTGACAATCTTTATAAGAAAGAGGATGCTATTGTGAAGCAATACAATACTTCCCTTCTTAGAAGATATACCCACTCATTTATCTTTAATGAAGAAGGTATGCTACAAACTAATAATGAACACTAACAGTTCTCCATTATTCCTTATTAGTATGGCATGTCGTAACTTTCTAATCCTGGTGGTTCATATTTCAACATGCAATCATTATCCATGTGTTTAGACTCTATTATATTTGTACACTCTATTAAAACACCATTCCAAGTATTGAATATTTTTACACTATATTATACTTTTTTAACTATTAAAACATATGTTTAGACTAACAAACTTTCCGTGTTGAGCCGCTATATTAACATTTTTATCTCCAAGGGTCCACTTGAATCATTCTATTATGTGAAGGGTCCTTAAAACTAACGAATTTAAATACCATTACTAATCTCATGCATAACTATAGCACGATGTTATATAACCTTAAATTTTGATTATTAAGTTGAGAAACTCCATCATCTTGATGCCTCACTCATGTAAATAAGCATTTTTTAAACACCGAATTCACTTTTATGGAATTATACCAAAACTTGAACCCGAATATCGAAGGGTTAAATATTGTTCTAATGAACAACTATTACTTTTCTTGTAGAAAAAAACAATCTAATACCTTAGCTTAGAAAGAATATGACTAATTACCTTTTATATGAAAGTGAAACTCAAGAGCACAATCTAACACTCACGTATCATATGCCCTCAAAACCAAGTTGTGATGCATCGAATTCGGATGTCAATGTGAAAAGCCTTTTTATTCTTTTATTTCATTTAAGAAAATCCCCTTTTGAAATAAACACTTGACTTATTGATTTGTTAGAAGAATATATTTAATTTAAATAATGAAATGATGTCTAACTTATGAAATTCAGAGGAATACTTGAGATAAAAGACTTTTTCAGTTTCATTGAATAAATAACAATTAAAGTGGAATTCATACATTCCTAAAATATTACAGTACCATATTAAATTACTTGCATTAAATTCAAATGATAAAAACCATTGTTCGAAATTAAATGACATAATGAAAATGAGCAGTGAAAACGCTCTAATTTCATCCATAAGTTTCATTTCTTTTCCCCTTATCCTTGTTGTGTCCTGTAAATCAAATAGAGGGGCATTGGAAAATGGCGGGATATGAAAGAATGACCAGTAAAAGAAATACTATCAGTGTGTATATCATACATAGATATATTTATACACAAAATATATTCTAGTAATTATGAAATCATCCATTATTTGATTAAGTGTTCTCATGCAAGATGTATTGTAACCACGCAGTCGACATTATGACCATACAACTCAGGCGATGATCACACACACGCACCTAATATTTCTTGTAATACTACCCATATCTCATTAATTTAACAATTAACATGCATTACCATTTTTCAAGTTGTTTCATAAACATGTTTTTACATTAATGAACGTTGTGATCAAAATCATCTTTCCACTTCTTAATCGGGGTACCAATCCCATGTATATTTATCGCCTTTCATTAACTACCATAATGATGAAATATGCTCATGATCAGCGGTCATGGGTCTAATCATAATCTGCACCCTAGGGCTCCGAGCCTTCCTTAAATTTCACAGTTACCCCTGGGTGTCTTTTACTTGTTACGTCATTATAACCGTTTTTACTTTCTTTCTTTCTCATCCATTTTTAATCCTTTTTCCTTTAGTTGCTTATATTCACCGATGAGGCCCAATACCCGGGACAAGACTAGTCCCAACACTTAAATTTCAAGTTTCACACTTTATCAAAAGTTCGTTTTCATTTTACCTTTAATTCGATATTTCATCTTTGAAAACAACCTTATTTTTCATTTCTTATGAAACTTAACCTTTGAGTTCAAATTCCCGTTTTATGCACTTTAATGTGATTTTTACTATTCATAAACACCTATAAATTTTCATTTTATAAATTTTGCCAGAAATGCTTCTTTTCATCTTTGCATTACAAAACATGAGTTTTCATTACATAAAATCTAACTGTTTAAGTATAGTCATTTAGTTTGGAGAATTTATTATTAAATCCAACTTTCACATAAAATGAAAAAAAAAAATCAGAAACATTACTTTTGCATTTCAAGACTTATATCTCCAACTTATTATCTTTGAATTTTTTACATTGTTTTTTTTATCATTTTATGTGTTAAAATTACACCATTTCATGATTTTACCCCAAACACTTTGCTACTTTAACTTTTAGTCCATTATTTCATGTTCTTTTAAGGACTTTCTTTATGTAAATTGTATCTTTTCATGTGATTAACATTCTATAACTATCAAGTTTATCATTTAATTTTCAAAAGATCATTTTGATACACTTTCCACGTATTTAACCCATTTATTTCAACTACATAAGTTCATGTTCTTGAAAGTGAGGTTTGATGCCAATAAAACCCAATAAAAGCACCCTACTATTTCTTCATAAGTTCAACATAACATTTTGTCATGAATTAAATAAGTTTAACATGATTTATCCAAGAAATAATTAACTTAACATTATGAAATTTGTACTTCTTTCGAGCTTTAATTTTAATCAATTTTAATCACATATTTTCCAACATAATATCATATGTACTAATAATAGGCATAAATAAGAATGTTAATCATATATATATATATATATATATATAGCATGCTTTAACTTAAACTTGAAAATAGTGTAGAACCCCTATCTCCTGAAGATTGAAGAAGAGGATGAACAATAACCAAGCTCCAACTTTCTGAAATTTGTTCTTATAAAACCACCTTATACAATAAAATAATTCCATTAACACCCCCTTAAAACTCTGGAAAATGGATAATTAATGTACAGTATATTGAGGTTGATGTGTGTAGACAAGAGAGGGAGCTTTGGTTGGGAAAATGGAAGGGGAAGAGAAAAACCCAAATTGCGTTTGCATGTGATTTAGCTCAGCAAAAATGGAGGAATTATTGTATTACGTATCCCACTTTTCCCTATCATAAACACACCAATCCTTATACAAATGTTCCCTAAACATCTAGTGACGATACCATATGCCAAATATAGTAGAAAAAAGGGTGAAATAATGGATGAAAATCATCCAAAGTTGGCAGCCCACCCAAATTAAATTCATCCATTTTCTTTACTAAACTTCACACAAAAAATAACCCTAATATGGGTATAAATAATTTTTCCCGAAGAGGCCAAAGATGAGAAAGTTTTCCAGAACTAAATCTTACATTTCATCGAAGTTTTTTAGATTTTCTGAGCACTTTTATTTTGCCATTATTATTATTATATTATTATTATTATTTATTTTTTTATCCTTAACATATTCCAATACATAAATAATTATAAATATTTAAATTATTCCAATTAATTTATTTGATCTCCATTAAAATTGGTAACTCAATTAACCCAAGTACCGCAACACGTGATGAACATAAATTTGCGACTTCTTATTTATAAATGAACCTGGTATTATAGGACTCATCAACACAAGTCATTGAGAAATAAGAAGGAAATAAAGAGGTTGACATGTAATGCTGAATAGATTTGTGTCACAGGTGACTGACCGATGTCTTTCATTCTTCGAGGTTTTGAGAAAAACCTTATAAGGGAATGATGAGTATGAGAAAACATTTTAAGAATTAAATAGGTACCTATGATCTCCAACATTGCTCTCTAGGTTGATCCCTGGTGATAATTTGTACTTGTACTTAACGGTTTCTATGTCAACAGTCAGCTCAGGACTAGTAAGGTGAAAAGACGGAGTGTAAAAGCCCGTCTATTAAAGGATCAAACCGTACAAAAGAGCTAAAATTAGGTACCCAGGATTGGAGAATTTGGCTTTAGCATTCATCGAGGCATACATAAGAATTAAGCCATATTTAAGGCTCACATGATCCTTGTGTATACTAATCAACCCCTCAAACAAGCCATCCAAAAGCCTAAAAAATTTGGTAAATTAATGGCATGGGTGGTGGAACTATGGGAGCTCGACATTCTGTATGGGACGAGGATGGCGATAAATGGGCAAGACATAGGACTTTTCATAGACAAATTCAATTATGAAGAGGAGGTGGTGGAAAGATAAGATGAATGTGAAGTTACCCCAACTCCAGCCACTTATATAGTAGAATCCTCTACAAGACTAGTAGATAAGGCTCGCTACTTAGAGAAAATGAACAAGATATTCAAGAATGGTTCATTCGTTAAGGGAGATTTTAATGAAGGAACGCGTCATGTTTAACGACAGTGGTGTAAGACTCATTGTCACTACCCTAAAAGGAGTCGATGTGGAATACATCTTGAGGTTGCAGTTTAAAGCCTTTAATAATGAGGTCGAGTACGAGCCACTAGTGGCAGGACTAGTACTAGAAGCATCACTAGGAGCTAAAAATCTATGAGTCCACGGTGAATCACAACTACTGGTCATCCAATTCTTAGGTATTTATGGGGTAAGAGAAGAGATGATGTTAAAATTTCTATCAAGGGTGAAGATGTTTTTAATAAATTCATTACATGTAGATAGTGAGGATAATCATAACAGAATAATCATGAGTTAATTCCCTCACTCATCTGGCTTCGAGGACTAGAGTTAAATTGATGAGGACCCTTCAAATACAAATCGTTTTAAATCACAGCATTGAAGTGGAAAGTGTACACATTGTGGAACTAAATATAGGACCATATTGAATGGACCCGGTCAAATTTTATTTAAGAACTAGTGAGGTTCTGGATGATTTGAATGAGGCTCAAGGGTTACTTTACAAAGCAGCAAGGTACATGATGGAAGATGGAGTATTATTTCAATTAGGGTTAGTGTTACTATTCCTTTATTATACACAAAGTATTGTTTAAAAGAGGGTTTGTGTTACCATTCCTTAGTTGTGTTCATCCCACAGAGTTACAATATCTGATCAGAGAGGTTCATGAAAGATTATGTGGTTCACATGCAGCTAGAAAGTCGATTGCTAAGTTGGTAGCAACACGGGGCTATCAATGGCCCATAATGAAGCAGGATTTCACTACATATGCAAAAAATTGTGATAAAGTCCAAATATTTGTTGTGATTCACCAAAGACCCTTGGCATCACCCACGTAAATAACCTACACTTGGCCCTTTCAACCTCATTTGGCCGTTACTGAAGACTAATAGGAGTTTAAGATGCCTTGTAGTGGCAGTTAACTATTTCACTAAGTGGGTAAAGGCCGAGTTGATGATTGACCTCAACCAACCCAATACCTTTTAGTTTTTATGGAAGCATATAATATATCGATACTGAATGTCCTATGCATTTATCACCGACAATAGAACCCAATTTGGTAATGAATGGTTTGACGCATATTGCACAGTATCTAAGACTTGAAAGCCTCATTCCTCTCCAGGTCACCCGTAGTGAATCAACCAAGTAGAGATGAATAAAAAGACTCTCACATATAGTATGAATAAATACTTAGAAGATTCAAAAGCGAACTAGATAAACAAGTTACATAGTGTCTTGGGGTCGTATAAGATAACCCTTAAGACTACCACTATGGAAACTCTAATCATTTTAGCATTTGGATCCAAAATTGTTGTCCCAATAGAAGTGCTTTTTCCAAGCCATATTTTTTTAAACATCAATTCACTAGTGCGCGCTTTTATGCATCAACGGGACTTATACCTGGTGAACAAGTCAGGGGGAAAGAAGCGTTGAGGGTTATAATTTATCAGCGGAGGATGGACATATTCTACAATAAGAGAGTCATCGAGCACATTGAAGGAAGTAAAATTGGTATTGAAGAAAGTAATTCAAAATCGTAATGAACTAAAAGAAAATTGTCATTGCTCGTACAAGGTTAGTTCATTAGTATGATATGGGATGTACTAAATTGAGACATTTTAATGGGAGCCCTTTAATTATCACTAGAACGCCAAATAAATTAGGAAGTAGTATTACTAAGGAGAGAAAAGTTAGGAAATGAGGAACAAAAATAAGAATTTAATGACAATACACTTTCTAAAACTTATGTTATCATAAATTAAAGATCCAGTATTTCTCTGCAAATTATTACTATTCAAATACCATGTCTTATATTATAGATTACAAAGATTCTCAGTCGTAAAAGATGACCAGGAAGCCTCGGCCAAATCATTCTCAATGAAGTTTATAATAATTAGCGAACTACGATCAGACCATATATCATGAGGTCCCTAGTCCTTCTGACAAGTCATAATCTCAAAATTGTCCTATCCATGGATAATCAGTGTTATCACCAGGTCTATGGGCGGGCCTAAAACCCTGTAAATTAACTAAATAACTAACATATCCCATAATGGATAAGCATATCTTGAACCATAGCCAAAGACAATGCAAGAAAAAATGACACGAGAACAATAATTCAACTTTCCCTTAGAAAAACCCTTCTTGGGTAGCATTTTATGACCATCATAGTCCATTGGAAAAAATGAATCAAGAACACATATTCATCCACCGGTAGCTATTAAAAAGGTCGAGTCAAATAGGACACGACCAGAAGACCAATAAATGATTTGAATACTATCAAGACAAAAATTTAAAGCTCAAAACAATGTTCTTAATACAAAAGCCAAAATCATTATGCTAAAAACATGTTACAAGGTAAATAAACTCTAAATAACATAAATTATTGGGGGAAACAATTTGGCCAAGAAAAATAGTTAAGTATAAAACCATAAATATGCATTTCAATAATAAGAATGATAATTAATAATGCATTGGAATAGTGTTAAAAAATTACAAGACAAAAATATTAAAGCTTCACAAAATTAGAGATCAGGAGGGATTGGTGAGGAATCAAAACCAGGGGGAATGATGAGATATTGGACACCATAGGATCTTTAGCATTCTCTTGAGTTACCACCCTAGGTACCAAAGGACGAGTCAACTTGTTCAATGTCTGCTTGGCTGGGGAAATATTGTTGGCCTCTTGGATTAGCACATTCACACCCATTTCATCACATTGACCAAGGTCATCGCTTCATCATCTTCTCCTTCCTAAGAATCGATGACATCTTCTATACCATGATGTTGCTTCAAGACACCCTTCTTAAGTTTTGGCGCATGCTTCTGCAAAATAAGACATCTTCTCTAGAATATATTCTTGTGAAACCTTATACTTCGCAATAGAAAACTCATAATCCTTGGACACATCATCCCCCAAGATTTAAGTTGTGACTACATCCAACCATGTATTCTCCCTAACCTTCATTAACTTTCCCTTAACATCGGTTTGTCTTCTCTTATATATCATCCCTATCCCTTGTAGCCTCTACCTGAGAAGTGGTTAGATCCTTGACCAAGCTCTTAACTTCAGTATTAATCTCCTTATTATTTTTCTTTTCATTATTAAAAATAGACGCATGCTCCACAAACACAAATGCACACTCTCGGAGGACCGTGGAAGCCATAGATTGTTGCAAAAGAAAATAAATATGAGATCATATGACAGTTAGAACTTCATAAAACTTATTAAAATATTTAAAAATTACCTGGAGGGACTTTTCATGTTTGTAACACAAAAGAGAGTAAGTATCCATGGTTTTGAGATATTTGAAATCAAGAATTTGACCATCATAGCCCAACTGAACCAAATAATTTTCCATATGGACCAAGATGGAGTTATTTTCCATATTTAACATATTATAGGAAACAGGAGCATTGGGATCCATTTTATAAGCATCCATCTCAGAGTAATGGAAGGAAGCTTTAGGTCTAGCATTTTTGGCTAGGTAATGAGATTGGCCAACTTATATCACGATAGGCTTCTTCTTAACCTTATTGAGATAAAAAATTTAGCCTTTTTAAGATCAGGGAAAGTATTCAAGGGATCAGCTACTCTTTTCTTAATTTTGTCTTGAATAACAACAACCTTATTTTTAATAGCATCGGCCAACTATTTGCAAAGAAGGATGAGGGTTGCACAATCATCTTCTTTTGGCTTCAACCCCCAGATGGAACTAATTTAAAAACATGAAGTAGAAGGGGTAGATGTTGTGCCAGAAATGTGCAAGAGTTAGTGAGTGTATAAACTGGAAAATTGGAAAAACTCACACTTAAGAAATACCACACACCTTCCTCAACTTATCTCTCAACCTTGGCCTGAGTGTCGTCTTCTGCGTGAACTTTGGCCTCATAGTAGACTCATCCATTAAGATTGGCAAACAAGAAAATATCTTCAAACAATAAACGATTAGGCCAGCAGTGATTTTCCACTAGTCTTCTTTATACAGTTGAAATATTAAGAGAATTTTCCACTACAGACAAACCAAGATAGCTTAAGTGATAAGTCTATTAAGAAGGAAAAGTGAAATGAGTACAAGATAAAAGTACAAATTTTTTCAGACCATTCTAATCTTGAGGAACCCTAGATGTCTTTGTAGCTTCCTTCGAGTCGAACTCCTAATTTCCCTTGAGGTAATACTACTTATTACAGGTTTGGGCCATTTTGACCCAAAAAATAAATTAGTTTTGGGGGAGAGAGGTAATAATATCTGAGGTTTTTTGACATTGTTCTTTATCCTGAGAATATATCCATATATTTCAAAATCAATTAGAAATCTAAGACTTCTCTCTAGTAAATCATTCATCCTAAGAATGTCATGTTAGATTTCAAGGGGAGCTGAGTCAGAGATACCCCATAACCCTTTAAGATATATTTAATTATACAGTGTAATGGACTATGAATCCCTACATCTAAGGAAGAAAATGGAAAGAAAATATTAGCGACATAAGCCCTTCTATTCTTATAAAGCAGTCTACAAGTAATGTTCACCAGAATATTGTACAAGTATTATAACTCCATGAGATCCGGATAAGTAACTTCAAAAATATAGTTATTTACATAAGCCTCAGAGGGATCATATAAACTACTATCAGACTGAGAAGGGGTGGCCTTTAACACTTTTCCTTTGATAATTTAGATTCTTTTAGGGTTACAACCACTAGTGAGATTGTAGGATTTGAGGGGTGTTTATAATATAAAGCTTCCTTAATGGAATCCCTAGTCACAATCATCTATTCTTTCAAGGTCTTATTGCCATAATTTATCCTACTTCATCACTACTTCCACCATCATCCAGACTTATGGGGTCCAATAACTCCGATATGTTATACTTGGTGTCTAGGGGCTGGGGAATTAACCCAACTAAAGAAGTTATATTAAAAGGATTGAATAAAAAGTCCTCAAGGGTACTCCCATGAGGGAGAAAAATTACTAGGGTTATAGACATAAGAGGTTCAAAGGAGTAATTGTTGTTATAGTTGTGGATTAGTCTCAACACCCTCTCAACCAACTGATAAGAACTCATAAATGGACAAATAACTGAGAAATAATAAGAATCTAGAGAAACCTCCAACCGCAAATGAATAATTTGGAAAAAAAATAAAAAAACACTAAAAATAGGAATTCATATAGACAATAAACTCAAAGGCTATCTATATTTCAAGATCCACCAGGAAATTCCACAATCAAATCCAAAAGACAACAGCAATCAAAACTACTTAAAACTTTCAATAGAGAAAATACAAGAATGATAAAAAAAAAGCATATAAATTAGAAAAGAAGGAGCAAGGGGTACATGATATCTCTGAAAATCAAGAGAGAGTGATAAAATTGCAAATGCACACCATGACGATTGGAAAAACAAGATGCACTCATCCAAAATGATAGAAATAGATAAACGTTTGGCCGAAAATGGGGAAGCTTGGGAGCGAAGGAAAACATTCTTTCTCTTAAATGTTTGATGAATGAAACGAGATTGAAAAGGTATAAAATAAATAAAATGAGATGTTTAAATATTCTTGGATGGAAAAATTACTTGGTGTAAAACTGTGATGTAATGTACCTCAAATGATGTGTGAAAACCTTTAACTATGCCCATATTGCCACAAACGTATGTACTGTAATAAGTACTTACCGCTTTATCCAATGATTGACACATGGTGGTCAAAATAACAAGAGAAATTTTCAAACCACATAAGGAAAAGTTGTCGGTAACTGACGAGAGAACGGGTATCCGAGCCAATAACATTTTACAAATAAATACTTCACTCACCCATGTTACTAAGAACCCACCTAAAAGGAAATGCTCTCTAGGTAATTTGATACTAGCTAAAACTGTGAGCAAAGCATTAGGGGCTATTATTGCACCCTAAATATAGGGTGACTTCTGGAACAACCAGAAGGTGACACTTGGCTTCATTAATATGCAAGCCAGATACTTCTTGTATTGAAGGAGATGAGGAGACTTTGGCAGTCGGATCATATTGTGCTCGTCTCAAATAGAGAAAATGGAACCATATTGATTCTATTAGTAAACATTGTTAAGCATGCACCTTGTTACTTGACGATGTTAGCATCTTGATACACGTGTAGTGGAAAGAGACATGCAAATACTCCCTATGTGACAATAACTAACTAATGATTATTCTCACTTAGTTTGTAAAATGTGTTCTCACCTCACTTATAAAGGTGATATAGGCATCCCAACCCCATCTCTAATCTCTCTCTCTCTCTCTCTCTCTAAATAGCCTATAAATAGCACACACTATCCACATGTGAGGTATGATAATTTTACTTACTGTTATACCATCCAAATTTAGAGAGACCTTTAGAGCTTGTAAATTGTACTATTGAATGGAATTTTCAAAGTAATCAATAGTCAGAACATAACATGTGGGCGTATATACCAATTTGGGCCGAACCATGTCAATCTTGATCCTTCCCTTTCCTTATTTAATGTGACACCCTGTAAAATTCGTAAATATGTTGATCAGGTCTAATAAAAAATTATGCGAATAAAAAATTAAATATCATTCTAAGCCTTATTGAAAATAAAACTAACTGGAGAAAACAAATATTACACAAGTAAGAAAACTAACCTATACACATCTGATACCATAATAGATAGTAATAAAATCTACTACAAATTATACAACTGTATCAATATATTAATATACTAAAACATTACAACTACAAAAATTTGACGCGACTGAATATAAAAAATAGTAAACAAAGTGAGCACATAGGCTCAAACCCTACACACTATAAGAACAGCAAGGAAGTGGAGATCATCACGACCTGATCAGGGATGACAGTGCACTAGTGGCTAATATCCTGAAAAATATTAATAGGTGACATTAACAAAAAGTCAATGTAGTATAATAATTGAATTGATTTTTGGCTTCAATATAACTACATACCTTCTTCCAATCTTTTAGTTATGTTTAAGTTAACCCAAACCAAAACAACACTAAATATTACACGCATCTATTCCCAAGCCCCTATGTTCCGCATGATTAATTCTTAATCATTGCTATAGACATTTATGTACCAATTCCATTTTTTTATTTGTTTATATGTGACAATTTTATAATGTCACGGGGTAAAGTAGTCTCCACATATATGTCCACATAATACAAGTACTTCCCATACATATACCTCGTAAAAGGGTAACATAACGAAGGCCTATCCTACCGCCTTTTAGGATTGCTCGTATGTACTAGGCATATTCATAGGTTATTACATACCTATAACCTCTCAATAATCTACTATGGATTGTTTTTAATCTTCACAAAAGTCATATAGCCCCATAACCAAAGCTATATAAAAGGATCAACCAACACTTTAACAATACAACATGAATTACAACACATAGTTTCGAGATAATCATAACCATGTCAAAAAGGTCACCATCGAATGAGTGTATCGGTCTTCGTTGCTCTCTCCCCATAAGGATATATCCTCTAGACTGTATCCAATAAGTACACACACCCGCTATGTAACAAATAATACAAAACAAGTAATCCTACACAGTTAAGGGTTACAGGTTTGAATTCCAGGTTTAATACCCTAATTAAACTCATTTAATTAAAAGTTAAATTTTTAGATTGAATGGCATGAGATATCCTCATTCGAGCGAGAATACACTGGTCATTTCAACGAGTTCCCAGTGTCGTTTGAACGAGAATCTAATTATCTTTCAAACGAACTCCCCTTTTTATTTGAACGAGAATCCCCCTTCGTTTAAAAAGAGGCTATAATATCATTTGAACGAGATTATGATAGAATCATCATATTCCCCTAAAAAGAAGACATTGTTAGCGTAAAACTACATTTCATGCTTATAAGCATCTCCAAACTTTAATTTCTAAGTGGATAAATGTTCCAATCGCAACCCTAATCAATTTGCAATTGTTTTATATTAATCTTATATGAATTTAAGATTTAAATATTAATTACCATCTCAATAATCAAACATATAATTATATCCCAATCCCACCCAATTAAAGATTATAACACAAAATTAACATGGCTTACAATCCTCTAACACGAACTAACATATCTTCATCATCAATCAAATGAATTCTAATGTGAATCATTATTTAGGAATGCAATTAAATAATATTCTAAAAACATGGATTTTATCATATGAACCAATTAACATAACCTCAATTATAAAATTATAGTAAATAAACTTTCCTTGAACATAGATATGAGATTCGAATCAAATTAACCCAATTCATTATTATCCAAGTCCCCTTGCCCCCAATTTCTTACTCTTCAAGTATTATCCTCTTTCTAGACTCACTTTAGACTTAGGGTTTTCTCTGTAATGTGTTAAGAATGAAATAAGCTAACCAAAATGCCCTTTTTTTGTCATGTTAGCTATGAAATTAGGGTTGGGCCCCTTATTAACCTGACCCATTAATCCCAACATCATCTCTAAATAGTCTACAGTCTTTATGGGACTTAAATCCCAACTTTTTAAGGTGTAATCAGACATTCAACATGTCTCTAATGTCACTCCAATTACCCCGCCAATATAATTATTTTTTATTTTTCTAAATATTTATTTTTTCATTATTATATTTCAAAAATAATAACATAATTTTAGTGACGTCGCCAGTCACTCCAGATATATACACACAAATACACAAAGATATAATTTATTTAATTTACTTTACATTATGAGGTATTACACTCTTCCCCACTAAAGCAAGGAATTTCATCACCAAAATTAAAATTCATTATACATAAACTCAAAAATATAGGAATATCTCATATGTACCTACTCGCCCTATGAACTAAAAAATACTAAGGTATGTTGCCATAAATCGTGCTTGGCTAACACACAACTACTTAGACCAACCGTTGAAATATTAACTAATCTCATAAGAATTTCCTCCATTGTGTATCCGTATCAACATCTTATCCGTACTGAAGTGATAGGGTAAGGTCAAATGATACCGGCCCCATCTCACCCATGAGTATAAAAAGGACCCATACACCAGGATGCCACTTCCCTTTGGAATCTAACTTTTCTATCTCCATCATCAAGGAGGTCTTCACAAGTATCAGACCTATGTCTTGAAGCCCCAAACCATGTTCTCATTCGTCACAAAATGTCTTTTTCCTAGTTCAAAAATATTCATACGCCCTATTATGAATGCCACTTCTTTCGAGGTGCCTCGAATACATTCTCATGAAACAACTTTTTAATTCTTATCACTTCATCAACTTGGTCAGTCTAACTGAAATACTCCCAATTGACATCTTGTCCTCATTAGAGCCCCTAAACCTTAAAAAAATCAATGACTCTACTCTCCCACTTCTACACTAGGATATCAAACACTATAACTCTTTGACTGTCTCTAATAGTCTACCTTTTCTACTGGAAGAAGACTCTTTTCAATACAAACTATACTGATATTTTCTTCATCGCCTTAACAATACGAATTCTTCATATTAGTATACTCCGATTTTCTTCTGGAATGTAAAGTAATCCACAAATCATTCACCTTATAAACAACTACATTCCATAGTTTGGGACCTTCTAGAACAGATAATTTCTCTTGGAAATGTAATCTTCTACATTCGTAGAAAGAGATCTTTTGAGCTATAACTTACATACCTTCCATCTGTAAATTTACACACTTGAGACCACACAGACCTTGACCCATAATTTGGGTGTAACAGTCAACATTGATAAAACAATTATTCAATTTCATCAAGACATCCATGTTAAAACCAATGATGAACTCATCACAACAAGACATTTATCTTCAAATGATTCGACAGGTTATTGACATGCGATAATGAGCACTTATTAGGCATCACAAACTTTTCAACCCCCTTTGAGGTTAAAGACACATTCCTGAAGCATATATTATAAAAGGACAAAGATTAGAGATGATAACTCTATATCTTATATGAGATAATTATTCTTATGAGATTTAAGATTTTGATAAATATAAGCTATAAACTACTCTTCTTGCATCAAAACGTCTCCTGGTCCTTTGAGTGATAATTCTGCATATACTAAGTACTCCACACAGACTCGTGGTAATGCAAGGACGAGTGCAGTGGTAAGCTTTTCCTTGAGGTCCTCAAAAACTTATTGACAACCTACACTTTGAACAACAGTACCCCCTTTTGAGATTATTTGATTAAGTGGTCTGACCATCTTCAATAACCGGTGAATGAACCTCCTATAGTACCCCTGTTAAACGAAAGGAACTCCTACCCTCTATAAGTGTCGTAATCTGTCCCTAATTAAAAATTGCAGATACCTTACTTGAAATTGTCGAAATCCTAGCTTTAAATATGACATATTTAAATAATTGTACAACTCAAAGCTAAAACTAAGACCTAGAGAACTTAACATAAAATTTAATTCCCCATAGTGTGTGAAAAACTAATCTCAATTGTTACACACGCTCCTCCTTCGTCCGAGAATACCCTTGAATTTCGTCAATAAATACAATGACTTAATGACCCCGAAATTGTTAAAAAAGCTAAATTCATCTTGTCCATGCAAACTGTTAGGGCATTGGTTAGCCCAAATGGCATGACTTAAAACTCATATGATCCATATCTCATTAGAAAATCTGTCTTCGGATTGCAATCCTCCTTAATATGTAATGGGTGATACCCTGAACATAAGTCAATCTTGGAGAAGAATGACTCACTCCTTAACTGGTTGAATAGGTCATCGATACGTGGTAATAATACCTATTTTGTATTGTGACCTTGTTTAGCTCCCGGTACTCCACACGTAATCTGAAAAAATTATACTTCTTCAGGAATAAGATTGGGGACACCATAGATATGTACTCCTCTATATCAACCCATGGCTCAAAATGTTGAACCTCCTCAATCGACTCTCATATTTCTAATGAAGTCACTCGGTATGGTGACATTGAATTAGCATGTTACCTAACGCCAATTTAGTATAAAATCTACCTATATATCTATTGGTATTCATGTTACCTCATTAATTATGTCCGTAAACTCCTAGACAATTAGTATCGAGTCTAATGATACGATGACTTCCTCAGGTGAAATCACATTGATGTAATCCAAGTGTGTGTTATCCCCTCCCTTAGGCACGATCATAATTGTAATAAACATCTCGTACCTCTTGGGATCCCAAACTTTGTTCTTATTTATCAAAAAAAATTGTCCACTTCGGAAATCTTCATACACCCTATTATGAACGCCACTTCTTCGAGGTTCCTCGAATACATTCTCATATAACAACTTGTTAACTCTTATCTCTTCGCTCACTTGGTTAATCTAACTCAAATGTTCCCAATTAATTTTTCCCCTTTCTCTCTTTACTCTGTAAGTATATTATGTGTTTGTATTTCACTATTCCTGCCTCTTATCTATTTTATATGCCAGTAATTGATGTATTTTGCTAAGATTAACTCCACACCAATTTCTATCTATAACATATTGTTTGGCTCTTATCTGATTTATCTTCTAGTGTTTAATTTACTTAGCTATGATCAACTCCATACCAATTTCAAGACATAACAACCATCATTAAAAAAAACAAAATATCTATTAAAAAATAATTTAAAAACATAAATAAAATTTTTGCAAATTCTAGGCACGAAAAAATAATCAATTAATATTAACTTATTACCTTCCCCAAAAATTAAAACTAAATTTCCTACTTCTACTACTATTGCTTATTATGATCGACCACGAATAGAAATATTATGCATCATTGAGCTCTATGGTTACCTGAAGCCCCTGAAAATAATTTCAAAAATGATTAGTGTATCCCAAATCTACACAACAGGTATCGGTTAATTGAACCATAAAACATGTCTCAATGACTAAGGAGAAATTTTCACTTCCATTCTTCATTACTAAGAAGATTGAACACCGCTTCTTCTAATGTCCATGCCATTTGCAGATATAACAGCTTCCTTTCATCTTCTTACCTATTACTTGAGGTTTAAAAGAAGTTTATACAACCACTATTTATGCTTAACTGTCCCTTGTTCTTCTTATGTTACGGGATAGAAGAAGATGGTCCTTTTTGAGCAACCTGAACCACAACCTTTTGCTTGGTGATATTTAGTGCTTCTTGGAGTTCTTTAATCATTATCCTCTAAGAGTAATGAGACTTGTTCATAGAATAGTTTAAGAGAAATTATTTAAAGGATTTTAGTAGTGATTAGAGAACAAAATCGACCTAGGTTTCCCCATGCATTTTTAATCCAAGCACTTCCAGTTATCTGGATGGATATTGTCTTAAGAACATGCTCTCTTATGGGAGTACGATCTAGCATCTTGGTGTTAAACAACCTTGCCACAACATCTAGTCTTGTGGAATAAATAGGATCCTTAAACATGTACCTAAGGATTAAAATCATCACGTAATTGCTTCAATATAATGATACTGGTGTTGTAACACATTGTTCATATAGGTAAATATGAAGCAATGAACAATTTGATCATCCTTTTTCTAGATCTAATAAGTTTGGACATCCCTTTTGAGTGCCCCCTCTTCAGACTTGGAAGGGAAGGTTTTAGTCAAAATAAGCTTATAGTGCTTAACAGTTAGGATAATCTCTAGGTTTCTTTTCCAATCTATAAAGTTAATTATAGTTAATGTGTTGTTCTTTAATATTAAAGCAAGTGGGTTGTATGTTGATCCCATTTTGAAATGTGAGAATAGTAAATGTTGAAAACGGTATTAATTTCAAAATAAACATGTGGGAATTAACTTCGATTAATTTTAATTTGGAAACCTTTTAGCGAGAATAAAAATAAAATCCTGTCGAGCATCACAATTCCATTAAAGTGAAATTTCGTGATGGGATCTTAAATCACTTCACCTTTGACTAGACAGAAATTTGTCTTTCAGTTTTATAATTTGAACAGTCCAGAAAACTTTTGACCAACATAATTGAGTAGTCAACGTCTTTTGGACCAACGCATAATGATAGGGACTTGATGGGTAGGATATCCTTAGTTGTGTCTAGGAGTATACCATTGGTTTGTTGATTCAAAATAAACACAATCAAGTTGGCATTCCTCGATTGGTAGAATGAACACACTCACAATCAATATTAGTGAACTATAACATAGGAATTTTTAAATTTTGGTGATACTATGATTTAAACCATCTGATGGAGTATGGCTGGAAATTTTTGACACGATTATTCATTTATGGTAATAACTCAAAATGACTCGAACTTGACACAATTATCTAGTAAAGATTTAAGAGTATCCAAAAAATATGGCCAAATCAAAATCAATGAAACTCAAAAGTTACACGACTACCCGAATTGCCACCCCTATGATGGAGGTCCATATCAAGATGACATGGGGAATTAATCACGTCACAATTTTAAAATATCATAGGATACCGTGGGGTTTATTTTGAAACACCCCTCCAACTTAATATTTAAAAACTAGAGGGTTTTAGGATAATAATTTATTCAATTCTAATAGACTGAAGTAAATCCTTGGTAACTTCTTATTTACTAGTACATATTAAATTTCTTGACCTCGCTATTTTAATGTTCCAAAATTAAATCATTATTCAATTAATTTAAAACTCGAATATATAAATTTATTATATTCCTTAAAACTAGTAACTCAATTTAATCAATTTATAAAAGAATAAATAAAACATTTTTCCAAGAAAAATTGTGATCTAAATTAGTGTCAAAATAATAAACCTTGTTTTCCATAAAAAAACATCCTTAATTAATAATTGATTAGCACGTGAAATTGTGCAACAAAAATAATTAAGAGACATGCCAATATAAATAATTACAAATATGAAATAAAAGGACAATAATGCCCATTTTCATAATGGCTTAAACATATTTCTTGAGTCAACACTTTGAAGATAATGATGTATTTGAAGAAGAGCCATATGCTAGTGATGAGTTATTGAAGAAGAGTCATTTTCAAATTTAAACATAACCAACGAAGAGTCATAAATAAAATTTTCTCCTAATTCCCTCCCCCCACTACCCGTTGCCGCGGCTATACGGCCCATGGTCATGGGTTCTTTCAACCTGACAGCTTCTTCATATCTTATTGGTATTTAGGGTTCTTTAATGGTTATCAAAATTACGTCATTCTGACCTTCTGGTGGCCTTGAAAACTCCATTAATGGACCTCCATTCATGATGAAAAATCAACTGAAAACCAAAGATCTTCCACTCATGACAATATCCAATGAAGAGTATAAAATCCTAACATCTAATGATTACATCCCATCATAAACTCCTCAAAATAAATCAATTGCTAGAAATAATTAAAACCCTAATTATTATAACGCAATCGAATCTATGAGAAATTTAACTATGGATAAACCACCGTAGGATCCATTCAACAAATAAACATCATGTGACAATGATGGAAGGAATATAAACGTTTAAATTCTATAAAACCAATATAGTATAAAAATACACACATCCATGCATAAACCTAGGATTAAAACTAGCGAATAACATGGGTCTTTCCTAAGCATGATAATATAAGTCGAGGGATTTGATACTAATTATTTAGGATCGACATATGTAAAATAATTTAGTTTAACCTATGATTGTTTGATTCGTGTTACGAAAAGTGAAAAACAAAAAAAAACTACGTTCAAGAGATTAAACCTTGAGTCAAAATGCATTAGATTTGTGGATCCAGTAGCAGTCCGAATACGGGGAAATGGTATTTATGAAAATGAAAAGGACTTATGTAATACCCCGTAATTTTTATGATTTTAATTATGGGGTTAATTGGGGATTAATTGACTTAAAAATGGGAAATTTATTTATAATTAATCCAGATTTAATTAAATAATTACTAGCGTAACAAGATTTAGTCTTTATTGATGTGAGTTATATTGAATATTACTTAGTGAATAAAGTAATATATGATTATGAAGATATTAAAGTTGTCATAAGTGAAAAATACGATAGTTACAATACACTTAGTTGGGACGCGCGTGTGAGACGTGTCGAGACTTAAATGAGGAATAATGATGTAATTTCATTGTTGGTTATTCGGATGGCTATTTTGAGTGCGAAATGTGTCCGTAAGGGTTGAGATAGTCATAAAATCCTACTATGGTGTTTAGTTTGGAGTCCGAGGAAACTTTAGGCCAACCCGATACCCCGGAGGGATATTTTTTTCTTTTAAAATTAGGATTTATTAATGGACGAAAATTAGATTAATATATCATCCCTTATGCAGTAGTTAGGGTTATGTTCTGAAAAAATAGAGAGAGTCCAAGAGGAAGAAGGAGAAGAGGTTCCTAAGAGTTCCAAGGAGAAATCGAGTCACCTTTCACCAAAAACATCACCAACGTGTAGATCAGGAAGAAGAGAATGCATCTATACCATTTTCATTCAAAGATTCTGACCTTCGCGAAAAGGCAAGTGTTTGTCTTGCTAAATTTTAGATCATATAATGTCCATGTTAATTTAGTTGGTGATTTATTCATGCTATTATGGAATTGGGACTGAAATTGGGTTTAAATCTACGATTATGGTAGATGTTTTGCATGTAGATGAATAACAATATATTGGGGCTTATAAATATAAATTTTATATGCTGAATTCACAAATTTAAATTGGGGTTTAGTTGTGATTAATTGTGATTATGTGAAATTAGGGTTTTTCAATGATTTGAGGAATAAATCTGAATTTGGATTATAATTTTAAGGATTTGATGTTAAAAATATATTGGGAATCATCCTATTACTAGTGGGTATTGTTTTAAATCATTGGTTTTGAGTTAGAATGAGAGTTTGAGAAATTTGGATAATGAAAAGATGGAAAAATGCAGAATTATAACTGATAGGGACGAATTGCGATTTTCTTGTTCTAAAGACCTGAGTCGTTCGAACGAGAACTCCAATGACCCATCTAATGATAATTCAGAGTGTAATTCATTCAAAGTTTCATTCAAAAGACCTGGTTTGAATCACCTCATTTGAACGAGAATTCCAGCGACAATTCGGTCCTTTAATTCGTTCGAAGTTTTGTTCGAACGAGATTTTCCCCGCTTCTAATGATATTTCAGAAATTTTAATTTTTGCCCATACAAGTTGAAATCTTACGAGATTAATTCAATTGAGAGAAAATGACATATTCTATTCATGAGTGATTGCATCACATGGACTAGTTGTGAGATGATTGTGTAGCTATAAAAGGAAAAAGGTTGGAATAAGAGGGCTTTATGGAATATATACGATAGAGAGAATAATCGTACGGATAGAAAAACGTGAGTATTAGAGATAATAATACTACGAAAAAATTTTGGGACTTGGGTTGCGTGAATAACTAATGATTATTATAATTTGTGTTTTTGTACCTATTGATTGAAATATTATGTTTATTACATACCTACGCTGCTTGCTATCGGGTGGAGGTTACGCGTTGTGGACGATCATATCTTGAGGAGCCTATGGGTGGATTTCAATTCGTATCACTAGAACACAGAACCTTGGTACGGGCTATCAGTGAGGACGATAATGTTGACGATCATATGGGTGCGCAGGTATGTTAGTATTCCACGGGCTTGGAACTATGTTCACCTCCAATATGTGTGCTTGTTTTGATGGTTCGTGATATATTAAACCTATAGTCCTTCATGCAAAGAGCTATGCTCCAGGACATGAGAATATATGTATACCTGAGTTATTTTATAGTACATATATAGAGAGATAAATATATGTATACATGTTACCTATTCTACTGTGTGTGTGTTTAGTAGATATGGAATTATTAATATTTAGAAATATTCTTATTGAGAAAAAGAAATTCTTATGAGAATAACACGTGTGCATATGAATAACTATCCTTAAACATGTGGTAATATGGGATACAGTTGATATGGGTAAACAAGTGAGATTATTGGTTCGATAATAGTTATCTTCTTACTAATTAGGCGGGGTAGCATAACTAAGATGGGTTAAATATATGCGTTAGGTGTGCATATTAGATGAGAGGTGAGTATCTCAAGAGAGAGTACGAGGATCTAACATGTATACTATATGTGCAATTGTTTTTATTTAAGCATTTGTTGATTTTTAAACTATTTTCAACTCGGGGTCTGACCCGTTTATTGCAAATCACTTTTCTTTTGTCAACTCATTTTAGGTGCCCAGCCACAGGGACACCAAGGATAGGAGTTCCACTCATTTGACGAGTTATAGATGTTGCGGAAGTTATAGGACTTGGTAGTAAATGCCTCTATGATTCTCATTCCTCCATTTTTAGTTAGCTAATTCAGTTAGGGCATGACGCCCCTTTTTACTTTTCAGATAGTCAGATATTTGTGGATCTATTTATTTTACTCCTTTCAGTTGTTGGTTTATTTTTGTTGGATTATTGTATTTGGGATTTAGGCTGGAAGTGTTTACTCTGATCTCACTTATTACCTTAGTCATTTTATTTCATATGAGATTTGTTTGAATGGTGTATGATTAGAATTTGGTTAATTTGAATTTATGTTAACTAAAAGATCAAATTTTGACATCAACCTTTTTAAATATTAGTTGGTTAGTGTTAATAGTAAACTTTTCGACAATGATGCATATTCTGAACCAACCGAACACTATGATTTTAATTTAAGAAAGGACTGATCACCCAGTATTTAATTAGACGGTGTATCTCAGGTGGTATCAGAGCATCAGGTTATAGTGTCCTTTAGTATCTGTACGGCTTATTATGCTTCCAGCATAACTTTTTTCAATATAGAACCCTATATTTAGTATTATTGTATTCATTATTTATGCATTTTACATCTTCAGCTATTTGAGATATCTACTGTGGACTTATAAAGATTCTCTCTCATTTCATATACCTCCCACACGTGCATAGAGAGCTCCTAGCGATGCGCAGCCCAAACCCGAGCCACCTTCGACCCAAGGCAAGATGAATGTTGCGGAGGTTGCCGCTATCGTATTGCAGGCGATAAATGAACCTTTGGTCGTAGTACAAAAGGCTTCACTACAGGCATCGACGGTGGTCCCATCACCATCTCACGCTTTCCCTTCTACTTGGGAGTGAGTCAGAGATGACTTACAGAAGGCACACCCTTCGGAGTTCGCAGGGAGTTAAGATGTTATGGTAGCGAGCCAGTGGAAGAAGGACATTCAGCGACACTTGAGGATGTACGAGTGTAATGAGGTTGAGAGTCATATAATATCTACCTTTAAGCTAGTGGGAGGAGTGTTATAATGGTGGGAGTCTATTACCACTGCTGAGGAGAGAGACAACGTGACTATCCAGAACTTATGGGTGCGGTTCGATCGCTAACATTTCCCTTCCGCCATTCAGACTGAGATGCGGTAGAAATTAATGGATCTCACATAAGAGGGGAAGATAATTAAGAAGTATGAGGAAGAGTTTACGAGATTGATTAATCTGGTTCGAGATGAGGTGCCTACTGAGGGGAAGAAAATTTAGATGTTTATGAACGGCTTGACATGGAGGATTTGTCAACACCTTTTAGGTAATCCTTCATTGGGTACGTATACTAATGTACTTAGAGATGCCATACTATAATATCACGATCACTGCTTCCATCAAAAGGAAAGAAAATGAGTGGGGTAGTCCAGCCAGCAGGGCAGGACAGGAGGTAATGGTGCCAGTGGGGCATAACCAGCTCAGGGTCAGTAGAGACAGGGTGAGCAGAGTTTCCACTAAGGGGATCCTGCTAAGAGGTTCAGATCACAAGACTAGAGGTAGGGACAAGGAGGTTTTAGACAAGGTCAGGAGGGCTTTCTGCAGGGGCAAGGGAGGGATGTTAATGTCCATCAGGGATGAGGGCAGAGGGGGGACACTTCCCAGGGAGATGTTTCTCTTATGGAAACACTGGACACAAACGTCAGGATTGCCCTCAAAAGGGTAGAGGAGCCATGTAGTAGCAGCAGCAGTAGGGCACTCATCAGGAGCCCCAACGATCGATATTTCCAGTTACCCTCCCAGCACCACTACAAGCTTTGTCAGCTATTCCAACAGGTCCGATCCAATAGGGACAGTTGGAGTGTGGGCGTGTCTACAATGTCCACCAAGTCGCAGTTCCCCAGGTTCTACCCACGGTTTAGGGAATATTTTCTATCCAAGTGACTTTAGGGTGGATATTATTTGACATGGGATCTTCACATAGTTTCATTGCCACTAGTTTTGCACGTGCCATGGGGTTATTAGACATGGCGGAGATCATAGTTACTAGTGTAGGTTCACCATTGGGCTATGGGTTTTTTATATTCTTTATATGTTGGGTAATGGGCATAGAGATTGGGAGATTAATCTTACATCCCGACATGCTTGACTTAGATATGCACGATTATGATGCTATTATGGGGATAGATTGGTTAGTTATGTATAGGGTGATGATTGACTGTTATAGTCATAGTGTTGTGTTAGAAATATCGGGTCAGATGTTTTTGGTGGTGATTCCTCGTCCTGAGGGAGGTTCGTCCACCCATTTATATTATATAGAGGAGGAGACCTCTAAGGAGGTGGTGATTCCACTTTATTCGATTCCAGTTGTTCATGAATTCTCTGATGTATATCAGGACATACTGGGGCTAGGGCTACTGCCTAATAGATAGATAGATAGATAGAGTTTATAATAGACTTGACTCCAGGCACTCGGTCGATAGCCCGTGCACCTTACTGTATGGCTCCGACGGAGATGAAAGAGTTACGGGATTATATCGAGTAGTTATTGGAATCCGTAGGAGTACCTCTCCTTGAGGTGCTCCCGTACTATTTGTGAAGAAAATAGATGGGTCACCACGGTTGTGTTTTGACTATCGAGAGTTGATTCAGGTCACTATACGGAATAAGAACCCTTTGCCCTGAATTGATGACCTATTCGACCAGTTGAGGAGTGATGCCTACTTCTCAAAGATAGAATTGAGGTCGGGATACCATCAGTTACATATTAGAGAGGAGGACGTGCCTAAGACTGACTTCTTGATGCGATAAGGATCCTACGAGTTCAGGGTTATTCCATTTGGGCTAACCAACGCACTAGAAGTATTCACGGACTCGATGAACAGGGTGTTCAGAGAGTTCTTAGATTAGTTTGTCATTGTCTTCATTGATGACATCCTGATTTAATTCTGAACTGAGGAGGAGCATGCCGAGAATTTGAGGATGGTTTTGCAGACACTACGAGGGCACGAGTTGTATGCGAAATGTGAGAAGTATGGATTTCGGGTAAAAGAAGTTTAGTTTTGGGGGAACATTTTTTCTCAATAGGGGATATCCGTAGATTCAGGGAAGGTGTAAGCGGTGAGGGAGTGGGGACAACCCACGACGCCGATAAAGACACGTAGTTTCTTAGGGGTCGCTGGATACTACAGGTAATTTAATTGGGTATTCTAAAAAATAGAGGGTCCGATGACAAATTTGACTCCCAAAGGGGTGCCATTTACATGGGATGATGCCTCCCAGTTGGCTTTTGATGAGCTGAAGGGCAAGATGACTTCAACACCAATTCTAGCACTACCCAGGCTGGGGTGGAACACCTGGTTTACACTGGTGCGTCCTTACTAGGACCTGGGGTGTGATTCAGCAGAAGGATAAGGCTATAGATTATGCTTCCTGTAAGTTTAAGACTCACAAGAGGAGTTACCCCACCCACGACTTAAAGTTAGTGGCAGTCATGTTTGCACTTCGGCTATGGAGATATTATCTCTTGGGGGAGAAATTTTGCCTATTCACATATCACAAGCCATTGTAGTACCTATTCACGCAATGGGAGTTGAATATGCATCATATTAGGTGGATTGAATTTGTGAAAGACTATCAGTTTGACAGCCATTACCACTCGGGGAAGGCTAACATGGTAGCAGACGCATTGAGCCATATGCCAGCAGTTGAGGTAGCCGACGTGTGGAGATGAAATGGAAGGAATTAGGACATCAGGATTTGATTGCCTGCTAATTCATGTCAGTGATGATGATTACACATGAGATCGTTACTAGGGTGATATAGGCTAAGACATCTGACTCGTTCTGTCAGGATTGGATTATATAGATTCTAACCGAGGCGGCAGAGTCGTATTATGTGAGCTCTGATGGGGGATTACACTTTAATGGAAGACTATTAGTTCCCAATGGGGAGGATTTACGACATGCATTGATGGAAAATTCACATGGATCAATATTTTTGGTACATCTCGGAGGGGATAAAATGTGCCAGGATATGAGGCGACAGTACTGGTGGAGTGGAATGAAGAAGGACATTTCAGAGTTTGTTTCAAAATGTGCCACTTGTAAGCTGGTAAAAGTGGACCACCAGAGATCACCAGGGCTCCTACAGCCATTAGAAATCCCTATGTGGAAATGGGAGAGCATTACCATGGATTTCATCACAGAGCTCCATACATCAGAGAGGGGTCACGATTCCATATGGGTGATTATGGATCGATTGACTAAAGTGGCTCATTTTCTCCTAGTTCAGACCGATTATACTACGGGGTAGTCCGCTCAGAACTTCATTGCAGAGGTAGTGAGACTCCACGAGGTGCCCCTCAATATTGTGTCCGACCGGGACAAGATCTTTGTGTCCCAATTTTGGGAGAGCTTTTATGAGGCCAAGAGTGTGGAGTTACGATTGAGTTTGGCCTATCACCTGAAGACGGATGGGAAGACAGAGCAGACAAATCAGATGTTAGAGGATATGTTACGGATGTGTATCCTTTATTTTAGTGGGGGTTGGGAGTAGTACCTTCCACGGGTGAAGTTTGCTTATAATAACTCCTACCAGTTTACAATTGTCATGGCTCCATTCAAGGCATTATATGATAGGCCTTGTCGTTCTCCAGTGTGTTGGCTAGAGGTGGGGGAAAACAAGCTACTTGGGCCGAAGGTGATTCGGGATACCTCGACCATAATTGAGATGATTTAGAGCCATATTTGGGTTGCTCAGGATAGACAAAAGAGCTATGCCCATTCCATGAGGTTCTTCAAGAAGTTCAATGTGGGGTACTGGGTGTGGTTACGAGTATCTCCTATAAAGGAGGTAATGGGGTTTGGGAAAAAAGGGAAGTTGGCACTGAGGTACGTAGGGACATTAATTATTATTAAGCGGATTGGGACAGTAGCTTACAGACTTGGGTTACCGAAGCACTTACATATCATTCATGACATGTTCCATATTTCTTCGCCGAGGGGATATCTTCGGGATGAGATGGCCCACACCCATATCGTTTTAGAGGAAATTGACCTAAAGCCTGATAGTTACTACGAGGAGGGGCCAGTTTCTATCATAGACCATAACGAGAGGAAATTAAGGTCCAAGTTGTCATTAGTGTGTGTTCCGTGGAAGCATCATAATGTCGAGGAGTCCACCTGGGAGTGCGAGGATGAGATGCGCGACAAATATCCCGAGTTATTCTTACTATTTATACCTTTATTTTTTCGAATTTCAGGATGAAATTCCGTTATTAGGGGGAAGTATATAATACCCCATAATTTTTATGATTTTAATAATGGGGTTAATTGGGGATTAATTGACTTAAAAGTGGGAAATTTATTTATAATCAATCCCGATTTAATTAAATAATTACTAGCGTGACGAGATTTAGTATTTATTGATATGAGTTATGTTGACTATTACTTAGTGAGTAAAGTAATATATGATTATGAAAATATTAAAGTTGTCGTGCGTGAAAAATACGACAGTTATAATACACTTCGCTGGGACGCGCGCGTGTGACGTGTCATGACTTAAATGAGGAATAATAATGTAATTTCATTTTTGGTTATTCGGATGGTTGTTTTAAGCACGCTAATGTGTTCGTAAGGGTTGAGATAGTAAAAAAAGCCTGCTCATGTGTTTATTTTGGATTTCGGGGAACTTTAGGTCAACCCGACACCCTAGAGGGGTATTTTTGTCTTTTGAAAATTTGGGATTTAATTAATGGAAGAAAATTAGATTAATATATCATCCCTTACGTAGTAGAAGTTAGGGTTATGTTCTGCAAAAATAGAGAGAGTCCAAGAGGAAGAAGGAGAAGAGGTTCCTAGGAGTTCCAAGGCCAAACATAGTCACCTTTCACCAAAAACATCACCAATGTGTAGATCGAGAAGAAGAGAATGCATCTATACCAGTTTCGTTCGATGATTCCAACCTTCGTGAAAAGGCAAGTGTTTATCTTGCTAAATTTTAGAGCATAAAATGTCCATGTTAATTTAGTTGGTGGTTTATTCATGCTATTATGGAATTGGTACTGAAATTGGGTTTTAAATTTACGATTATGGTATAACCTTTGCATGTAGATCAATAAAAATATATTGGGAATTTGAAATATGAATTTTATATGTTGAAATCATGAATTTAAATCTGGGTTTAGTTGTGATTTATGGTGATTATGTGAAATTGGAGCTTTTTGATGATTTGAGAAATAAATCTGAATTTGAATAATAATTTTAAGGATTGGATGTTAAAAATATGTTTGGAATCATCCTATTACTAGTGGGTATAATTTTAAATTATTGTATTTGAGTTACAATGAGAGTTTGAGAAATTTGGATGATGAAATATGGATAAATGCAGGATTAGAACTGACAGGGACGAACTGCGGTTGTCTCGTTCGAACGACCTGAGTCGTTCAAATAACTTCGTTCGAAGGAGAATTCCAATGATTCATCTAACGAGAATTCAGAGTGTAATTGTTTCGAAGTTTCATTCAAAAGACCTCGTTCGAACGAGAATTCCAACGAGAATTCAGTCCTTTAATTCGTTCGAAGTTTCGTTCAAACAAGATTTTCCCCACTTCTAACGATATTTCAGAAATTTTAATTTTTTCCCACACATGTTGAAATCTTATGAGGATAATTCAATTGAGAGAAAATGACCTATGTTATTCGTGAGTAACTACATCACATAGACTAGTTGTGAGATCATTGTGTAGCTACAAAGGGAAATAAGTTGGAATAAGAGGGCCTTATGGAATATATACGATAAAGAGATTAATCATACGGATAGAATAATGTGAGTATTAGAGATAATATTACTACGAAAAAATTTGGTGACTTGGGTTACGTGAATACCTAATGATTTTTATAGGTTGTGTGTATGTACCTATTGATTGAAATATTGTGTATATTACATACCTACGTTGCTTGCTATCGGGTGGAGGTTGCGCGTTGTGGACGATCATATCTTGTGAAGATTACAGAGGGATTTTGATTCGTATCACTAGAACATAGAACCTTGGTAAGGGCTATCAGTGAGAACGAAAATGTTGACGGTCATATGGATGCGTAGGTATGTGCGTATCCCATGGTCTTGGAACTATGTTCTCCTCCAATATGTGTTTTTGTTTTGATGGTTCACGAGATATTGAACCTATAGTCCTTTATGCAATGATCGATGCTCCAGGACATGATAGCAGAGTATGCAGTGCACCAAGGGGACCTTAACTAAGGGGTGTTGATATAGTACATACATAGAGAGATAAATATATGTATACATGTTACCTATTGTACTGTGTGTGCTTAGTAGATATGGAATTAATGATATTTAGAAATATTCTTAGTGAGAAAAATAAATTCTTATGAGAACAACGCATGTGCATATGAATAACTATCGTTAAACATGTGGTAATAGGGATACGGTTGATATGGGTAAACGCATGAGATTATTGGTGTGATAATAGTTATCTTCGGACTAATTAGGCGGGGTAGCATAACTAGGATGGGTTAAATATACGCGTTAGGTGTGCATATTAGATGAGAGGTGAGTATCTCAAGTGAGAGTCCGAGGTTCTAACATGTATACTATATGTGCTATTGTTTTCATTTAAGCATTTTCTTATTTTTAAACTATTTTCAATTCGGCCTCTGACCCTTTTATTGCAAATCTCTTTTCTTTTATCAAATCATTTTAGGTGCCCAGCTACAGGGACACCAATGATAGGAGTTCCACTTATTTGATGAGTTGTAGATGATGTGGAAGTTACAGGACTTGGTAGTAGATGCCTCTATGATTATCATTCCTCCATTTTGAGTTAGTTATTTCAGTTAGGGCATGTCGCCCCTTTTTACTTTTTAGGCAGTCAGCGATTTGTGGATCTATTTATTTACTCCTTTATGATGTTGGTTTATTTTGGTTGGATTATTGTATTTGGGGTTTAGGCTGGAAGTTTTTACTCCAGTCTCACTTATTACCTTAGTCATTTTATTTCATATGAGATTTGTTTGAATGGTGTATGATTAGAATTTGGTTAATTTGAGTTTATGTTAATTAAAAGATAAAATTTTGACATCAACCTTTTTAAAAATAACGTGGTTAGTGTTAATAATTATGTTTTCGGCAGTGGTGCATATTCTGAACCAACTGGATATTATGAATTAATTTAATAAAGGACTGATCACCTGGTATTTAATTAGGCGAGGTGTCACACCTGACTTCTTTTGGTCCTTCAAAAGTTTTCTTGTGTCCACCAAAACACATGCATCTTCTAGTAGATGATCCTCCCAATGCTAGGTAGCTGTTTAGGCACCTTTTGAGACAAAAATCTTTGTTCTTGAGTAAGATATCAACCTCTCTCTAAGCCCCTTCACAATATATGAATAGTATTTTCTCTCCCCCTACCTAACCCTTAGTAATGAGTATACAACTTAAAACACTAGTCTACACTAATATATATATATATATATATTGTTGTCTTGGACTATATTGGGCTTCTAAGGAGTTCGTGCCTAAGTACCTTGGCATATGGACTATACTAGGTACCCAAGACAAATAATTGAATTGACTTCCAAATGAACACTTAGAAATCCTAAATTACACACCGTAATTTATTTTCTTTTTTTAATTAATCATAACTAATTTCACTAAATATTTATGACTGCACTCCAATTTAATTATTTTAAAAATCACTCGGATATAATGAGACCTTATTTGCAAAGTTGAATATGGTAATTAATGTGATTCCACCACTTCAAGAAAAATGACAATTGGTGGCAATTGATTTGCTGGCCAATAAATTGTTTCCATTAAATAAGACATTTAGAGGTGAAATCATAGGTTTCCACTAAAAAATAATTCTAAAGGATGTATTGGTAGCAAAAATTAAAATTGTTATTACCATTGCCACTATTTGTTCGGCACCCAAATTTTGGCTTGTGTGGAAATAATGTGTAGTGAAATTGGTAGCAAAAATTAAATCATTGCCACTAAAAAAGTAAGCATTTAGTGGAAATTTATAATTTTACTACCTATGTTTAACCAAATAAACTTTCAGAACAAAATAATTTTCCACCAATCTATAAAAGGGTAAAACTGTAATTATAGTTAATGTCCTACACTAACACCTTGAAAACAAAAAAAATGCAATATCCTTCCCTCTCTCTATCGGCTTATTCCTTCACACCATAGAGCCTCAGGCCATTAACACCGCAGAGCTTCTCTCTTCATCGTTAGCTTCTCTCTTCACCGACTAGGTACCACCACTGGCTTATCTCTTGAAACTCATCTCTATTTCTATGTTCTATTGCTGAGATTCTTGTGGTGGTGGTGGTGGTGGTTAAGTTTGATTTACTTATTTAAATTTTTTCTCAATAAATTCCTGACAGTTTTATTTATTTCAGGTACCACCACTGGCCAATTTTAACTTATTTAAATTTTTTCATATTAAGTTCTTAACATTATGAAAAACCACCGGTCATAGTTTTGAAAAAAATAAGGAAAAGATGTTATTCATTCAAACAACATTTATGCTTCACAAATTTACAGAAAGATTTGTTGATTTACGTTTAGGATTACTAATGTTTATAGACTATAATTGATATCTTTAAATTCACAATTCATATTTAATTTCTAATGTTTATAACTTGTAATTCATATGATTCAGTTATTTTTTCACTCTACGTTTATGATTACTTCACAAACTTGCTCAAAGATTTGTGGATTTATATGTTATTTACCGTAGTTCTATTTGATGCTTATTAACGTCATTGGGTTATATTTTGTCTTCTCATTATACTTAATAGTCAACTGTTTTGGGATTTTAAACCTATTTGATTCTTTGATCAGTTTGATTTGAACAATTTATAACAATTGCATATACTCTTTTTACTTCACACCGAATTGGATGATCTAAAGTATGTACTGAAAGATTGTGGATTTAGGTGTTATTTGACTCTAGTTTAGTTTGATGCCTTTTTGAGGTGATTATGTTATATGGTTTTTAACATGATGTAGTTTGAATGAATAACATTTAGTTATTTGGACCCTTTAATAATGTTAAACTTCACTGTATGTAATTGTAATTGACATTCAGTTGATGCATCTGTACCTGCCGTATTTTCCAAGTTTTCTTCTTTATTAGTTTTGATATTAATCTTCTATATTTAAATTGGGATGTTTGAAACTAAGGTTAGGTAGTTTAGGAAGGGATTTGCACTTCTAGAAAATAAGGTTGTCTTCTATAAGAGAGGTTTTAGCTTCTTTTAGAATAAAACATTTCAACCTTTTATAATGTTTATTGTACTAACTACCATTGACTATAAGTTTTTTTTTTCAATGTAATGGATCCTTTTATATTAATAACTAATCTATAGGACAATATGTTAGTGGAGATACGTAAAGGGGGGAAATCCATGTGAATGTATACATATATAAAAAATTCGATTATGTTGCATAAAGTGAGATGTTAGTTTTTTTTTTGTTAGAAATAAGGAGGAGTTAAGTTGTAACTAGACATAACATGTTTCTTTTGTTATATTTTACTTCGATATAAGTTAGTGTTCAAGTTGGATCGATAATCAACAACTAAACATAACATCTCAATAGTTGCATGTTATATTCCAGTATCTTTCTCATACTATTAAATCTAGAAATATTTAATAAATTGATATTACTTCAATCATATCAAATCATTCCATACAGACATTTACAATAAATCTCCACCCAAGCATATGCCTTTAACTAAATCTAATAATAACAACTAATTTTTTCCATTAAAGAAGCAACACAACTACTTGGCTTTAAACATATGTAGTGGTTTTTAACATTGATCATCTATGTTAATTTCACTCTGTTTTGTGGGATAATATGCTAGAAGGGATTTTTTTCAGTGGTGTTAAATATTAGGGGATGCGAACTAGTTTTCTTAGTAAAAATTAATCAACATTAGTGAATATATCTTATGAGCTTGACTTGAATGATTTTGAATATGTGATGTATACCTATTGTTTGAAATCTTGTGTGTAGAAATCCATATATGCATCAATTATGTTATATAGGGTTGTTATTTAAAATAATGGGATGTTACCTTCTTAAACTTTTGAAAGGGGTAATGTGAGTATATTATTTATTGTTTCTAAACCTCATTTTTTTTATATAATTTTATTGATATATTTTAATGTTCTCTCATATGGTAGGGTCTTTAAAATGGATAAGAGTTGGATGGATCATCCAAATAGAATTAGTAGAGCATATCGAGATGGGATTAAGAAAATTCTTGATTTCTCATTGTCCAATGTTGAGAAAGATGATAAGATAGTTTCCATGAAAGAAGTGTAATAAATCATATTTGAAAAATTGTAAAGATGTTCAAAGTCATTTGCTTATACATGACCTAGTTAAAATTTATACTAGGTGCATACATCACAGAGAACCAATTGAATCACACACTGATAATGCTTATGATTTTAATGAGTGTTAGATTGAAGTTCGAGATCATGAGATTGGAGGGCAAGAAGAACAAATTAGATACAAGTTTAAGTAAGACGACGTGGAAGGAATGTTGCATGATATTATTTACTGGACCTTGGAATGATGATATTGTAGGGGATGAATCTAATAGCTATAATACTCAAGTGCTAGAGGGTGATGGGGAAAATTTTACTAGATTAGCAAAGGATACACAAAACAACTGCATTCGGGTTGTCAGGAGTTATTTAAATTATCTTTTATTATTAAGATAATGCATCTAAAGTCAATGAACAATTAGAGTGAAAAATACATTGACTTGCTTCTTGAAATTTTTAAGAAAGCGCTTCTAGACGATACCCAAATCCCAAATTTATTTTATAAGGCAAGGAAAGTAGTTTGAGGCTTAGGTCTAGACTATGTGAAAATTGATGTTTTAATAAATGACTGCATTCTCTTTTGGGGATCAAATGAGGAAATAACTAACTGTCTGACATTGGGATACTCGAGATGAAATATTGAAAAGCCAATGCTATGAAAATTCCTCACAATAGCTTGTGTTATTTTCCACTTAAATCGAGGTTACAACATATATATATATATAAATAACGGTATAGATTTAGAGATGATATGGCATAAAGATAAGCGTGTTGAGGAGCCTAATGTGTTGAGACATCTGGCTGATGGGGAAACATGGAAAGAATTTGATCAAATGTATGAGTTATTCTCTATAGATTCCCGCAATGTTAGGCTTGGGCTCTCTAGTGAGGGATTCAATCCATTTTAAACATGAGTAGCAAGCATAGCACATGACTTTTTATTCTTGTGCCACAAAACTTATCTCCTTATAAATGTATAAACAACCCTTCTTCATATTATCAATGCTTACACCAAGTCCTCCAACTACTAGAAACAACAATGATGTGTTTATTCAACCTTAGATTATGAGTTAAAAGAGATGTGAGAAGTTGGGGTTCAAACATATAATTTCTTCACAGGGAGTACCTTTTAGTTTCGTACAACTTTGATGTGGACTATCGATGATTTTCCTGAATATGTTAACTTTCCACGTAGGAGCACAAAGGGAAAATTGGTTTTCCCTGTATGTAATAAGGAGACACATTCTATGTACTTAAAAAATGGGCATAAAACATGCTGCATGGGACATCATCGCGTTTTACTGGTGAATCGTAAATGGTGAGAAAATAAGTCTTCCTGTAATGGTAAGAAGGAGTACCCGGGATGACCAAAAGAGCTTAGTAATAATGACATACTTGATAAATTATCGAGAGTTCGGCCTTTAGTATATGGTAAAATGTATGGAAAGAGGAGTTGTAAGAAGTATGAGTTACATTGGGACAAGATTAGTATATTCTATGATTTTCCTTATTGGAAAGATCTTAAATTGCCTTATAACTTAGATATCATGCATATTGAGTAAAATATATGTGAAAGCATTTAGGGAACATTGATAAACATTGATAGGAAAATAAAATACACTGTCAAGTCTTGGTTGGATTTGAAAGAAATATGGATACGCAAAGACTTGAATCCATATAAAAAGATAGATAATGGGTGATCCTTCCTTCCTACTACACCCTTTTCTAAGGAAGAGAATAATATTTTATGTGAACTTTGTCAATCATTGAAGTTGTCAAATGGGTATGCATCAAACATATCCCGATGTGTCAGTCTTAATGAAAGAAAGATTTAAGAAGTGAAAAGTCATGATTACCACAACGCTTACTACCACTTACAATTTATGGTCATCTTTCTAAGGAAGTGTGCCAACCTCTATTCCTTATAGAGTTATGTTCAAAAACTTTGAGAGTAGATGTGTTGAAGAGGCGTGAGGAGAAACTTGTTATATCTATGTGCAATCTTGAAGGATATTTCCACGGGCATTCATTGATATTATGGTTCACTAGCCAATTCACCTTGCATGAGAGGCCATTCTCGGTGGACCCGTGCAATATCGATTAATGTATCCCTTTTAAAAGTAAAAAAATTACGTAATTTCTTGTATTACATAATGATTCAATGATTTTATTATGCTTATATTAATTTTTATTTACATATTTATGCATACTCTAAAACTTATTGTGGGAAACAAAGCATGTCCAGAGGGATCAATAGCCAAGGGTTATATTTTAAATGAATGCCTAACATTTTGATCAATGTATCTACGTGGTGTTGAGACCCGATTTAATCGACCCAAATGTAACTATGATAATATTGATTTTTAAGAAGGTTTATCCATTTTTAGGCATATGGTCGTTTGCTTGGAAAATTTATTACCAATGCCTTATGTGGAGTAAATGGGAAAAGGCTCATTTATATGCGCTAGATAAATGTGAAGAGATACAAGAATTTTTAAAGTATTTTAACATACAATACCTATATATCTCAAATTTACTTTTAATTTAATTAATTAAATATTATTATATATGTTTAGTGAGCATAAGGATATGTTAAAGGAAGAAAGCAATATAAATATTTAAAAAAGACATGCATAGAGATTTACCAAATGGTTTGAAGATCGTGTAAGTAATTGTTTTAATGTAAATCTATAGGTTATTAATTCATACTAACTATTTTCTTTTAAAAATTATATAGTTGAGAATGTTGGAGCGTTAGTCTCCCGATCGTGTTAGTAATCATCTTCGCTCTTTATTTTAGGGGCCTGATCAAGGAGTGAAACACTATAAAGGTTGTTTAATCAATGGTTATAGGTTACACACCAAAGATAATGACAAGTACAAAAACACTCCAAATAGTGAAATTATCGTAGTGAGCGAACATGAAGAAACATATATTGACTTTTATGCCGAGTTGTTTGATATTATTGAGTTAGAAGACATTAAAAATAATTGATTTATTCTCTTCAAGTGTGATTAGTGGGACCTTGGAAAAAAGAAGGGGGTGTGTGGAATACGTACATATGATTATGGTTTCATTAGTTCTAACATCATTAATAAATGGTATAAGAACCAATCATTTGTGCTAGCTTATCTAGTAGAGAAAATATTTTATGTTCCAGACATCAAGTTAGGAAATAATTAGAAACTTTTAATGAAGAATACTCCATGCGATAAGTATGATTTTCCTGAAAGTGTAATGGAGGAGGGGTTGGGTAAAGAGGTAACATACCAATATCTTGAGTCAAATATAATCGATAGTGAAACAGTGGTAATTGATGATGAAGACCTTCAATTACGAAGGCATGATATCTTAAAAATGGAAGTTAATATGACTAATGTACAACCTGTAAACCTCGTACATAATGGAGATGATTAATTTTTAGATGATGACATCTTACCGATCGAGGATGATGACATCTTACCAACCGAGGATGATGATTTTAGTGGTGATAATGGAGATGAAGATGACGATGACTTTTGATGGGTTTTTTTTAATGGAGAGGAAGCAACTGATTTTTTCAAGTGGATTTTGAGTTGGTAATACATCTCTAAAAAACTTTTCCTAAACCCATCTCTTTGATTTGTTGCAGCACTTTATTGAACATTAAAATCTTCGGAATACGATAAAGAGACTGGAACTCCCGCGCCTATGGATAATCAATGGTATAAGACTCACTGAAGAAAAAGGAAACGAAATTGGGTGACTAACCCTGCTAGAAATGTATATGTAAGATGTATTCCAATAACATATTTTTATTATTTTTTTCATATAGCTCATGGAATAATTCACATATATTCACTATTGTTTATAGGTTTCTGTGCAAGAAATAATCAAATCACAATCTAAACTTGAAGATGGTGTGGTAGTGAATGATGCTGAAGTGTTTCAAAAAGTGTTAGGATATCGCTCTGGCTATGTACATGGTCGTGGGGCTGGTCTTAAGCTTACATCTTTCACATTTACTATTTTACAAAAGGAGAAAGATATTGAGAGAGATAAATGAGTTCTAGATGTAATGAGGGAAGTTGACGAGGTGAGGAGGGAAGCTGATGCGGCGAGAAGGGAAGCTAATACAGCTAAAAGGGAGAATGTGAAAATGAAAGAACGAATGGATGAGCTTAATGGGAAATTTGAGGATTTAGCTAACCTCATAGAATGATAACATATTTTTTCGTGTCAAGAACACAACCTCCCAATTTTTCTTCTTTTTCATTTACAACATTTCCTCATTGACAAAAGAAGTAAAATTTCAAATTCAAATAAATAATTTCAATCAATATTGTAAAACATAATATTAAAGAAGACCAGTTAAACATGTTATCTACATGCTTTATAAAGTATTAAGATCACATCCACAAAGTAAAAGTAAAAAATAAAACATTCCATTGAATTAGCTAACCTTGTAGTAATGCATTATATTATTATTACAACTCTACAAGATATGCGCGTATTACAAGCGTAAATATATAAAAGGAAAATTACATTCAAACCTTGATTCTATCTTTGAAAATATATTGGGTGTGCTATCACCATCGGTATTTCTAGTCCTCATATATTTATTGTTATTTCTCATGTCATTTCTAGTTTTAACCGGTTCCTTATGGTTTTATGCAGATCTAATGGAAAGAAGAAGTAGTAGAGAAGTGGTAGAGTAGCGGTGGAGAATTATGAAGCCAAATGAAATATCTTCAATTATTTTTTTGTTTCTTTTTGTGAATGGCAGCACAACTCTTATAAATGATATATAGAAGTCGTACTTAGCATGAGAGCATTTGAGACACATTTGTTTTTTCTTCTTCTTATCTTTGAAAGGATTAAATCATATTTTAATCATCTTTATGAGATGTATAAATATTTCATTATATGTTTTGAAGCATTGAAGCAAGAATTATAATTAGAACTGTGCGAATTATTTTGATTATATATGAAATATTAAGGTCGCGAAATAAATACAAGAATAAATGTAAATAAAAAATTAGTAGAGAAATTCACTTGCTACTAAAGTTGTGTTAATATAGATTTTTGTGGAATGTCAATTTATGACAAAAATATTTTCCATGAAAAATCTCTTTTAATAGAGAAATTAATTGGCAATCAAACTAGTCCATTGAGAACGCAAATATCATGGATTTGTTTGTGTCTTAGGCCAAACATATACAAATTCAAATTTTAACAATTTTTATGTTGATTTAATTTAGTGCGAATGTAATAATGAATTCCAAAATAAATAAGCCAATCCACATAAACAAATCAAGCATGCAAAGAAGTAAGCAAATATCCTTTTCGGGCAAAACCTCTATTTCAGCAGTGTATTAGAATTTACATACACTAGATGAATTACCAACTACTTATCTCCATTATGTAGTTCTTAAAGTCTTCTACAGATATGACATAGTCCAGCACCTTCCACAGGAAGCGATCTTCCCTTGGTATCCACCGATCAACCTTCTTCTTCAGCAGTAGAGCCTCGGCTCCATAAATCAGCAGTAGTGAAATTATCTACAAGAGTATATGAATAAGGAAATTGTTCATCTTGATTTTATATAGTGATCTGTAAAGTTCCAATGGGTTTGGATGAAAATTTAATAGAGTTTTATCACAAAAATATCTCTAGAATGGCTTTGAAGAAAGTCTAATCTCGTATCTCTATTTATAGGGAAGTTTATTGTAATGAGATAGGCATTAGAGATTTGGATCAACTTTATTTAAAAAATAAAAGCTCATGCGCTCGTTCGAAATACCTGGTACCTCGTTCGAAATGGTTTACACTTTTTTGTTCGAACATGTTTTCGATGAAACTTCGAACGACATTTCAGAGCTGACCAAAAATCATCGCTTCATATCTCCTTCGAACCTTAGAAACTCATTCTAACGACGTACCCAATCTCGTCTGAACGACATCTAACAAAACTTTTAAGGACATTCCAGAACTGACCAAAAGGCATCATCCCAGATTTTATTCGAATGAAGGAGCCTCGTTCTAAGGACACTATAAACTTTTTTGAACAACATGTCAATCTCATTCTAATGAGTTAGCGAGATTTCAAAAAAATCATTTTTAAAAATATATTTTAAAATGCAAACTCTTTAAAAATGACCCCTCAAAAATTAAAGTCTTTCAAACTATCTCATAATTCTTCTCGAGTAAAGTTATGTTGAACGATCTTCAATCTTGCAAATGTCATCAACTTCTTTTCATGGAATATGTGGAAGTAGTCATGAAGGTGCAGTAGTGTGTTACGAGATAAGCCAAATAAGAACTAAATGGAGAAATTATAAAACTTTCTCTTATAAATATCCCCCTTTGGTTATTCTGGTACAAAACACAAACTAAAGTCAAATTTACCGCTATAACTAATATAATTAATGCCCTCCCAAATAAAGAAATGAAAATGCAAAAATGAATAAGTCTTTAACAGAAAATTCTTCATCTTGTGAGGTCAAAGAAATCATCATCAAGGCAAAATGACCTACACACATGAGACAAAAGAAATACCATGACGCATATTAGTTTTAAATAAAAATAAATAAAACTCGCTCTCAATATGTTCTCCCCATTTTTTTCATAATACACAAAGGAGTAGAATCTAAACATGAATAATAAGCATCACATGAAGAATAAAACATATCACGACAAAGATAATCAATAAGCATAAGTAATGATAATCCGAAAGGCCTAATGTGTTCTTCGCCTATCAAAAAACTATTTTTCATTTTTTTTTCAATTTTTCAAGTATAAGGTAGACGAAGTACATACATGGAATAACATTAGAATGTTTGAATCGTGAATACGTAATGTAATCTTGTGAACATTTTCCGTTGGAAAATCGACATAAGCATTCATAACATATGTTTACAAAGTCATGAGATACTTCTAATAAAAGAACTCAATTTCTTCCTTAGGTGTAAAATGTCAAACTGAAATGAAATTGACTCAATTTATGCAATATTCAATGAATTTTAATAATTCTCAAAACAAAAAGGTAAACTATTTAATGATTTTCAAGAGTGTCCGTTGTGCAAACCCATTAATCTTCTAATTTATAACACCTTTAAAATCTCACATATAAAATAATTCAATCTCAGATATGAATATAAAATAAATAGCTTCAGTACTTCTGTTTTTTTATTTCGTTAATCTTTTTAGGCTTTTTTTTTGTAGATGGTGGCTTTTAATGCAAAGACAATTTTGATCTTTCGTAGCCCTTTCCATTTCTTAACATATATTAATATTGTTCGGGAAGTGAAATCCGACCAATGATTCTTATAAGTACAACTTATTTCTTTTTTGTATTTGGTTCGTTATTATGCAGGATTGGGATGAGATCATCGTATTAGACACATGGTAAGCAAGAAAAATGTTCAAAAAGTTCGTGTACATGTGCAATAAAGGTGGAAAAGAGTCTAACATTTATAAAATAATTATCAATGATCAACAAAATAGTTTCCACACTTTATTAAGCACACTAACAAAACAAAACAATGTCTCAAAGCACTATGAAAAAGTCACGTTTATGGATGGAATGTAGAGGTGATGCAAATATCCGAAATATTCATCCAAATATGGTGAAAGATAGAAATACATAAATCATTTTTCCTTTTTCAAAAATTTTATCAAAATAAAATATTTTTCCATTTTCCAAACTTTTTATTAAAAAATTTTTTTGGAGTTTTTCAAAATGTATCAAAAAGAAAAACATATAGATACAATGATAATACTATCTAGCAATAGGGATATAAGATATGATCATGATAAATATCCTACACTAGGTAAAGTGCCCGAACTCAATCAACGAAGAAAATACCCAAAGACTTCCTAAGATCCTCGAGTCGAGGTGTATCTAAAGGTTATGTGAAAATATCATCTAATTGACGTTCGATGCTCACAAAGCTCAAGGGCATGACCTTATCCTCAAAGAGATCACGAATAAAATGCTCACTTAAACTAATATCCTTTGTGTGAGAATGTTGGACGGGATTACAATATATATGAATCGTACTTGTATTGTCACAAGAAACAGTCATTATGCATTGTGAAATCCCATAATATTATAACATTTGCTTTAACTATAAGAGTTTCATGCAAAAACTCCTGGGATATATACTCATCCTTTTTCGTGGACAAAGATATGGAGTTTTTCTTCTTGCTCAACCAAGAGACAAGAGCACTCCCAAAGTAAAAACACCCACTCAAGGTTCTCCTACAACCATCAATATCCCCAGCCAAATCGACATCCAAATAGGTGGATAAACGGTCATCGATATCAAAAGAATACCAAATACCATAGGAAAGAGTGCCACTTATGTGTTCAATGATATGTTTAAGTTCATGCAAATATGACTTTTTTGGGGACTCTTGGTATCGTACACAGACTCCAACACTAAAGGCAATGTCTAGACGCTAGCTGTCAAGTAGAGAAGACTACATATCATGCTCGTATAAAGGGTTTGCTCTATTGTAATACCCCATATTTTTATGATATTAAATAATTATGGGATTAATTATTATTGTTGGATTAATTAAATTAAAAAGGTCGAGAAATTTAATTATTAATTAATCTGAATTTAAAATAATTATTAACTAGCGTGACAAGGGTTAATAGTTATTGATGGAAATCATTGATTATTATTGTGGGCATATGTAATATAGAATTATATCATTTTTATAAATTCTCGGAGTGCGAAATACGACAATTTGGTCTTTTAAGTCAGGACGCACGTGTGAGTCATGTCGGGACTAATTGTATGGAATAAAAAGATAAATTATTTTTGTATAACTCACATGGTAATTTCGAGTATGCCATTGAGCCCGAAAGGGTCGAGATAGTCAGAAAACACTACCCGGACATTTTATTTGGACTCCAGGTTAATTTTAGGCCTAATCGGCACCCCGTAGGGGTATTTTTATCCTTTGAAATTTTGGAGTAATATTATGGAAGAAAATTTGGAAATAAAAGATAGATGTACATGGGTTAGTGGGGAGTTATCAGCTTTAAACCTACGTGAGAGAAAAGATAAAGACACGGAGGAAGGAACAAGAAGCTATTGGTGTTCTTGGTGCCTAACTCAAGAACACACACCAAAAACTATACCAAAGTGTAGATCGTGAGACAAGGAACACACTCATACCCATATCCACAGCGGATCAGATCGTTAAAAATTAAGGCAAGTGTTTATTGCTAGCAATTCATAGCAATAAATGTTTTCATATTGGTGTAGGTAGATTATATACACTTTTAATTTATGAGTTTTGATGAAATTGGAGATTTAAGGATATGAATTGAAATCTAAAAAACGAATTTAGAATAAATCCCTCATGTAGATAGTTTAGAAATCCCAAATTGTTGATTAATTGTAATGGACGACTCTAAAATGGAGTTCATGTTTAGATATTTGATGAACTAGGGTTTTGAATTGTTAAAATTGAGGATTTTGGATTTATAACTGTTTATGGTGAATTAATGGTTCAAAGTTAAGGGAAATCATTTATATATGGTAGAACATTAATTAGGATTGATGTTTTAGTGTTGGGGTTGAGAAATTTAGAGGGTTTAGGACTGATATTTTAGGGAAGACAAAATATGAACAGTACAACGTAAGAGGTCTGGCCAGAAGAGAAAAAGACCCCATCTCGTTCAAACGAGATGGAGTCTCGTTTTAATGAGAAGTTAGCGTCGTTCAAATGGCCTGCTAACTCGTTTCTAATAACAGGTCCCAGAAGTCCAAAAATTCCATTTTTCCTAGATCATGCTACCCAGCTAATTATGTTCAGGGATACTGCCATTTACTAATATTAGTTTAGTGCATAATTAGTTGGGAATTAATCCTAGAATGTTACCTTAAGTATTTAATATGTGAATTAACCTTGGGAAATTCAAGAGTGTGTATAATTGAGTAAATTACGTAAGTAGTGAAGAGAAATATACTACGTGTGGAAAAATAAATATGGGTTGGGTGAATACCTAAATTCTTGTAAGGTTTCGGGAATGCCTATTATTATATGTTATCATTATTGTGCGTATAGCATACCTACGCTGTTTGCTATCGAGTGCAGGTTTTGTGCAGTGGACAGTCTTATCCTGGGTGACCCGATGGGGGGATATTTAACTTATACCCAGAGCATATGAACTTGGATACGTGTTATCTATTATGTAGGATAGTTTCGACGGTTGAATGGGAAGGTAGGTATGTGCGTGACCCATTTAGCTGGTGAGTATGCTTGCCTCCAATATTTGTGTTATGAGATTTACGGTTCGTGAGAGACGCCGAACCAATTATCCTTTATGAGCGAGTGATGCACCGGGACACGATAGCAGAGTATGCATTGCGCCAAGTGGCCCTAACCAAGGGGTGCAGGTTTTATATATATATAGAGAGAGATGTTGTGACTATATGTATATATATATATAAATATAAATATACTTGAGAATGTATAATTCTAATGTGTGAAATTAGAAAATGTATAAGTATGGATAAGTAAAGTAATTCCAGTGGATAAAAGACTTCCTATCAAAATAGTGAATATAAAATGGGTACCTAGCATAAAAGAATATTATTAGCGTATTGTGTGGGCGATACGGGTTACTCCCATGAGATATATTTAGGAGTTCATTTCAATGACCTAGTTGGGAATATTACAGATGACTAGGTTGGGCTAGACATACACTAGATGTGCACATTAGTAGAGGGGTGAGGACCTCATGTGAGAGTTCAAAACTAATATGCACATAATAATTGCAATAATGCAGTTTTAAATACTTGCTAAAACAAATATTTTTACAAATCGAGCTCTGACCCGTTTCTTGCTATTTCTCTTCTCTTTTGCTATATATATATATATATATATATATATATATATATATAATAAGGAGTAAGGGTGTTTTCACTATTCATAAGATGGGAAGACATTTGACGGTCCAGATCACAGCCAACAAAGCAAAAATAGAAGGTTGAGATTAAATTTGGTGAGTTGGCATGTTACGATTTAGAATAATATTCATTGGTTAACAAAATGGTTATAACCCAGTTGGAGTAAATCAGAGAACAAGGCTCGAGGAGGACCTTCCAATTAGGGCACAAGGCTCGAGGTTGCCACCAAAAATTGAAATCGACATTATCAGGCAGCAGACCTACCCATCTCTCCATTAACTACACCAACTATCCCATTTTGAAAATTTGAAACCCATTTCCTTTCCCTTTCTACAAAGCAAGATAATAAGTTACTCTATCTCACCTCTGCAACATCAACTCCATTATTGAGTGTCGAGTTATCAACCCTCCACCTTCTCAATCGCAGCAAGTAGTTCACACAGATGATATGTTTAGCTTTAGTTTTTTTATTTCTCATATTGAGTTATATATTCTTTGTTTACTCTTAGTGTAATGAACTATGGCATGTCTGTTTTTGCCCCCTGTGACAACAAACTCCAGTCTGTGTATTTGTAGCCCCCGTGAAAATGAACTCCGTCCTGGGTTTGTTCACTCCGGTACAAACATATCAAGCATTTTTTTCACTTCGGTACAAACAGTAGATCTCTGGCCTTTTTCATGTTTTTGGAGAACTACTGTTCAATCGTTTTTGGTTGATTACTCCGGGCAGTTATCGTTTTGGGTTTGTCACTCTGGACTAGTCATGGGATGTAAATGGGTATAGGTGCTGTGGGTTATAATAGTTTGTAAATGAGTATAGTTGAATTATATTTTTGTATGTGAAGGTGGGTTATAATATTTTGTAAATGGGTTGTAATAGTTTGTTCAGGTCGAAGCTTTCAAGTTTGATATTTTTGCACATTCAATTTTTGAACATGTATTTGTCTAGAAGTTTGATGCATTTTTTTCTTAATGTTGTATGTGGCTATAATTAGCAGTTCATTAACTTCTGTATTTTAATATTTAACCATGCAGTGACTATTTTTTGCCTTAATAATTTAATGTTGACATTTATTTTATATCTCGATTCATTGATGTCTGATTGGTGCTTTTAACATATTTTTTGGTTTAATGTGTTAGATGCAGTGGGTGTGCAAGTTTTTCATTTTTGCAGCTCATGTTTGTGGAAGATAGGTACATAGATAACCGACATGTGTCTTCATGCGGGGTTAAGGTCACTAGCGAGTGGACTCGCAAGGAATCGGAGGACGAAAGTGAGAGTACAGGTGATGGTGTTGTGGCAGAAGATGGTCTTCCCCATTAGAAGAGTTTTTATTGTTGTTGTTGCCCATGTTAAGTCTCGAAATAATGTCCACTCACCTCTCTCCCTCTCCCCTCCTCTCTCTCTCTCTCTCTCTCTCTCTCTCTCTCTCTCTCTCTCTCTCTCTCTCATCTCTGTCTGTGTGTGCTCTTGCAGTTTGGTATTATTTTGTAAAATTGAAGAGTAGTTGAGAATACTCTCGGTATGAAGAGACAGAGTGACCTCTGCTCAGATAACTGGATTTTTAATGCTACGACTCTGTTGCAAATACATATAAATATTTATTATGTAATTGATGAAAAAAAAGAGAGTAAAAAAGTTGAGTATATTTAATTGTTGATTTTTTTAACTTAATGAATTCTATATTCCTGTTAGTGCTCTCTTTATTGATTATGAAATGGTATTCTTTATTTCTTTTTCTCTTTTTTTTTAATATTAAAGTCATCACAGTATTAACACATTATTTTTGGGATCCTACATTGATCAACCGAGAGATTTTTTTATTAAGTTTGGGAACTACTGCTGATGGTATGAGTTATAAAGGATTCCTTAGTGTATAACAAACCTTGTAATTGTGGATCTGTAGTTAGTCTAGGTAAAAAAGATGGTGTAGTAAAGTTTGGTACAAGAAAAGAATATGTTATAGTGATGGATGTTGCAACAAATAGATGACAACGTTATTGTTGTTTGATGGTGTAAAAATGTTGACACGCAGTTGTGTAAAAATAGCTTTTTGACTTGTGGCCACTATATGGTTAGTTAATTTTTTTTAAGTATTACAAATTTCATGTCATTCGTAGAAAAGTTATCTCAAATCGTTTAATATTACTTAATTTTTTTTAAAATATCAAAAAAGTCATTTTGGGATAATTATCAAAATGACAAGCTCAAAGTGCCAAAAATGATGGAACTAGACAAAATATTTTGAGGGAAATTAACTGAATCGATACCTGGACCGGACAAAATAGAAAATACTGTCACGTACCCAACGAATACAAGAACTAGTCGCACTGCTCAAGGAAGATGCGGGGCCCGCTCCAAATGTCATCATTATATTTTACAAGATCGAATATAAAAAAGTAAATAAAATATTTTTTAATAAATATTTAGTTTAACCATTTTCATTTTATCTCAAAAAGTTCTTCAAGTACCTATTTAAGCAAATATTATTTTATTTTGAAAATTCGCCTCAAGGAATTTTCTTGAATAAATAAAAAGATTCTGACTAAACATATTGATACACTTATCAAAGAAGTTTGTGCACTCATAAAAAGATTCGGACTAAATTTTTTTATAAGTTTGTATTATAAAAATGGGTAATTATCAAATTGGACCTTTGTGTAGTACACTTGCCAAAGAAGTATGTGCACTCATAAATCGAAAACAGGATATTACCGATATATATGTATTAAAAAAATGTGTGTGTGTGTGTATATATATATACCCGCGGATGCCCGTTCCGAGGGCACGATGATAAATTTCTCCCGTGATAAAACTCATCCCACAATAATCCGCTATTTTTTTAAATAGAACACCTTTAAAAAAAAGAAATTTTTAAAAAAATTAGTTAATTTTTTTAAAAATAAAAAAATATTTTGTTTAAAAAAATATTATTTTTTTAAAAAAATATTTAATAAAAAATAATATGATAGTCATATATATATATATATATATATATATATATATATATATATATTTATTTATTTATTTATTAAAAAAATACAACTTTTAGCATGACATTTCAATAATGGGGATGAAATGTCAAAAATATCATGCATAAAAAGAAAAATTGACATGCATACCATGTCATATTGGTCTTGGTTTACTATTATGTCAGTGCACTTCAAAATGTCATGTATAGTTGTGAGCAAATGAATAACATGTCATATTGGTCATGGTTTACTATTATGTATAGTACTTGGGAAACTACATTAGTGTCATTGGCACAACTTAAATTATCAACGTACACTTTCGACGTACACATCAAAGTTGCTGACATGGTTCCTATCAATGAGGTACACTTCGTTTTCTTGGGAAACAAAATTTTTGCCGTTTTGCAATTTCGTACTTTGAAAATTTCGTACCATATGTTATTTCAAAAACTATTTATTCGTTGTGAACTAAATGCGACGTATGCTTTATCAACGACGTACACTTTCGAAAATTATCGTCTTGCCTTCAGGCACAGGCATACCCTAGTATATATATATATGTATATATATATATATATACACACACACCAGGTGTCCAGCCACAGGGTCACCACCAGACTTAGACGCGTGGATAATTCGACGAGCTACAACTGTTATGGAAGATGTAGGTTATTTATATTAGACGCTTCGATCTTTTCATTTCAGTTCCTAGTTCAGACATTCGGTTAGGGAATATGCCGTCCGTTTCTAGTTTAATTATTTTAGAGATTGTATTTTCTTTTCCTGTTGAATTGAGTATTATGATTCTATTGATTTTAGACTTTGAAGTGTAGAGTTTTATCTAGTCTCATTTATTTCAGTATTTAATTCATGTTCAGTATTTATTCTTGTGGAATGGGAATGGCTTATATCATAAAGCATGGAATTTATTAATGGATTAATTGGGTATAATTAATTTGGAAAATGTTTTGACACTTAGATTAATTAATTATTAGGTGATTAATAATGAAAAAAATTGTTGTTCGATAGTGATGCTAAGAATGAACCAACCAGACACTTTGATTTTAATTTAATAAAGGACTGATCACCCGGTATTTAATTAGGCGGGGTGTCACAGGTGGTATCAGAGCATCATGTTCTAGTGTCCTTAGGATCTGTACGGCTTATTATGCTTTCTGCCTAGCGTTCTTTGATTTAGAGCCCTGATATTTGGAATGATGTATTCATCCTTATGCATTGGAAATTTGTACTTCTGTGGTTTGTATAAATGTTGAACTCATAAGGTCCATTCCAATTTTCAGATAGCACGACAAGAAGAGAAAGCTAACACTAGTGGTGGAGTCAATGAGCAAGGTCAACCGATACCTCAGGTATTCCCGAAGAGAGTATCAATCGTCAAAATCGCAAGTTTTGTGGCCCAAGTAGTTACCACTGCAGTCTTACAATACCATGATCGCAATATGCATCTTAAAGGAGCTAAAATAACAAGAGAAGATAGTCAACCTGACATGACTAGGGTTAACAATTATGGGAAGACTCCAATACCATAGCAACAAGTTCCTCAAGGCCGTAAAGACCACAAATGTAATAGACCCTGCATGAAGAGCCAAACGCGTCAAGGCCAACATAGTCAACGACGGAGTGATGTCACAAAAAGATGTTTAAAATACATAAGAGATGGCCATAAATGTCAAACTTTTCTAGAGCAGGCTAGAGATAAACCCCGACCCGACCAACAAGGACAGCAAGGCCAAATGAAGCAAGGACTTTCATGACACTGCTATAAGTGTGTACAATAGGGTCACAAGTGGAAGGACTGTCCTCAACCCGATATTGTTTTTCATCAAGATACTCAGCAGGAGAAATAGGGCTAAGGAAGAAGTGGAACTGAGAAACAGGGCCGAAATTAATAGAGTCGTAATGTGGCACAGTTTGCTGGTGAATGCTTCAACTGTGGAAGGATGGGTTATAGGAGACAGGATTGCCCAGATAAGGGAAAAATACCCCAGCAACAGGGCCATATACCGTGTGGGCGTGTGTATAACGTCCAGCAAGCAACTGTTCTGGATCCACCACCCGTCATTGAGGGTATGTTCTCTATTTATGAGGTTATGGGATATATATTTTATTTAATTATAGGGCCTCACATTTGTTCATAGCCGATAGAATTGCACGGGCCACTGAATATTTTTCTTGTTGACATAACCAACAAGATGATTATAGGTGTAGACTCCTCGTGGGGTAATGGGTCATTAACTTACTTTTATGCTGGGGAATAGAGATAGAGAATGGGAGAGTTATTTTACTGGCCGACATGCGTGTATTAAATATGTCAGAGTGTGAGGCGATTATTGGTATTGATTATCTTTTTGAGTATAAGGCCATGATATATCGTTTTAGTAGGCGTATTATTCTGCTATACCGAGTCGGGAGATATTTCAGGTGGAGATACCTCGTCCAGAGGAAGTACCGTCCACCCATTTATATTATATAGGGGAGTAGGCCTTTAAGTAGATAATGATTACCATTTATTCGATTCCCATAATTTGCAAATTATCCAATGTGTTCCAAAAGAAGAGAGACAGGAGGGTTAGAGAATCTGGCCGAGGAGTAAAACTGAACTTAACGGTGTTAGAGAAACACCACATGGGAGTATACCCAATGGGGAACTCATTTAGAAAATTTTGATTAATTAACTCTCTATAAAGTAACGATGAATTCAAACAGGGCTGTTGAGGCCAAAAATAGTTCCAAAATGCCCGCATAGCTAAGGGGACGACATGAGAACAAATGGGAGCTGAGACAGTTAGTCCGAGGGACGAACATTACAAAATGGTCAGTGGGACCAATGAAGGGAAATGTCTCTGGAAGTTACTATATGTTTAGGGAATAGGATCACAAGTGTTGAATGTATTTGAGATGTACAACCTGAGAGTAGTGGAATTTAGATAGTACTAGTGGAGTCCTCAGTAACAATAGCATATTAATCATTAGGGCCATTCGGGGGTCAAGAAGAAATAAGGTGGTAAAGCCATAAGCAAGGCCTCGATATGATAGACCAACGTTTCATGGATGGGTGTGCAATCCACAGGACGGATTAATTTTCCAACAATGAGGAGTTAGCAACTACTGGATGAAATCCTGTGACACCCCGTCTAATTAAATACCGGGTAGCTACTCCTTTATTAAATTAAAGCAAAATGCCAAGTTGGCTCAGTTAATAGCATCACTGTCGAAAACATTTTATTATTACTAACCACCTAGTATTTAAAAAGTAAGTTGCCAAATTTTAATTAAAGTCTGATTAACATGCAGTAAAAGATTTAAAGCAAGAATAATATCACCATTCACCATCACGAAATAATAGAATAACCATCACATGATATAAATAAATCCGTAGGAAAAAATCCTCACAACAAATCCCACAACTGAAATAAGTAACGAAATACTGAATACTGAATTAATACATGCCAAAGTCTGAAAAACTGAAATGGAAATGTCTCTAATAGAATTTGGGCAACATGCCCTACAACTGAGGAATACTGAACATGGAATCCAAATGATAGAAGCGTCTAAAAGCAATTCCTGTAACTTCCACAAACAGCTACAGCTCATCATCGGAATGAGAATCCTATGCGTGGTGTCCTTGTGGCTGGGCACCTAAAATGGTTTTACAAGAAAAGATATTTGAAAGCAAACGGGTCAGAGCCCGAATGTGGAGATATTTTAAAAACCTGCAAGTGCTGTAAAAACATTTAAAACATTAAATTCAAGGTACATGTTAGGACATGCACTCACATGAAATTCTCACCTCTCGTCTAACTGTGCACTCCTAACATAAGTACCCATCTAAAATGACACAAACCACTAGCTAAGTGACATTATATCTAGCTAGACTGTCATAGGTTCTACCCTTATTTCTCGGTTCCCATTAACATTATAACGCTCGCAATTAAATAGGGGGCTTAACGTAAATTCAGGTTCTCACATAAAAGTAATACAACTCGTTATAGATCATCCCTTTTGTTATTCCATAGTTATACACACAATACCATATGAAAGTTCCCAGTTTATTAAGTTTATATTTTCCACAACATAAATATACAATATAAGCACCCCGAGACTAAGCTGCGGTGCACACATACTCTGCTATCCATCCCGGTACATCACGTACATAAGGAATCACGTATTCTGAATCTCTCAGGAATAGTTCACAGATAACAACATCACAAATAATGGAGGCGAACACAGTCACATCACATGGGTCACGCACATACCTGCGCTCCCACGATCAGCAGACTTATTAACATCCCAATAAGTCCTTCTCTGACCTATGTTCATCGAAGTAACCAGTCTAAATCTAGGCAACACAAGGATTAGAAGGCCCTAAGCGAACGCAAACCTCCCGTGATAGCAAGTATGGTAGGTATGTCATACACACAAATCATATACCAATACTAAGTAAGCACACATCTTAGTAATCATCGTAGTTTAATTATAGTACTTATCGCATTCTCGTACCATCTTATAATTTATACAATTTATATAATCCCGGTTCATAATCATACACGCCATAATTTATTCTCACGTCGTAGTAGGCACTCACGTCTCGACTCAAATGTCTATTTGATTCGTTCCACAATTATATAATTTACTCCTCATTATGTCCCAATTGTCCCAAGTATACCAATACATCATCAAAGGAATGTTATCTCTATCCTCGAACAAGTTTATGGGACTCCCAAAATCAAAACAGGCCAAAAAGGCCTAAATTGCCAGCTCGTTAGAAGTCTCGTTCGAACGCGGCTGTTCGAACGAGATTTCGTTCGAACGAACTAGGTTATCTAACGAGATCTCGTTCGAACGAGATTATCGAATGAACATCCCTCTCGTTAGAACCCCAAACTGTCAACTCATTAGAAGCTCATTCGAACGAGCTCGTTCGAACGACCTGGGTAGGTCTTCTAACGAGTGGCCAGATTCAAGCCCAGAAATCCTGTCTCGTTTTTCACCAATTTCTACACCTCAAATCTCAACCAAAATTCATCCCAACAATGTTTAAAGGTCTCTAATCAATCCTAAACATATTAAAGTCACATACTAACGTGTTTTAAGGAATTAATTCATCCTCAACATCATTAAATCATCAAGTCTCATCACTTTTCCCCAAATTCTCAAGAACATAAACCCTAGAATTTTAAATCTTCCATTCCCAGAAATACATCCGTTTTTGTATCACATAAATTAGTAATTCTCTTAATTCGATCTTCCAATAATATTTCTACATGCAAACCTATCTCCAAAATTAAACTAACAACTCCAATTTTATGGGTTTTTATTTATCTCTCAATTAATTATGATTATGGAATTGTCTAAGCATGGAAGAAGCATTTACTGCATAAAAATGTAAATTAAACCACTTGCCTTGATTCAATCTCTGATTTTGATGACGATTTGAAGAAGTTCTCTCTCTCTTTTTGCAAAATTCCCTTCTATCTCTCTCTCTCCAAGCTTTCTTCTCCAATGGCTATGGTGGCTAGGGTTTGCTTTGGGAAATATTAGACAACCTAATTCTAATAACCTACGTAGCCTTCTAGGTTAATATGGGTTGTTAATGGGTTAAGTGGTTCAATTCGCAATCAGATAAAAACTCTTAATTTTTCGTCACTTTTAATTCCCAAAAATACAAAATTACAAAAATACCCTTTATGTTGCCGGTATGGCCTAAAAATACCCCGGGACCCAAACTAAACACCCGGCTAGTGTTTTCTGACTATCTCGACCCTTCTGGATGCGTTGGCGCACTCAAAACGACCATACGATTAATAGAATTTAAATTTCACTTTTACAATTAAAATAATTATCTCCTGACGCGACTGTCTCACGCGTCCCAATAAAATGTCCAAATTGTCGTATATCAATTTCACGACAAATTTCATAATTCAACATTCATATATCATCATATATACTCAATATAGTCAAATACCAACTCACATCTCGCTAGTATTTTATCCGAATTAATTCTCAATTAATTCTCATTTAATTAATTAATCCCAAAAATAAATATCGCCAAAAATACGGGGTATTACATACTTCCCCCCTAATAACAGAATTTCGTCCCGAAATTCGGAACTAGAAAGTACCTGATAAAAAGAACTCTGGATAACGTTCGCGCATCTTATCCTCGCGTTCCCATGTGGACTCCTCGACATTGTGATGTCGCCAATGAACACGCACTAACGGAACTATCTTTGACCGCAGCTTCCTCTCACTTCGGTCCAAAATAGCAATCGGCCCATCCTCGTAGGAGCTATCAGGCTGTAAATCAATCTCCTCCAAAGCGATGTGAGAATGAGCCAAATCGTCCCTGAGATATTTCCTTAGCGAGGAAGTATGAAACACATCGTGAATCCGGTGTAAATGCTCTGGTAACCCGAGTCTATACACAACTGGTCCAATCCGTTCAATAATAGGAAACGGTCACACATACCTCGGTGCCAACTTCCCCTTCTTCCCGAAATGCATAATCCCCTTCATAGGAGATACTCTGAGCAAAACATGGTCCCCCACTTGGAACTCCCTGAAAGATCTCTTCGCATTAGCATAACTCTTCTGCCGGTCTTGAGCTACCCGAATGCGACTCCGAATCAACTCAATCCTTGCCGAAGTATCCTGAATTACTTCCGGCCCAAGTAGTTTGTTGTCCCCCACCTCTAACCAACATGCTGGGGAACGACAAGGCCTACCGTACAACGCCTCAAACGGAGCCATGCCAATAGTGAACTGGTAGGAGTTATTATAAGCAAACTCTACCAGTGGAAGGTATTGCTCCCATCCACCTCCAAAGTCAATAATGCACATGCGTAGCATGTCCTCCAACATCTGATTTGTGCGCTTGGTCTGCCCATCGGTCTGCGGATGATAAGCCGTACTCAACCGCAATTTCGTGCCCATGGCCTCCTGGAAACTCTCCCAAAACCGCGAAACAAATATCTTATCTCTGTCAGACACGATATTTAGGGGCACACCGTGAAGTCTCACAACCTCTGAAATGAAGAGCTGGGCATATTGTCCCGTAGTGTAGTCAGTCCTTACGGGTAAAAAGTGAGCGACTTTGGACAATCTGTCCACAAATACCCAAATGGAGTCGTGACCCCTCTACGACGTAGGCAACCCCGTGATAAAGTCCATGGATATGCTCTCCCACATCCACACCGTGACCTCCAATGGCTGTAGAAGTCTTGTCGGTCTCTGATGATCCACTTTTACTAGCTGACAAGTGGCGCATTTCGAAACAAACTCAGCAATATCTTTCTTCATACCACTCCACCAATACTGCCGTCTCATGTCTTGGTACATTTTGTCCCCTCCGGGATGTACCGCGAACCGTGAACCGTGCGACTCTGCCATCACCTCGTGTCGCAATTCTTCCCCTTTCGGAACCACCAATCTCCCATTGAAGCGTAATCCCCCGTCTGAGCTAATGGTATAGGACTCGGCTCCCTCTGCTAGTAATCGAACTATCTGCTCCTGACAGAACGAGTCATTAGCCTGTGCCCGTACTACCTTCGTGACAATCTGCGGTGTAACGGTCATCACAGACATGAAAGATCGGGCCACTGCATCCTGGTGTCCCAACTCCTTCCACTTTGCCTTCCATATCCCTGCCACCTCATCTGCTGGCCTACGGCTCAACGCGTCTGCTACCACGTTAGCCTTACCCGGGTGATACTGGATATCGAACTGGTAGTCCTTCACAAACTCAAGCCACCTCCTTTGCCGCATGTTCAGCTCCTTTTGCGTGAACAGGTACTGTAGGGACTTGTGGTCTGTGAACAATTGGAACTTCTCCCCCAAGAGATAGTGCCTCCAAATACGTAGGGCAAAAACCACTGCCACCAACTCCAAATCATGCGTGGGGTAATTCTTCTCGTGAGGCTTAAGCTTACGGGAAGCATAAGCTATGGCATGTCTCTCCTGTTGCAATACACCTACAAGTCCTTGCAAAGACGCATCGGTGTAAACCAAATACTCAACTCCCGGTCTCGGCAATGCTAACACAGGTGTTGAGGTTAATTTATCCTTCAATTCATCGAATGCCAACTGACAGGCATCACTCCAAATGAATGGCACACCCTTACGAGTCAGATGTGTCAAAGGGCCCGCTATCTTCGAAAAACCCCTAATAAACCTCCTGTAGTATCCTGCTAGGCCCAAGAAACTACGAATCTCAGTTGGTGTCGTGGGTTGTCCCCACTCCCTCACCGCGGATACCTTCCCCAGATCAACAGATATTCCCCGGTCAGAAATAATATGTCCCAAAAACTGGACCTCCTTCAACCAAAACCCGCATTTCTCATATTTTGCATACAACTCGTTCTGACGTAGTGTCTGCAAAACTTGCCTCAAATGTTAGACGTGCTCCTCCTCTGTCTGGGAGTAAACCAGAATATCATCAATGAAGATAATGACAAACTGATCTAGGAAATCCCTGAACACTCTGTTCATCAAGTCCATAAACACTGCTGGAGCGTTGGTCAACCAAAAGGCATAACCCGAAACTCGTAAGAACCATATCTCGACAAGAACGCAGTCTTCGAGACATCCTCCTCCCTGATACGCAACTGATGGTATCCCGATCTCAAATTAATCTTCGAGAAGAAAAAAGCTCCTCTCAACTGGTCGAATAAGTCATCGATTCGAGGCAACGGATACTTATTCCGTATCGTGACCTTATTCAACTCTCGCTAGTCCACACACAATCTCAGTGAACCGTCTTTCTTCTTTACAAACAAAATTGGAGCGCCCCAACGTGAGGTACTCCTGCGAATAAATCCCTGACCTAACAGCTGCTCTATCTGATCTCGTAGCTCTCGCATCTCCGCCGGAGCCATACGGTACGGTGCGCGTGCTATAGGTCTCGTATCTGGCAATAGGTCTATAACAAAGTCTATCTCTCGGCTGGGGGGTAGGCCTGGTATCTCCTGAAACACATCCGAATACTCCCTGACAACTGGGATCGAATCCAAGGAATCACAACCTCCTTAGAGGTATCCTCCTCTAGGTAATACAAATGAGCGGTCGAGCCTCCTTCTGGGCGAGGCATCGCCACTACAAACATCTCTTGCCCCAGAATGGAAAAAACAATGCTCCCACCGAAGCAGTCAATCATGGCTCTATAATCAGCGAGCCAATCCATACCGATAATCACATCGTGAACATGCATATCTAATACCAACATGTCTGCAGGTAATACCAGACTACCAATCTCTACCCCCACTCCCCGGCATATAAAGAAAATAAGTGACCCACTCCCCAATGGTGAGTCGACACACGTCACTATGCTCTCCGCTGTGGCTAACAACCCTAAATCCTTCACGAAATGTGTAGCTATAAAACAATGTGTAGCCCCCGTATCAAACAATACCCGACCCATAGTGCCATGGATAGGAAACGTACCCTCAATTACGGGCGGTGCCTGTGGAACTGCTGCCTGATGGACATTATATACACGTCCATACTGTAGCTACCCCTGCTGAGCTGGGACTGCAGGAATGGGTGGCAATGTTTCCATCTGTGGTGGTGCGGGAAGAGCGGCGGGAAATATAGGCCTCTGCGGATCCTGGCGAGCATCCTGCTGCTGCTGCTGTGGGGCCCTGCCCCTATCAGGACAATCCTGTCGTTTATGGCCAGTCTTGCCACAAATAAAACACTTCGCTAGGAACTTCCCTCCTCTCTGCCCCTGCGGTCCCCGGCCCTGGTGGCCGTTACCGTTCCTCCCTTGGCCCTGTTGGCCCTGCTGAAACTGCTGCCCATTCTGCCCCTGTTGGCCCTGATGGCCGTTTGGACCCTGATGGCCCTGACGGAAGCCTCCCTGTCCGTGCCTATAATTCCCTGATCTGAACCTCTTCTGATCCCCCTGCTGGGAACCCTTCTCACCCTGTCTCTGCCCCTGAACAGATTGTGCCCCACCGGCACCATGTCCTCCAGTCCTGCTCTGATGGATAGACTCTCCCGATCTCTTGCCCTCATCCATATGAAAGCGGTGATCCCGGTAGTATAACAAAGCAGCGTTAACCACATCAGAATACGTGGCCAACGAAAGGTTCCCTAACAGATGCTGACGGATCCTCCATGTCAACCCGTTGGTGAATTTCTCAATCTTCTTCTTTTCTGTCGGTATCTCATCTGGAACGATATTCAACAGATTCATGAACTCGGCCTCATACTCGGCCACGGTCTTACCCTCTTGCTTCAGATTCATCAGTTTCCTCCTCATTTCCGTGTGAACAGCTGACGGAAAGTACTTGCGGTCGAACCGCACCCAAAAGTCCTGAATAGTGAGAGTATCCCTCTCCTCCACGGTGGTAATAGACTCCCACCACTGCAGTGTAGATCCAACTAGCTTAAAAGTAGCTATCACCTGCTTCTGAACGTACGTGCACTCATACATCCTCAAGTGCCTCTGTATATCCTTCCTCCACTGGCTCGAGACTACCACATCTGAGCTTCCTGCAAACTCTGGCGGATGCACTTTCTGAAAAGCGTCACGTACACGTTCCCAAGCAGACGGGAATGCATTTTCCTGTACTGGAGCGGCAACTGGTGCCTGAGGTGGTGCCTGCTGAACTACGGCAATTGCGGCAATTACCGCTTGGGCTACAGAGGCTGCAACCTCAGCGGCGTTCATCATGCCCTGAACTGGAATGGGCTGGGGTTCGGGCGTTGCATCCCTGGGAACTCGTCGTGCACGTCGTGGAGGCATCTGAAATAAGAATAAAGTTTATAAGTTCGCCGTTTATAAACTTAAAATAGCTGAAGAACGAAGCATACACAAAAAGAGTACAACAGTCCTAAAATATAGGGCTCTATATCAAAGAAACTTAGCGGAAACATAATAGCCGTACAGATCCTAAGGACACTAGAACCTGATGCTCTGATACCACCTGTGACACCCCGTCTAATTAAATACCGGGTAGCTACTCCTTTATTAAATTAAAGCAAAATGCCAAGTTGGCTCAGTTAATAGCATCACTGTCGAAAACATTATATTATTACTAACCACCTAGTATTTAAAAAGTAAGTTGCCAAATTTTAATTAAAGTCTGATTAACATGCAGTAAAAGATTTAAAGCAAGAATAATATCACCATTCACCATCACGAAATAATAGAATAACCATCACATGATATAAATAAATTCGTAGGAAAAACTCCTCACAACAAATCCCACAACTGAAATAAGTAACGAAATACTGAATACTGAATTAATACATGCCAAAGTCTGAAAAACTGAAATGGAAATGTCTCTAATAGAATTTGGGCAACATGCCCTACAATTGAGGAATACTGAACATGGAATCCAAATGATAGAAGCGTCTAAAATCAATTCCTGTAACTTCCACAAACAGCTACAGCTCGTCATCGGAATGAGAATCCTATGCGTGTTGTCCTTGTGGCTGGGCACCTAAAATGGTTTTACAAGAAAAGAGATTTGAAAGCAAACGGGTCAGAGCCCGAATGTGGAGATATTTTAAAAACCTGCAAGTGCTTTAAAAACATTTAAAACATTAAATGCAAGGTACATGTTAGGACGTGCACTCACATGAAATTCTCACCTCTCGTCTAACTGTGCACTCCTAACGTAAGTACCCATCTAAAATGACACAAACCACTAGCTAAGTGACATCATATCTAGCTACACTGTCATAGGTTCTACCCTTATTACTCGGTTCCCATTAACATTATAACGCTGGCAATTAAATCGGGGGCTTAACGTAAATTCAGGTTCTCACATAAAAGTAATAAAACTCGTTATAGATCATCCCTTTTGTTATTCCATAGTTATACACACAATAGCAAATGAAAGTTCCCAGTTTATTAAGTGTATATTTTCCACAACATAAATATACAATATAAGCACCCCGAGACTAAGCTGCGGTGCACACATACTCTGCTATCCATCCCGGTACATCACGTACATAAGGAATCACGTATTCCGAATCTCTCAGGAATAGTTCACAGATAACAACATCACAAATAATGGAGGAGAACACAGTCACATCACATTGGTCACGCACATACCTGCTCTCCCACGATCAGCAGACTTATTAACATCCCAACAAGTCCTTCTCTGACCTATGTTCATCGAGGTAACCAATCTAAATCCGGGCAACACAAGGATTAGAAGGCCCTAAGCGAACACAAACCTCCCGTGATAGCAAGTATGGTAGGTATGTCATACACACAAATCATATACCAATACTAAGTAAGAACACATCTTAGTAATAATCGTAGTTTAGTTGTAGTACTTATCGCATTCTCGTACCATCTTATAATTTATACAATTTATATAATCCCGGTTCATAATCATACACGCCATAATTTATTCTCACGTCGTAGTAGGCACTCACATCTCGACTCAAATATCTATTTGATTCGTTCCACAATTATATAATTTACTCCTCATTATGTCCCAATTGTCCCAAGTATACCAATACATCATCAAAGGAATGTTATCTCTATACTCGAACAAGTTTACGGGACTCCCAAAATCAAAACAGGCCAAAAAGGCCTGAACTGCCAGCTCGTTAGAAGTCTCGTTCGAACGAGGCTGTTCGAACGAGATTTCGTTCGAACTAACTAGGTTATCTAATGAGATCTCGTTCGAACGAGATTATCGAACGAACATCCCTCTTGTTAGAACCCCAAACTGTCAACTCGTTAGAAGATCGTTCGAACGAGCTTGTTTGAACGACCTGGGTAGGTCTTCTAACGAGTGGCCAAATTCAAGCCCAGAAATCCTGTCTCGTTTTTCACCAATTTCTACACCTCAAATCTCAACCAAAATTCGTCCCAACAATGTTTAAAGGTCTCTAATCAATCCTAAACATATTAAAGTCACATACTAACGTGTTTTAAGGAATTAATTCATCCTCAACATCATTAAATCATCAAGTCTCATCACTTTTCCCCAAATTCTCAAGAACATAAACCCTAGAATTTTAAATCTTCCATTCCCAGAAATAGATCCGTTTTTGTATCACATAAATTAGTAATTCTCTTGAATCGATCTTCCAATAACATTTCTACATGCAAACCTATCTCCAAAATTAAACTAACAACTCCAATTTTATGGGTTTTTATTTATCTCTCAATTAATTATGATTATGGAATTGTCTAAGCATGGAAGAAGCATTTACTGCATAAAAATGTAAATTAAACCACTTGCCTTGATTCAATCTCTGATTTTGATGACGATTTGAAGAAGTTCTCTCTCTCTTTCTGCAGAATTCCCTTCTATCTCTCTCTCTCCAAGCTTTCTTCTCCAATGGCTATGGTGGCTAGGGTTTGCTTTGGGAAATATTAGAAAACCTAATTCTAATAACCTACGTAGCCTTCTAAGTTAATATGGGTTGTTAATGGGTTAAGTGGGTCAATTACCAATCAGATAAAAACTCTTAATTTTCGTCACTTTTAATTGCCAAAAATACAAAATCACCAAAATACCCTTTATGTTGCCGGTATGGCCTAAAAATACCCCGGGACCCAAACTAAACCCCCGGCTAGTGGTTTCTGACTATCTCGACCCTTCCGGACGCGTTGGCGCACTCAAAATGACCATACAGTTAATAGAATTTAAATTTCACTTTTACAATTAAAATAATTATCTCCTGACGCGACTGTCTCATGCGTCCCAATAAAATGTCCAAATTGCCGTATATCAATTTCACGACAAATTTCATAATTCAACATTCATATATCATCATATATACTCAATATAGTCAAATACCAACTCACATCTCTCTAGTATTTTATCCGGATTAATTACCAATTAATTCTCATTTAATTAATTAATCCCAAAAATAAATATCTCCAAAAATACGGGGTATTACAAATCCTAGATGTATAACTAGTGCAAGTAACCCTAGGTGTTTGACAACGAGAAATGAATGTAAGGAACATATGATTAGGAGAGAATGATGAGGTTGTTTCATTCTTGTGAGTAACGAGTGTAATTACATGACAATAGTGTGTCACAACTTATATATATGAATGATTAACACTAAAACCGGCATGAGAGTCAAGTATGGTGGGTACATTAGTTTTGGATGGTTTGGTTATAAATGTATCGATAATGGGTAATAGTACTTTTGATATGCCCCCCGTGAGTAATCCAGGTGGGCACTAAAAGATTATCTTATTTTACTACTGCAATGAGTTAGGGAAGTAAAGCTTACTATTGTAATATGTAATGAGAATTGACGAATGTTTGAATGATAATAGATTGAGTGATAAACTATCGCGCTAGGTACTCCGGGGAGAGTAGTATTAATTTGTTAAGACGCCCCCGAAATAGAGTTGGGCCTATATATATATATATATATGAAAATTTCATCTGATCATAGGCATCCGTGTGTATGTTGTCTCGTTAGATGTGACCCCAGTACGTAGGTATTTAATTATTGATGTGACTCAGGGTGTATTGTGTTCTTTATCGAGCAACGAGATATAGCTTGTTATATATAGCACCGAAACTTGGGATAGCGATAGTGCCATGTTTCATGATATTTTTACGAACATAAGTGGACTTTTATGTCAACATAAGGAGATTGTGGGAAGGTACATGCTATGGATTAGGAGCCTTATCGATCACGACGATCGATAATGTTAGGTAGTAATGTATCGGGAGGGTTCCTTGTTTGGATTTCGCTTTGCGAGACATCCCACGCATGAAACTAACGAAAGCCGAGAGTTTGAGAGAAGTTTGGATGATAGTACATTGGATTCACACCTTAGTAATTGTACATTTATGAGAGTAGAATTAAGAGTGGATGATTCCACTATGATGTGAGAATATATTTCATTTCTGCAAAAATGCGCAAGACATAGGGCGTTTAGGCGCCCTAGGTAATTAAATCTTTATTTTTTCCCACTCGGAACGTATGGGGTAAGGTAAATGAAGATAGGAGTGGAGACATCAGGACTTTATTGTACGCTCACGAGAATGGTATTGTATTAGGCAGTATATCATGATTGTCATGGGAATTCGACAACATTTAGCCCAAAAATTTGAACTTTATTCCGTAAGATTTGTTAGAGGCTTACATTTCATGAGAAACTGATTATAGAGCGGGGGAAGGGCCTGTGACACGCGGTGAGGCAATGTCACATGGATCATGGTTAGAGGTACAATTGAGAAAATATAAGATATACCAGGTTGTAAACAACATTGGTGATGGGATTTAATGAAGAAAAATATTACCAAATTCATTTTCGCAATGGGTGACCTATCCGTTAGAAAAAGGGTGGATCACACGAAACCAGTAGAGGTTTTTGCAACCATTAGGGATTTTGAAGTAGTAATGGGAGAGTATTACCAAGGGATTGATCGCGAAGGGGGTTACGATCGTATATGGGTAATAATGGATCGATTGACCGAAGTAGATCACGTTATGTCTATTAAGACTGGTCATACTATGAGACGGTACGCGCAGATCTTTATAATCGAGATAGTGATGTTCTATTGGGTACCGTTTGATACCAAGTTCAATTGGGATAGGATAATTACCTTTCGATTTTTGAAAAGTGCTTACGAGGCTTTGGATACCGAGTTGTGATTGAGTACGAACTATCATCCACAGACGAATAGGGCAGAACAAGCGGTCTAGTCAGATGTTAAAGAATAAATTATATGTGTATCCTTGAATCTCAATGGAGGATGAGAGCAGTCCCTTCCACTAGAGGAGTTTGTGTACAATCACTCATAAAAGTTCACTTTTGAGCATGGTGCAAGTGAAGTATGGCACAGTAAGCCTTGTTCTTCTCCTGCGTGTTAGTTAAAGGTGGGGGACCAGGTATTATTGCAGAGATTGGAGATGAGTTAATGCTTATCGTATATAATGTGTGGGAGATATATACGGCCCAAATAACCTACTTGTGTACGATCGTCGCGAGACGAGATCGAATGTATCTAAAGAATGATTTATTTACCAATGGAACTTAAACGTTAAGACTTGGGCAAGAACCTATGTGACAGGGTAACCTCGAGTTTAAAACGAACATATGTGAAGTGATCATTATTAAAGGTATTCAATAGCATGCTATATGGGTGGTATGAAGTAGTTTACTTGGGAGCGCTACGATGTGATGCGCAATATATATACAACGTTGTTTGTACCTGGTATACTTTTTTCGAATTTCGGGATGAAATTTCGTTGTAAGGGGGGAAGTATGTAATACCCCGTATTTTTATGATATTAAATAATTATCGAATTAATTGTTATTGTTGGATAAATTAAATTAAAAAGGTCGGGAAATTTAATTTTTAATTAATATGAATTTAAAATAATTATTAACTAACGTGCCAAGGGTTAATACTTGATGATGGAAATCATTGATTATTACTATGGATATATGTAATATGGAATTATATAATTTTTATAAATTGTCGTAGTGTGAAATACGACAGTTTGGTATTTTAAGTCAGGACGCGCGTGTGAGTCGTGTCGGGACTAATTATATGAAATAAAAGGATAAATTATTTTTTTATAACTCACATGGTAATTTCGAGTACATCATTGAGTCCGAAAGGGTCGAGATAGTCAGAAAACTCTACTCGGGCATTTTATTTGGACTCCGGGGTAATTTTAGGCCTAACCGGCACCCCGTAGGGGTATTTTTATCCTTTGAAATTTTGGAGTAATAATATGGACGAAAATTGGGAAATAAAATATAGATCTACATGGGTTAGTGTGGATTTATTAGCTCTAAACCTAAGTGAGAGAAAAGAGAAAGGCACATAGGAAGGAAGAAGAATCTATTGGTGTTCTTGGTGCCTAACTCAAGAACATACACCAAAATCTATACCAATGTGTAGATCTCGAGACAAGGAACACACTCATACCCATATCAACAGCGGATCAGGCCATCGAAAATTATGGCAAGTGCGTATTACTTGCGATTCATAGCAATAAATGTGTTCATATTGGTGTAGGTAGACTATATACACTTTTGATTTATGAGTTTTGATGAAATTGGAGATTTAAGGATATGCATTGAAATCTGAAAAATGAATTTAGAATAAATCCCTCATGTAGATAGTTTAGAAATCCTAAATTGTTGATTAATTGTAATAGACGAATCTGAATTGGAGTTCATGTTTAGATATTTTATGAACAAGGGTTTTGAATTGTTAAAATTGGAATTTTGGATTTATAACTATTTATGGTGAATTAATGGTTCAAAGTTAAGGCAAATCATTTATACATGGTATAACATTAACTAGGATTGATGTTTTAGTGTTGGGGTTGAGAAATTTAGACGTTTTAGGATTGATATTTTAGGGAAGATGAAGTAGGAACAGTACAACGTAACAGGTCTGTCTAGAAGAGAAAAAGACCCCATCTCTTTCGAACGAGATGGAGTCTCGTTCTAACGAGAAGTCAACGTCGTTCAAACGACCTGCTAACTCATTCGAACGACATGTCCCAGAATCCCAGAAATTCCATTTTTCCTAAATCATGCTACCTAGCTAATTATGTTTAGGAATACTTCCATTTACTAATATTAGTTTAGTGCCAAATTATTTGGGAATTAATCCTAGAATGTTACCTTAAGTATTGAATAGGTGAATTAACCTAGGGAAATTCGAGAGTGTGAATAATCGAGTAAATTACATAAGTAGTAAAGAGAAATATACTACGTGTAGAAAAATAAATATGGGTTGGGTGAATACCTAAATTGTTGTAAGGCTTTGGGAATGCCTATTATTATATGTTATCATTATTGTGCGTATAGCATACCTACGCTGCTTGCTATCGAGTGCAGGTTTTGTACAGTGGACAGTCTTATCTTGGGTGACCCTATGGGGGGATATTTAACTTATACCCAGAGCATATGAACTTTGATACGTGTTATCTATTATGTAGGATAGTTTCGATGGTTGAATGAGAAGGTAGATATGTGCGTGACCCATTTAGCTGGTGAGTATGCTCGCATCCAATATTTGTGTTATGAGATTTACGGTTCATGAGAGACGAAGAATCAATTGTCCTTTATGCAATGAGTGATGCATCGGGACACGATAGCAGAGTATGCATTGCGCCAAGTGGTCCTAACCGAGGGGTGAAGGTTTTATATATATATATATATATACTTGAGAATGTATGATTGTAATGTGTGAAATTAGAAAATGTATAAGTATGGATAAGTAAAGTAATTCTAGTGGATAAAAGACTTCCTATCAAAATAGTAATATAAAATAGGTAACTCGCATAAAAGAATATTATTAGCGTATTGTATGGGCGATACGGGTTACTCCCTTGAGATATATTTAGGAGTTCGATTCAATGACCTAGTTGGGAATATTATAGATGACTAGGTTGGGGTAGACATACGCTAGGTTTGCACATTAGTAGAGGGGTGAGGATCTCATGTGAGAGTTCGGAACTAATATGCACATAATAATTGCAATAATGCAGTTTTAAACACTTGCTAAAATAAATATTTTTATAAATCGGGCTCTCACCCGTTTCTTTCTATTTCTCTTATCTTTTGCTATATATATATATGTCTAGCCACAGGGTCACCACCAGACTTAGACGCGTGGATCATTCGGCGAGCTGCAGTTGTTATGGAAGCTATAGGTTAGTGATATTAGATGCTTCGATCTTTTCATTTCAGTTCTTATCTCATACATTCAGTTAGGGCATGTGTCACCCGTTTCCATTTTAATTATTTCAGAGATTGTATTTTCTTTTAGCCTTTATTTTCCTGTTGAATTGAGTATTATGATTCAATTGGTTTTAGACTTCGAACTGGAATGTTTTATCTAGTCTCATTTATTTCAGTATTTAATTCATGTTCAGTATTTATTCTTGTGGAATGGGAATGGCTTATATCTTAAAGCATGGAATTTATTAATGGATTAATTGGGTATAATTAATTTGGAAAATATTTCGACACTTAGCTTAATTAATTATTAGGTGATTAATAATGAAAAAAAAATTGTCGTTCGACAGTGATGCTAAGAATGAACCAACCGGACACTTTGATTTTAATTTAATAAAGGACTGATCACCCGGTATATAATTAGGCGGGGTGTCACATCTACGCCCTTATCTAAAGTGTATTTTCTAAGTTTATTCAATGTACTCATAGGGTTCGTGAGGTATTAGCAGAGTATAAACTAAACTTCTTCGCTAAGTCCGCAGTATATTTAGATTGAGATATGAATATCCCATATTTTAGCTAACACACCCGAAGATATAAGAATAATGTAAGCTCACCAACCATGCTCATCTCAAACTCACTCTTCATATCCTCCTAAAAAGTGTGAGCATGTTGGAAGCATGTGAATCCAAATACTTTGTCATCCACATAGGCTTGGGAAACTAAGATAGAACCTTTCTCTCTCCTTACAAATAACGTCTTATCCACTCCTCATATATTTAATCCACGAGCTAATAGATAGGAAGTGAGCCTCTCATAACAAATACGAGGTGCTTACTTAAAACCATACAGGTCCTTCTTAAGATAAAAGACGTGTCCCGGGTGCTTTGGGTATTTAAACCCCTTTGGTTATTCCACGTAAACTTCCTCCTATAAAATGTCATTTAGAAAGGAACTCTTGACATCCATTTGATAAAACTTGAAGCGTAGATGACATGCTATAGCGAATAGTAAGCGGATGGACTCAAGCCTAGCAACATGAGAGAATGTCTCATTAAAGTCTACACCCTCAATATATGTAGCCTTGATCGACCAACCTAGCCTTATTATGAACTATGGTACAATTTTCATCTAACATATTCTTGTAAATCCACTTGGTACTTATCAAATTAGTCTCTCTGGGTTGGGAGACTGACTCCCAAACATATTTCTTTTGAATCAACTCATCTTGTGTAGCGGATATCCAATTATCATCTTCAAGTGCTTCTTTCACATTCTTGGGCTCGAATAAGAAGGTGTAGTAAAGGTGCCTAAACACATTCTCAAGTTGAGTGGGAGTCTTTACACCTAGTGTGGGATCACCAAATATAGCTTAAGGGTCGTGACTGTTTCGAACCCAAGCGGGTAGATACCCTAAATTAAGTGTGGAATCCACCAAGGTAGTATGAGGAAGGATGGGATCATCACCATGGGTGTGTTATCCTCAGACTTGGGGTTAGGGTCAATAGATGATGATAGCTCATCGACTCTAATTGCGATGTTTATTGACACCATAACCTTAGAGCATGCAAGGTTAAACACCCTATAAGCCCTACTCGACGATGAATAACCTAAGAATATCCCCTTGTCGCATTGGGAGTCAAACTTTCCAAAGTGCTCCCTATCTCTTAAGATGTAGCAAGTACTCCCAAAGATACGAAAATATGATAGGTTAGGATTCTTACCTATCCAAAACTCATATGGCGTGCGTAGCGTGTGTGGATGAAGATATACCCTATTCACCGTATTGCATGTGGTACGCACCACCTCTACCCAAAAACATCTAGGCACATTTCTCCCAGGAAAAATGGATCTATCCATCTCTTATATCGTTCGGTTCTTTCTCCCCACCATCCCATTTTGTTGAGGAGTACGAACGACCGAAAACTAGTGCTTGATGCCCACTCCATCACAATATCTATCCACTCCGGCTTCTTTAAATTCAATGTCGTTGCCACTATACATTCGATTAATAATGGCACCATGTTGGTTTTGTAGGACACAACACTTGGTTGTTAGGAGCTCAAATCCCACGATAGGGTGTCTAGAAAAGTCATCGACCATCATGAGAGCGTATCTCTTACCACCTAAAATCTCTGAGCGAGTAATATCAATAAAATCCATGTGAATCAACTCTAAAACATGTGTTCCGGTAATGGTATTTAACTTCTGATTAGGACTTTGAATTTGTTTACCTTATTGATAAAGTCCACCAAATTGAGGAAGTTGGTTTCCCAGGTGACGGTAAGCCATAAACTAGGTCCTTTGTAACTAATATCTCAAGATCTCCAAAGTTCACATGACCTACTCGCTTCTACCCACTATTCCACACAAAGGAGGACTTGGGAATAATCCCATATAAATTATCTTTGGTCCTCACTCCTTGTAGTAAAAGTTCATTGGATTGATCATAAACATTACAATATGATTGGTCAAACTTTATCGCAAAGTTTGCGTCGCACAATTGGCTTATGTTAATTAAGTTCACTTTCAACCCTTTTATGTACAACACATTATCTAGTTTAGGAAATATAGATATCTCAACACAACCGCGTCCTAAAATACTAGACCTATTCCCATCGTCAAATATGATTTTGCCTTCCTTGCGATCTTTAAGGTTGATAAAGAATGATATATCACTGGTCATGTGCATAGATCACCCACTAGAAATTCTTTAATTAACATTTGTGAAGTCTCGACTAGGAATTCAACTTTCTCTCTTTGACTAGAAAAGTCGCTATAGCTGTGCGCGGGAGTATGTGTGCGTTGAGTTCTTCTTAACATGTAGTAAAACTCTCTAAGATTATGTAACACCCCGCCAAATTAAATACCGGGTGGCCAGCCCCATACCAAATTAAAACAGAACATACAGTTGCCTCATTCTTAGAATCACTATCGAAAACATTTACAACTCACCCAATACTCAATTAAGCTGGTGTTAAAAACTTTTCAAATTTTAGTTTCAACAAAATCCATTTTTTAGTTTAAGAATAACACAACACATTTTATTCTACAACACTGATAACCAAATAGATAACACAAAAAAATTAAATGCTATTGGAATAAACATTCCCAAATAGTATAAATCCATTACAATAATCCCAACAATATCAAATGTATTAAAAAGACACGAATACAATAGTATTTGACCCCGATAGAAAAAGATAGTTGAATCCTTTGGGCGACATACCCTACTAAGAGAACAATGTGGATCAAATGAAGATAAGCGTCTAAGCAATACTCCATATCTCCATAGCTCGACAAAATCAACTAGGGTTGGCATCCCTGCTGCTAGACACCTGATATAGAAGATACAATAGAAAAGAGAATTTGCAAGGAAATGGGTCAGAGCCCGATTGTGAAAATGATTTTGAAAACAGCAAGTATTTAACAAGTGCAATAAAGCATTTATTATGTACATGTTAGCATCAAACTCTCACTTTCCATTCTCACCTCTCAACTAGAGTGCACACTTAACGTTACCTATTAACCTCCTAGTTAATGGTTTGTCTTTTCTAGTCTCCATATTATAATTCCATTCCCATATCATAACCCTGTATGTCCCATACCATACGTCACATTATTATTCATTTACACTTCTCATCATTTTTCATTAACATGAATCATTTCTCATTAATATGAATTAAGCTTTTCAATAAACATTCATTAACTTAATTCCATTTTCTTTCTCTATTCACCGTTATCGACAATTATCACACAGTAGATGATTTAACCACAATATATCCATTCATTCATTTAATCCATTATATATATATATTCATATATAATACGACACCCCGAGTCATAGCTGCGGTGCAATGCATTACTCTGCTATCATGTCCCAATATCGCTGGTCGCCGAAAAGGTTCGGTGAGGATACCTCGAACCATAAACAACAACACAATCATTGGAGGCGAACATTGTTCTCATACCCATGGGTCACGCACATACCTACGTACCCATAGTCAGCGGACTTATCAACTCCCCGATAAGTCTTTCATAGACCTATGTTCTCGAGCGACAAATCAAAGATCCCATGGATTCATCAGGATATGACTGCCCTTACGCGCAAACCTCCCGTCAATAGCAAGTAAGCTAGGTATGTCATACACATAATCATTAATCAATCAAATAGGTATTATCATACATATAATATACTATCAACAAGGTACACAAATTACCCTTAGATTATTCCCACACGTAGCATTATATTTCCTGAAATCCCACGTATTACAATATCATAACTTTACTTCTTAATTTAAATATTCCCGAGCCTCACTCATTACTCAAGGTTCAAATAGATTTTTCCTCAACATATATTCAGTAAGAAGCCACTAATATCCTACTGGTCCGTATCGTCTTATCTCCCGAATGACTACGAATCAAACTCTCCCTCTTATTAGGGTTAAAACCGATAGTTTCAAATCTCTTATAAACACCTCTTCTTTCACTTAGGATTAAACCCTCTTGTAAACTTAAGGATACCTAGGTGTTATATTAAATTACCCCTACTGTTCCCATCTTTAATCCTCATACTTCCCCATTTAGAATTCAACAAATGAATCTAACAACCGAAATTCTTTTAAATTAATTATCATTATTCCAATCAATTAATTCCCAATTAAATTAATTCAAATCTTATCAAGGGCTCACTGATATATTCTAAGTCCCATAATATCCAAATAATAATCACCAAAGATCTACCAAAGTTTTGGGATAAGAACCAACATTAAAAAGAAACAACTATAGAAATTCGGGGGAGGTCGATCGATCGAAGGCAGGGGGTCGATCGATCGATCCCTCCAGTAACAGTCTAGTTTTTTGCATTTCTGCAACTACGGGTTTCACCATTTTTATTCATTCTATCCTTCATATTAACATCCAATATGACTTATAATCCTTACTACATGATGTATCAACATATACAAATGATTTCTAATGATCTAAACATCCTAGAATCATCAAGAGATTGGATTAAAAAGCATGTTTATATCCTTATTTCCAGAAAATTATCAACATATCATCTTCAAGAACACATCAATGGTTTTCATAATTTCTTCAACAGATTCAGGACTATTTCATGGATTATTATCAACCTACAACATGAGTTTAATTCCTATATCATTTCAGTTTCCATAAATCCATTTAATAACTCCATTATTTCTTCCAAACATGAATAATCTTCTCTTTTCATAACTACTCTAACATGGACAATATACAAACTTAAATTGCCATTATCAAACACTTGTCTTTACTGAAGGTCTAATCCTTTGGTGTAGTATATCTCAGGTGGTTCTCCCTTTTCCAGTGAGCTTCCGGTGGTGGTTGGTAAGTGACCCTTAGTTCTTAGTTCTTCTCCTTCCCAAGTGAACTCTTCTCTTCCCAAGCACCCTTTCACTCTCTCTAGGAAGATGACTTCTCTAATTTGTGAAGATAATATGTATAACCCACGTACAATTAATCTACCAATACTTATAATAGGACAAAATCCGAAATCACTATTCACCCCCTAGAAAAATGACCAAAATGCCCTTTTGGGTTGTCTATTCATTTCCAAATGACCCGAGACTCAAAATTAACATCCAAATAGACTTTTCTGACTATTTCGAACCTTCCGGACGCAACAACGCAGTCGAAATGACTATAAGGTCGATAGAAAATAAATTTTCTTTTTAATTTAATAAATTAGTCCCGATACGTCCCATACTGCGTCTGACTAAAAATCCAAATTACCGAATAGCAATTTTCAATAATCATCACATTCATATATTACCTAATTATCTTTAAGTAATATTCAGAATCATACATTTTAATGTCCACAATCCGGATAAAACCCAAATGAATTAATTAATAATAAAATTCAATTAATCCATTAATTTAAAATATAACATGTTTTAAAAGTCATTAAAAATCACGGGGTATTATAGATTACCTTTTCTTTTACAATAATTGCAAGCATAAACTTGTTTTTTTCTACATTGGTTAACTGTCATAGGTTAAACTCTTTTTTTTGGTTTAGGTCAATGCTCATAAAGATCTACCACAAATTAGGGAGCAATTCTGGTGCGGAATGGGAAGTGGATGCACCGTCGTAACCTATTTCTCGCCTGTCGTAAAAACCTAGAGCATGACCAAGGATCATCTTTACAACCTTCTTCGATGTATTCTCTATAGTAACCTTGACCTACTAGACATGGTCAATATCTTTCTTGAGTTGGGATGCAAAGTCTTTAAGTTTCGCAGGAGTCTCCATGGATGTTTGAAGATCTCTCGTAAGACTAGCCACTTTGTTCCTCAATTCACCATTTTTCCTTTCTGCTAAAACGACTCTCTCTCCCAAAGAAACACTCACTGAGGACTCTCTCTCTCTCATCGCTTTCAACTCCTTCTCTGGAGATAAACCTATAAGTGCTAAACCTTTATTTTGTTTCTTCGTTTTAAAGGACTCAGCGTAAAGATCGGCGTAATAATGATTAAGGTCACTCTCTCCCTCACTCAAAACATCATCTCCATCACTTTCTTCAGAATGACTAGACTCACTGTCGAGGTTATCATATTTAGCATCTTCCTCATCGACATGAGGCGCATAAGATGTACTAACATGACTAGTAATGAATGCGACAAATTTATGTCCATGAAGTTATTCCTCCTTGGAATCCATCAACTCAACATCGCTATCACTAAGCGTGGCATTGAAGACAACTTTGCCTTTTCCCTATCTTTTTAATGTCATAGCACACTCGTGAGTTTTGTGACCCTTACCCTCGCACTCATAATATCTCTTTTCACATTTCTTAGTGTGATCTTTTCTTTCTTTTTTAAATTTTTTCTTGCCCGATTTATATTTTTGTCTTTCTTTAAACTTTTTTTTCCTTGGAAGTATTTTGTTTTCAATGTTTGCGAATATTTTTGAATTTTATCGAAAAAGGGCAAGATAATCAAGATCAAAATCAAACTCGAAGTTGGACGACACTTCCTCTTTACTTTTAGGTTGAACTTTTAAAGCAATTCCATTTTCCATAGGTTTAAAAGTTTTGGGAAACATGTCGATCTCATATGTTTGAAGGTCTACAACGAGTTCTTCAAACCTAAGCTTATCTAATATCCCCAATGAATTAAGCAGAATAATCTTAGAAGTAAAACGGGCCGAAAGTAATCTCAAAATCTTTTTAACTGCATGAATCTCGGGAATTTTCTCACTTAAATCGAAACTATAGTTAACGATATCATAGAATCATACATAAAATTCATCAAAAGACTCGGACTTTATCATGGTGAGGTTATAAGATATCCCACTCTTCCTTAGACATGGTTCATGTTATGATGTGGTGGAACTAGTCATATGTGATGGCTCTAGAAATGGCACTTAAATCGTGTGAGTTAAAATTACTCTATTTAAATCCATATTCTGTCCATAGATAAGGTTTGAACCTATGATATCTCCATTGGTCATTATGGGTGGTGTCCACCCTTTTTCACAAACAAGCCAGACTCTTTCGACAATAGATTTTAAAGCATACCTCATCCTATCTTTTCAGTATGCATAATTAGATCCATAAAAAATAGGCATCTTATTATAGAAATTATCCACATAAAATTCAAATCTTTTGAAGGATCACACAAAAACTTAATGTAACCAGCCCTGATACCAATTTCATAATGCGAATTCTATGGATTTATTCCTATCTTAGGCCAAACACGCACAAATTCAAGTTTTAAAATTTTTTATCTTAATTTAATTTAGTGTGCCTGTAATGATGAAATCTAAATTAAATAGCCAGACCACATAAATAAACCAAGCATGCGAAGAAGTAAGGAAAATTTTCTTTCGAGAAAAACCTCTATTTCAACACTATATCAAAATTGATAGACACTAGATGACTTACGATACGACACATTCCAACACCGTCCACTAGGTGTATCCACTAAGTATAAATCCCAGTTCTTCAAGTTTCTACTGATACGGAACAGTCCAGTACCGTCCATAAGAAGTGATCGTCCCTCAGTATCCACTGATCAGCCTTCTTCTGCAGTAGTAGAGACTTGACTCCACAAATCAACAGTAGAGAAAATCTTTGCAAGAGTGTTCGAATTAGGAATTTGTTCTTATTGATTTGGTAATGTGATATCTAAATTTTCAAGAGGTTTTGATGAAAATTTAATAGAGTTTGATCACAAAAAAGATCTCCAAAATGGCTTAGAAAAGAGTTCAATCCCGTATCTCTATTTATTAGAAAGTTTGTTACAAAAAGATAGGCGTTAGATATTTGATCAGATTTGTTTGAAAAATAAAAACGCGCACGCTCATTCGAACGACCTGGTACCTCGTTCGGACGGCGTACCCTTTTTCATTCGAACAGATTTCCAGTGCAACTTCGAATAACATTCTAGAGCTAACGAAAAGGCGTCGCTTCAGACCTCGTTCAAACGTGGAAAATTTGTTCTTACAATGTACCTAACCTCATTTGAACGACATCCAATGAAACTTGAACAACATTTAGAACTGACTAAAACGTGTCATCCCAATATTCGTTCGAACGAAGGAGTCTCATTCCAACGACACTTTGTCAGCTCGTTCGAACGACATGTCAATCTCTTTCTAACGAGTTAGTGAGATTTCAAAAAAAATTAAATATTTAAAAAGATTTCGAAATGAAAACTCTTTAAAAATGACCCTAGAAAAATTAAAGTCTTTACCAAACTACCTCATAACTCTTTTCGGGTAAAGTTATGATGAATGATATTCAATCTTGCAAATGTCATCAACTTCTTGCCTTCGAATATGCGAAAGTGGTTATGAAGGTGCAATGGTGTATAAGGGGACAAGCCAAACAAAAATTAAATGGAGCAATTATAAAACTTGCTCTTAGATCCATATAAGTTTTTATGAAAATTGTTGCAAAATATTTTCCACGAAGGGAACAATTTGATGGCGATTTATATTTTTCCACAAAAAATATCCTTTTAGTGGGAAACTAGAACCTTTTTAGTGGTAACTCTTCCCCTTTTAGTGACAAAATAAGTTGCCACCAAAAGTGAAATCATTTTATGGTGAAATATAAGGATTGCCACGGAAGGAATCCACAGCGCCCTTTTAGTGCTGAACTCGTGACGAAAAATAAATTGCAACCCAAACTTTTGGTGGCAAATTTTTAATGATTAGTAACAAAACATATTGCCACGAAATGTCATTTTTCTTGTAGTGCACATGTTAATCTTCCGATACTTGCCTGTTCAAATCATTTTTCCTCTAATCGATTTTAACCAATATCTAATCAATCCTTTGATTCTTAACCTTAACTTATCTTACTACTGCAGAAACATCTCTTACAAGTCTATTAAAGAAATATCACAATTCATGGTCTTTCTTGGACGTGGACTCCTCCGAATTATGATCTCAGATGTAATCACACAATTGTTGCCTAACTTGTGGGGATTTATTAACCCAATAGAAATTGAATCGTACCCATAGTAATGAAAACAATAATTTTGCAAGCATTCTAATTCTTATAACTTTTGAAATTAATAATATATGGACCATTTGAAAATGATGTGATATTACATAAGCATAATCAAGACAACCCTTAGACTTAAATCTCATGTGGTACTGTTGAATACATTCTAGAATATATCGTTCACAATTCTCTTTTGAGGCATCATACAAGTTCTCGAACTATCAAATAAGTTCACGTAGTTTGAGATTAATTACTAGGATATTACACACAACCATGCCGATATGATGTCAACTCCCTATTTAGGCTATTATCAGTTCAATTGCACTAGAACCAAAATTTTGATCTCTTGTAATCAAGCCAAACCGAACTCACCGCAACTCCTAATAAGTACAATTCAGCGACATATCAAACAATATAATTAAAAAATATATATAAATCATTCTCACAAACATGATTTTCATTTTAAATGAACTAGACAATCATTTTATTAATAAATGAAGTGGCATTAGATGATTTTAAGAATAAAGTTCCAACACTTGTGACTTATCTTAGAAGAATTGTGTGAGGGAAGTGGTGTGGGAATGTGTCTCTAATGCCTTGGTTAGTTAAAATTTATTAATTACGAATAACAACATATTTGATTAATGCATTGTGCCCACAAAATATATCTCGATAGAAATACTGTTTATTTTATAGGTGACAATGCATTTGTCTCACGCAATTCATTTTCCACACATTCATTTTTGTGAAATATGGTCCTTAAAGAGAAAAAAAAAACTTTTACTTCTCACGGTTTAAAGTTTCCATTGGAGAGAATGCTTCGGAAGTCCAAATATACAAAAAAATCGAAAATAAAATGAAAACAATATTAATGTATGAGAATATGTGATAATATTGATTTTTTGTCGATACAAAGTTTAACAATTTACATATAATGAAAATATAATTATTTATGTCCCCATACAAATGGTCAAAAACCATATATTCCTCACCAAAATACAAAAAATAAGGGCCATTCGACGAAAAGTCCCTCAACAAATTTTAAATAAACGTTTAGTCCCAAATTTTTATTTTGTTTCAAAAAGTCACTCGTCACATAAAAACACAAAATAAGGACACACACAAACTCATTTCCCCCCTCCCGCCACCCACCCACCTCACTTATAGAGCTTTGACGTCGGCAGGAGAGAGAGAGAGAGAGAGAGGGGGGAAGGGGAAGGGGGAGGGCCACGCAAGCGGACCTTTATAAGTAAGGAAGTATTGGATAAATAGGTGTTTGAGAGAGTAAATGAGATAAACTCAAAATATGCATCTTTTAAAAAGATATGTATTTATGTTGATGAGTATATATATTAATCGCCCTTAAAAATAAGAGCGCACTGGATAAATTGATATTTGAGAAAATTAATGGGATAAACTAAAAATATGTGTATTTAAAAAAAAAGATATTTGTGTTAGGACTATAAATTAATGGATCTTGGCACAGTGGTATAAGGTTGTCTCTGTGACAGATTTGAGGTTGACCGGGTTTGCTCCCCAGTTCGACTCCCGACGCTATCAAAATAATGTTTGGCGTGCGAAATCTATGAACCGCGAATAGGGACTAATCAAGGTGCGCGACTCTTGGTATGCAACCAAAAAATAAATAAATTAATGAACCGAAAAACTCATAAAATTTATTATGTTTTTATATCACGCAGAGAAAATTTAACCCCTTTTCTGGAGGGGGAAATAAAATGTGTTATTTGCTTTACAAAGAATATGCAGGGAGTGGCAAGAAACTCATCACTTCCTGCCTAGCATCAAATAGGAGACCTACAACAGTACTGGAGATTGTGTCATAATCGATATATATATATTGAGTCATAATTCCGTCTTTTGGGTACACCTGATCATGGTATTCAATTCGATACTATTTAATTTACTTTTCTACATCTTACATCAGATTTCTATCTATTCTTCTCTCTATATATATTGTATCGATATTGATGCATACACTCAATCTCTCTGTGAAGTGATTGTTTTTGTGCTATATATAGTAGGGGCTAAAAACTTGAGTAACTTTTGGGTGTTGCTCTAAAATGGGCAAGTCACAGTATTTTGAGAAGGTCGGTCTGAAGAAGGGACCATGGACACATGAAGAGGACCAAAAGCTATTGTCGTATATTGATAAACATGGCCATGGATGCTGGCGTTCTTTGCCAGAAAAAGCTGGTAACGTGTAAACATAACCATATATAATATGAGTTAATATTATGTGTGAGGGTGCATGCATGTAAAATATATTGTGAATGTTTTTTTGTAGGGCTTCAGAGATGTGGGAAAAGCTGTAGACTGAGGTGGACAAATTATCTAAGGCCTGATATTAAAAGAGGGAAGTTCAGTTTGCATGAAGAGCAGACCATCATTCAACTACATGCCCTCATTGGCAACAGGTGAAAATGCCTCCTCTCTCACTCTCTTAGGGATTGTATAACGCAGAAATAAACCGTAAAAAAAATTGATCACTTAAGCAGCACCATGGTTAAATGGCATTTGAGGATAGTGATCAGTTAAGTGGGTCTTATATATTTTTACAAGAAGGTCTCTTACTGTTGCAATGTTGTGAAAGAACACAGAGGACGTTTATTTCTTTTGCATGAAAAGTACTTGTATTAGTTCATTTTTAACATTTGTATTGCATAATTTCAATTACATGGAGCATAAATACATATAATGTTTCATAATTTTATCACTTTTCATGTAAAATATTTCTCATCCAAGGAGTTTTTTTTTTTTTTCTTGCAACATTGGAAATAGAATCCAATATGTTACTATTCAAACTGAAGCGTGTATTGCAATGTCTGAAAGTATTTTATTTTTTTAACTTCTCCGTCATTTATTTTATGAAATCTCATTTTTGTCTCCGTTATTTAAGTGAAACAATGGGAAAACTATGTTATTTTCAGCATTTTGTTTTAGTCTAAGTCAGATTTAATTGCAAATTTAAAAAACGGTTGTGTTAAATAAATAAATAAAGAATTAGTTAAAAAAGAGGGACTAGTGACATATATTCTTACTTTTCAAGTTTATCCTTTAATCCAATCCTCACTTACTTAAAAATTTGGACTTCATAAAAGTATAAATTTCATTCTTTAGTCCAAGTACATAGCTAAATTTTCCCTTAAAATATATATTTGTTCCAATAAATCCAATTTGTAAAAAAATAGCAAATATATATATGAATAGGACATAGTGAGCATTTTTATTTTGATAAGACTAATGATGAAATGTTTTGCCCAACAAAACTTATTTCTTATGTACCCAAAAAATAAACAATTCAGGTTCGTTTGATTACAAAGTTGAAAAATGATTAAAAATAATTCATTTCTTTGAAAAGTTGACAAACTTAGTGGAAAAAATTAAGTGATGTTTGGTTTTAGTTTTGAATTTTTTTATGAAAATAACTTTATGGGGTAACAATTTCAAATGTTAACTTTCTCAACTATGAAAATTATAAATTTAACCGAAATCTCATTTAACCATTTGCAATGAAAAGTATAGACAGGCTTTATAATATTTTGCATGTGGAAAAATGGTACTTTTGGTCTTCAACTATGTTGGGAAAAAGCCAAAAAATAAGAAAAGAAAAAGAGTAGTTCTACAGAGCTTGAATTTTCGACTTAATTTTGGCCGACACACTATTGGTTGGTTTTGAGGTCCCGCTGGCGCGAACCCCACAAATCAATCAATAGCAAGCCGACACGTCAATTTGTCGGCAAAAATTCGGTCAAAAATTCGGACAAATTAGAATTTTTGAAAGAAAAATGTCTCTGGAAAATGAATTCCTGTGTTGCTCTACCACTTGGGGACACTGACTGATCATGGTATTAAATTCTTCAACACTATTTAATTGACCTTTCAGCATCTCAAGTCACATCTCTCTCATGTCTTCCCTTAATGTATGCTAATGATTACATATTGATACAATGAATCCCATCTCAGGATCTGTCAAATCTGTAAAGTACATTTGCTATATGGTAATTAACGGCTAAAAATATGATTAACTTTTAGTTGTTTAGAGTGAACTTGCGGGTTATTTATTAAATCTACATATAATTAATTAAAGTTGCATTACAGTGTTGATATTACATGGAGAGAGTCACTAGCACACTTGGCTACACAATGCTTAAAATCTAGTTGTAAAGTAAGACCGTCCCCTTTTGACACCTTGTAGCTTTTAAGTGTTATAATTATACATGTATAAATATAACATGTGATATTGGCAGTTTGATACATGTTAAAAAAATAAAATTGAAAGGAATAAGATTTTGACATCCAATTAATTGTTCATTGATCCACACGTGATTGAGATCTCTGTACATTTATTTATTTTATAACTTTTTTATTGTTTTTGTAGGATCATATTAACAGCTCTTTCGTGTAATAACTAATTTTGGTTGAATGAATTTTAGATGGTCAATAATTGCAAATCACTTGCCAAGGAGAACCGATAATGAGATAAAGAACTACTGGAACACACAACTGAAGAAGCGGCTAACCAAAATGGGCATCGATCCGGTGACACACAGACCGAAAATTATGGACACGTGTCCCACGTTGAGCCACATGGCTCAGTGGGAGAGTACTCGGGTTGAAGCGGAAGCTAGACTTGTTCATCAATCCAAACTATTGGTATCTAATCCTTACCAACCCCAACTCACCTCATTCCCTTCGCGTCAATTCCTCAAGACCACCGTTGTGCCACCACCACCGCCTCCGCTTGATGTTCTAAAAGCATGGCAAGCCATTTCAGGTGACGATAACTGGAAATGCTTGGGAAAATATAACCACTTGCCAAAAGTACCGGAACAGACCGTGGACAAATCAGTGCAGTTTGACAAAATGGATACTTTGAAGTGCCCAAGTTCAATGGAACGCTTTACTACAAATGTTCTGGGTGATGTTATGGTTGAGAGTTGGGGAGCTGATTTTGACGAAACCAATAATTACTGGAGCAGCATTCTGGATTGGATGAACTCTCCACCACTGGAATTATAATCTTCTAATTAACTAGGAAAAATGACTTTAGGGGTTGTAGTAACTATTAACTTTTGGTTTAATTGTGTGGAAATAAAGAGTTTCTATCTCATATTATATAGTAAGAGTGGTTAAAATGGAATTTTTTTTTGAGTGTTATCTATTATGCAACATTGTTTTTATATAAGTATTTCAACCCTAATAATTAGATGTGAAAATCTTTTCTTTACCAATTTCAAATTATTCCCAACATATGCCCATGGGGCACAGTTTTGACCTAGAGGAGGTTATGACCATTTCTTTATAACCTATTAAATCTTTCCCACAAGCTCCTCTATTGTTCTTTCAACTTTCAAGAATTTTTATAATTTTTCTCCAGCATAACTTTTCATGATTTTTAACCCATTTTCAATACACATACTTAATTGTCAAAGTTGTGATAAAGAAAGACTCGTGATAGAGTAGATCATATAACATCAATTTGTCTTAAACATAACATCAAATTCTCTTAAACTCTAACTTTGACCATTACCTTCTCTCTAACCATTATCTATAACCCTCATCCTTGAGTGCAACCGTCACACCCCTCCCAAAGATCCCCACTAATCTCACGATTTAACTAATAGCATTTGACATGTGATGCAAAAGTATGATCAATGATGTTCATATAGACTCATGTTGAAAATTTGTGAAGGAATACTAATAAAATGAATTATGAATTCAAGTTACTACAAGGCACGTTCTAGGAACCCTGCCTTTTAGGCAATATTTCTCTCTTTCCGGATGAAAGGAGTCAGTACACAACGGAGTTTGTAGTGTAAATTTACCCTCGGGATACAATGTAGTGGTGCTACTTGTTTGATGCAAACTATGTACGATTTGATCAAACCAAGAGAACTCTAAAATGTTAACTTGATAATGTCGAAAGGTGGAGGACGGAGAGAGAAGAACCGAAAAATTTTTGATATCCAAAACAGAGGCCTGGAACTCTTTTTATAATCATTTTGGTGGTTGTTTATGAACAGTGGCCTCTTTTTAAGTGTGTGACTCAGCAGCCGTTGGATCTTGTCTGTTCGAAATTATTTCGATCGCATGGTCCATATTTGGCATCTCATCATAAACGAATGGATGCACCGTATCCGAATCGGCACGAGTCAATCTAATTGTTCAGATAAACCCGCTTAGGTTATAACATCCTTTTATCACATCAATTAACCATAATTGTCGATCTGATTAACTTTAATGAAATTTTAGGCTCCCATGCTCCGAGCAACGATGCGAAGTGCCAAGTGTGTTATCAAAGCACCTTAAGTCGCTCAATCGTCCTTTCTCACATCCCGCAAACGCGAGTCGTGTGCCGCGATTGATGGTGCTTTACACCACTGCAAAGCACCGCATCATAGCTTCTTTTAACTATAACACTAATATTCATTTTTTACTTTTAGTTATTTACCCTTTCTGTCACCCCCTAATCCCATTAGGATATAATTAACTAAATAGTTCACAAACCACATTTATTATTTATTTATTTATTTATTTAGTAATACATATTGAAACAACTTCAAGGTTAAAAGGTGGAATACTAAAAATCCAATCGTTTTAAGGAGACAAAATTTAAACAGAACTCAAATACCATTTAACTTAATTACAACTAGTACAATGTATAAAACAAAACTAACAAGACCCCACTATTATTTACTCAACCTCTTAGACCTGGCACTGGCAGCTTCAGAACCTAAAAATGTAAACATATAAAACCATGAGTTTAAATACTCAGTGAATGTACTACATCTCTATATAGTAAAAGTACTATTTTAACATCTCAACATATCAATATATATCCATCTTTGTGCCAAATTAGTCCATATACATATCTGGAGTTAATAAACCCCACATCTCCTGCCCGTAGGCAATAATCATATCCATAGGTTTTAATAGCCTAACATCTCCTGAATTGCATAGAAACTCAACATATCTTGACTTTTATAAAGCCATAACATCTCAACATCTCTTGACTTTTAACAAGCCATAACATCTCAACATCTCTTGATCTCTTGACTTTTAACAAGCCATAACATTTCAACATCTCATGACTTTTAATAAGTCATATCATCTCAATATATAATACATACACATCATATCCATAATCAACTTAATAAGTACACTCACATTGGGTTATCAACTAGGTATTCACGTTTCCCTCCGGTGACGTTGAACTGGGTTGATTTGACCTTACACCTGTTAATTCAACTAAATTAGTACTAAATTTCAGTCATAAATGTTATCTTAATATATATATATAACTTTCAATGACTATACAACAACAATATAATTCTACTCAGGTCATATTCCATGAAATATGTGTAAAGAGGAAACAATTGTATACATGTTGATAAGGTCATGAACATTCAATCTTAGAAGCTACCTCGTAAGGAATTTATAACTAAAATCAAGTAAACATAAAAGCATACTTCTCAATATATATACACATGAAACATGTACTCAAAATACCCTTGGGAAGGAGCAAATAAAAACATTCCTTCATGGGGTATCCAATATGGCCTCAAATTATTATCCTCCAAACTTAACCATCCCATATTCATAAATTGTACATATACAGATGTCCAAGCTTATCAATATGAAAACATATATGAATATACTTTCCATTACAAGTGACGGTGCAATTTTTCAAGCTTCCTAGAGCAAGTTATGACCATTTCTTTACTACCTATTAAATCTTACCCACAAGCTCCTCTATTGTTCTTTCAACTTCCAAGAGTTTTCATAATTTTTCTCCAGCATAACTTTTCATGATTTTTCACCCATTTTCAATACACATACATAATAGTAGAGAATTAAAGTTTCATAATTTTTTGACTTCATTTGCTAGGTCAAAAGCTTGACAAAACTTAGGGCATATCGAAATTAAATTTCCAAACAGCAACTATGTACCAACTTGAAACCATCACCAATGCCCAACCACAAGGAGTTAAATTCTAATTTTCGGATATGATATGAATATATGAGTCTAATTTCATATACAATTGGAATTTCTTAATTCCAGTAAGCACACAAAAATATATGCAAGTTTGAATACAAGGGGTTTGAATACAAACCAATATGGCCTATAAACACCACTTACCTCACATATGAACCAATACATATTATCACAAAAGGGTGATGGAATTTTAATCCCTAATTCACGATTTTTATACTTTGAAATAAGTATAATACAAGATTAAAATAATATTAATCACAAACTTATACCTTGGAAACACTTTAAGGATTTTCTAGGAATTTTCCTAGCTTTTCTTGTAATCTTTCTTCCTTAAACTTCTACTTTCTCTTTCCTTAAGCTTAAATCTCTCAAAACTGAACCTAGGGTTATATTTACTGAAGAAATAAGTTAAAGGGAGAGGTTTAAGTCGTCCAAGGCTGCCTCCCATGCCAACCAATCAAATTAAAACATTTGGTTTACTAAAAGACAATTTACCACTTAAAGGAAATGGACAAATTTGCCCCTTGTTCGTAAATTCGGTCTAACTTCTTGCTCGGACATACGTTTGATGCACCGTTTGTTGTGTTAGAAACCTAACTCACATGTCTACAAATATATAGTTTTCACCTCAAGTCATTTATAATGTTATAGGGGTCAAAACTAGTCTTAAACAATAACATTTCTATCGAAAATAACAAAATTTTGTGCGTAGATAAATCAACATTTCACGATTTATGAAAGTAGGATCAGACTAAACATAATCACTTAAAATTAGATATAATAATAACACATTATTCATATCACTTAAGATAAGCATGATTTAAATATAATTTATCATAATTATATCGGGGTTGTCACACTTTCACTTTCTTATAAAATTTCTATATGGGACTTTGTAACCACACTCACCTCATTTACACTCATTTTCTTTAGATATCTCTCTCTCTCTCTCTCTATAAGAAAACCCAACACGAAATCCCAACTAAAAAACTTGTTTTCAAAATATTAATACCAAGTTATATTCTCAAAGTAAAAACTCACTTACACAATATTAATACCCAATATATTTTGAAAATTACAACAATCACCCACCATTTCATAATACAGATAAATAAGGAAGAATACTATTATTATAAGGAATCTAATATACAAGAGTATGAGGATAATAATAGGGCATTTGGTATTATCATTGAAATCTAGTACATAAATGATATGTGTCTTTTGGTCTTGAACTTCTACTTAGTGAAAATAATTCAAAGCTTCATCAAGAATTGTGGTGAACGTATCTTGAACCAAAGAACTTTGAGATGAGCCAAAACCATTACATGTAGTGATCTCTGTACTAAATATTGTTATCTTAGCATGCACATTTAAGGTTTTGTGGTTGTTGATACCAAATTTAGTTTGCTGACATGGGCCAATCACTTGAAGACACGTGTCAATCTACGTGGCAAATACAAACACTTTCAACAAACAACATACAATCACCGAGCAACTCAAGCGCCCCGAGCAACTCAGGATCCTCGAGCAACTCAGACGTACCGAGCAACTTAGGCGGTCTGAGCAACTTAAGCGTACCGAGCAACTTAGGCGGTCCGAGCTACTTAATGAAAAGACAGTTATGCATTAAATGCGCATTATTATCATACAGATGTATATGTTTGCTGGATAACAACGCATTATACTTTCATATGTACAGGATCAATGCTATAAATACATTATAACCTCCTCATAAATGGGGGACTCTGGATCTCTTGATAAACCACTTATCGAGAATTCCAGGCAAACGGTTAGCAATAGAAAAATAGTGGACGTAGGCCATTCTCATACGGCTGAACCACTTTAAATATACTTTGTCTTATTTATTTATTACCTTATTCATCTGTGATTAAATAATTAGAGATAATCTAATTTTTTACATCAACATATTGGCGTCGTCTGTGGGAAACGACTGCATCTAGCATTTTTCACCAAAATAATTCATCATCAATGGATGATAATCCAGAATCCAATAATCGAAACACTGGGATCCCTCCAAACCTTTCTACTCCCCCAAATGTTCAAGATCTGGCTGGTATAATGGCTAATTTAGCCCAAGGGCAAACGACCATGCAAGAAACCATGTGTCAACTTATACAAACTGTTCAAGGCGGAGTGCCGACCCAATCAGGACAACGAAGTGTTCAGAGAAATATCCGTTTACTTTCTTCATGAACTAGGCGAACACTACTCAATCTAGACACACCGAATCATATCGTACTGAGAGATCTAATGATCCTTCTTATCAACCTGGTCGGATTTCATCAGTACGAGCTACAGATTCTCAACAAAACGTCACTTTATCTCCAGAAAGGACTAATTCTCTAGAAAGGTTAAGTAGAGTCTCTACTTATTGATCGTTTGGGACCTAGTAGGAATATAAGTCCTCCTAGGATTGCGTCGAGGAACTCCCCACGACGATCCGATCTAAGGGAAGGCTCTGCCCAATCACGACCAGCAGCTCGATCCCAAGAGGAAAACTTAATGCGATCAGTTACTCAAACAAATAGGCCCGAAGTGGGAAACGATGCATGGAAGGGCTCTATTCAAATGTTAGAAGACAGATTAGGGGAAATGGCTAAGACCAAGAATCCTCTACAAAGAACTTTTATCCAAGGGACACCATTTGTACAGGCAATTATGGATTTTCCCACACCATCAAAATTCAAAGCTCCTATGGTGACGCCTAAGTATGATGGAAAGACTGACCCTGTCCTTCATATAGAGAAATACCAAACTGCTGCCGATATCTATGCAGTTCTAGACGAGATGAGATACAGAGCATTTTTAGGAACTCTTACCGGATCAACTCAAATATGGTACAACAACCTTCCTCGGGGGAAAATTGCGACTTTCTTTCAACTGGCAGAGCTCTTTATCGCGAACTTCTGTTTTGGAGTGAAGCCAGTCAAACGAGTAGCACACTTGCTAAGTGTTAGACAGAAGGCAGGTGAAAGTACCAGGGACTATATTACTCGTTTCAATAATGAGAAACTTGAAGTAATTGATTACGAGGAGAAAATAAAAATTACTGCTCTGATGAGTGGACTGTTTCCAGATAAATTGTACTACACTTTAGCCAAATATCCACCCAGAACTATGGTAGAACTGATGGCAAAAGCAACCAAAATTATGAATGCCTAGGAAGCCACGGCTGCGAAGAAGAACGCAGATACTGAGGATACCAAGGTGGAAGATGGTAAAATCGAAAAGAAGGATCAAAAGAACAATGGTGGCAATAAGTAGTCGAAAGGAAAGCAAACACTGGAGCAGATGAAGAAATTTGGAAATTACACTCCTTTAAAGGTGGATATTAATCACATTATGGAGGAGATCAAGAATAGCGAGGAGCTAGCCTGGCCAGCGAAAATGAAGGCAAATCCTGACAGAAGAGACAAGTCCAAATATTACGAATTCCATAAAGACCATGGTCATACGACCAAACATTACATAGCTCTTCATAATGAAATTGAAGCACTCATCAGACGAGGAAAATTGGCTAAGTATGTTGATCGCTAGAGTGGTGGAAAGATCAACGACCGAGGAAGGCAAAGATCTAAATCTCCTCGTCGAACAAAAGAAGAAAAGAAGAGAGACCACGAAGATGATCCAAAAGATGACCCCGATCTCCCCAAAAGACCAAGACAGCCAGAGCGTGAGGTATTTTAAATCCATTTTGGGTCATTTGAATGTAATGTTATTATAGGTGGAGACCTAACTGCGGAGAGAAAAGCTTACCTCAACGAGGCTCAAACTTGCTCGTACATTCAGTGAATAAATTTAGCTGAAGAGGATCGCCCGAGGAAGGTGAATAAAGATAAATTGGTCATTGGTTTCTCTAAGAATGACCTGGAAAGTGTACTATATCCTCATGATGACCCACTAGTGATCAAGATGAGAATGAAGGAAGTGGTGATTTCACGAGTACTAGTGGATAATGGTAGCTCGGCAGATATCATGTTCTCTCCATGCTTTGACAGTTTGAATCTGAAGCTAGCCCAGTTGGAAACATATCATAGGCCCCTCCTCGGCTTTACTAGCGAGAAGGTTTTTCCACTTAGGACGATCAAGTTGGATATGCTTATCGGTACATAACCTACTTGTCGAACATAAAGAGTACGCTTTTTTGTAATGGATAAAAATATCCAATCAGCTTTCAATATCAACATGGGTAGGGTAGGTCTGAAGAAGTTCGAAGCAGTACCATCTACTGTACATCAATGTTTAAAATTCCCAACCAACTTTGGAGTAGGAATGGTGAAAGGCGACCAGAAAGTATCTCGAGAATGTTACTATTCATCTGCCGAACAAGAGGAATGCAAAGAATCCAGAAAGAAGACTACTCCTTATCAAGTGGATGAAATATAAGATGCATAGATTGAAACATTAGACCCCAGAGATGAGTCTCAGCTCATGAAGGGATAGGTCATGGAGGCTACCGAAAATATCATTCTGGACGACGAGAATCAAGAACGAACAACTCAAATTGGTGCATCACTGGATGCATTAATAAAACAAGAATTGATAGCATTTCTAAGGCGCAGAAAGCAGACTTTTGCATGGAGTCATGAAGACATGGCAGGGATAGACTCGAGTTTCCTGTGTCACGAGCTCAACGTGAATAAGGAAATAAAGCCAGTAAAGCAACGAAGAAGGGTGTTTAGTCCTGAAAAGAACCAAGCTATACAGGAAGAAGTAGAGAAACTACAAAAAGCCTTTTTTATTGAGGATGTCAAATATCCTTATTGGCTAGCAAATGTGGTGATGGTAAAGAAGAAAAATAATAAGTGGACGATGTGTGTGAACTTCACTGATCTTAATAAGGCATGATCAAAGGATCATTTTCCTTTGCCCCGAATCGATCAACTGGTGGACGCTACCTCGGGGCATAAATTATTGAGTTTCATGGAAGCTTATTCTGGTTACAACCAGATTAAAATAAAGCCTGAAGACAGGGAGGGTTCCTCTTTTATCACCCCAAGGGGAACTTATTGCTATAATATTATGCCATTTGGACTAAAAAATGCAGGTGCAACATATCAACTATAGATGAATAAGGTGTTTGCAGAGTAAATCAGTCATAACATGGAGGTTTATATTGACAATATGCTGATGAAGAGCAAGAAAGATGCTGATCATCTAGTTGACCTAAGTCAGACCTTTGATGAACTAGAGAAATATCAAATTAAGCTGAATCCCACCAAATGCATATTCGGAGTACGAGAAGGCATGTTTCTCGGATACATTGTTAACCAACGAGGGATTGAGGCGAACCCTGAAAAGATCAAGGCTCTATTGGAGCTGCGATCTCCAACCACGAAGAAGGAAGTGCAAAGCCTCACAGGGCGAGTTGTAGCACTGAATAGATTTGTGTCACGAGCAACAGACAGATGTCTCCCATTCTTCAAAACACTCCGAAAAACTTTTGAATGGAATGATGAATGTGAGGAGGCCTTTCAAGAATTGAAGAAATATCTAGGGATACCTCCATTGTTATCTAGACTAGTGATGGGAGAAAAACTATACTTGTATCTGACAGTTTTTGAGAATGCAGTTAGCTCGGCGTTGATAAGAGTGGAAGATGGAGTGCAGAAACCAGTCTACTACACCAGCAAGGCTTTTCGATGAGCAGAAATCAGATATCCAAGGTTAGAGAAGTTGGCACTAGCGCTGATTGAAGCAAGCAGAAGGATGAGGCCATACTTCCAAGCCCATACTATAGTTGTGTACACCGATATGCCATTAAGACAAGCTCTGCATAAATCGAAGAAATCGGGAATATTGATATAATGGGTAGTAGAACTTAGTGAATATGATATAGTTTATGAGCCTAGATCGTCGCTCAAGGGGAAGGCAGTAGCGGATTTTATCGCAGAGTTTACTCAGGAAGATGCCTCTGAAGAACAGGAGTTGAATATAGACCAACCTATTGATGTTACATGATCATCAAATTTAAACCCCGACCAACTTACGTCGATAGACGAGTAAAAGAAGATGATCAATGAGAAGCGATAAGTGCCAGAGGGGGACAAAAGGAAGCACCAAATATTACACCGAGGAACTCTATCCGATCAAAAATTTGATGATAAAGTACCTGTATGGAATTTGTATGTGGATGGCTCTTCATGCACTACAGGCAGTGGAGCAGGAATTGTTTTAAACAGTCCGAATGAGATTAATGTGGAGTATGCTCCGTGCTTTCAATTTAAGGCTTCAAATAATGAGGTCAAATATGAAGCAATGATTTTGGGTCTAAGTTTAGACAAAACCATAAAGGCAGAGCAAGTCGTTGTGTTCAGTGATTCCCAGTTAATCGTAAATCAAATTCTAGGGGTGTATGCAGCAAAAGGAGAATTAATGGTCAAGTATCATTCCAAAGAAATGGAGGTTGTATTGAGTTTTACTACAGTTCAATTGATTTTAATACCAAGACTGGAGAATGCGAGAGCATATGCCCTAGCTCGGTTAGCATCAGCCACACGCACCGAGCTACGAAGAATAATCCGAATAGAAATCCTGGCTGGTCGGAGTATAGACGAAGATCTGATGATAAACTTCATTGCCCTCAACCTGGAACCATCTTGGATGGACCCCATTAGGGCCTATATTGAAGAGGGGGATTTGCTAACTGATAAACTCGTAGCCAAAAAATTGAAGTTTAAAGATGCTCATTATGTATTAACCAATGGCATCTTTTATAGGGGAGGAATTATAGTAGGGCTACAAAGATGCGTCCATCCCTCCGAAGTGAAAGATTTGATCAAAGAGGTTCACGAAGGGTATTGTAGAGCCCATGTAGCATGTCGGACACTTTTACAAAGAATAACAACGCAGGGATATTACTGGCCAATGATGAGAGATGATTGCATAGATTATGCTAAGAAGTGCGATAAATGCCAACGTTTCTCCTCTATCCGAAGAACTCCCCAAGCATTGTTAACACCCATCACGTCTTCTTGGCCATTCTCCATGTGGGGGATAGACTTGGTCAGGCCACTTCCAACGACTAAAGGAAGATTCAAATATCTCGTAGTTGTCGTAGATTACTTTACCAAATGGGTGGAAGTTGAGCCTCTCATTGATATGACATACGACAAAGTCTATCAATTTATTTGGAAGAATATTATCTGCAGATATGGTCTCCCACATGCATTCATTACTGACCATGGAACCCAGTTTGATAACGAGGAGTTTGTTGCGTATTATTATCAATCAAATATACTGAAGATCCACTTTGCACCAGGCCATCCCCAAATCAATGGGCAAACTGAGGTGACAAATATAATGCTACTGAATGGTTTGAAAAAATGACTGGATGATGCAAAGGCAAATTGGCTTAACGAGCTATATTCTGTGTTGTGGGCTTATCATACCACACCACGAACAACAACAGGAGAGTCTCCATACACGTTGGCATTTGGGAGTGAGGCTGTCATACCTGCTGAATTGGGTTTACCCACGCATATGGTGCTTAATTTTAATTCGACTGTCAGTGATTTGATGAGAAGATTAGACCTGGATATGCTCGAAGAAGTTAGGGAAGAAGCATCAATCAGGAATGCAGCATATCAACAACGAACAACTTTGTTCTATAACAAAAGAGTGAAGAAGTTTGATTTGAAGGAAGGGGATTATGTACTGAAGAAAGTGATCCAAAAGCATAATAAACTGGAAGCCAACTGACATGGACCCTACAGAGTAACATAAATTGTTCGTCCAGGGACATACAAGATTGGAACCTTAGAAGGAGAGGAATTCAAGAATGCATGGAATGCAGAGCATCTGCGCAAGTATTATCAGTAATTGAAATTACTATGTAATGCAGTTTCTTCAACATAAATAAAGTCATGTTTCACCCAGTTTGTTTCTTTGTTGAAATTTTTTCGGAGTATTAGTGCTACACATTACACACCAAATTCAGAGAAATTACCACCAACTCCAGTTGGTCGGGAAATCAATTACCACCAACTTCGGTTGGTCGGGAATCAATCACCACCAACTCTGGTTGGTCGACAAATCAATTACCACCAATTCCGATTGGTCACGAATCAATCACCACCAACTTCGGTTGGTCGACAAATCAATTACCACCAACTCCGGTTGGTTGGCATTCCAATTACCACCAACTACGGTTGGTCGGGAACTCTATACCACCAACTTCGGTTGGTCGGAAAATTAATTACCACGAACTCCGGTTGGTCGGGAACTTAATACCACCAACTCCAGTTGGTCGGCAATTCAATTACCACCAACTCCGATTGGTCGGGAACTCTATAATACCAACTCCGGTTGGTCGGCAAATCAATTACCACTAACTCCGGCTGGTCGGGATCATAATACCACCAACTCTGGTTGGTCGACAATTCAATTACCACTAACTTCGATTGGTCAGAAACTCTATACCACCAACTACGGTTGGTCGGCAAACTAGGCAAGAAGCTGGACGACCTCCCCGGGCATCCACTGTCTAGTCAACAAGGTAATCCACACGAGATTACTACAACTAAGCAGGAACATGGGATGCAAATCATTCCATTGCTTAGGCCCAAAGAGTGATAAGTCACTATAATCATATATTCACAAATGAATGAACAAGGACATTCTACAAATTGTTTCAAAGAAAAAATAAAATGGCAAAAGACTAATAATTTCTTCATTCAAATCAAGTAAAATTACATATGATGTGAAAAATGTGATTCATTACATAAAAAATATCCTACTCTTTGGGTTCCTTCCCCTCTGCTTTTGAAACATGTTCTACCCCCGCTGGAGGATCATCTAAAGCATAAGGAGAATTTATAAAGTTTACATCTCGCAGCATTCTAACATTCATTACAGATGGCTGATCAAGCAAATGTTCTGGGCAAGATATCTCAAAGTTGGCATGAAGACTGTAATCATCAAGATACTTGGAAATCAGGCATTGAGGAATTGCACGAGTAGGAATCCAACTAAAACCAAGCTTAAAAGGAGGCACAGGTAAATCGAGCACTCCAGGCTCATAAAAATCCCATAAGTAGTGTCCCTGGTCCAATTGTAGCACACACAAAGAATTCAACCACCCTTGCTTATATCCCTCATTATTTGACTGTTACAATCGAGCATCGAGATGGTACAAAGCTTCGTTATACCCAGCCACCCAAAATTCTCTAGGCTGTTTGTGAAACTGATAAGTTAACCTCTCAAGTTGCTCATGGAGTTTCTTCACTAGAATTTCTTTACTTTCCAGAGTAAAGCTTTGATTAGAGAGTTGTTCGATAAAGTTCAAAATCTTCTTAGACATTTATGCCAAGGCCTGGTTCTTCACCATCAATTGAACGGATTGATTCTCTAAAGCCGACTGCATTCTCGCTTCTTTAATGGTGACCCGATCAGCCCTAGCTTGTCCACAATAAGATATTTATCTAACACGAGTTGATGTGGAGGGTCCAGCTCATTTCAAAGTTTCTAACTCATCTCGTAAGTTAGCATTTTCTACCTCCAAGAATGAAAAACTATCATCATTTACTAGGACCAAGGCTCCCGAAGAAGAAGAAGCAGATTTGAGTTGCTTTATTTCCTCTTGCAAAGTAATGTTCTCATGCTCTAACAACTTGGTGATATGCCTGTGCTCTTCAACTTCAAGCTTCAGAACACTCTCCTTCTTCCCGTAACTAGAGATAAATTTGTCATACCCTTTGTCAACACTCAATTGTTGATATTTTTTCTCGTATCCTCAATGCAAAAGGGAAGTGGGTTCCTTATATTGTTGTTGGAGTTCTTCGATAGTTCCTTGGAGGTCTTCAATCATCTCATAGTAGGCCACATTATAACAACACGATCGAGCAAGCACTTCAAGTATTGGTAAGCTTCAACTGCTCGGTCAGAAGCACCTGATCCGAGGATGTCAATGATTTGGGCCTCATTAAGATCTGCACGACCAACTTTAAAATAGACATTGCATTTCTTCATCAATTCTGTATCATGAGCTGATAAGAGCTCCATCCTAGCCATAAACTAGCAAAGAGAAGAAATAAAAAGAATCAATAATGATGCAGATAGAGAGAGTAAAAGAGAAATTCAAGATGAACAACCAAAGTACGAATTTTTATTCATCATAAGAGAAAATACATAGTTCGAGGTTAAATTCAAGAGAACAACAAAATAAAAAGGCTGAACAATTTTACACCTTCTCCTTGTTCCCTACTACTTTGTTGGATGGTTGGGATGAAGGAGTTGGTTGCTTGGAGGACAATGGTAGCTGCTCAGCAGAAGTGCCGGTTGGTTAGAGTTGCTCGAATGGCTGAACAACAGGGACTTGATCTCCAGTCATCATAAAAGATTTATCTGAAGCAACTTCATCTTCTTCTTCTTCCCCAGGAGAGGGAGGAGGTCCATGAATGTGCTGCTGGAATAACTCAGAATTCTCAACAACCTTCAGCTCCAGCAAGGCTGCTACGCATCCATCCCTAAAATATTTGACACCTGCATATTCCATTTGAGAAGACATGACCGCCAGACCCTTGTTCCAGCCTTTGTCCCAACTAGCACTAGATGATTTTTTAACTGCAGCTTTTCTTTTTACCTTCTCCGAGGAGGTCCTTTCCCTAAGGAGCTCATCGGCAGACTTTATCTTTTCTTTCACCTCTGTTTTTTATCGTTCAACATCTTGAAGTTTAACAACTTCCTCTTCAGCAGACTTAAGCTTAACCTCAAGCTCCTTGTTACTCTGTTCGAACTCCTTCAACTTCTTCTCCAATTCCTTGGAAGCATTCACAGCTTGATCTCTGTCTAGCTCAACGAGCTTAAATTGATTCTCCCAAGCACCTTTATCTTCCTCATACTTTTGACGAGAATCTTTCAAAGATTGGGTCAGACCAACAAAAGCTTTCTCTACTCCACCCGAGGAACTTGAAGCCCTAATAACTTCATCCGTCTTCAAAATGCTGTTGAAACACGTCACCGGCTAAAAAAAGAAAGAGCTTTAAGTCAATGTATGAACATAAATTATAAAGTAAATGACCCAGGCTAACAATACTTACTCATGCAATGTGTTGGGTGACCAGAGTAGTAATTCTCTCACGAGAAAGAGTATCTTCAATGCCTTGGACTTCTGGGATAGTCCACGATCTTACCAAGCCCACAACAGAGCTCGGAGGAACAAGAGCTGGAACACTACCTTCAATATTTGATGGTTGGGAGATAGGTTCAGCAAGTCTCTCAGAAGAGTTTTTCTTTAATCTCCTCAGAGGAGCTAGAGCATTTTCAATTAAAGATGTTGTCTTTATTGGAGATATGACAACAACATCACTCGAAGGAGAGATAGAAATAGTCTTACTTGGATCCACATGGGGCTTTTTGCCAGCTTCTTTGGCAGCAATAGGAGGGGTTACATCTATATTTTTTATCCCTTCTTCTGGGACGTCTTGTTTACTCTTCTTTGCCTCCACAGTAGCGCACATTTGTCAAAAAAGGTAGGAGCTCTTCTCTTCTTTATTAGATCAGTGATAGGAATAATCGATTCAGAGGAAGAACCTTCCACACTAGTCTCAGAGGCTGGTACTTGGTCAAGATCAACCACCACTGGACGAGGACGAGCAGTGAAAGATGAAATGTAGATTTTGTATTGCAACAAGTAAGAAGCAGATCTAATATGCTCCTCAACAACAGATTGGTGCAAGCTCCAGATAAGTTTTAAATGCTTTGTATTAATATCAGTTTCCTTTGGAGGTTTTCTTTTACTGTCAACTATAACAAACAAAATCAAATGTCAGTGATGCATTCTATAAAATACAAAGAAAAAAAGATTTCAAAAATAAAAATAACCTATCCCATTGCCATAAAGTGGACACCTGGGACCTTGGTATACATCATCTCCATTTAATGGAGGATGTTGCCAATTTTTCATCACAATCCCATGATCAAAATAATCCCTATTGGCATCAGGAAGATTGACAACTAAAGCTCTATTCAAAAACCTAGTTTTTAAATAGAATGTGGTACCACTTACAACCCATCTATAAAAGTACATAGTCTCTGGAATCCCTAATCAAGTTCCATGAAGTTGATTCAACCTATGTACGCCATTAACTATCCTCCATGTATTTGGAGCTACTCTTGCAGGTACAACATCAAAATAATGGCAAAACTCCAAACACAGGGGATTTGGCTGGAAAGAAAAGCCACATTCGGCCACAAAAAGACTTGGGAACCAATGTCCCTCAGCCAAAGTAAAATAATCAGAAGGTTTAGAAAGTTCTTCCAAAATAACCCACGAAGGGATTGAAAATTCAGACCAAAATTTGTCCAGCGATTCAACAAGATAAACCATGATGAACAAAGTAAATAAAGGAGAGGGAAGAAAATCTTATAGAAAAAGAGAGATCAGTTGATAAATGAACGATGGAAAGAACGAAGGCACAAGATAGAGAGAAAATGAAGAGTTTAAAGATACAGATTTGAAAAGTGAAAGACGATAGGATTTCTGCCACGCTTAAATACTTTATCTCAGGAATAGAGAAAGGCAATGATTACAAGGGAAGATGTTTGTGTTTTCGGTGGCTAAAAGAAGAAAAGGGCACAAATATCGAAGTGGTCATGAAAATTCAAAATATTTATGAAGCTTGATACTATGTGCTCAAAAAGGAGTTATATACAACGAAAGTTTTTCTAAAATCAATAAAAAACCAAAAATCTAAGAAGTTTTCAAGAAGAATGTTCCACACTTTTCTTCAACCTCAAAACTGTGAAACATTGGGAGCTTCTGTTGATACCAAATTTAGTTTGCTGACATGGACCAATCACTTGAAGACACGTGTCAATCTACGTGGCAAATACAAACACTTTCAACGAACAACATAAAATCACCGAGCAACTCAATCGCCCCGAGAAACTTAGGCGCCTCGAGCAACTCAGATGTACCGAGCAACTTAGGCGGTCTGAGCAACTTAAACGTACCGAGAAACTTAGGCGGTCCGAGATACTTAATGAAAAGACAACTATGGATTAAATGCGCATTATTATCATACAGATGTATATGTCTACTGGATAACAACGCATTATACTTTCATATGTACATCCTTAAGGCTATAAATACATTGTAACCTCCTCATAAATGGGGGACTCTGGATCTCTTGATAAACAACTTATCGAGAATTCCAGGCAAACGGTCAGTAATACAAAAATAGTGGACGTAGGCCATTCTCATACGGCTGAACCACTTTAAAAATCCTTTGTCTTATTTATTTATTACCTTATTTATCTGTGATTAAATAATTAGAGATAATCTAAATTTTTACATCAATAGTGGTTATTCGGGTTTCACGAGTGCTTTAGGATCGGTCTTAGTTCCATAGAATGCGGCCAAACTTTCATCACTCATATAGGTAAATCAACTTCAGTGATTCTATGAGTCGCATTTATAATCATGAAGATTATCAATACGAGGCATATACGAATGAAGTTTTACATAAAAGTTCCTAGTGTTCCATAACTATCATTTAACTTGTTAGTACCACATTGAAATTTTTCTATGTTTTCAAGACATAAGTTGGGTTCTCATTAAATATAGATGATTTATTTTATAGACCTTAGTTCCATTCCTTTTGAGGTGATATATATCATTTCTCTAACAAGACCTTTAGTCAGGGATCTGCTAAATTCTTGATAGTTTCAACATAGCCAACTGTAATTACTCATTCTTTGAGTAATTGTCTAAAAATTTCATGTCTTAGATTAATGTGACTTGATTTCCCATTAACGGTTTAGCTTAAAATCTTGTATATAGTATCATGGTTATCAAAATTAATCATAATAGCAGGAGATGGCTTTTTCCATAAAGGAACATCAAATAATAAATTTGTAAGACATTTCTCTTCTTTACTTTCATCTACAAGGGCTATGAATTCTGATTGCATTGTTGAATCAGACACACACATTTGTTCCAACCAATCGTGGACTTGGATTTTAATTTAAGATTATTCCAACTATAATCACTATATCCTTCGAATACAGAGGGATATAATGTAAGTCATAATCCATAGTCCTTTTCAGGTATTCAAGTAATCTAGAAAGTGCATTCTAATGTTCTAGTCCTAAATTACTTATAAATCTACATAGTATAACTACCCCATAGGCAATGTTTAGTTTAGTGCAATGCATTGCATACATAAGACTTCCAATGACAATGACATATTTACATTGATCCATAGTACATCCAGTATTTTTCAGTAATTTGATTCTAGGATTAACTGGTGTGGTTGCTGGCATGAGTTCAAAATGATTATATTTCTTAAGAACCTTTTCAAAATAGTGAGATTGTGCTAATGTATTATCTTTTCTTACTATTTTGATTCCTATAATCACATTAGCTCTCCCAAATTCCTTCTTATCAAAGTTTAATGATAGAATCCTCTTAATTTCTTCTACATATTTAAGACGTGACCCTAATATAAGCATGCCATCCACATATAAGCAAATGATGAAACCATTACCATTGTCAAAGTTACTATAGTTACTTTTATCACCATCATTTACTTTAAAACCATGGGATCTTATTATCTTATCAAACTTTTCATGTCATTCTATAGGGGCTTCTTTAAGGCTATAAAGAGATTTAACTAATTTGTAAACTCTCTTTTCTTCTCCAGGCAAAACAAACCCTTTAGGTTGTTCGATGTAAATTTCTTATTATATGTCACCTTTTAGAAAAGATATTTTTATATCATTTTATGAATCACTAAATTGTGAATATAAACAAGAGATGTCAAAAGCCTAATGGAAGTTATATGTAGAACGGGTGCATATATGTCAAAATAATCTATTTCGTTTTTTTATTTTTAACCTTTAGCAGCTAATATCGCTTTAAATTTATTAACTAACCCATATTAATATAATGTCCTTTTAAATATCCATTTGCATCCAATTGGTTTTGCTCCGAGTGAAAGATCTATAATAACCCAAATTTGATTTGACAAAATTGAGTTCATTTCATCATTGATTTCTTTTTACCACATGATAGCATTCCTAGATGTTACCTCTTCATGAAATGTACTCGGTTCATCTTCCACATTAAGAACAAATTTGGTTTTGTTCTTAGTTTCATTCACATATCATGTTCCAAATTAAGAATCTATGCACCATTTAAAATTGAATTAATTGGGTAAATATTAAATTACACGCTTGACGTAATTTTATGCAATAAAATATTTTGAGTTGATTAAAATATTAATCGTAGAGAAAATGATTAATGTTTATTGAATAAATTAGTAAGTTAATACTGATTTAGTATTTTACGTCACAGCGAATGATAGTGACGTGACAATGGTATATCTCAACTAGGTGTCGAGTGTAAACTATTTGAGGTCGAGATAGGAAAATATTATAGAGTTACTTGTATGGTGAATTTGAGGTCATAGTTGATTCCGAAAGGGTAAAAATAGTTAGAATAGTATACCAGGTCATATAGATTGGGTCCCGGGGCATTTTTTAACCAAATCGACACTACGAGAGGGCGTTTTGATCATTTCAGAGCTTGTGGTAGAGAAACATCCAAAAATTAAATAAGTATATCATCCCATGGGAGTGTAGGGGATAGGGTTACATCAATCTTGAGAGAAAGGAGGCCACAAGGGAGGAAGAAAGGAGTGTTCTTGGAGGTGCAACACCTTTTCTCTCCGCCAAAGTTTTCGGAATTGTGATCGGAAGTAAGGGAAGGAATCCTCATCACACTCAACATGAAATTAGACCTGTTGATGATATGTCCAGTGTTTATCTTGCATGATGTTATGAGTTAAAATACCTATGTTGTGTAGGATTTTGATTTAATGAAAATTGATGATTTTCTTAAGGGTTTGATGAATATGAATCATAATTCTGGGTAGCATTGCATGTAGAATGAATCCACATCTGTAGAGGACACGAAATCAAATTATATGTGATAATTAAAATGGGAGAAATCTGGATAAATGGATGATTATGCATGAAGAACACTTAAACTAGGATTTTTGTGAATATTGAGGTTTAATCACTTCTTGGATAGAATGAATTCAGATTCGGTGTGTTATTTACATTAAAAATCATCCCTACACACATAAGTAATGTTTGGTTATATTGCTTGGTATTTTGGGAAAGATTCATGAAGGTTTGTGGTGTTAAGCATGGAGAAAAACACAACTAGGACGAAGCTATCAAACCTAGGTTCGATCAATCGACCCATGAATTCCGATCGATCAATGGATCGATCGATTGATCGACAATTGCTAAAATTGGGGATTTGGTTTAGTTGCAAAGTTTTATTTACCCCAATTTATCTGGAATATTAGTAATGATCTTTGAACTATATAAGGACTTAGGGAAGTTCAGTAGACACATATATGAGGTCAGCTTAGTCTTAATGAGTGTAAGGTTTAAGATTTGGACCGACGAGAGTCCACCGACTGTGTCGTGTATCATAAAATTATAAATAAGGTTACGGGAAGGGTAAATAGTAATCTAAGACAAATACCAATAGGAAAGAGATGTATTAACTACAAATATTAATTAAGGGGTAACTAGGACCCTTTGAGTAGCGAGTGATACTCGGGATTATATGAGAAAAGGTTATAATTAGTACGTTATTTATTCGAGTGTCATATACAATTTACGGATTTATATGTGAAGGGTTGTGTGTATACCTAATGAATAAAATGTGGATATAAGTTGTGTGAATACCTATTGTTGTGATTTGATTATGTGTGTGAACATACCTACGCTGCCTGCTATCACGAGGTTTCTTCTCAGAGGGAGATCCCACCTTGACGATTCCAGTGAGGTTTGGATGTGTGCCCAAAACATGGAACTTAGGGTAACTCACTATGTGTTGTGTATTAGTGGGACTGGTGTGTCGTTTGGGTACATTAGGTATGTGTGTATCGCAAAGGATTAGAACCATGTTCGCCTCCAGTGTGTGTTGATTGATTTTGGATTCGAGGAGACATGTTGAACTAATAGTCCTTGATTTACTACGAGAGGTATATGGATTTGATAGCAGAGTATGTCAGCATCATGATGGGACATTTCGAGGATGCTATAGTTGTTTATATATATATAAGTGCGATATATCTACTTATGTGTGATAGTAGAACCGATAGATTGTGTATATCTAAAAGTAAGATAAGCGGAGAAGATTACATAAATGACTCAATAATAATATGTGGGTAATATATTATTGATATTGTTGTATCATGTCACATGGGTAATATGAGAGATCTAAACCTATTGAGGTTATTGAGATGCATTATCCTATTAGGATGGGTAGCATAATTAGATAGGGTACGTTAGGCGTGCACATTATTTGATGGGTGAGGATATCAATGGAGTGTACGAGGAACTAACATGTGTATATCTAATAACTGATTTAAAATGTGATTTGAACACTTGCAAAATAATTTCAAACTGTTTTTCTTGGGCTCTGAATCGTGTCAAAATATTTTCAAAACCTTTTAGGTGTGCAGCTACAGGGACGCCAAGTTTGATGATTCTATCCAGGGATGCGTAGCTGCAACACTTACGGAGGATTAAAAGAGCTTCTTTAGATTTTTTAAGTTTATTCACTTCTAGATAGGAGTTCCTTCAGCATTTCATTTGGACGTGTTTCCCCTTCAAACTATTTAGTTCTTCAATGTATTTATTAGACTGTATTCAAATTTCAGTTTTATTTACTTAAGATTGTGGTTGGATTATTTGTTTTGGGAACCGATGGTTTATTCTATATTATTTGATTATATATCTGTCATGTGATTGTTCAGACTATTATTGTGTGGATGTTTTGGTTAATATATTTTAGTTTTACGTGTTGTTAATTAAATGAAAGGTAAAATTTTGCACCAACTTAATTTAACATAAGTGGTTAGTAATTTAAAAGGTTTTTGACAGTGATGCTCAGAATGAACCAATTGAGATTCCTTATTATTTTGATAAATGGCTGATCGTCCTTGATTAAAATAGGCGAGGTGTCACAAAGATGGTATCAAAGCATCAGGTTCTAGTGTCCATCGGATCTGTACAACGTACTATGATTTTAGCATAGCATTCTTTGACATAAATCCCTATTATTAGGAATGTTGCATTCCTGATTACGCATTTGAGATTATGTTTTTCTGCTGTTATATTTATATTGATTATGACCTCATACAATTCGATATGTTTTCATATGACACCTAAGAGAGGACAAGCGGCGAGAGCAGCTACTAGAAATAATGTGAGGGAGGCTCAGTTGGAGCCACAAGCACCACTGCCATAGCCACCATAGGGGTCAGTGTCAACAGCAGAGGCGGCAGCGATTGTGGCGCAGGAAGTTAATGCAGCGACGACTCCAATGGCTCTTCATTTTCTCAGGCCCAACGGCTACCGTAGCTAGTGGCACTAGTTGTCCAGGACCACTCGTGGCTATTAGATTAGTAGAGAGCTAGGGAGGCTTTTCAAAAGGGCCACGCACCCAAGTTTCAGGGTACCTCAGACGTGATTATGGCGTGCCAGTGGAAGAAAGATATTCAGCGCCACCTGCATATGGTCGAGTGTAGAAATGTGCAGAAGTAGATTTTGGCCACTTTTAGGCTAGTTGGAGCAGCGTTACAGTTGTGGGAGTCGATTGCCACCATTGAGTAGAGGGACACGATGCCTATTGCAGAGTTATGAGTGAGGTTTGATTGTAAATACTTTTATATAGCTATTGAGACAGAGATGCAAAAAAGGTTCAGTGAGGTAACTCAGCATGATCGCTTAGTAGCCGAGTACGAGGAGGAGTTCACTCATTTGGGTAAGTTTGTTCTAGACTAGGTGAACAGTGAGGAAAGGAAGAAGGTGAAGTTTATGGATAGGATAGCCTGGAGGATCAAGCAACACTTGATTGACAACCCCGCAATGTTGACTTATACATATGTCGTCAATGCTGCACTTTTACACTTCCAGGACTATCGCTTCCATTTGAAGGGACGCAAGAGAGTAGGTGATCCTAGACACTCGGTGCTAGTGTAGCACCACCACAGCAACAGTCAGACAGACATCAGGGGTAGGATTCTCGAGAGGGGGATAAGGCCAAGAGGTTTAGATCTGGGGGCTATCGACCCGATGGAGGTTTTAGCTAGGTCTAGTAGGGCCCTCATTAGAACCAAGTTCCTCGGGGCTGTCAAGGTCAATGGAACAATGGGGGAGGCCAGCAAGACCGAGGCCATCAGGGCCAATAGCAGGGTCAACACCGTTAGGGCCATCAGAGCCAAAGACATAGAGATTTTCCAGTCCAGTGCTTTATTTGTGGTCAAATGGGCCATAAGAGGAGGGAGGGACTGCCCATAACAGGGTAGAGCAACATAGCAACAAGGTGCCCCACAAGAGCATCAGGCATAGAGATCACCTGCAGCACCACCCCCACCTGCCTCATAGCAGTAGGGATAATTACGGTACGAACGTGTTTATAATGTCCTAGATGCCATCATACAGCAGGTACCATTGGCAGTAGAGGGTATGTTTCCTATTCACGGGCTTGATGGCAGGATTATTTTTTATACGGGGCATCACATTCTTTCATAGCAACCACACATTCATGAGTTTCTAGTCTATTGGAGATATATGGTAGTATTCTTATGTGTGTGAAGTCACCGTTGGGTAGTGGGTCGCTTATACACTCGATCTGTAGGGGTGTGGATATCGATGCAGATAGATTATGATTAATCACTGACCTTATTGTGTAAGATATGGAGGGGTATGATGTCATTTTGGGTATGGATTAGTTAGACGGATACCGGGCGATGGTGGATTATTTCGAGAGCACTATTTTGTTCTCAATTCTAGGTCACGAGATGTTCTTAGTGGTAATGCTTCTTCCCGAGTGAGGGTCGAGCACACAATTGATTTACATTGAGGAGGAGACTGCACAAGAGGTGGTTGTTTCATTATACTCAATTCCAATGGTGAGAAAGTTTGAGGATGTATTCCAGGAGATACACGGGATACTACCTAGCCAGTAAATTGAGTACGTTATTAACCTAGCACTAGGTACGAGGCTTATAGCCTGAGTTCCATATCACATGGCTCCATCCGAGATGAGGGAGTTGAGGGAGCAGATTCAATAACTCTTAGGGAAGGGTTTCATCAGATGGAGTACATCACAGTGGGGTGCATCGATGTTGTTCGTCAATAAAAGGGATGGATAGCTTCGGTTGTGTATTGATTACATGGAGTTGAAAAAGGTCACGATACGAAATAAGTATTCACTTCCTCGGATCGATGATCTGTTCGAACAGTTGAGGGGAGCATCCTACTTTTCCAAGATAGACATGAGGTCCGATTCTCATCAGTTGAGCATCAGATAGGAAGATGTTACTAAGAATTATTTTCTGACACGGTATGGGTCGTACGAGTTTTGGGTGATGCCATTTGGTCTCACCAATGCGCCAACAGTATTCATACATTCGATGAACTAGATTTTTAGAGAGTTCCTTGACCAGTTTGTGATTGTGTTCATTGATGATATTCTGGTTTACCCTCTCTCTCTCTGAGGGTGAGCGTACTAAGCATTTGTGGATGGTCTTACAGACACTACGAGATCACCAATTGTATGCCAAATTTGAGAAATGTGGGTTTTGGCTTCGGGAGGTGCAGTTTTTTGGCCACATTGTGTATGAAAAGGGGTATTGAAGTTGATCCGAGTAAGGTATAGACAGTGAGGGCGTGCGGATAGCCCATGACACCGACCGAGGTTCGCAACTTTTTAAGGTTGGACAAATACTATAGACAATTCATTCTGGGCTTCTCGAAGATTGAGGGTCCACTGAGGAATGTGACTCGTAAGGAGGTACCATTTATTTGGAATGATCATTGTCAGTTTTATTTTGACGAGCTAAAGAATAAATTTACTTTATCACCTATTGTTGATGTAAAAAATTAGATAGCTCTAATTATTCAATCACATATAAATAAAATGAGACAAAGATTTTAAAGTGGTTCAGCCTTATATGAATGGCCTACGTCCACTGTTATGTTATTGCTGAATGTTTGGGAATTCTCGAGTACAAATTCTCTCAAGAAATTCCGGTCCCTTTGAATGAGGGTGATATAAGGTATTTATAGCCCTTAGGCTGTACATGAAAGGGTTGATACATTAAATGATATACATATGAAATGGTAATACATTTAATGCAGCGTGTGCGTCAAGATGATAAACATTCAATGAATAATTGAACTGTTGATTATCTGGCAATTAATGCTACGGCCGAGATGCAGTTCGGACCGCCTTAGTTGCTCGTTGCTCAGGAGTTCCTCGGAGCGCTAGACTACCTCGGAGTGCTGAAGTTCCTCGGTGTATCCTCGTTGCTCGGAGAGAACATGAGTTGGTCGGGGAAATGAACTTCCTCGTTACTATTGTGCCAAGTAGATTGACACGTGTCTTCATATTATTCGTCCATATCAGCATATTAATTTTGGTATCAACAGAAGCCCCCAATGTTTCATATTTCGAACTTTGAGGAGTATGGAACATTCTTTCTCGGTATATGGCGATATCAAATGATTTTCCTGGGTTTTAGGAGCCTTTTCTTCATATTTGAATTTCTTTCAAATTCACAGAATCCGCCTTTTTTGAATTTTTATAAGTGCTTCGATCTTCGTGCATTTTTGTCCTTTTAGCCGCCGGTGGCGTATTAGTTTCTTTTGTGTAATCATTTCCTTCACAGCTTCCCAAGGTAAAGTATTTAAACTTCTTAGGTAACCATACCGTCTTCTACCTTTTCCAATTTTCTGCATTCAAGCTTTCTGTTCTCTCTCTCCCTTGTGCGTTCATCTTTTCCTTCGCTAGTTGTCAGCTCTTCCTTTTTCCTGTAAGATTCTCTTCTTTTCTTCTGTATTTCTTTTATTCACTATGGTTTATATTGTGGAGTCTGTTGAGAAATTTCGTTCCGATTTTTCCATTCCTTCCTGGGTAACTCTGGAGGTTCTTTCTGAGCCTTTAGATTATTTTCGATTGGCTGAGGGACATTGGTTCCCCAGTCTATTCATTGCTGAATGTGGATTTTCTTTTCCGCCAAACCCCTTATGCTTAGAGTTCTGTCAGTACTTTGACGTTGTTCCTGCAAAAATAGCCCCCAATTCATGGAGAATAATTAATGGGGTGTATAAATTAAATCTAACTCATGGAACTCGTATAGGGATTCCTGAGATTATGTATTGCTATAGATGGGCTATTTTAGATAATGTTTATTACTTAAAAACTAGGTTTTTAAATAGGGTTCTTGTAGTTAACCTCCCTGATGCAAATAGAGATTATTTTGAACATGGGGTGGTGATTAAAAATTGGCAATATGCCCCCTTGGTTGGAGATGCAGTATACCAGGGTCCTAAATGCCCCCCATATGGCAATGGGATAGGTTTATTCTCATTTTCTTTTACTTATGAAATTATGCTTTTATCATATTTGACAAAATGTATGACTGATATTTCATTATGTATTTATTTGCAGTTGATAGTAAAAGAAAAACTTCAAAAGAATCAGAGGTTAATATTAAGCATCTGAAACTTATCTGGGGTTTGCATAAGAACGTTGCAGACGAGCACATTAGGTCTGCATCATATTTGCTGCAGTATAGGAGTTATACGACTTCTTATACTGCTCGTCCTGTGATTAGATCTGTTGAGCCAGCCTCAACTCCAGAGGATTCTTCTTCAGATTCTCACATCCCTTTAAGTCAAAGAATGGGCAGGAAAAGAGCTCCCCCTGCTCTATTTGATGACACTACTTCTGCTGCTGATGCCAAGAAAAGCAAAATTGATGTCCCAGAGGGGACTAAGAAGGTGGATGTTGCACCTTCCAAAGCTACCGAGAAGCCCCCAGTGGCTCCGAGCAAGAAGGTTGCTCCTGTGGAGATGACTGCTATCTCTCCGACCAAGAGCTCTTCCTTGGCTGAAACTGCTGAAGTCCCTTTGAGGAGATTGAGGAAATCGTCCTCAGTCAATTTGGCTGAAACTGCCAATCTGGATGAAACCATCTCCTCTCTACCAGCTGGTGGTGTTGGTGTTCCAACCATCATTCCTCCGAGCTCTGCCATGAGCTCGGTAAAAACTTGGATCATACCCGAGGTCCAAGGAATAGATGAAAAGATTTCTAGGGATATGCTGACATCCCTAGCTACCCGTCACCTTGCTTCAGTAAATTTCTCACACTCTGAATTTCCTTTCTTTCTTTGAATACTTGTATTTTTGTATTGACCTGTCACTTTTTCCTTTGTTTAGCTGGTGAATTGTTTTAACAACATCGTGAAGAAAGATGAAGCAATTAAATCTTCCAGCTCCTCGTCGGGGGTAGAGGATGCTCTGCTGGGTTTGACCCAATCCTTGAAGGATTCTCGTCAGCAGTATAGTGAGGACAAAGCTGACTGGGAGAAAAAGTTGTCTATAGTTGAAGCTGAGAAAGTGAAGTTGGCTGAGATCTCCAAGAGTTTGGAGAATAAGGTGAAAAGTTTAGAGGTTGAGCATCAAAAATATGACGACAAGCTCAAGAACTTTGGAGAGCTTGAAGATAAGCTGAAAAAGGCAGAGGAAGAGTTGTCCGTCCTGCGAGATGTCAAGCGCCAAAAAGAAGAATTGGATGCGAAGTTAAAGACTACCGAGGATCTTCTATCCGAGAAGCTCTCCTCGGAGAAACTGAAAAGAAAGCTCGCAGTTAAAAAATCCTTCAGCGCTGGCTGGGATAAAGGATGGGACAAAGGGATTGCTGCGATGACATCCCAAGTACAATATGGGAAGTTGAAATACTTCCGAGACGGCTGGGTAGCTGCCCTGCGGGAATTGAAGATCAAAGATGACTCTGAGCTATTTCAGCTACACCTCCCTGGTCCTCCCCCACCAATTCTAGAAGAAGAAGAAGATGAGGCTATCTCTGACGAATCTTCCATGGCCATGGGTGATCAAGTCTCTGCCTCTCTACCTTCTGCCAATGAGGACATTTCTTCCATGCCTCCTCCTCCTGAGAAAATTTCAACTCCTGCTGATCAAGCTACTGTTACCACCGAGCAACCAAGCTCCTCGTCCCAGCCTCCCGAGAAAGTCTTGGGAGATAAGGAAAAGGTGTGAAGTTGTTCGGTATCATTTCTATCTTTCGTTATCATTTGTAATGAAACAATGCAATCTTTTTATGATCTAATAAAATACATCTTTGTTCTTCTCTGTTGTTGATGATTTGTTTTTGTTGACTGTTGTCTCCTCTTCATTAGTTTGTGGCCAGGATGGAATTGCTATCTGCCAATGATACAAAACTGATGCAGCAATGTCACGAATACTATAAAGCTGGTCACACAGAGCTAAGTGTATCAGAAATTGCTGACATCCTTGGCCATGATTCTTCAGATCAGGCAATTGAGGCTTATCGGTACTTGAAAGCTTTACTCGACCGAGCTGTGGCCAATAATGTGGCCTACTATGAATTGATCGAGGAGCTTCATTGTACCTTAGAAGATCTTCAGGATCAGCACAATGAATCAACTGCCTTGTTGCACAAGGAATATAAGAATAGGTATCAACAGCTTTCCTCTGAGACAGGTCACAAAAAGATCATCGTTGGGTATGATGTTAGGGAGAGAACCCTAAAAGGTGAAGTTGAGGCCTGCAGACAGATCGCCGAGCTGCTGGAACATGAGAACAACAATTTACAGAAGAAGTTGGCACAATATGAGTCTGCAGCTTCATCCTCTACTGCCTTGGTATCGGTCACTGATGAAGGATTCTCATTCTTAGAGGTTGAAAACGCCAAATTAAGGCAAGAATTGGATACTCTGAGAAGGTATGGTATCTCTACTACTGCTCGGGGACGAGGAAGAGGGTCTCATGGGCGAGGAAGAGCTATTCAAAATGTTGTCGAGGAGCAAAATTCTCCACCTTCTCGGAGTCGATCAAGAGTTCTCAGCCGTAATGTTGAAGAATCTCGTACTCTGTCAACATTGGAAACCCAAGCGTACCAACTGAACGCCAAAGATCGGGCTTTGTCTGAAATGTCCAAGAAAAACCTATCTTTGGAAGATCAACTTACTGCGATGAAGTCTGCTTTGAATGATAAAGATGTTTTTGCCAGGAGCCTTCACGAGAAACTAGAGAGAATAACTTTCCAATTCCACAAACAACCTCGGGAGTTTTGGATGGCAGGATACAATGAAGCCCTTTGTCACTTGGATGCTCGTCTTGAAAATGCCCATAACGAAGGTTATAAACAAGGATGGTTGAACGCCCTGGGTGTGTTAAAGCTAGAGCAGGCCCATTTTTTATGGGATTATTATGCTCCTGGGCTACTAGACTTGCCTGTACCGCCTTATAAACTAGACATGGAATGGATCCCATCTCGTGCCATTCCTCGTAGCTTAATTTCAAAATACCTTGGTGACTATAGTCTTCATTCTCAGATTGAATTATCTCATCCCGAGCATCTCCTGGATACACCTTCTGTGATGAACATCAGAATGCTCAGAGATGTTAATTTCATTAATTCTCCTCTTTGCCTGGAGGATCCTCCTGCTGGCGAGGAGCCTGTTTCAAAAGCTAAAGGAAAGAAACCAATAGAATATGTTTTTCAATGTAACAGTTAGCACATATATGTAGCTTGTAATTTATTTTGATTTTAATGAAAGACTTTCATTTTCTGTTTGCAAATCTGTATTGCTATTGTTTTGTGTTTATCAAACATTTTTACATTTGTGCATATGTATCTGTTAAAAAGATAACAATATGGTGCTGTTCATCAACCAACTTAGTAATCAAAATTACAAGTATAAATGTTGCTCAATCACTTAATAATAAAGTAATGAGTATAAAATGTTTAAAATGTTTCCAACCAACCAAGGTTGTTAAATTGTGTTTGTCGACCAACTATAGTTGATAGGTTTTTATCTCCAATCAGCCATACTTGGTAAATTTTTTTTCATAAAATGTGTCCGACCAACCAAGGTTGATAATTTATCCTCATCGACCAATTACAGTTTTGATCACCGACCAACTATACTTGGTTCAGTTTGGAATTCTTGTATTTTTTGGAATGATTTTACCTTCCGACCAACATAAATTGGCATATTTTGTTTCTTAACCAGCCACTCTTACCAACCGGAGTAGGTCATGAGTTTGAACTATCGGGTTCTTTCGAACTATCTTATCCACAAGCTCTTTTACCAACCGAAGTTGATCACGCAAGTGTACGCCTCCTAACCAAAGGAGTATAATTTGTTCTCGCTATTTTACCAACCGAAGTTGATCACGCTCGAACTATCAGGTTCTTTCGAACTATCTTGTCCACAAGCTCTATTACCAACCGAAGTTGATCACGCAAGTGTACGCCTCCTAACCAAAGGAGTATAATTTGTTCTCGCTATTTTACCAACCGAAGTTGATCACGCTCGAACTATCAGGTTCTTTCGAACTATCTTGTCCACAAGCTCTTTTAAAAACCGAAGTTGATCACGCAAGTGTACGCCTCCTAACCAAAGGAGTATATAATTTGTTCTCGCCCTTTTACCAATCGGAGTTGGTCGTGGGTCTGAACTATCATCTTCTTTTTGCTGTCGAGTAGCGTAGTGTACAACACTAGTATTCCCCGAAAAACATTCAAATAAAGGAGAGAAAAATGGTGAAAACATCATCGTTTTATTCATATTGATGGAACCGTTGTACATTTTACATCATTGATAATACTTGCAAAGGTGTTCAGCATTCCAAGCATTCTTGAATTCTTCTCCTTCTAGAGTTGCTATTCGGTAAGTTCCTGGTCGAACAACTTCTGTAACTCGGTAAGGTCCATGTCAGTTTGCCTCCAATTTATTGTGCTTCTGAATGACCTTCTTTAGCACATAATCTCCTTCTTTAAAATCACATTTCCTCACCCTTTTGTTGTAGAAAAGAGCTGTTCGTTGTTGATAAGCAGCATTCCTAATGGCTGCCTCTTCTCTGACATCCTCGAGCATATCCAAATCCAGTCTTCTCATCAAGTCACTGACAGGAGAATTGAAATTCAGTACTCTATGCGTTGGAAGACCCAACTCGGCAGGTATTACAGCCTCACTTCCAAATGCCAGCATATATGGTGATTCTCCAGTCGCTGCTCGGGGAGTTGTTCGGTAAGCCCACAATACTGATTGTAGCTCATTAATCCAGTTAGCTTTAGCTTCACTTAGCCTTTTCTTCAAACCATTTAGCAGTGTTCTGTTCGTCACTTCAGTCTGCCCATTGCTTTGAGGATGGCCTGGTGCTGAATGAACCTTCAAAATGTTCGACTGATGACAATAGGCAGCAAATTCCTCGTTATCAAATTGGGTTCCATGGTCTGTGATGAAGGCATGAGGGAGACCATATCGACAGATGATGTTCTTCCAAACGAACTGGTATACCTTCTCATATGTCATATCAATAAGAGGCTCAGCTTCTACCCACTTAGTAAAATAGTCCACTGCAACGACGAGGTACTTGAACCTTCCTCGGGTGGTCGGCAGTGGTCTAACCAAATCAATTCCCCATATGGAAAATGGCCAAGGGGAAGTTATTGGTGTCAACAATGCTTGTGGAGTTCGTCGGATGGAGGAAAAACGTTGGCACTTGTCACATTTCTTAGCATAGTCTATACAATCAGCCCTCATCGTCGGCCAGTAGTATCCTTGAGTTATTACCCTTTGCAAAAGTGTTCGACCTGCTACATGAGCTCCACAAGACCCTTCATGGATTTCTTCAATCAATTCTTTCACCTCGGAGGGATGTACACATCTCTGCAAACCTGCCATAATTCCTCGTCTATATAAAATACCATTAGTTAATACATACCGAGCATCTTTATACTTCAATTTCTTAGCAGCGAGCTTATCTTTCGGTAATTCGCCTTCTTCCACATATGCCCTGATGGGATCCATCCAAGATGGTCCTAAATCGAGGGTAATAATATTCATCGTCAAGTTTTCATCTATGCTCCGATTTTCCAGTACTTCAATTGGTATCGTTCTTCACAGCTCGGTACGAGTAGCTGATGCTAGTTGGGCCAGTGCGTCTGCTTGTGCATTTTCTATTCTGGGTATTCTGATCAACTGAATCGCATCAAATTCTACTAATAACTCCATTACTTTGGCATGATACTTGACCATTAATTCACTGCATACGTTCCCATCATCTGATTCACAATCAATTAAGAATCACTGAATACCATCACTTATTGCGCTTCATAATCTTTGATAAATTAAGACCTGCTATCATGGCCTCATTATTGGAGGCTTTAATTTGAAATCGAAAAGCATATTCCATGTCAATCTCGTCTGGGGTGTTCAAAATAATTCCTGCCCCACAACCTGCTGTGCAAGATGAGCCATCTACATATAATCTCCATATGGGCAACCCGTCTTCAAATTTCTTATCTGACAGAGTTCCTCGGTGAAATATTTGTTACTTCTTTTCATCCTCCCCTGACACTTTTCGCTCCTCGTCGACCATCTCTTCTCGCTCTTTTACCAACCGGAGCTGGTCTGAGCTCGAAGTTGATGATCTTTTTTCATCCATAAGCCCTTTTACCAACCGGAGTTAGTCTGGATTTACGTCTGTTGATCTTGTAACATCCACAGGTTGGTCAGCGAGCAATTTTTGTTCCTCGGGGGTATCAGGATAGGTAAACTCTGCTATAAAATCTACTACAGCTTGCCCTTTCAATGATGATCTGGGCTCATACACAATATCATATTCACCGAGCTCTATTGCCCAGTACATCAATCTCCCTGACTTTTCTGGCTTATGAAGGGCTTGCCTCAGTGGCATGTCGGTATAAACGACGATGGTATGGGCCTGTAAATATGGCCTCATTCTTCTACTTGCTTCAATTAATGCCAATGCCAATTTCTCCAGCTTTGGGTACATGATTTCCGCACCTCAAAAAGCCTTACTTGTGTAATAAATTGGTTTCTGGACTCCATTGTCCAATCTGATCAATGCTGAACTGACTGCATTCTCTGATACTGCCAGATACAAGTACAACTTCTCTCCTATTATTGGTCTGGACAATAATGGAGGTGCTCCCAAATACTTTTTCAAGTCTTGAAAGGCCTTCTCACATTCATCAGTCCACTCAAAAGTTTTTCGAAGTGTTTTGAAGAATGGGAGGCATTTATCAGTTGCTCGGGACACAAATCTGTTGAGTGCTGCAACTCGTCCTGTAAGACTCTGCACTTCTTTCTTTGTTGTTGGAGATCGCAACCCTAAAAGAGCTTTGATCTTATCTGGATTTGCTTCAATGCCTCGCTGGTTGACAATGTACCCGAGAAACATTCCTTCTCGTACTCCAAATGTGCACTTCATCGGGTTGAGCTTCATCTGGTATTTATCCAGTTGATCAAATGTCTGAGCTAAGTCAACTAGATGATCTGCAGCTTTCTTGCTTTTTGTCAGCATATCATCGACATAGACTTCCATGTTGCAACTGATTTGTTCGGTGAAAACCTTGTTCATCAGCTGCTGGTATGTCGCTCCTGCATTTTTCAAACCAAAAGGCATAACATTATAGCAATAAGTTCCCCTAGGGGTAATAAAAGAAGTACTTTCCCTATCTTCAGGTTTCATTTTGATCTGGTTGTAGCCAGAGTAAGCATCCATGAAGCTGAGCAGCTCATGTCCCGAGGTAGCATCCACTAGTTGATCAATTCTGGGCAATGGAAAATGATCCTTTGGGCACGCCTTGTTAAGATCGGTGAAATCAACACACATTCTCCATTTATTTTCTTTTTTACCATCACCACCTTTGCCAACCAGTCTAAATACTTCACGTCTTCAATGAATTGGGATTTCTGGAGCTTCTCGACCTCCTCTTGTATAACATGATTCTTCTCGGGGCTAAATACCCTTCTTCTCTGCTTTACAGGCTTGATCTCCTTATTCACATTGAGCTCATGACATAAGAAGTTTGGATCTATTCCTGGCATGTCTTCATGACTCCACGCAAAAGTTTTATTCCTGTTTCTCAAGAAAGTTATCAACTCCTGTTTTATTGAAGCATCCAATGTAGAACCTATTTGGGTTACTCGTTCAGGGTGCTCGTCGTCCAGAATAATATTTTCTGTAGATTCTACCACCTGTCCTTTTACAAGTTGGGATTCATCTCGAGGATCCTATGTTTCAATTTTTGTACCTTCATCCACCTGGTAGGTAGTAGTCTTTTTTCTTGAATCTTCAAGTTCCTCTTACTCGGCAGACGAATAATAGCATTCCCGAGCTACTTTCTGATCACCTTTCACAACTCCTACTCCAAAATTTGTTGGGAATTTTAAGCACTGATGCACTGTAGATGGAACTGCTTCGAACTTCTTTGAACCAACTCTTCCCATGATGATGTTGTAGGCTGACTGCACATTCTTATCCATCACAAAGAAGCGTATTCTCTTTGTTCGACAAGCAGGCCAAGTTCCAATGAATATGTCCAACTTGATCGTCCCAAGTGGAAAAACTTTCTCGCCAGCAAAACCCAGGAGGGGTCTGTGATACGGTTCCAATTGAGATAATTTCAGATTCAAACTGTCAAAGCATGAATAGTATATGATGTCTGCCGAACTTCCATTGTCTACCAACACCCTTGAAATCACTAATTCCTTCATCCTCATTTTAATCACCAGAGGATCGTCGTGAGGATAAAGAACACCTGCTAGGTTATTTTTTGAAAAGCCGATGACCAGCTTCTCTTTGTTTACCTTCCTCGGATGATCGTCCTCAGCCAGATTTATTCGCTGAATATATGAACAAGCTTGAGCCTCTCCAAGGTAAGCCTTTCTTTCTACAGTAAGGTCTCCTCCTCCTGCATCTCCTCCTGTAATGACATTACAATCAAATGACCCAAAACGTATAGAAAATACCTCTCGTTCTGGTTGTCTTGATTTCTTGGGAAGGTCGGGGTCATCATCTGGATCATCTTCATGATTTCTCTTCTTTTTCTCTTCTGCTCGACGAGGAGATCGAGACCTCTCTCTAGTTTGGTCGTTATTTTTTTCTTTCACCTCCCCGATCAACATATTTTGCTAGCTTTCCTCTTCGGATGAGTGTTTCAATCTCGTTCTGAAGAGCTATGCAATTTTTGGTCATGTGACCATGATCTTTATGAAACTCGCAATATTTATCCTTACTCCTCGAATCAGGGTCTGACCTCAGTTTCTTTGGCCATTTTACCTCCTCGTTGTTCTTGATTTCTTCCAAGACATGATGAATACCCATTTTCAAAGGAGTATAATTATCGTATTTCTTCAGGACTTCCCATGATGATTTATTATTTCTGGAACGTTTGTCACCGCCACTGCCCTTATGCTCTTTATTTTTAGACTTGTCGACGTCCACCTTGGTGTCTTTATCCATATTCTTCTTTGCAGCCATAGCTTCCTCGGCATTAATGATTTTGGCCTCTTTTGCCATCAACTCTGACATAGTTTTAGGTGGATCTTTCGCCAAGGTGTAATACAATTTATTAGGCAACAACCCACTCATCAAGGTGGTGATTGCTGTCTTTTCTTCGTAATCTATGACTTCCAGCTTCTCGTTATTGAAACGAGTTATGTAATCTCTAGTACTCTCACCAGATTTTTGTCTAACACTTAACAAGTGTGCTACTCGTTTTACTGGCTTTGCTCCAAAACAGAAATTGCCAATAAACAACTCGGCCAACTGAAAGAAAGTTGAAATCTTACCCCTAGGAAGATTGTTGTACCATATTTGGGCAGCTCCAGTAAGAGTTCCTGAGAATGCTCTGCATCTCATCTCGTCGGGGATGACATAGATGTCGGCAGCAACTTGATATTGCTCTATGTGAAGAACAGGATCTGTCTTTCCATCATATTTGGGGGTCACTACAGGTGCTTTGAACTTTGACGGTGTAGGAAAATTCACAATGGCCTGTACAAAAGGTGTTCCTCGAACAAAAGTTCGTTGTAGGGGGTTATTTTCTTTGGCCATTTCTCCCAATTTATCCGCCAACCGTTGGAGAGATCCTTTCCATGCTTCATTTCCTTCATCGGGCCTATTGGTTCGAGCAATTGATCGTTCTGAGGTAGCTTCTTGAGATCTATCTTGACGAGCAGTCGGTCGTGACTGTGCTGATCCTTCTCTTAGATCTGATGGTTGTCAAAAACTCATCGACATGGTCTTAGGTGGACTCCTATTCCTCCTAGGGCCTAATCGACTGAAAGGAGACACCCTACTCAGTCTTTCTAAAGCACTGGGTCTTTCTGGAGAGAGGGTGATATGTTGATTAGTATCTGTAGCCCTTATTGACGAAGTTCGCCCAGGTTGATAAGAGAAATCATCAGACTCCTCATTACGACGTGACTCAGTACGCCTGGATCGTGAAGAAAGTAAATAAGTTTGCCTCTAACCACTTTGCTGTCCTGAACGTGCAGGTGCGCCACCATGAAGGGTTTGTATGAGTTGCCTCATTATTTCTTGCATGGCGGTTTATCCTTGAGCCAGATTTGTCATGATCCCGACCAAATCTAGAGGTGCAGAGGGGTTTGGAGGATTTCCAGCATTTCCAGCGTTTCGATTGCTAGATTCTGGGTTATCCGCCATTGATGATGAATGATTTGTGGTGAAAAACGATAATAACAAGTCGATTCCCAAAGACGGCGCCAATCTGTTGATGTAAAAAATTAGATAGCTCTAATTATTCAATCACAGATAAATAAAATGAGACAAAGATTTTAAGGTGGTTTAGCCTTATATGAATGGCCTACGTCCACTGTTATGTTATTGCTGAATGTTTGGGAATTCTCGAGTACAAATTCTCTCAAGAAATTCCGGTCCCTTTGAATGAGGGTGATATAAGGTATTTATAGCCCTTAGGTTGTACATGAAAGGGTTGATACATTAAATGATATACATATGAAATGGTAATACATTTAATGCAGCGTGTGCGTCAAGATGATAAACATTCAATGAATAATTGAACTGTTGATTATCTGGCAATTAATGCTACGATCGAGATGCAGTTCGGACCGCCTTAGTTGCTCGTTGCTCAGGAGTTCCTCGGAGCGCTAGAGTACCTCGGAGTGCTGAAGTTACTCGGTGTATCCTCGTTGCTCGGAGAGAACATGAGTTAGTCGGGGAAATGAACTTCCTCATTACTATTGTGCCAAGTAGATTGACACGTGTCTTCATATTATTCGTCCATATCAGCATATTAATTTTGGTATCAACACCTATACTTGCACTGTCGAGGGTAGGATTACTGAGTTTACATAGATGCATCCTTGTAGGGACTTGGGGTGGATTACAACAGGAGGAGAGGGATATAGCTTATGCATCTCATAAGATTAGGCCCCATGAGAGGAATTACCCCACGCATGACTTAGAGTTAGCACCATTTGTGTTTACCTTGAGTATTTAGTGTAATTATATATTGGGAGAGCATTTTACTTTGTCCGTGGATACAAAGAACTTTAATATCTATTCACACAGAAGGATCTGAATATGAGGCAGAAGATGTGGTTGGAATTCATGAAGGATTACCAGTTTGATGTTAAATACCATCATGGGAAGGCTAAAGTGGTGGCAGATGTGTTGAACCGACAACTCGCAGGGGAGATAACGAAGGTTTTGGAAGGATAAGTGGAGAGAGCTTCGACACGATGATGAGATTGCTAGGGCGTATAGGTCCGTATTAGCTGTCACGCCCGATATTGTGATGAGGGTGGTGAAATCACAAGCAGATGATGAGTATTTCCAGGATAGGGTTTTCCAATTGTTAGCTGATGGGGCATATTCATACTAAATCAACTCAGAGGGTGGTTTGCATTTTAATACGAGACTTGTGGTTTAAGAGGATGAGGCAGGAGTGATGTCAGAGTCTCACGGTCTCGGTGGAGATAAGATGTACTGGGATATACGCATGTAATATTGGTGCTTAGCGATGAAGAGAGACGTAGCTAATTTATCTCAAAGTATGCTACCTACCATCTAGTGAATGTATACCACCAAAGACTGACAGGGATGCTGCAAGCACTCAAGATTCCCGTATGGAAGTAGGAGAGCATTTACATGGATTTTATTATCGAGTTACCATTATATTAGCGAGGTCAAAGCTCCATTTGGGTGATAATTGATTGGTTGACAAAGGTGGCCCACTTACTATCGGTTCATAAGAATTTTGTAACCAGGCAGTATGCACAATCTTTCATTGCTGAGATAGTACTATTATAAGGGGTTCTGATTAAATTATGTTCGATCGGGACAATATCTTTGTGTCCCAGTTCTAGGAGAGCTTTCTGGAGGCCATGGGCACAGATTTATGGTTGAATACAATGTATCACCCATAGATAAATGGGTAGACAGAGAGAGTTAATCATATGCTTAAGGACATATTACAGATGTGCATACTTGATTTCAGGGGAGGATAGGAGCAGTATCTTCCATTAGTGGAGTTTGCATATAATAAATCCTACCAGTTCACCATCGACATGGCACCATTTGAGGCATTGTTCGGTAGGCCTTGTCGTTAACCCTTTTACTAGTTAGAGGTGGGGGACAACAAGCTATTAGGTCCAGAGATGATTCAGGACACCACTGCCAAGATTGAGTTGATTTAAGGGAGCATCCTTATAGCTCAAGATTGGCAAAAAAGTTACACCAATGCAAACAGGAGGCACATAGAGCTTGAGGTTGGTGACCAGGTGTTAGTACGGGTATCTCCTATGAAGGGGGTGATGAGGATCAGTGAGAAGGGGAAGCTAGCACTGAGATACGTGGGGCCGTTTTCGATCATCGAGGGGGTGGGACCAATGGCATATATGCTAGGACTACCAGAGCATTTATAGCGGATTCGTGATGTGTTCCAGTGTCATCGCTGAAGATGTATCGGAGGAGCGAGAGAGCTTTTTGGCATAATCCATTAGAGGATATCGACTTGCCGACAAATATCTCGTACGAGGAGAGACCGGTAGCGATAATTATTAATAGTGAGCGTAAGCTAGGATCTAAGGTGGTACCCCTTGGTTAGAGTTCACTGGGGGCACCACAATGTTGATGAGTCAAAGTGGGAGTGGGATGATGGCATGCGTGAGCAGTATTCAAAGTTATTCATCGCAGGTACATCCTAATTTCGAGGGCGAAATTCCTTTTTAAGGGGGAAGTACGTAGCACCCCGTATTTATGAGTACTTAAAATTGATTTAATTGGGTAAATATTAAATTACACACGTGACGTAATTTAATGAAATAAAATATTTTGAGTTGATTAAAATATTAATGAGAGATAAAATGATTAATGTTTATCGAATAAAATTACTAAGTGAATAGTGATTTAGTGTTTTACGTCATAGCGAGTGACTGTGATGTCACTGTGGTATAACTCAACCGGGTGTTGGGTGTAGACTATATGAGGTCGATATAATAAAATATTGTAGAGCGACCCAGATGGTGATTTCACCGTAACAATTGATTCCAAAAGGGTTGAAATAGTCGGAATAGTATACCTGGGTGTATAGATTGGGTCCCATGGAAATTTTAGACCAAACTGGCACCACGAGAGGGTGTTTCGGTCATTTGGGAGTTTGTGGTAGAGAAAACTCTGAAAATTAAAGGAGTATATCAGCCCATGGGAGTGTAAGGCTAGGTTTACATCAATCTTCAGAGAAAGGAGGTTGCAAGGGAAGAAGAGAAGAGAGTTTTTGGAGGTGCAACACCCTTTCTCTCAACCAAAGTTACCGGAATTGTGATTGGAAAGAAGTGAAGGCATCCTTACCACACTCAACACAAAATTAGACTTGCTACTGATATGGAAAGTGTTTATTTTGCATGATTTTATAAGTTATAATACCCATGAAGTGCAGGGTTTTTATTTAATGAAAATTGATGATGTTCTTAGGGGTTTGATGAATAGAATTCATAAGTCTGGGTAGGATTACATGTAGAATTCTAAGGAAAATTTTTCCATTGTTTATATTTTACATTAAGTATGTCGTATAACGCTACAATCTTCGAAGGAAGTTTACGATCATTTGTTTAAGATGAAGGACCCGAATATCAAGTTTCTTCAACAATGGACGTCTACGAGATTGATTTCTGTAAGGATTATGTTTAGGTTTTGAAATTGGTTTACAATTGTATTTCGATATTTTTCAAAACTATTTTTTTTATTCAAAAATGAAGAATTTTTCTTTATAAAAATATTTCTTGGAAGATCTCTAGGTGAGCTTTTTAAAACAATAATTTCTCTTATGTCGTTCAAACGACAAAGCAATGACGTTCAAACGACATTAAATCTCGTTCAAACGACCCCATCTAATAACATCACTTGTCGTTTGGTAGGTCGCGCAAAGGTTCATTCCTTTATTGCTTCAAGTTGCATGTATTATTTTGAGTTTTTATAGGTTGTTTCTTTGGTCGCTTTCAACAACATCTAATGTCGTTCATATTTTTCTATAAATACCTGTTTTGGAAAACATTTTCATTAAGACTTTTGTCAAATGAAAACCGCAAATTTGTTGAATTTTAGTCTTCACTTTTAGGGGAAATTTCATGTTTTTGATTCACACAAAACATCCTATATACGTTTGTGAATCGGTTTGGAACCCCAAAACACTTCTTGTCAAAGTTTCTCTTGTATAGAAGATTTCTTTACTGTTGGATTGATAGTTCTCGATGGAGATATTTGCTGACGACTGCGGTCATTGGGGATACTCCAGGGTATTCACTGCTAAAGGAGGAGCTGCAAGTCTTGAGATTCTCGACGGAATCTTTGTTAGGGCTAAGCTGTGCGAGAGATTCATTGCAGATTTCATTATGTAATTGTAAGTTGCAATTTATGTGAGATATTGAAATAAAAGGTTTTACCCAAATATTTGTTTCTTGAAATTTGTTTGTCACTTGATTTTTGATTGAATGTTTGAATTATTCACATATCTGCATGTTTAGGGTTTAGTAAAATTGGATTGAAAATTGACTTTAATTAAAGAAGTTTTAATATTGGAAATTTATGAATCCCATAAATAATTAATATCATGCATCCTCAAATTGGTATCAGAATAGGTTTCACCAAATTATCATGAGATTCCTTTTTCGTAAAATTTTTGTGATATCGATTTTTTTTGAAAATTTGATTTTTGAAAAGTCACAATTTTTTCAATGTAGAACTTATATAATTGGATACCCTTCTTTGATGGAACAAAATATGCCTATTGGGAAAACCTCATGAGATCTAGTTTATAGGCTATTAATGAGCATGTCTAGTTAATATGTGCAAGAGGGTGGAGTCTTCCCACTGTCACCATTGAAAATGTCACAACTCCTAAACTTGTGTTTGACTAGACTGAGGATGATTATAAATGGATTACCTTTAACTCTTGCGGACTTAGTGATATTTTGGAGCCATCACCCCTGACGAGTTCTGCCTTATAATGACATGCACCACGTCTAAAGAGGCATGCAATATCCTCCAATTGACGCATGAGGCACCAACGCAGTTAAGGCGTCTAAATTTCATAACTTTACCACCTAGATTGAGACTTTCACCATGTTAGAGTCCGAGTGTTTTAATGAGCTTTATTCTTGATTGTCAAACATAGTATCACGAGTTTTAATTTGGGTGAGAAAATTGACAAGACGAGAGTTGTTAAAAAGATTTTAAGGTCACTTACTCCCCATTTCATTCCTAAGGTCACTGTTTTAAATCCTTTGGGGATATTAGATACACTTGGGTTTGAAGAACTCATGGGAGATCTTCAAACTTATGATATTGACATGTTTTCCAAAACCATTAAGCCTAAGGATAGAGGGATTGCACTTAGGTCCCAATCTAGAAAAGGGGAGGAAGTGTCTAAGAACAGAGAGAAAAATAAAAAAAAAAAGAGTTTGGGAGTCTGAGTCAGAGGGAGAGTTTGATTTTGATGATGTGGCCTTATTTGCTAAATTTTTAAAAAAGTTTCTCAAAATTTCCAAAGAAAATTCTTTGAATAAAAAGATATTTGAGAAAAATAAAAAGAAAGAAGAGGCCAAAGAGAGTGATGAGAAAGAGGAAGAGGCAAGATGTTTTGAGTGCGAGGGCAAAGGACATAAAGAATTTTAATGTCCCACTATGCTAAAGAGAAAGGTCAAGAAGATTACTATGCCATCCACTCTTAGCGATAGTGACATTGAGAATGATTTTAGGGATGAATATGGTATGTGTGTTGCCTTTATGTCTAGTCACGTGAGCACATCTAGTTTTTCCCATAATGATGAGGAAACATGTATACATAAGAGCCTCGATGATGATTTGAGTGTTTTTAGTGTGTGTGAGAGTGAGTTTGAAAGTGAGGATGAAAGAGATCTCCAAAAAGAATTTAGAGATTTATACGCTAAGACCTTGAAGATGAAGAAGTTTAATAAAGATTTAGGTCTTAAGGTGTTATATTTAGAGAGAGATAGAATTTTTGAGGAAGTATGAGGCATCAGTGCGAGTCGCTTGAGAAGGTGAGAATTTCTTTAAGTGAGCGGTTGATCATCTTAGGCCGGGAAAATAGTGAACTTGAAGTCCATGATTCCCACCTTGAGGGAGATCTCGAACGTGCTCGGGAAGTCAAGGTCACTACATAAGATACATCTAATAATGTTGTCAAGATTCTCCTCGGTCCCGTTTTGGGTAAAGTTGATAGAGTAGGATAGGTTATGATAGTGCATCTACTTCTCATGTTGCACCCGAGCCGGTTCCCGAGTTTGTGATAGATCCATATGGCTCTCATCCTAAACCACATAGGCATCTGTTTCCATGTAGGATAACGTGTCCTAATCATTTTGAGAGAGGTGTTTCTAGACCCGTTTATGTTTGCACCCATTGTAAGAAGAGAGGATACCTTAGGAATTTTGTTTTAAGTTGGGTTGGGTGTCTCATAGTTTTTTACCTCGTTATGCTACTACACGTGCACCCACACATGATACTTCACATGGTCCTGCACATCACATGAGAGATTTTGTGAACTTTAGAGAGCAAGTTGAGTATTTCGTCAAGACTTGACATGATTGTATGGATGTTTTTCATATGATGTCACCACCTTTGAAAAACTCCTCCGTACCTAATGGTGGAGGTTTAGTCTTGTTTGATAGCATATGATGATCTTCATGATGATATTTTTTGCCTATTCCTAGTGTGTACCACCTTTGTATTCATTTTTTATTCATTTTGATATATTTTTTTAAAAAACCCAAAAAGATTTTTGTTTTTGAAACATTTTGGAAAAATAAAAAAAGATTTCTATTTTTTTGAGAAAATTTTGAAAAACCTAAAAAAATGATATTTTTTGATAAAATTTTTGGAAATAGACAAAAATATTTTTGTATTTTGTTTTAAACTGTTTATGGATGGACATTTAGGATGACCAAGTCACAAATTCATTCCATTATCCATGTGTCTATTTGATAATGATTTGAGATGATTCATCATTTCATTTTGTGCTTTATAATGTTTGGAGTCATTGAGATGTCATAGTTGTTACTTCCTACATGTTTGACTCATGATTTCCTTTAATGCACACGTGCACGGATTTATTTGATTACTGTGCTTGTCTATCAGATATTGGTCAAAATGTTTTCATCTCAGTCCTGCTTTTAAAACAAACTAAATGCGATAAAACATGACAATGAAAGTAGTGCATGTAAGAACTGTTGCCTATGAGGAATTTGTTTAAATTTGAAAAAAGTGGTCAGTGAACACAGGAAAGGCCTGCGAGAGAATAATAATCTCGTCGTGAAAGACAACGTTTGAAAAGAGGCCAAGAAAAATTAAGGCAATAAAAAGAAAATATGGCAATAAAATGCCAAATAGTTTAGTTTGATCACCTCAATATAAAAATAAAGGAATTATTATTTATGACGGAGTTTGGATGGAAATAAAACAACGGGTTTTCACGTCCTGACAAAGTCTTGAAAAAGTATTACATAGTTTTGGCCGTTATTGGTGTGGAAATCATTTTAGACTTTGATGTGTCATTTAGATTGAGTCTTTGTCATTTGAATTAAATATTTTTACACCTAAGGACGATTTTGAGTTCATTCATTAGGAGTATCCATATTTATCGTACTCATATGCTATGTTTGATTGATTAGATTTTCCTATCGAATTTGTTCACACCCATTCATTCGATATCCACGATTTGGTCATCTTAGTGTAATTTTATGGTGTGTGTTGTTTTTGTAAATTATTTTTGTTTGAAAAAATCTAAAAAAAAATAAAAACAGATTGTGGAACCTTTTTTACTATATCGTTGCATGAGCGCATTTGATATGTTTGAGATATTTTCTATGCTTGTCGTCGCACTCCGTATTTATTTCTTTTATTCTTTTCCTTGTTTATTTTGGACAAATAAAAAGGGGGAGAACGAATTATGAATTATGGGGGAGAATTGATTTACTTGATTTGATTTATAATTATTTCATTTCAAACTCGATGCATCATGAAGGTATTTTCTTTGTTTATTGTGTGTAGGACTTTGATGATCCTTTGGAAAGCACACAAAAATAAGAGACAGGAAATAAAACAAATTTGATTTGAAGAGATTTAAAGTTAAAGATTTTTTGAGGAATTGCAATTTTAGTATCTTTCCATTTTTTGGGTTCATGGGAGGGTATTTGATTTGTATAGGAAATTTTTATTTATAATTCAGATTATTTTTATTTTGTAGCGGCATAAACATGGGGGAGATTTGTAAGGACATATTTTCCATCGTCCAAATTTATATTGAGTATGTCGTATACTGCTACAATCGTCGAAGGAAGTTCACGTCATTTGTTCAAGACGACTGTTGATGTAAAAAACTAGATAATATCTAATTAATCAATCACAGATAAATAAGACAAAAGATTTTTAACGTGGTTCAGCCTTATGACAATGGCCTACGTCCACTGTTTTTGTATTGCGGACTGTTTGCCTTGAATCTCGATAATCGGTTTACCAAAAGATCCAAAGTCCCCTTCTTATGAGGAGGTTATAATGTATTTATAGCCTTAAGGCTGTACATGTGAAAAGATAATGCGCTATTATCTAGTAGCCATACACATCTGTATAATAATGCGCATTCAATGTGTAATTGCCTTTTGATTCTCTTGATTTAGATGCTCTGCACGCTAAGTAGCTCGGATCGCTTAAGTTGCTCGGTACGCTTAAGTTGCTCGGAGCGCCTAAGTAGCTCGGTGAGAGTATGTTATTCATTGAAAGTATTTGTATTTGCCACGTAGGTTGACACGTGTCTGCAAGTGATTGGTCCACATCAGTTGACTAAATTTGGTATCAACAGAAGCCCCCAATGTTTCACAATTGTGGTTGAAGAAGAGTGTGGAACATTTCACTTGTAAACTACTTAGATTACTGGTCTTCATGGATTTTAGGAAGATTTTAATTGTATATAATTCCTTTTTGAGCGCCTAATATCAAACTTAATAAATATTTTGAATTTTCACGATCATTTTGATATTTGTGCCCTTCTTTTTCTTTTAGCCGCTGGAAACCCAAACGCCTTCCCTTGTAATCATTGTTTTTCTCTATTCCCGAGGTAAAGTGTTTAAGTGCGACAGAAATTCCATCGTCTTCTATTTTTTAAATTTGTATTTATGAACTCTTCATTTTCTCTCAAGCTTGTGACTTCGTTCTTTCCATCATTCATTGTCAACCGATCTCTCTTATTTCTGTAAGATTTTCTTCCTTCTTCTTTATTTACTTTATTCGTCATGGTTTATCTTGTTGAACTGTTGGATAAATTTTGGTCTAATTTTTCAATCCCTCCGTGGGTTACTTTGGAAGAACTTCCCTGTCCTTCTGATTTATTTTCTTTGGCTGAGGGACACTAGTTCCCAAGTCTTTTTGTAGCTGAGTGTGTCTTTTCTTTCCCGCCAAATCCATTGTGTTTGGAGCTTTTCCAATATTTTATTATTGTACCTACAAGAGTAGCTCCAAATACATGGAGGGTAGTTAATGGCATACATAGGTTGAATCAACTTCATGGAACTCGTTTCGGAATTTCAGAAATTATGTATTGCTATAGATGGGTTACTAGTGACACTACTTTTTATTTAAAAACTAGGTTTCCAAATAGAGCTTTAGCTGTCAATCTTCCCGATGCCAATATGGAATACTTTGATCATGGGGTTGTGATGAAAAATTGGCAACACCCTCCATTAAATGGAAATGATGTGTACCAAGGTCCCAGGTGTTCGCTTTTTGGCAATGTGATAGGTTGTTTTCATTTTTGACATCTTGTTTTCTTTGTATTCAATGAAATGCATCACTGATATTAATTTTGTTTGTTACAGTTGACAGTAAAAGGAAGCCCCCAAAAGAGACTGACTTTAACAAAAAGCATTTAAAACTTATCCGGGGCTTGCACCAATCAGAGGTCGGAGAGCATGTGAGGTCTGCTTCATATTTGTTAAGATACAGAAGCTACACTTCATCTTTCATTGCTCGCCCTGTGGTGGTTGATCTTGATAAGACACCAACTTCGGAAACCAGTGCGAAAGGATCTTCTTCTGACTTAAGCATTCCTATTACTGATCTGATGAAGAAGAGGAAAGATCCCGCATTTTTTGACAAGTCTGCCTTTGCCACTAAAGAGGCAAATAAGAACAAACCAGATTTACTAGATGAGGGGACAAAGAATATAGATATACCCCCTCTACTGATGCTAAGGAAGCTGGCAAAAATCCCCCTGTGCCCCAAAAGGAGATAATATCTTTAACTGACAATATTCCTGCTCCTATGAGGAGATTGAAAATAAGTTCTTCTGAGAGACCTGTTGACCCTATCTCTCAACCTTCAACTTGAAGGTAATATTCCAGCTCTTATTCCTCCGAGCTCTGCTATAGGCTAGATCAAATCTTGGACTGTCCCAGAATTCCAAGGTGTTGAGGATTATCTTTCTCGTGAGAAAGTTACTACTTTGGCTGCTCAACATATTACGTCAGTAAGTATCGTTAGCCTGAGTCTTTTATCTTCTAGTACTATGTTCATATATTGACTTAAAGTTCTTTCTTTTTTCAGCTTGTGACGTGTTTCAATAGTATTTTGAAGAAAGATGAAGCCATCAGGGCTTCCACTTCTTCAGGCGGAATAGAAGAAGTTTTTGATGGATAATATTTGAAGGAATCTTGTCAGAGGTACGAGGAAGACACAAATGCATGGGAGAAAAAGCTCAAGTCTGTTGAAACAAATCGAGATCAAGCTGTGACTGCCTCCAAAGAGTTGGAAAGGAAATTAAAGGAGGGAGGACAACATAATAATGAGCTTGAAGTCAAGCTTAAGTCTGCCGAGGAAAATGTCGCCAAGCTTCAAGATGCTGAATGACTTAAGAAAGAGGCAGAAGAAAAATTGAAGTTTGTCGAAGAGCTCCTTAGGGAAAAGACTTCCTCGGAGTGGGATAAAAGGAAAGCTGCTGTTAAAAAATCCTTTAGTGCTGGTTAGGACAATGGTTAGAATAAGGGACTAGCTGTTATGTCTTCCCAGATCGAGTATGCCAGTGTTAAATATTTTAGGGATGAATGAATAGCATCTTTGAAGAAATTGAAGGTTGCTGAAACTTTTAAGTTGTTCCAGGAGCATACTCATGGCCCTCCTCCCTCTCCTGGAGAAGAAGAAGAAGATGAAGCTGCATCAGATGAGTCCTCTATAATGGTAGGAGAGGAAGTCCCTATTGTTGCTGTGAATCAACCCTCCGAGCAAGCCCAATAAGCTAGCACATCTGCCGAACAACCGCCATTGCTCTCTGAGCAAACAACTCCTCCATCCAAACCGTCCAAAGGAGTCATAGGAAATAAGGAGAAGGTGTAAATTTGTTCGGGTCTTTTGTTTTCTTGGATGTAACCTTGATCTCTATTTTCCTTTATCATGGTGAATAAAAATTAAACTTTTGTTGTTCGTCTGGAATTTATCTTACTTTCTCTGTTCGTATCACTGTTGATTTTGTTTTTTCATCTTCTCTTTGCTAGTTTATGGCAGGATGGAACTCTTATCAGCTCATGATACAGAATTGATCAAGAAATGCAATGACTATTTCAAAACTGGTCATGCAGACTTTACTTAGGCTCAAATAATTGACATTCTCGGATCAGATGCCTCTGAACGAGAAATTGATGCTTACCAGTACTTGAAGTGCCCACTTGATCATGTCGTAGCCAACAATGTGGCTTATTACGAAATGATTGAAGATCTTCAAGGAACGATCGAGGAACTTCAACAGCAGTACAAAGAATCCACTACAGTTTTGCATCAAGGTTATGAGAGAAAGTACCAGCAATTGAGTGATGACAAGGGATATGACAAGTACATTTCAGCTCATGAGAAAAAGGAAAGTGTGTTAAAGCTTGAGATTGAAGAGCACAAACATATTTCCAAGCTACTGGAGTAAGAAAATATCGCATTGCAGGAATAAATAAAACAACTCAAATCTGCTACCTCTTCTTCTTCGGGAGCCTTGGTCCCAATTAATGATGATGGTTTTTGCTTTTTAGAAGTAGAAAATAATAACTTACGGGATGAGATAGAGACTTTGAAACGAACAGGACCTTCCACACCTGCTCGTGGCAGAGCAAGGTCTTCTTCCCGTGGACGAGAAAGGGTTGGTCGGGTTACTATTGATGAGACAAGAACTCAATTGGCCTTAGAGAATCAAGCCGTTCAATTGATGGCGAAGAATCAAGCTTTGGAAAAAATGTCTAAGAAGATTCATAGTTTCACCGACCAACTCTCCAATCAGAGTTCTGCTCTGGAAAGTAAAGAAATTCTAGTGAAAAAGCTCCACGAGAAACTTGAAAGATTGACTTATCAGTTTCACAAATAACCCAGGGAGTTTTGGATGGCTGGGTATAATGAATCTCTCTATCATCTTGATGCTCATTTGCAGCAGTCGAACAACGAAGGTTATAAGCAGGGGTGGTTGAATGCCTTATATGTTATGAACCTAGGGCAAGGTCATTTCTTGTGGGATTATTATGAACCTGGAGTGCTTGATTTACATGTGCCTCCCTTCAGACTTGAACTTAGTTGGATTCTAGCTCGTGCCATCCCTCGGATTTTGATCTCCAAGTATCATGGGGATTATATAATTCATTCAAACTTTGAGATATCTCGTCCAGAGCACTTGCTTGATCGACCATCCACAAGTAATGTCATAATGCTGTGAAATATGAACTTTATCAACTCTCCTTATGCATTAGATGATCCTCCAGTTAGGGTGGAACCTGTTTCAAAAGCAGAGGGAAAGAAACCCATAGAATAACACATTTGTAATGAATCTAATTTCATATATGTAATCTGCATTTTGGATTTAATGAAGAAAAATTTAGTTTGTTTTACAATTTCATTTCCCTGTGAATAATTTGTAGAATTTTGTTATTCGTTGGTGAATATATATATATATATATATATTTGTTGTTTGAAATATTTTACAGATAATGGAACCTGTCCCATTTGTTGTCTTATTATAGTGACGACTTGTCACTCTTTGGGCCTAAGCTGGAATGGTTTTCATCCCATGTTCCCGCTTAGTTGTAGTAACCTCGTCAAGATTACCTTGTTGCCTAGACAGTGGATGCCCGAGGAGGTTATCCATCTTCTTGCCTAGTTTGTGACCAACCAACCGGAGTTGGTGGTTAATGAGTGATCGACCAATCGGAGTTCGTGGTTAATGAATCGCCGACCAACCAGAGTTGGTGGTTAATGAGTGACCGACTAACCAGAGTTATTGGTTAATGAATTTCCAACCAAACGGAGTTGGTGGTTATTGAGTTACCGACTAACCAGAGTTGGTGGTTAATGAGTGACCGACCAATCGGAGTTGATGGTTATTAAATTGTCGACCAACCGGAGTTGATGGTTGTTGAATTGCCAACCAACCGGAGTTGGTGGTTGCTACTCTGAATTTATGTTTGAATAGTGTGTAGCACTAATATTCCGAAAAAAATTCAACAAAAGAGGAAATAGGGGCGAAACATCATTGAAAGAAATGTGTTACATATGGATTTTAATTACTGATAGTACTTGCGCAGATGCTCTACAATTCCATGCATTCTTGAATTCTTCTTCCTCCAAAGTTTCAATTTTGTATGTCCCAGTACGAACAACTTAGATTACTCTGTAAGGTCTATGCCAGTTGGCCTCCAGTTTGTTATGCTTTTGGATCACTTTCTTCAGCACATAATGCCCCTATTTCAAATTGCACTTCTTCACTCTTTTGTTATAGAACAAAGTTGTTCGTTGTTGATATGCTGCATTCCTGATTGTTGCTTCTTCTCTAACTTCGTCGAGCATGTCTAGGTCTAATCGTCTCATCAAGTCGCTTACAGGAGACTTGAATGACATTTTCACTTCCAAATGTTAACATGTACGGAGACTCCCCAGTTGCTGTTCGCGGTGTAGTGCGATAAGACCACAACACAGAATGTAGCTCGTTAATCCAATTTCTCTTTACATCATCTAGCCATTTTTTTAAGCCATTCAGTAGGGTTCTGTTCGTTACTTCAGTTTTCCCATTGCTCTAGGGGTGGCCTGGCGCGGAGTGGATCTTCGGTACATTGGATTGATGACAATATGCAGCAAATTCATCGTTGTCAAATTGGGTCCCATGGTCGATAATGAATGCGTGTGGGAGACTATATCTGCAAATAATACTCTTCTAAATAAATTGATAGACCTTGTCATATGTCATATCAATGAGAGGTTCAGCTTCCACCCATTTGGTAAAATAATCCACAGCAACTACGAGGTATTTGAATCTCCCTTTGGTCGTCGAAAGTGGCCCGACCAAGTCTATCCCCCACATGGAGAATGGCCAAGGGGACGTGATGGGTGTTAGAAGTTCTTGGGGAGTTCTTCGGATGGAAGAGAAACGTTGGCATTTATCGCATTTCTTAGCATAAGCTGCGCAATCAACTCTCATCGTTGGCCAGTAATACCCATGTGTTGTTATCCTTTGCAAAAGCGACCGACCTACTACATGTGCACCGCAGGACCCTTCGTGAACCTCTTTAATCAAGTCTTTAACTTCGGAGGGGTGGACACATCTTTTTAGTCCTACCATAACTCCTTTTCTATACAAAATGCCACTGGTTAATACATAACGAGCAACTTTAAACTTCAGTTTCTTGGCTGCGAGTTTATCAGGTGGCACAGCCCCTTCTTCGATATAGGCCCTGATGGGATCCATACATGATGGTCCCAAGTCGAGTGCAATGAATTTAATCATCAAGTCTTCGTCTACGCTCCGATCTACCAGGATTTTTATTGGGATTGTCTTCGTAGCTCGGTGCGTGTTGTTGATGCCAGCCGAGCTAAGGCGTCAGCTCTTGCATTCTCCAATCTAATGGTCATTTAAAACTAATGGTCATTTAGTTGACCTAGGTCATATATGTTGGTCTGTATTAAGCTCCTGCTCTTCGAAGGTATCAGAGTGGGTAAACTCTGCAATAAAATCTGCTACTACCTGCCCCTTGAGTGACAATCTAAGCTCATAAACTATGTCATATTCACCGAGTTCTACTACCCAGTACATCAATCTTCCTGATTTCTCCGATTTATGCAAAGTTTGTCTTAATAGCATGTCAGTATACACCATTATAGTATGGGATTGGAAGTATGGCCTCATCCTTCTTCTTTCTTCGATCAATGCTAGTACCAACTTCTCCAACCTTGGATATCTGATCTATGCTCCTCGTAAAGCCTTGCTGGTGTAATAGATCGATTTTTGCACTCCGTCCTCCACTCATATCAACGCCGAGCTAACTGGATTCTCTGAAACTGCCAGATACAAGTATAGTCTTTCTCCCATCACTGGTATAGATAACAATGGAGGTGTTCCCTGATATTTCTTCAATTTTTAAATGGCCTCCTCACATTCATCATTCCACTCAAAAGTTTTTTGGAGCATTTTGAAGAATGGGAGGCATCTATCTGTTGCTCGTGACACAAATTTGTTAAGTGCTGTGACTCGCCCTGTGAGACTTTGCATTTTCTTCTTCGTAGTTGGAGATCGTAGATCCAACATGGCTTTGATCTTTTCAGGGTTTGCCTCGATACCTCGTTGATTAACGATATATCTGAGAAATATACCTTCTCGTACTCCAAATATGCATTTGGTGGGATTCAACTTCATTTGATATTTCTCTAGTTGATCAAAAGTCTGACCTAGGTCAACTAAATGACCATTAGTTTTCTTACTTTTTGTCAACATATCGTCGACATAAACCTCCATGTTATGACTGATTTGCTCTGCAAACACCTTATTGATCAGCCTCTGGTATGTTGCGCCTGCATTTTTAAGTCCAAAAGGCATAACATTATAGGAATAAGTCCCCCTTGGGGTGATAAAAGAGGTACTTTCCCTATCCTCAGGTTTCATTTTAATCTGGTTGTAACTAGAGTAAGCATCCATGAAACTCAAAAATTCATGCCCCGAGGTAGCATCCACCTGCTGATCGATTCGGGGCAAAGGAAAATGATCCTTTGGGAAGGCTTTATTAAGATCAGTGAAGTCCAGGTACATCCTCCACTTATTGTTTTTCTTCTTTACCATCACCATATTTGCTAGCCAATAAGGATACTTGACATCCTCAATAAAAAAAGGCTTTGTGTAGTTTCTCTACCTCTTCATATATGGCTTGATTCTTTTTAGGGCTAAACACCCTTGTTCGCTACTTCATTGGCTTGAGCTCCTTGTTCACGTTGAGCTCGTGGCATAGGAAACTCGAGTCTATCCCTGGCATGTCTTCATAACTCCATGCAAAAGTCTATTTTTTGTGCCTTAAAAATGCTATCAGTTCCTGTTTTATCAATTCCTCTAATGACGCGCCAATTTGGGTTGTTCGTTCTGGTGTTCATTCTCCAGAATGATATTTTCGATAGCTTCCATGACCTGGCCCTTCACGAGCTGAGAATCGTCTCTAGGGTCTAATGTTTCAATCTCTGCATCTTCGATTTCATCCACTTGATAGGTAGTAGTATTCTTCCTGGATTTTTCTCGTTCCTCCTGTTCGGTAGATAAATAGTAGCATTCCCGAGCTACTTTCTGATCGCCTTTCACAACTCCCACTCCAAAGTTAGTTGGGAATTTTAAACAATGATGTACAGTAGATGGTACTTCTTCGAACTTTTTCAGACCTACCCTTCCCATGATGATGTTGTAAGATGATTGAACATTTTTATCCATTACAAAAAAGTGTACTCTTTATGTTCGACAAGCAGGACATGTACCAATAAGCATATCCAACTTGATCGTCCCAAGTGGAAAAAACTTTTCACCAGTCAAGCTGAGGAGGGGCCTATGATATGGCTCCAACTGGGCTAACTTCAGATTCAGACTGTTAAAGCATGGGTAGAACATGATATCTGTCGAACTACCATTATCCACTAGCACCCATGAAATCACCACTTCCTTCATTCTCATCTTGATCACCAATGGGTCATCATGAGGATATAGTACACCTGTCAGGTCATTCTTTGAAAAGCCAATGAACAATTTGTCCCTATTCACTTTTCTCGGGCGATCATCTTCGGCTAAGTTTATTCGTTGTATGTAAGAGTAAGCTTGGGCCTCATTGAGGTAAGCTTTCCTCTCCGCAGTCAGATCTCCACCTCCTGCATCTCCACCTGTAATGACATTACATTCTAATGACCCAAAATAGATTGAAAATACCTCGCGCTCTGGCTGTCTTGGTCTTTTGGGGAGGTCGGGATCATCTTTTGGATCATCTTCGTGATCCCTCTTCTTGTCTTCTTTTGCTCGACGAGGAGATTTAGATCTTTGCCTTCCTCTGTTGCTGTTTGTTCCACCATTTTGGCGATCAACGTATTTAGCCAGTTTTCCTTGCCTGATGAGTGCTTCGATCTCGTTCTGTAATGCTCTGCAACGTTTGGTCGTGTGACAATGGTCCTCGTGGAACTCATAATATTTGGACTTTTCCCTTTTGTCAGGATCTGCCTTCATTTTCTCTGGCCATTTTAGCTCCTCGTTGTTCTTAATCTCTTCTAGAATGTGATTTATATCTACCTTTAAGGGAGTATAATTTCTATATTTTTCGATCTACTCCAGCGCTTGTTTACCTTTCGACTACTTATTGCCCCCATTGTTCTTCTAATCATTCTTATCAGTTTTAATAGCCTCAACTTTGGTCTCCTTAGTGTTTATATTCTTCTTCGCTGCCATGGATTCCTCAGAATTCATGATCTTAGCTTCCTTTGCCATTAGTTCTGCCATGGTCTTAGTCGGATCTTTGGCCAAAGTATAGTACAACTTATCTGGTAATAGTCCACTAATCAGAGCCGTAATTGTTGTCTTCTCCTCGTAATCAATTACCTCAAGTTTCTCATTATTGAAACGAGTAATATAGTCCCTGGTACTTTCTTCTGTCTTCTGTCTAACACTCCGTAAGTGTGCTACTCTTTTAACTGGTTTTGCTCCAAAACAGAAATTCCCTATAAAAAGCTCTGCCAGTTAAAGGAAAGTTGAAATCTTCCCCCGAGGAAGGTTGTTATACCATATCTGAGCTGATCCGATAAGAATTTCGAAAAATGCCATGCATCTCATCTCATCGGGAATGGCATAGATATTAGCAGCAGCTTGGTACTGCTCTACATGAAGGACATGATCAGTTTTTCCATCATATTTAGGTGTCACCATAGGAGCTTTGAATTTTGATGGTGTGGTAAAATCCATAATTGCCTGCACGAACGGTGTCCCATAGACAAAAGTTCTTTATAGAGGATTCTTAGCCTTAGCTATTTCCCCTAACCTATCTTCCAACCTTTGAATAGAACCTTTCCATGCATCGTTTCCTACCTAGGGCCTATTTGTTCGAGCGACTAATCGCAATGAGTTTTCCTCTTGGGACCTTTCATTACGAGCTGTTGGGTGTGATTGGGAAGAGCCTTCCCTTAAATTGGATGGAAGTTGAGAGTTGCTCGACGTGATCCTAGGAGGGTTTATATTCCTCCTGGGCCCCAATCGATCAAAAGGAGATATTCTACTCAACCTTTTCGGAGCACTGGTCTGTTCTGAAGTTAGAGTGACATTCAGTTGAGAATTCGTAGCTCGTACTGATGAAGTCTGACCGGGTTGATACGAAGAATCACTAGACCTTTCAGTACGATATGAATAAGTACGTCTAGATTGAGAGACCTTCGAGAATAGTGTTCATCTCATCCTTGAGGATGGTAGATGGGTATATCTTTGAACGCTTTGTTGTCCTGATTGGGTAGGAACTCCATCTCGAATAGTTTGAACAAGTTGACGCATGGTTTCTTGCATGGCTGTTTGCCCTTGGGCTAAATTAGACATTATGCCATCCAGATCTTGAATATTTGGTGGATTAGAGGGGTTTTGAGGGAGCCTAGTGTTTCGTTCACTGTATTCCAGAATCTCAGCCATAAATGATGAGTTATTTGGTGAAAAACATTAAGTACAGTCATTTCCCACATACCGCGCCAATCTGTTGATTAAAAAACTAGATTATATCTAATTAATCAATCACAAATAAATAAGACAAAAGATTTTTAAAGTGGTCCAGCCTTATGATAATGGCCCACATCCATTATTTTTGTATTGCTGACTGTGTGCCTTGAATCTCGATAATCGGTTTACCAAGAGATCCAAAGTCCCCTTCTTGTGAGGAGGTTACAATGTATTTATAGCCTTGAGGCCGTACATGTGAAAAGATAATGCGCTGTTATCTAGTAGGCATATACATCTGTATAATAATGCGCATTTAATGCGTAGTCTCCTTTTGATTCTCTTGATTTAGATTCTCTGCACGCTAAGTAGCTCGAACTGCTTAAGTTGCTCGATACGCTTAAGTTGCTCGGAGTGCCTGAGTAGCTCGGTGACAGTATGTTGTTCATGAAAGTATTTGTATTTGCCACGTAATCAAGTGATTGGTCCACGTCAGCAGAATAAATTTGGTATCAACAACGACGAATCCGAATATCAAGTTTATTCAACAATGGACATCTACAAGATTGATTTTGGTAAGGATTGTGTTCAAGTTTCAAAATTGATTTACAATTGTATTTGAATATTTTTCGAAACTATTTTTTTTTTATCAAAATGAGGCATTTTTCTAGGTAACAATATTTTTTAGAAGACATATAGGCGAGCTTTTTAAAATAATATTTTTTTCTTCTGCCGTTTAAATAAAAAAGCAATGTCGTTCAAATGACATTGATATGTCATTCAAATGACCCCATTTAAGGACATCACATGTCATTTTATCGGTCGCGCGAAAGACCATTCTTTATTGCTTAAAATGACCACATATTGTTTTTTGTTTTTGTAGGTCATTTATTAATTTTCTTTTAATGACATTTAATGTCGTTCTAACGACCTGAGCCACCTCAAGTGTTTATATTGCTATAAATACCTGTTTTGGAGGACGTTTTCATTAAGACTTTTGCCAAACGAAAACTGCAAATTCGTAAAATTTTAGTCTTCACTTTTAGGGGTAATTTATTATTTTTTATTCACATAAAAGATCCCATATACGTTTGTGAATCATTTTGGAACCCAAAAACACTTCTTGTCGAAGTTTCTCTTATAGAGAGGATTTTTCTACTACTAGATTGATAGTTCTCGCGAGAGCTATTTGCTGATGACTGGGATCGTTGGGGATACTCATGGGTATTCACTACTGAAGGAGTAGTTGAGGTTCTCGAGGGAATCTTTGCTAGTGCTAAGCTACGGTCTATGTGGATTTTCTGCGGGAGATTCATTGCAAATTTTATTATGTAATTATAAGTTACGATTTACGTTAGATAGTGAAATAAAGGGTCTTACCTGAAAGGTTTTTTTTCTTGAAATTTTTTTGTCACTTTATTTGTGATTGGATGTTTGATTTATTCACATAGATGCATTTTTAGTGTTTAATAAAATTTGATTGAAGATTGACTCTAATTAAATATGTTTTAATATTTGAAATTTGCGAATCCCATAAATAATTGATATCATGCATCCTTAAGAATGAATCCACATATGTAGAGGACACAAAATCATATTGTATATGATAATTAAAATGGGAGACATCTGGGTAAATGGATGATTATGCATGATGAACACTTAAATTAGGATTTTTATGAATATTGAGGTTTAATCAGTTCTTGGATACATTTAATTGAGATTTGGTGTGTTATTTTCATTAGAAATCATCCTTAGACACATAAGTAATGTTTGGTTATGTTCCTTGGGAGTTTAGGAAAGATCCATGAAGGTTTGAGGTGCTAAACATGGAGAAAAATGCAATTGTGACAAAGCTATCAAACCCAGGTTCGATCGATCGACCCATGATTGTCGATCGATCGATAAAATCCTTCGATCAATCGACGGCTGCTAAAATTGGGGATTTGGTTTAATTGAAAAGTTATCTTTACCCCGATTTACCCGGAATCTTAGTAATGATCTTTCAACTATATAAGGATTATGGAAGGTCAGTAGACAGATAGTTGAGGCCAACTTAGTCTTAACGAGCGCAAGGTTTGAGACTTAGACCGATGAGAGTCCACCGATTATGTCACATATCATAAAGTTATAAATCAAGTTTCGGGAAGGGTAAATGGTAATCTAAGACAAATACGAATAGGATAGATATGTATTAACTACCGATATTAATTAAGGGGTAACTAGGACCCTCCGAGTAGAGAGTGATACTCGATATTATTTGAGAATAGGTTATAATTAGTACGCTAAGTATTCGAGAGTCATATACTACATTCAGATTTATATGTGATGGGTTGTGTGTATACCTACTAAATAAAATGTGGATATAGGTTGTGTGAATACCTATTGTTGTGATTTGATTATGTTTGTGAACATACCTACACTGCCTGATATCAGAAGGTTTTTGCGCAGAGAGCGATCTCACCTTGATGTTTCTAATGAGGTCTGTATGTGTGGCATAAAACATGGAACTTATGGCGGCTCATTATGTGTTGTGTATTAGTGGGATTGACGTGTCATTTGGGCACATTAGGTGTATGCGTATCCTAAAGGCTTAGAACCACGTGTGCCTCTAGTGTGTGTTGATTGATTTTGGGTTGGAGGAGACATGTCAAACCAATAGTCCTTGATTTAGTACGAGAGATACATGGAGTTGATAGCAGAGTATGGAGCATCACGAGAGGCCATTCCGGGGTTGCTATATATATATATATATAATACCCCGTAATTTTATTAATTTTTATTTAAGGGATTAATTGAATTAAATGAGTATTAATTGGGAATTAATCTGGATATAAATACTAGCGAGATGTGAGTTGGTATTTGGTTATGATGTTAAAACTAAAAATGTCATGAGTATTGAAAATATTTAAATTGTCACGAGACAGAAATACGACAATTTGGAAATTTAATTGGGACGCGCGTGTCAGTCGCGTCAGGAATGTAATTATTTGAATTAAAAAAGTGAATTATATTTTTATCAACCGAATGGTCATTTTGAGTGCGTCAACGTGTCTGGAAAGGTCAAAATAGTCAGAAAACACTAGCCGAGGGTTTAGTTTGGGTCCCGGGGCATTTTTGGGCCATACCGGCAACCTAGAAGGGTATTTTGGTAATTTTAAAAATAGGGAAATTAAAACCCACGAATTTTAGAGGTTAATTTTACATTAGAAATAAACCCACTAAGTCCAATATCATCATTTAACAAGTAATGGGCTACGGGAGTTATAGAGAGAGTCTTAAGAGGTTCCAAAAGAAACCCGTAGCCACCATCACCATCTTTGGGTGAAATCTGTAGAGAGAAAGAGGAGAATCATCCTTCATCCTTCAACATCAAATTAGAACATCTAAGGCAAGTGCTTTAATTACATAATTTCAAGCGAATGTTTCCTCCATGCTTAGGATTGAATATATGTCTTCGATTGAAAGTTTGATGAAAAACCCATGAAATTGGAGATAGAACTCATAATCTTATATAGGGATTGCATGTAGAATGGTAATGGATGAATTTCATATCCAAAATGTATCTTTTCATGATTTAAAAATGGATTTATAAGGAGAAATTGTAGACATTAAAATTCGGGCTTCATGTTTATAGGGTTTGGGATAATGTTTGGGAATTATGATGATTACATGTTAATTTAGGAAGCATTGACCCCAAATATATGTTAGAGGGTGACTTAGGAGGACTTAGAGTAGTTTAAAAATGTTAAAAATTAATTGGGATGATCTTAGTGGGGATTTAGAGGAGAGAAATCTGAAGAAAAACGAATTGGGGGATTTTCTGGGCGCAGTTTGCCATCTCGTTAGAAGACCTGCCTAGGTCGTTCGAATGACCTCGTCTGAACGAGACTTCTAACGAGATGATAGTACCCCTTCTAACGAGTTGGTAGTTCGTTCGAAGCCTTTCGTTCGAACGACACTCATTCGAACGACCTCGTTCGAACGAGACTTCTAACGAGTTGACATAATGGTCTTTTTAGGCCTAATTTTATTTCAATTTTCCAGTAGATTTAATTAACGAAGAATTAACCCTCCTGTTGATGTAAAAAACTAGATTACTCTAATTATTTAATCACAAATAAATAAATGAGACAAAAGATTTTAAAGTGGTTCAGCCTTATATGAATGGCCTACATCCACTGTTATGTTATTGCTGAGTGTTTGGGAATTCTCGATTACAAGTGCTCTCAAGAAATTTCGGTCCTCTTGAATGAGGGCGATACAAGGTATTTATAGCCCTTAGGCTGTACATGAAAGGGTGTTACATTAAATGATACACATATGAAAGGGTAATTCATTTAATGCTCTTTAAACGTGTGCGTCAAGATGATAAGCATTCAATGAATAGTTGAACTGTTGATTATCTGGCAATTAATGCTGCGGTCGAGATGCAGCTCGAACCGCCTTAGTTGCTCATCGTCCAAGAGTTCCTCGGAGTATACCTGTTGCTCGGAGTGAGTATGTTGGTCGGGGGAATGATCTTCCTCGTTGCTATTGTGCCTCGTAGATTGACACGTGTCTTCTTATTATTTGTCAAAATCAGCATACTAATTTTGGTATCAATAGAAGCCCCCAATGTTTCATATTTCGAACTTTGAGGAGTATGGAACATTCTTTCTCGGTATATGGCAATATTAAATGACCTTCCTGGGATTTAGGAGCCTTTTCTTCGTATTTGAATTTCCTTCCAAATTCGCAGAATCCGCCTTTTTGCATTTTTATAAGCGCTTCGATCTTCGTGCCCTTTTTGTCCTTTTAGCTGCCAGTAGCGTAATAGTTTCTTTTTTGTAATCATTTCTTTCTCCGTTTCCCAAGGCAAAGTATTTAATCCTCAGAGGAAATCCCATCGTCTTCTACCTTTTCAATTTCTGCTTTCGAGTTTTCTATAGCTTTTCTCTCTTATGTGCGTTCATCCCTTTCTTCGTTTGTTTATCAACAGATCTCCTTTTTCCTGTAAGATTTTCTTCCTTCTCCTTCATTTCTTTTTATTCACCATGGTTTATATTATCGAATCTCTTGAGAAATTCCGTTCTGACTTTTCTATTCCTTCTTGGGTAACTTTGGAAAGTCTTTCTGAGCCTTCAAGTTATTTTGATTTGGCTGAGGGACATTGGTTCCCTAGCCTCTTTATTGCTGAATGTGGATTTTCTTTTCCACCAAACCCTTTGTGTTTAGAGTTCTGTTAGTATTTCGATGTTGTCCCTGCAAAAATAGCCCCCAACACATGGAGAATAGTTAATGGGGTGTATAGGTTAAATCAAACTCATGGTACTCGTATAGGAATTCCTGAGATTATGTACTGTTATAGATGGGCTGTTTTAGATAATTTTTATTATTTAAAAACTAGATTTTTGAATAGGGCTCTAGTAGTCAACCTCCCTGATGCTAACAGGGATTATTTTGAACATGGAGTAGTTATAAAAAATTGGCAACATGCCCCTTTGGTTGGAGATGCAGTATATGAGGGTCCCAGATGCCCCCCATATGGCAATGGGATAGGTTATTTTCATCTTATTTTATTTTTTGAAATTATGATTTCATTGTGTTTGACAAAATGTATGACTGATATTTCACTATGTTTTTGTTTGCAGTTGACAGCAAGAGAAAAACTCCAAAAGAAACATAAGTTAATATCAAGCATTTAAAACATATCTGGAGTTTGCATCAGAAGGTTGCAGACGAGCACATTAGGTCTGCTTCATACTTGCTGTAGTACAGGAGCTATACATCCTCTTTTACTTCTCGTCCTGTGGCTAGCATTAGCGAACCATTACCAGCTTCTGAAGACTCTTCACCAGACTCTCACATTCCTTTGACTCAGAAGATGGGAAAGAGAAGAGTTCCTGCTCTCTTTGAAGAGACCTCCTCTGCTGGGGATGGAAAGAGAAATAAAGCTGATGTCCCAAAGGGGACAAAGAAAATGGATGCTGCCCCTTCTGTTGCTCCTCAGAAGGCCGCCGAGAAGCCCCCAGTGGCTCCCGTACAGAAGGATGCGCCTGTGGAAGTAATCACTATCTCTCCAGCCAAAAATTCTTCTTTGGTTGAGGTTGTTGAGAAGACATCGAGGAGATTGAAGAAGTCCTCCTCGGTTAGTTTTTCTGAAAACATTCCCCAGCTCCAAGCTAGTGGAGCTGGTGTTCCAACCATTATTCCCCCGAGCTCTGCAATGAGCTCGGTAAAGACTTGGACTATTCCTGAAGTCCAAGGCATCAAGGAAAACATGTCTAGGGATATGCTGACATCCCTAGCTACTCGTCACATTGCTTCAATAAGTTTCTTCTTATCTTGAATTCTTGTTTCCTTCTATCAATATATGTATCTCGGCACTAACTCATCACTACCTTCTTTTTTCAGCTGGTGAGTTGATTTAACACCATAGTGAAGAAAGATGAAGCGCTCAAGGCTTCAAGCTCCTCGTCTGGAGTAGAGGATGATTTCCAGGGTTTGGCCCAATCTCTGAAGGAATCTCGTCAAAAGTACGACGAGGATAAAGGTTAATGGGAGAAGAAATTGGCTGCATCTGAAGTAGAGAAGGTGCAGTTGGGAAATAAAGTGAAGGACTTGGAGAGGGAGAACAGGAAATACGCCAAGAAGCTCACTACCTTCGGGGAGCTTGAAAATAAGCTGAAATCAGCTGAGGAAGAGCTGACCCTTCTGCGCGAAGTAAATCGTCAGAAGGAGGAGTTGGAGGCCAAGTTGAAAGCCTCCGAGGACCTTCTATCCGAGAAGCTCTCCTCGGAGAAAATGAAAATAAAGATGGCAATAAAAAAGTCTTTCAACACAGGTTGGGACAAAGGGTGGAACAAGGGAGTAGCTTCCATGATGACTCAGGTGCAATATGGAAGTTTGAAATACTTTCAAGATGGCTGGGTTGCTTCTTTGAAAGAATTAAAGGTGGGCGAGGACTCCGAGTTATTTCAACAGCATCTTCCTGGTCCTCCCCCAGCCATCGAGGATGAAGAAGAGGATGAAGCTGCCTCAGAAGAATCTTCACTAGTAGTGGGTGATCTCATCCTTACCCAGCCTGCTGACGAGGAGCTTTCATCTCTGCCAGCTCCTCCAGAACAAGTTCCAGCTCCCGCCGACCAATTCATTATTTCCACCGAGCAACCAAGCTCCTCGTCCCAGCCTCCCGAGAAAGTCTTGGGAGACAAGGAAAAGGTGTGAAGTTATTCGGTATTCTCTTTCTGTTTTTCTTTTACTTGTACTTTGTATCCCAGATCTTTGTAACTTTGCCTTATGATATAATAAAATTTGAGTTCTTTTCTTCCATATGATTGTCTCTTCTTTATCTTCACTCTGTCTTGATCTTCTTTTTCTTTCTCTGTTAGTTTCTGGCCAGGATGGATCTTCTGTCTGCTAATGACACAAAATTGATGCAGCAATGCCATGAATATTATAAAGCTGGTCACACATACCTAAGTGCATCAGAAGTTGCCGACATCCTTGGCCATGGTGCTTCAGAGCAGGTAATAGAAGCTTATCAATACCTGAAGGGCTTACTTGATCGAGCTATGGCCAATAACGTGGCTTACTATGATATGATCGAGGAGCTTTAATATACTCTAGAAGATCTTCAGACTCAGTACAAGGAGTCAAATGCCTTGTTACATGAGGGGTATGAAAAGAAATATCAACATCTTTCTACCGAGTAGGGCTACGACAAACTCCTTACTGGGTATGATGTCAGGGAGAGGACCCTAAAAGGAGAAGTTGAAGCTTGTAGACAAATTGCTGAACTGCTGGAGCAAGAGAATAATAATTTTGCTGAAAGAGCTAGCACAATATAAGTCTGCAGCCACTTCTTCAACAGCGGTAATCCCAGTGACCGATGAGGGATTTTCCTTCTTAGAGGTTGAGAATGCCAAATTAAGGCAAGAGTTGGATATCTTGAGAAGATCTGGTACTTCTACTTCTACTCGAGGACGAGGAAGAGGTTCTCGTGGGCGAGGAAGAGTTGCCCAGGATATTATCGAGGAACGAAGTACTCCACCTGCTCGGGGTCGATCAAGAACTCCTCATAGTATTGAAGAAGCTCGTACTCTGTCAACATTGGAAACTCAAGCGTACCAATTGAACGCAAAAGATCGGGCTTTGTCTGAAATGTCCAAGAAAATCCTAACTTTGGAGGATCAACTTACTGCGACGAAGTCTGCTTTAGAGAATAAGGACATTTTTGCAAAGAACCTTCACGAGCAGTTGGAGAGACTAACTTTCCAATTTCATAAACAGCCCAGGGAATTTTAGATGGCTGGGTACAACGAGGCACTATTCCATTTAGATGCTCGTATCCAGAATGCCACTAATGAGGGCTATAAACAAGGATGGTTGAATGCCTTATGCGTGTTGAAACTTGAACAGGGACATTACTTGTGGGACTATTATGACCCTGGGGTACTTGACTTGCCTGTGACACCGTTCAATTTGGACAAGGAATGGATCCCAGCACGTGCCATTCCTCAGAGCTTAATTACACAATACCTCGGTGACTACAATCTTCATTCTCAGATCGAGGTATCTCGTCCCAAGAATCTATTGGACACACCTTCAATAATTAATGTCAGAATGCTGAAGGACTTGAATTTTATTAATTCTCCTCAGACTTTAAATGATCCACCTGCTGGTGAGGAACCTATTTTAAAAGCTGAGGGAAAGAAACCAATAGACTAGGGATCTCAATGTAATAGTTAGTATACATGTAATTTGTAATTCGTTTTGAATTTTAATGAAAGACTTTCATTTTCTGCTTGCAAATCTATATTGCTATTGTTTTGTACTTGTCTAACACTTTTATATTTGTGATTGCATAACAATACTTTGTGGTTCATCGACCAATCTAGTAATAAAAAGTTACAAGTATCAGTAATGTTGCTCGATCACTTAATAATAAAGTAATGAGTATAAAAATGTTTAAAATTTTTCCAACCAACTAAGGTTGTTAAATTGTGCTCGTCGACCAATTATAGTTAGTGAGAGTTTTTATCCGCGACTAACCATACTTGGTAAACTTTTTCATAAAATGTGTCCGACCAACCGAGGTCGATAATTTTATCCTCGTCGACCAACTACAGTTAGTGGATTTTGATCCCGACCAACCATACTTGGTTCAGTTTGGAATATTTTGTATTTTCTGGAATAGTTTTACCTTCCGACCAACATAAGTTGGCATATTTTGTTTCTTAACCAACCGAGATTGGCATTTTTAGGAATCACATGTTCTCGCTCTTTTACCCACCGGAGTTGGTCTGAGTTCGAACTATCAGTGTCCACTAGTTATTTTACCAACCGGAGTTGGTCACGCTAGTGTATGCCTCCTAACCAAAGGAGTATAGTTTGTTCTCGCCCTTTTACCAACCGGAGTTGGTCGTGGGTCTGAACTATCAGAGTCCACTAGTTATTTTACCAACCGGAGTTGGTCACGCTAGTGTATGCCTCCTAACCAAAGGAGTATAGTTTGTTCTCGCCCTTTTACCAACCGAAGTTGGTCGTGGGTCTGAACTATCGTCTTCTTTTTGCTGTCGAGCAGCGTAGTGTTATACACTAGTATTCCCCGAAAAACTTTCAATAAAAGGAGAGAAGATGGTGAAACATCATCGTTTTATTCATATTGATAGAATTGCTTTACATTTTACATTACTGATAATACTTGCGTAGGTGTTCAGCATTCCATCCATTCTTGAATTCCTCTCCTTCTAGAGTTGCTATTCGGTAAGTTCCTGGTCGAACAACTTCTGTAACTCGGTAAGGTCCATGCCAATTTTCTTCCAATTTATTGTGCTTCTGAATGACCTTCTTTAGCACGTAATCTCCTTCTTTTAAATCGCATTTCTTCACCCTCTTGTTGTAGAACAGAGCTGTTCGTTGTTGATATGCAGCATTCCTAATGGCTGCTTCTTCTCTAACCTCCTTGAGTATGTCCAAATCTAATCTTCTCATCAAGTCACTGACTGAGGAATTGAAATTCAGCACTCTATGTGTTGGGAGACCCAACTCGGCAGGTATTACAGCCTCACTTCCAAACGCCAGCATATATGGTGATTCTCCAGTTGCTGCTCAGGGAGTTGTTCGGTAAGCCCACAATACTGATTGTAGCTCATTAATCCAATTAGCTTTAGCCTCACTTAACCTCTTCTTTAAACCATTTAATAAAGTTCTGTTCGTCACTTCAGTCTGTCCATTGCTTTGAGGATGGCCTGGTGCTGAATGAACCTTCAAAATGTTTGACTGATGACAATAGGCGGCAAACTCCTCGTTATCAAACTGTGTTCCATGGTCTGTGATGAAGGCATGAGGGAGACCATATCAGCAGATGATATTCTTTCAAACGAATTGGTACACCTTCTCGTATGTCATATCAATCAGAGGCTCAGCTTCTACCCACTTAGTAAAATAATCCACTGCGACGATGAAGTACTTGAATCTTCCTCGGGTCGTTGGCAGTGGTCCAACCAAATCAATTCCCCACATGGCAAAAGGCCAAGGGGAAGTTATGGGTGTCAACAATGCTTGTGGAGTTCGTCGGACGAAAGAAAAACATTGGCATTTATCACATCTCTTAGCATGGGCTATACAATCAGCCCTCATCATTGGCTAGTAGTATCCCTGTGTCATCACCATTTGCAATAGTGTTCGCCCTGCTATATGGGCTCCACAAGACCCTTCATGGATCTCTTCAATCAATTCTTTCACCTCGGAGGGATGTACACATCTTTGCAAACCTGCCATAATTCCTCGTCTATACAAAACACCATTAGTTAGTACATATCGAGCAGCTTTAAACTTCAATTTCTTTGCAGCGATCTTATCCTCCGATAATTCTCCTTCCTCGACATATGACCTGATGGGATCCATCCAAGATGGTCCTAAATCAAGGGAAATAACATTCATCGTCAGTCCTTCATCTATGCTTCGACTTTCTAACACCTCAATTGGTATCGTTCTTCGTAACTCGGTACGAGTAGCTGATGCTAGTCGGGCCAGTGCGTCTGCTTGTGGATTCTCCATTATGGGTATTCTGATTAACTGAATGGCATAAAATTCTGCCAACAACTCCATCGCCTTTGCATGATACTTGACCATTAATTCTCCTTTAACTGCATACGTTCCCATCATCTGATTCACAATTAATTGAGAATCACTGAATACCATCACTTGTTGCGCTTCCATAATCTTTACTAAATTAAGACCTGCTATTATGGCCTCATACTCAGCCTCATTATTGGAAGCTTTGAATTGGAATCGTAAGGCATATTCCACGTCAATCTCGTCTGGGGTGTTCAAAACAATCCCTGCCCCACAACCTGTTGTGCAAGATGACCCATCTACATATAATTTCCATATAGGTAACTCGTCTTCAAATTTCTTTTCTGACAGAGTTCCTCAGTGAAATATATGCTGTTTCCTTTCATCCTCCCCTGGTATTTTTTTATTCTTTGTCAACCATCTTTTCTCGCCCTTTTACCAACCGAAGTTGGTCTGGGTTTGAATTTGATGATCTTTCTACATCCACAAGCCCTTTTACCAACAAGAGTTGATCTGGACTCATGTCTGTTGATCCTGTAACATCCACAGGTTGGTTAGCGAGCAACTTTTGCTCCTCGGGGGTATCAGGATATGTAAATTCTGCTATAAGGTCTGCTACAACCTGTCCTTTTAATGACGATCTGGGTTCATATACAATATCATATTCACCAAGCTCTATTGCCCAATACATCAGTCTTCCTGATTTTTCTGGCTTATGAAGGGCTTGTCTCAATGGCATGTCGGTGTATACGACGATGGTATGGGCCTGGAAATAAGGCCTCATTCTTCTACTTGCTTCAATTAATGCTAATGCCAATTTTTCCAACTTTGGGTACCTGATCTCTGCACCTCGGAAAGCCTTACTTGTGTAATAAATTGGCTTCTGGACTCCATTCTCCAATCTGATCAATGCCGAGCTGACTGCATTCTCTGATACTGCCAGGTATAAGTACAACTTTTCTCCCATCACTGGCCTAGACAACAGTGTAGGTGTTCCCAGATATTTCTTCAAGTCTTGAAAGGCTTTTTCACATTCATCATTCCATTCGAAAGTTTTTCGGAGTATTTTGAAGAATGGAAGGCACCTATCAGTTGCTCGAGATATAAATCTATTGAGCGCTGCAACTCGTCCTGTAAGACTCTGCACTTCTTTCTTCGTCGTTGGAGATCGCAACCCTAAAAGAGCTTTGATCTTTGCTGGATTTGCCTCAATGCCTCGCTGGTTGACGATGTACCCGAGGAACATTCCTTCTCGTACTCCAAAGGTGCACTTCGTCGGGTTGAGCTTCATCTGGTATTTATCCAGTTGATCAAAGGTCTGACCTAAGTCAACTAGATGCTCAGCAGCTTTCTTGCCCTTTGTCAGCATATCGTCGACATAGACTTCTATGTTGCAACTGATTTGTTCGGCAAAAACCTTGTTCATCAGCCGCTGATATGTCGCTCCAGCATTTTTCAAACCAAAAGGCATAACATTATAACAATAAGTTCCCCTAGGGGTAATAAAAGAAGTGCTTTCCCTGTCTTCAGGTTTCATTTTGATCTAGTTGTAACCAGAGTAAGCATCCATGAAGCTGAGCAGCTCGTGCCCCGAGGTAGCATCCACTAGTTGGTCAATTCTGGGCAATAGGAAGTGATCGTTTGGGCAGGCCTTGTTGAGATCAGTGAAATCAACACACATTCTCCATTTATTATTTTTCTTCTTTACCATCACCACATTTGCCAACCAGTCTAGATACTTCACATCTTCAATGAATTGGGCTTTCTGGAGCTTATCGACCTCCTCTTGAATAGCTTGATTCTTCTCGGGGCTAAATACCCTTCTTCTCTGCTTTACAGGCTTGATCTCCTAATTCACATTGAGCTCATGACATAAGAAGTTTGGATCTATTCCTGGCATGTCTTCATGACTCCACGCAAAAGTTTTCTTTCTGTTTCTCAAGAAAGTTATCAACTCCTGTTTTATTGAAGCATCCAACGACGAACCTATCTGAGTTGTTCGTTCAGGGTATTCGTCGTCCAAAATAACATTTTCTGTAGATTCCACCACCCGTCCTTTTACAAGTTGGGATTCATCTCTTGGATCAAGTGTTTCAATTTCTGTACTTTCATCCACCTGGTAAGTAGTAGTCTTTTTCCTTGACTCTTCAAGCTCCTCTTACTCGGCAGATGAATAATAGCATTCTCGAGCTACTTTTTGATCACCTTTCACCACTCCCACTCCGAAATTTGTCGGGAATTTTAAACATTGATGTACTGTAGATGGGACTGCTTCGAACTTCTTCAAACCAACTCTTCCCATGATGATGATGTAGGCTGACTGCACATTCTTATCCATCACAAAGAAGCGTATTCTCTCTGTTCGACAAGCAGGCCATGTTCCAATGAAATATCCAACTTGATCATCCCAAGTGGAAAAACTTTCTCGCCAGCAAAACCCAGAAGAGGTCTGTGATAAGGTTCCAATTGAGATAATTTCAAATTTAAACTGTCAAATCATGAATAGTACATGATGTCTGCCGAACTGTCATTGTCTACCAGCACCCTTGAAATCACTACTTCTTTTATCCTCATTTTGATCATAAAAAGGGTCGTCGTGAGGGTAAAGAACACCTGTCAGGTCATTTTTTGAAAAGCCAATAACCAGCTTCTCTTTGTTTACCTTCCTCGGACGATCCTCCTAGGCCAAATTTATTCGTTGAATGTACGAGCAAGCTTGTGCCTCTCTGAGGTAATCTTTTCTTTCTGCAGTAAGATCTCCTCCTCTCGCATCTCCTCCTATAATAACATTACAATCAAATGACCCAAAACGTATGGAAAATACCTCTCGTTCTGGCTGCCTTGGTTTTTTGGGAAGATCGGGGTCATCCTCGGCATCATCTTCATGGCCTCTTTTCTTTTTCTCCCTTGCTCGATGAGGAGATCTAGATCTCTCTCTAGTTCGATCATTATTTCTTCTTTCACCTCCCTGATCAACATACTTTGCTAGCTTTCCTCTTCGGATGAGTGTTTCAATCTCGTTCTGAAGAGCTATGCAATTTTTAGTCATATGGCCATGATCTTTGTGGAACTCGCAATATTTATCCCTGTTCCTCGCATCAGGATCTGACCTCAGTTTCTTCGGCTACTTTACCTCCTCGCTATTCTTGATTTCTTCCAAGACATGATTAATACCCATTTTCAAGGGAGTATAATTATCGAATTTCTTCAGGACTTCCCATGATGACTTATTATTTCTGAAACGCTTGTCACCGCCACTGCCCTTGTGCTCTTTATTTTTAGACTTATCGACTTCCACCTTGGTGTCTTTATCCATATTCTTCTTTGCAGCCATAACTTCCTCGGCATTCATGATTTTGGCCGCTTTTGCCATCAATTCTGACATAGTTTTAGGTGTATCTTTTGCCAAAGTGTAATACAACTTATTAGGCAACAACCCACTCATCAAGGCAGTGATTGTTGTCTTCTCCTCATAATCTATGACTTCCAGCTTCTCGTTATTGAAACGAGTTATGTAATCTCTAGTACTATCACCAGATTTTTGTCTAACACTTAACAAGTGTGCTACTCGTTTTACTGGCTTTGCTCCAAAACAGAAATTGCCGATGAACAACTCGGCCAACTGAAAGAAAGTTGAAATCTTACCCCGAGCAAGATTGTTGTACCATATATGGGCAGCTCCAGTAAGAGTTCCTGAGAATGCTCTGCATCTCATCTCGTCGGGGACAGCATAGATATCGGCGGCAGCTTGATATTGCTCTATATGAAGAACATGATCTGTCTTTCCATCGTATTTGGGGGTCACCACAGGGGCTTTAAACTTTGACGGTGTAGGAAAATTCACAATGGCCTGGACAAAAGGTGTCCCTTGAACAAAAGTTCATTGTAGGGGATTCTTCGCCTTAGCCATTTCTCCCAATCTATCCTCCAACCGCTGAAGGGATCCTTTCCACGCTTCATTTCCTTCCTCGGTCCTATTGGTTCGAGCAATAGATCGCGCTGAAGTAGCCTCCTGAGATCTATCTTGACGAGCAACTGGTCGTGATTGTGCTGATCCTTCTCTTAGATCTGATGGTTGTCGAAAACTCCTCGACATGGTCTTAGGTGGACTCCTATTCCTCCTACGGCCTAATCGACTGAAAGGAGACACCCTACTCAGTCTTTCTAAGGCACTGGGTCTTTCTGGAGAGAGAGTGATACGTTGATCAGAATCTGTAGCCCTTATTGACGAAGTTCGCCCAGGTTGATAAGAGAAATCATCAGACTCCTCATTACGATATGACTCAGTACGCCTGGATCGTGGAGAAAGTAAATAAGTTTGCCTATGACCACTTCGCTGTCCTAAACGTGCAGGTGCACCGCCATGAAGGGTTTGTATGAGTTGCCTCATTCTTTCTTGCATGGCGGTTTGTCCTTGAGCCAGATTCGTCATAATCCCAGCCAGATCTGGAGGTGCAGAGGGATTTGAAGGATTTCCAGCATTTCCAGCGTTTCGATTGCTAGATTCCGGATTATCTGCCATTGATGATGAATGATTTTTGGTGAAAAACGATAATAACAATCGTTCCCACAGACGGCGCCAATCTGTTGATGTAAAAAACTAGATTACTCTAATTATTTAATCACAGATAAATAAATGAGACAAAATATTTTAAAGTGGTTCAGCCTTATATGAATGGCCTACGTCCACTGTTATGTTATTGCTGAGTGTTTGGGAATTCTAGATTACAAGTGCTATCAAGAAATTTTGGTCCTCTTGAATGAGGGCGATACAAGGTATTTATAGCCCTATGGCTGTACATGAAAGGGTGTTACATTAAATTATACACATATGAAAGGGTAATTCATTTAATGCTCTTCAAACATGTTCGTCAAGATGATAAGCATTCAATGAATACTTGAACTGTTGATTATTTGGCAATTAATGCTGCGGTCGAGATGCAGCTCGAACCGCCTTAGTTGCTCGTCGTCCAAGAGTTCCTCGGAGCATTGGAGTTCCTCGGAGGATAAGAGATCCTCGGAGGGTTGGTGTTCCTCGGAAGATTGGTGTTCCTCGGAGTATACCTGTTGCTCGGAGTGAGTATGTTGGTCGGGGGAATGATCTTCCTCATTGCTATTGTGCCTCGTAGATTGACACGTGTCTTCGTATTATTTGTCAAAATCAGCATACTAATTTTGGTATCAACACCTCCCTTATTGACTATTGGATATAATTGTGAGAATTGGGGTACGTTGAGGAGTAGAACTTAGAATCTTATAGTAAACCAGAGGAAAATTGTGGATTTGGAAACGAGTACCTAATTACGACGTGAGAAGAGTTGACAACTCTAATGCATTTAAAACGGGAAACTTATAAACTTATAACAGTAAATGATGGGATAAGAATGAGAAGTATACCTCTATTAATATACTGAAATATCTAAGAAGTTTGAATGCTTAGTATATGTGGTTTTATGTGTATAACATACCTACCATACTTGCTATCATGGGAGGTCTGCGTTCGATTAGGGCCATCTAATCTTTGTTTGCCTACGGGGGGATTTAGATTGGTACCTCGAGGACATAGGTCAGAGAAGGACTTATTGAGAAGTTAATAAGTCTGTTGATCATGAGAGCGTAGGTATGTGCGTGACCCATGTGATGTGAACTATGTTTGCCTCCATTGTTTTTGATTGTTGTTTATTGAAAACGATTCCTGAGAGATTCAGAATACGTGGTCCTTATGTACGTGATGTACTGGGATTGGATAGTAGAGTATGTGTTCACCACAGCTTAGCCTCAGGGTGCTAGTATTGTATATTTATGTTGAGAATAATATACTGTTAATTGAAATGAACTGTCATGGGTATATGTGAGCATAAACAAATAGCAACGTTATGTAAGGATAAGATGGAAGATCTCTAGTAAGTAGTATTACTAATATGGGAGACCGAGAATAAATGTAAAGCTCTCTGTTTAAAATAAGATGTCTTGAATTAAATCGTGAATCGTATAGTAACGTTAGATTTTATATTCGACTAGTTAGATACAAGCGTAACTAGATTTGATTACGGATACGTTAGGAGTGCACATATTGTCGAGAGGTGAGTATTTCATGTGAGAGAACGTCCTAACATGTATTTTTCATTCATTGTTTAATGTCATTAAAACACTTTATGTATTTTAAACTATTTTCACACTCGGGCTCTGACGCGTTTGCTTCTAAATATATTTTCTTGTAAAAACCTTTTAGGTGTCCAGCCACAAGGACACCATGCATAGGAGTTCTATTCAGGTGACGTACTGTAGCTGCTGTGGAAGTTATAGGACCTTGACATTAGATGACTCCACGTTCGATCTTGACTCTGTGTTATCAGATTTTCTCATTTGTAGGGCATGTCGCCCCATTTCTCTTAGACACTTGATCTATTCAGTTATTTCAGATTTTGGGTTGTAATTAATTTAGTGATGCAGACTTTGTATTTGTTTATTTCAGTATTCGGATTGTTGTGAGGAGTATTCCTCCAGACTCATTACTATTGTATGGTTATTCTATTGTCGTTAAGTTGTGGTGATTATGTTATCACTTCATAATCTACTTATTGCATGTTAATCAGATTTAATTAAAATTAGCAACTCACTTTTTAAGTATTAGGTGTCTAGTAATTGTTATAACATTTTTTGATAGTGATGCTATGAACTGAACTAACTTGGCATTTTGTATTAATTTAATAAAGGAGTAGCTATCCGGTATTTAATTAGTCAGGGTGTCACAGGTGATATCAGAGCATCAGGTTCTAGTGTCCTAAGGATCTGTACGGCTTGTTATGTTTCCGCTGAGCTTTCTTTGATGTAGAGCCCTATATTTTTGTATTGTTGTATTCTTTTGTGTATGCTTCGCTCTTCAGCTATTTTGAGATAATAACTGCGAACTTATAAGATTTTACTCTCATTTCAGATGCCTCCACGACACGCACAGCGAGTTCTCAGGGATGCTCAGTCCGAGCCACAACCTGCACCAGTTCAGGGCACCATGAATGCTGCAGAGTTTGCAGCTATTGTAGCCCAAGCGGTAAATGCCTCCCTAACCGTTGTATAGTAGGCACCACCCCAGGCACCGGTAGTCGCGCTAGTTTAGGCTCATGCATTACCGTCTGTATGGGAACGCGTTTGTGATGCTTTTCAGAAAGCACACCCTCCGAAGTTTGCAGGTAGCTCCGATGTTGTTGTGTCCAGTCAGTGGAGGAAGGACATTCAAAGGCACTTAAGGATGTATGATTGCACGGATGTTCAAAAAAAGATACTGGCTACTTTTAAGCTAGTTGGATCAGCATTGCAGTGGTGGGAGTCCATTACCACCACGGAGGAGAGGGACGCCCTTTCTATTCAGGAGTTCTGGGTGCGGTTCGACCATAAATATTTTCCATCAGTTGTTCACACCGAAATGAGGAGGAAGTTGATGAACCTCAAACAGGAGGGAAAGACCGTGGCCGAGTATCCGGCCGAATTTACTAATCTCTTGAATATTATTCCCGATGAGATTCTGACTGAGGAGAAGAAGATTCAAAAATTCATGGATGGATTGACTTGGAGGATCCGTCAGCACTTGTTGGGAAACCTCTCGTTAGCCACTTATTCTGATGTGGTTAACGCGACACTACTTCACTGCCAGGATCACCGTTTTCACATGTCTGAGAGTAAGAGATCAGGAGAGTACATCCATCAGGGCAGGACAGGATAGGGGGAAATGGTGACTGCGGGGCATAATCTGCTTAGGGTCAGCATAGGCAGGGAGATCAGGGTTCCCAGCAGGGGGATTCTAGGAGGTTCAGATCTGAGAGTTTCAGAAATGGACAGGGAGGTTTTCGTCATGGCCATCAGGGTCAGCAGGGCCAGCAACAACAGTTTCAGCATGGCCAACACGGCCAGGGGAGGAATGGTAATGGCCATCAGGACCGTGGGCAGCAGGGACAAAGAGGGGGAAACTTCCCGGGGAAGTGCTTCATTTGTGGCAAGATTGGCCACAAACGCCAGGATTGTTCTGATAGGGGCAGGTCCCCACAGCAGCAGCAACAGGGTGCTCGACATGAGCCACAGATGCCTATGTTTCCCGCTGCACTCCCAGCACCGCCACAGATGGCAGCATTACCACCCATTCTAGCGATCCCAGTCCAGCAGGGACAACTTCAGTATGGGAGAGTGTATCATCTCTAGCATGCCGCAGTCCCACAGGATCCACCTGCTATTGAGGGTTTGTTCTCTATTCAGGGGACTTGGGGCGTATTTTATTTGATACGGGGGCCACACACTGTTTCATTTCCACGAGATTTGCACGCACTATTGGGTTGTTAGACACTGCCGAGAGCACGATAACTTGCGTAAATTCACCGTTGAGTAGAGGTTCTATGATTTCCCTTATTTGTAGAGGTGTGGGTATAGCGATAGGGAGATTTACTTTACCCGCTGATATGTTAATATTAGAAATAACCGAGTATGATGCGATTGTTGGTATAGATTGGCTAGTTGCATACCGAGCCATGATTGATTATTTCAGTAGGAGTATTATATTTGCCATTCCCGGGAAGGAGATATTTTTAGTGGTGATGCCTCTCCCTGAGGGAGGATCGTCCACTCATTTGTACTATATAGAGGAAGGGACCTCTAAGGAAGTGGTGATACCACTTGATTCGATTCCAATTGTTAGGGAGTTTGCTGATGTATTGCAGGATATACCTGGACTACCTCCGAGTACATAGATAGATTTTGTGATCGATTTGACGCTGGAACTCGACCAATTGCCTGCACACCTTACCGTATGGCTCCAGCAGAGATGAGAGAGCTACGGGATCAGATAGATCAATTGTTGGGTCAGGGGTTTATCCAAAGGAGTACTTCGCCGTGGGGTACCCCTGTGTTATTCGTAAAGAAGAGGGATGGTTCATTGAGATTGTGTGTAGATTACCGGGTGTTGAATAAGGTCACGATACGGAATAAGTATCAGTTGCCCCGAATCGATGACTTATTTGACCAGTTGAGAGGAGCTTGCTTCTTCTCAAAGATTGATTTGCGATCGGGATACCATCAGTTGCGTATCAAGGAACAGGACATTTTGAAGACTGATTTCTTGATGAGATATGGTTCCTATGAGTTTCGAGTTATGCCTTTTGGCTTGACCAACGCTCCAGTCGTGTTTATGGACTTGATGAATAGGGTGTTCAGAGAGTTTCTAGACTAGTTCGTCATCGTCTTTATTGATGACATTCGGGTTTACTCCCAGACAGAAGAGGATCACGTCGAGAATTTGAGGAAGGTTTTGCAGACGCTACGTCAGAACGAGCTTTATGCAAAGTATGAGCAATGTGGATTTTGGCTGACGGAGGTTCAGTTTTTGGGGCATATCATTTCAGACCGGGGGATATCTGTTGATCCCGGGAAGGTATCCGCGGTGAGGGAGTGGGGACAGCCCACGACACCAACTGAGACCCGTAGTTTCTTGGGCCTAACAGGATACTACAGGAGGTTTATTCGGGGTTTCTCAAAGATAGCGGGTCCTTTGATACATCTGACTCGCAAGGGTGTACCATTCATCTGGAGCGATGCCTGTTAGTTGGAATTTGATGAGTTGAAGGACAAATTAACCTCAGCACCGGTGCTAGCATTGCCCATACCGGGAGTTGAGTATTTAGTCTACACCGATGCGTCCTTACAAGGACTTGGAGGTGTGATGTAACAGGAGAGTCAGGACATAGCTTATGCTTCCCGTAAGCTTAAGCCTCATGAGAGGAATTACCCCACCCATGACTTGGAGTTAGTGACAGTCGTATTCACTCTTCGGATTTGGAGACACTATCTCCAGGGGAGAAATTTCGGTTGTTCACAGACCACAAGTCTCTACAATACCTCTTCACGCAGAAGGAACTGAATATGCATCAACGAAGGTGGCTTGAGTTTGTGAAGGATTATTAGTTTGATATCCAATATCATCCAGGGAAGGCTAACGTGGTAGCAGATGTGTTGAGCCGTAGGCCAGTAGATGTGGTGGCCGAGGTGTGGAAAGCTAAGTGGAAGGAGTTGGGACACCAGGATGCAGTGGCCCGATCATTCATGTCTGTAATGACTGTTACACCTCAGATTGTTATGAGAGTAATAAAGGCCCAGGCAAATGACTCATTTTGTCAGGAGCAGATAGTTCGATTACTAGCAGAGGGAGTCGAGTCCTATACCATTAGTTCAGATGGGGGATTTCTCTTCAATGGGAGATTGGTGGTTCCGGAAGGGGAAGACTTGCGACACGAAGTAATGGCAGAGTCGCACGGCTCACAGTTCGCGGTACACCCTGGTGGGGATAAGATGTACCAAGATATGAGACGCCAGTATTGGTGGAGCGGGATGAATAGAGATATCACCGTGTTCGTTTCTAAATACGCCACTTGTCAGCTAGTAAAGGTGGATCATCAGAAACCAGCAGGGCTTCTACAACCGTTAGAGGTTCCGACATGGATATGGGAGAGCATATCCATGGACTTTATCACGGGGTTACCTACGTCACAGAGGGGTCACGACTTCATATGGGTAATTATGGATTGGTTGACCAAAGTTTCTCATTTTCTACCCATAAGGACAGACTACACTACGGGACAGTATGCCCATATTTTCATTGCAGAGAGAGTGAGACTTCACGGGGTGCCCATAAATATCGTGTCTGACCAAAACAAGATATTTGTTTCACGATTTTGGGAGAGTTTCCAGGAGGCCATGGGTACGGAATTGCGGTTGAGTATGGCTTATCACCCGCAGACTGATGGACAAACAGAACGCACAAATCAGATGTTGGAGGACATGTTGCGTATGTGCTTCCTAGACTTTGGAGGTGGTTGGGAGAAGTACCCCCCATTGGTGGAGTTTGCTTATAATAATTCATACCAGTTCACCATTGGCATGGATCCATTTGAGGCATTGTACGGTAGACCTTGTCGTTCCCCAGCATGTTGGTTAGAGGTGGGGGATAACAAACTCCTTGGGCCGGAAGTGATTCAAGACACTTCGACAAGGATAGAGATGATACGGAGCCGTATTCGGGTAGCTCAGGACCGGCAGAAGAGTTATGCTGATGCCAAGAGGTTCTTCAGAGAATTCAAAGTGGGGGACCAGGTGTTACTCAGAGTATCTCCTATGAAGGGGATTATGCTTTTTGAGAAGAAGGGGAAACTGGCACTAAGATATGTGGGGCCATTTCCTATCATCGAGCGTATTGGGCCAGTTGCGTATAGACTTAGGTTACCGGAGCACTTGCATAGTATTCATGATGTGTTCCATATTTCATTGCTAAGGAAATATCTTAGGGATGATTTGGCCCACACTCACATTGCTTTATAGGATATCAATCTTCAGCCCGATAGTTCCTACAAGGAGGGACCAATTGCTATTCTGGACCGAAGCGAGAGGAAACTCAGGTCGAAGATAGTACCATTAGTACGTGTTCAGTGGCGGCATCAATGCCGAGGAGTCCACGTGGGAGCACGAGGATAAGATGCGTGAGCATTATCCAAAGTTGTTTTTACAAGGTACTCTTTAGTTCCGAATTTCGAGATGAAATTCTGTTATTAGGGGGAAAGTATGTAATACCCCGTTATTTTATTAATTTTTATTTAAGGGATTAATTGAATTAAATGGGAATTAATTGGGAATTAATCCGTATATAAATACTAGCGAGATGTGAGTTGGTATTTGGTTATGATGTTAAAATTAAAAATGTCATGAGTATTGAAAATATTTAAATTGTCACGAGCCAGAAATACGACAATTTGGAAATTTAATTGGGACGCGCGAGTCAGTCGCGTCAAGAATGTAATTATTTGAATTCAAAAAGTGAATTATATTTTTATCAACCGAATGGTCATTTTGAGTGCGCCAACGTGACCGGAAATGTCGAAATAGTCAAAAAACACTAGCTGGGGGTTTAGTTTGGGTCATGGGGCATTTTTGGGCCATACCGGCAACCTAGAAGGGTATTTTGGTAATTTTAAAAATAGGGGAATTAAAACCCACGAATTTTAGAGGTTAATTTTACATTAGAAATAAACCCACTAAGTCCAATATCAGCATTTAACAAGTAGTGGGCTATGGGAGTTATAGAGAGAGTCTTAAGAGGTTCCAAAAGAAACCCCTAGCCACCATCACCATCTTTGGGAAAAATCTGTAGAGAGAAAGAGGAGAATCAGCCTTCATCCTTCAACATCAAATCAGAACATCTAAGGCAAGTGGTTTAATTACATAATTTTAAGCGAATGTTTCCTCCATGCTTAGGATTGAATATATGTCTTGTATTGAAAGTTTGATGAAAAACCCATGAAATTGGAGATAGAACTCATAATCTTATATAGGGATTGCATGTAGAATGGTAATGAATGAATTCCATATCCAAAATGTATCTTTTGGTGATTTAAAAATGGATTTATAAAGAGAAATTGTAGACATTAAAATTCTGGTTTAATGTTTATAGGGTTTGGGATAATGTTTGGGAATTATGATGATTACATGTCAATTTAGGAAGCATTGACCCCAAATATATGTTAGAGGGTGACTTAGGAGGACTTAGAGTAGTTTAAAAACGTTAAAACTTAATTGGGATGATCTTAGTGGGGATTTAGAGGAGAGAAATATGAAGAAAAATGAATTGGGGGAATTTCTGGGCGCAGTCTGCCATCTCGTTAGAAGACCTGCCCAGGTCGTTCAAACGACCTCGTTCGAACGAGACTTCTAACGAGATGACACTAACCCTTCGAACAAGTTGGTAGTTCATTCGAAGCCTTTCGTTCGAAAGACACTCATTCGAACGACCTCGTTTGAATGTGACTTCTAATGAGTTGACAGAATGGCCTTTTTAGGCCTAATTTTATTTCAATTGTCCCGTAGATTTAATTAACGAAGAATTAACCTTTCCTTATTGACTATTGGGTATAATTGTGAGAATTGGGGTACGTTGAGGAGTAGAACTTAGAATCTTATAGTAAACCGGAGGACAATTGTGGATTTGGAAACGAGTACCTAATTAAGACGTGAGAAGAGTTGACAACTCTAATGCATTTAAAACGGGAAACTTATAAACTTATAATAGTAAATGATGGGATAAGAATGAGAAGTGTACCTCTATTAATATACTGAAATATCTAAGAAGTGTGAATGCTTAGTATATGTGGTTTTATGTGTATAACATACCTACCATACTTGCAATCATGGGAGGTCTGCGTTCGATTAGGTCCATCTAATCTCTGTGTGCCTACGGGGGGATTTAGATTGGTACCTCGAGGACATAGGTCAGAGAAGGACTTATTAAGAAGTTAATAAGTCTGCCGATCATGGGAGCGTAGGTATGTGCGTGACCCGTGTGATGTGAACAATGTTCGCCTCCATTATTTGTGATTGTTGTTTATTGAAAACGATTCCTGAGAGATTCGAAATACGTGGTCCTTATGTACGTGATGTACCGGGATTGGATAGCAGAGTATGTGTGCACCGCAGCTTAGCCTCGGGGTGCTAGTATTGTATATTTATGTTGAGAATAATATATTGTTAATTGAAATGAACTCTCATGTGTATATGTGAGCATAAACAAATAGCAACGTTATGTAAGGATAAGATGGAAGATCTCTAGTAAGTAGTATTACTAATATGGGAAACCGAGAATAAATGTAAATCTCTTTGTTTAAAATAAGATTTCGGGAATTAAATCGTGAATCGTATACTAACGTTAGATTTTATATTGGACTAGTTATAAACGGGCATAACTAGATTTGATTACGTATACGTTAGGAGTGCACATATAGTCGAGAGGTGAGTATTTCATGTGAGAGCACGTCCTAACATGTATTTTGCATTCATTGTTTAATGTCATTAAAACACTTGTTGTATTTTAAACTATTTTCACACTCAGGCTCTGACCTGTTTGCTTCCAAATATATTTTCTTATAAAAACCTTTTAGGTGCCCAGCTACAAGGACACCATGCATAGGAGTTCTATTCAGGTGACGTACTGTAGCTGATGTGGAAGTTACAGGACCTCGACATTAGACGCCTCCACGTTCGATCTTGACTCAATGTTATCAGATTTTCTCATTTGTAGGGCATGTCGCCCCATTTCTCTTAGACACTTGATCTATTCAGTTATTTCAGATTTTGGGTTGTAATTAATTTAGTGATACAGACTTGGTATTTGTTTATTTCAGTATTCGGATTGTTGTGAGGAGTATTCCTCCAGACTCATTACTATTGTATGGTTATTCTATTGTCGTTAAGTTGTGGTGATTATGTTAGCATTTCATAATCTACTTATTGCATGTTAATCAGATTTAATTAAAATTGGCAACTCACTTTTTAAGTATTAGGTGGCTAGTAATTGTTAAAACGTTTTTCCACAGTGATGCTATGAACTGAACCAACTTGACATTTTGTATTAATTTAATAAAGGAGTAGCTACCCGGTATTTAATTAGTCGGGATATATATATATATATATATATATATATATATACGCACACAAGTGCGATATATCTACTTATGTGTGACCGTTGAACTTATAGATTGTGTATATTTAAAAGTAAGATAAATGGAGAAGCTTACATAAGTGAATCAATAATAATATGTGGGTAATATATTTTTAATATTGTGATAGCATGTCTTACGGGCAATAAAAATGATCTCGACCTATTGAGGTTATATAGTTACGTTATATGGATGGGATGGGTAGCATATCTAGATGAGGTACGTTAGGCATGAACATTAGTTGAGAGGTGAGGATTTCAAAGGAGTGTAAGAGCAACTAACATGTGTATCTAATAACTAATTTAAACCGTGATTTAAACAGTTGCAAAATATTTTCAAACTATTTTTCTTGGGCTCTCACCCGTGTCAAAATATTTTCAAAACCTTTTAGGTGTCCAGTCACAAGGACGCCAAGCTTGATGATTCTATCCAGGGATGGGTAGCTGCAGCACTTGTGGAGGCTTCAAGGATTTGCTGTAGACGCTTCAACTTATTCACTTCTAGATAGGAGTTCCTTCAGTATTTCATTTGGGTGTGTTACCCCTTCATACTTTTTAGTTCTTCAGTTTATTGATCAGACTTTTTGTAGATTTCTGTTTTTTTTACTTCAGATTGTGGTTGGATTATTTGTTTTTTGAACCGATGGTTTGTTCGGTATTATTTGATTATATATCTTTTGCGTGATTGTTCGTACTATTATTATGTGGATGGTTTGGTTAATTTATTTTAGTTCCGCATGTTGTTAATTAGATGAAAGATAAGATTTGGAGCCAACTTAATTTAATATAGGTGGTTAGTAATTAAAAAGTTTTTCGACAGTGACACTAAGAATGAACTAAATTAATTCCTGGGTTTTTTGATAAGGGACTGATCACCCGTGATTAAAATAGGTGGGGTGTCACATAAGGTCGCCCAATCCAAAACAAAAAAAATGACATGAAATAAACATGATCACGAGTTTTCATTGCAAGGGAGAGAATGGTCATGCATTCAACACAACTTCTAACGGACAAATGGCAACATTTAAGAGGATAATAAGACTTAACATGTAACATGTGACTTTGGGTGCATATTACACCCCAGGCCTCCTATAATTATCTTGTACACTGCTACTTGCTCCTTAATTCATCTTTTATTATAAAGCTTACATAAATTGTGTCAAAATATTATCTAAATAGAGAAAGTTCTTAAAGTGTAACTCATATAACACTGCATGAATAATGAAGAACAAGTTTACTCACTGTGGATGTAGGTCAACTGGATGAACAACTTTAATTCTTCTCCTTCTTCTCTTTGCTTACTGCACTTTTACTATTAATTGCCATACCCATACCACATTCATCTTAATCAGTCAATGAGTTCATCTTTTTTATCTGGATTGTTTCGTTTCTATGTAGCATCAAATTGGTGCCATCTATGGAAACTCGACTACAAATTCAGCTGATTTCCATGGGTGAACTCGCTCATAGCTTGGTTATAGGCACAAATCTGCGCTATCTTAGATTTGGATCTATTGCTTGAAGGTTGGAGTTAAGGGTTTACCTTATTTTCATCTTAAAATTGATTTTCTAGGTATTTTATAAACTTGATCATAGTTGGGTGAAATTTTGAGCAATGTATTACTCCATAAATTTGAAGGATTAAATAAGTAATTAAATAATTAGAATTTTGGAGAATTTTATATAAATAATTATTTTAATTGTAAATTTGGATGTTAAAATTAAGTTAATTGTAAAATTGTAAAAATTTATAAGAAGAATTGGAGTTAAAATAAAAAGTTATTAAAATTTTGAAATTTGTTTGGTAAAATAATATAGTTGTTGTGTTTTAATTGTGATTTATTTCAATTATGGATGTATTTGTAATTATGGAAAATAATTAAAGAGTTAAACATGTGAGTAAAATGTGAGGGTAAAAGGGTATTTAGAAGTTTAATTGGAAAGGATTTTAGGTTAGAGGTTAAAAGATAAAAGAAATTAAAATAATTAAATTAGGGGTTTTTAAATAAAAACAAGCATCTTATTGGGCCGAGTCTGCCACAACGGGTCTACCTGGATGATATAGCAAGGTTGCGATCATTATAGTGGGCACATGTAACCGCTACTATTTGCTTGTGTTTTATATAAGATAAGAATTTTTTTTCTGTAGTTTATTTAGTTTTAATCCTATTTCTAAAGTTTTGTTAGTCTCCCATCCTATGTGTTTTTTAAACTATTTTTAAATCCTATAACCGTCTAAAGCTTCCCTCAACTTACATATAACCTCTCCTAACCACTCATGTCTCTTTTTGTAGAGAATGACAAGTGTAAAAACATAGGACTAACAACAAAAAAGTATTGACATGGGAAAAAAGAAGGACTAAACACTTGTAACCCCTTTTTTCTTTCAGCATTTTCTCAATTATCTTTTTCTTTCTATTTTTCCTACAGCAACCTATAGAAACCCTACTTACTCCTACTACAATAACCTGATAAATTATTGGTAATTTTATTTTGTGATAAAGACATTCCGTTTCCAATTGTGAACCTATAATGACAAAAAAATATTTCGTAGTGGTATACTTAACCATGCTAATTTTTACGACGAACGTCTATTTTCTTTCATTTGTCTTTATTTTTTCAAATTTTCCTTTCCTTTTTAGCAGTTTCATGATTATTGGCTTTGATTTCAGTCGTTCTCTCTATCCGATGCAAACCATTCTTGTAGCTTCTGCTTGATAAGGTATTTAAGAGGCAAAGTCTCGATTTTTGGTTTGATGATGGGTTTTGATTTCAACGATTTATTAAGCGTTTTTTGGGTTTTAATATCATCAATTTGTTAAGTGTTTTCTAGGTTTTGATTATGGGTTTTTATTTTAGCTATTTTTTAAGGATTATATCTAAGTTTTCTGGGTTTTCTTTGGCTATTGAGATAGTTTGGTTACTGAGAAAGTAGTTTTTGATTAATGAAGTGACTATCTTAGATGTCTTATTGTTATAGTCATCGATCGATGGATTTGATTTAGTCTCACTCAGGTATTTTTACAATTTCTTACATATAAAATTGTGAATTTTTTATTTTTTTAATTAAGTTTTCGATTGATTGGTAGAAAAAAACAGCGGTCAGATTGATTGTTTTACATTTGTAGCAAGGTTCTAAAAAACGCGGGGCGTGATTGAGGCGTGGAGACCAAGCCTTAAGCCTTAGAAGCCTAGACGGGCCTAGGAGTAAAAGGCGTGAAAAGGCGTTTAGGCCTTCTTAATATATTTTAATATTTTTGAACCATAATAAGGCTATTAAAATACAAAAATTGCACATATCATAAAAATATGTCTGAATATATGCAAATTAAAATACTATTTGATTATTTTGGATGAGATAATGGTCCGATTTGTAAAGAAATTCTTTAAAAGGCGACATCGTTTCACTAAAGCATTGTTGTTTTTAGAAAAAAGTGTGCCTTAAGGGTTTTACCAAGAATAAGGCGTGAAAAGCGTAAGGCGAGGCGTTTCTCCCAAGCCTTAAGCCTAGGCGGAGCCTATGCGGGTTTTTTAGAACAGTGATTTGTAGTATTGTTATTTTGAGTAAAGTTTTTGTTTATAAACTAACTTAGAGTGCCAGAATCAAAAGAACAAATTGATTGATTGATTTGAAAACCAAATGTTCTTGTTCATTTACATGTTTCTTGTAAAACCATTATTTTCCAGTATTGTTATTAAATTATCGGTAAAAAAAAAACTAAATGAATTCTAAGAAAATATTGTAATATTATTTGTTTCAGTAAATTGATTGATTGGTTTGATGATTATGATTATGGATCACTCTCTTGATTCTTTATTTCTTAATTAGCTGAATATTGTGTATTTGTTCTTGTTTTGGATTTTATTTGACAAATCTTTTTATAATGGAGTTAGGTTTTCCATAGTTTGATCTAGTTTTTTTTTACTATCCTTGTTTGGTTGTTTAGAAAATTGTTCTTTCCATTGAATCTTTAGTTCTTTAACTGTATTTTATGTACTTGTTCTTGTTCTGAGTGAATGTTTTGATAATTGAGGGCTTTCTTTTACTTATTAGTACTGATACTTGTTTAACTTCTGTAAGTAAATTAAATATGTTCATTTGATGAATTTGTCCTGCCCTTTTTATTATTTTATTTGAATTTGGAAGTTCAATGTATGGTTTCTTTCTTTGGAACATTAGGAATTTCATTTGGTTCACATTTACATTGGCTCCAAACTTTCATTGTTCAATAACATTTATATGCATTAAATTAATGTGGAAATTATTATTTAGTATGTGTATTACCTATGAAATGGATATGTATGTGGATATATACTATAACACCCGGTTCTTTTATAAATAAGAAAGTCACACATTTCCATTTCTTGTGTCCCGTGTTATGTGGGTTAATTGAGTTACGAATTTTAATGGAGATTAAAGAAATTGATTCTAATAATTTAAATATTTATAACTATTTATGTATTATAATATCACAAGGATAAAAGAAGGAAATTTAAAGAAAATAATAATAATAATAATAATAATAATAATAATAATAATAATAATAATAATAATAATAATAATCATAATCATAATCATAATCATAATCATAATAATAATAATAATAATAACAATAATAATAATAATAATCATAATCATAATCATAATCATAATCATAATCATAATCATAATCATAATCATAATCATAATCATAATCATAATCATAATCATAATCATAATAATAAAAATAATAATAATAATAATAATAATAATAATAATAATAATAATAATAATAATAATAATAATAATAACAATAATAATAATAATGGGTTTTTCGTCAAAAAAATAAAAGCGCTAAAATTTTTGAAAGAATTGCATAAGATGTAAAATTAAATTCTGGATAACGTTCTTTTCTTCGGCTACTTCAAAATAAATACTTGACACCGATATTAAGGATATTTTCTATATGAAATTTAGTTTAAAAAATGTATTTGTCATGGAGAATCGATTCAAGCTCGGGTCGAATCGATTCGGGCCCATCGAAATGCCCTCTTTTAAGTTGTAAAATATTTGGAATGATTGGGGAACTAAGGGAGCTACTCCCACGATTTTAGCCTATGTTTTCAGGATTTATAACCCAACTAGCATGGTGATTTCATCATTGTGGGATGGGGAACCATTTGTTTAAAGTCTCGAGACATTATAAGAGAAAGGAAGGAGATACATTGCCCATTCATCACCTCAATTCTGTTAAGTTGTTGGGAAACCCCTAAACCAAGGTATTTATTCATCTTTCCTTACTTAAAATCAGTATCCTAAAGTCCCCTATATTCTCTCCATACTTCAATCTTGCAAGACCTCCATTCCACCCTTCAATTATCAAGGGTTAAGGATGGTTTTTAAGGTGTTATTTTAGAGGAAAAAGATTACAAAGGAGGTAGGATTTTATTTAGTTTTATTTCAAACTCTTCATCAAACGAATTTATATCTTCAAGAGGCAGGTGTTCTACATTGTTTTCAAGTTTGAAATCAAAGCATGCTAGATATATGTACATATTTATGATTTACATAACTACTGATGTATATATGTTTAAGAATATCTGATAAAAATGGATGAATGTTAAATTTTGAAGAAAGATAAATTTTGAAATGTTTAAGCAAATTATTTATGTCGTAAATCATGTTTAACTTGTTGATTTCATCATAAAATGTTATATTAAACTCATAAGAAATAGTATAAGGATTTTTTTGGGTTTTATTATTATAAAAGCTTACTTTCATGAACATATACTCATATAGTTGGGATAAATGGGTAAGTATGTTGAGAATATATTAAATTGAGCTTTTGAAAATGAAATGACAAGATTGAAAATTTTAAAATACTAAACACATAAACTGATACAATTTACATGAACAAGGTTTGAGAAAATTGAGGAATAGAAAGTAAATGGGTGCTAAGGGTAAAAGTATGGGTTTTCAAATGTGTAATATTGAAAAGACCAGGCCCAAGGTGAAACAAAGAATAAGGGTAACAATGAAAAGTGATTAAATGGAAAGACAAGTCTTGAAATGTCGAAAGTATAGTTTTGTGGCCAAAAGTATGATTCTATGAAATGTTTGAACTAAGCAGTAACTTTTGAAAATATGAGTATTGCTTTGGAATGTTAGTTTTAAATGTACATAAAATTATAGTAAAAAGTATAGAAGGTGAAAAGTTAATAAAGTTGCAGAAATATAAAAGTGATGTTTTAGTGCAAAATTGTCATTTTATGATATAGTTGGACTTATGAGTAAATTTTTCAATTGAAGGACTCTAGTTAAAAGAGTTGGATTTTATGTGGTCCGAACTCATATTTTGTAAAGAAAAGGTGAAAAGTAGTAATTTAGAAAGTAAAGGTTAAAAAGATTATTTTGGAAAGTAAAAGTTAAAAGTAATATTTTGAGAAGGTTAAAAGTAGTATTCTAGAAAGTAAAGGTGAAGAGTAGTATTTTGATAAAGTATTGGAAAATCAGGTTCACTATTATTTATTTATAATGAAAATGAATGTGAAAGGTGAACATAAATGAAATTAAAATTAAAGCATTAAGTTTCACCGGGAGTTGTTAAATATAATTTATTTTCAAAAGTAAAACATCAAGTCGAGTAAATAATGAAAATGGGTATTTGATATAACGTGAAACTTGGAAATTAAATGTCTCGGGACTAGTCTCGACCCGGGTAACGTGGCCTCGTCTGCTGAGGTGTGAAATAATGGATAAAAAAAATAAAGGAAAATAAATGGAAAAGGGAAAAGGAAGAGAAAATGTTTACAATGATGTAACAAATAAAAAGCACTCAAAGGTAACGGGGAAATATAAGAAGGCCTCGGATCCTTATGATGAGACTTAATGCTTAGATCCTAAACCACTAATCTGTAGCATATTGTGGCATGGTAATAATCGGTGAAATGCTGTATAACATCCATGGGATGTGGTACCTCGATTAATTTAGTAAAAAGATGGTTTTGAGCACGGTGCTCATTAATGTAAAGGCAAGTTAGTTAAACAACTTGAAAATATGAAAGTACATTAATGAGTAAATTAATGTGATATGAGTATTATTAAAGGGAAGATTAAGTGTGAGTGGGATCATGGTTCGGGTTAGAAGAACAAAATGTCAATTGCATATCACATTTCATTTTCATGAGAATACTTAATCAAATGAAGGATGATTTCATATTTGCTAAAAATATACTTTACATGTATATATATTCTTTGTACATATTACTCTGTCAATATTTCTCCTGTTGGGCGCATGATCATACCCCACAATTTTCCATCCCCCAAGTACATCAAAGAACGATAAAGGCATGGAAATCGTGAGAGAGAGATATGAATTTATGCACAAATTAAACTATGTTTACTATTTACTTTAAATGTGTAACTTAAATGTAAGTTTTGACTAAGTTTCTTGGAACTATTTTTCTGTTTTTTAAATTCAGTTTGTAATAAGATATAATGACGTGGACTTTCTTTAATTATTATTTACTCTATAAAATTAGAAAAACACTTTTTATTTCAAGTTTTCCTATAAATTTCATAAGCTAGACATCATTTTATTAATTAAATTAAAAGCAAGATTTTACTTTAAAAAAGGAATTTTCAAATGTAATGAAAGTATAAAAGTTTTTTTGCAATTTACCCCCGAAAATTGGGATGTCACATGTACACAGGTCAATGAATATTGTCCAAGGTTGTGGTTTGATTTTCAATCAAAAATTCGCTCTCTCCCTGTGTGTGTGTGTGTGTCTCCTTCTTATGATATGCATATGTATGTAGATAAGAAAATGTCTGAATTATCGAAATCTGGTTCTTGTATGTCATATGTGAGGAACTAAAGGGCGTTCTTTGAATTTGGAGGAACTAAAGACCCTTGAGATTTTTCTTTATAAAATACATTTGGTTCCTCTCTTTTAATCTTGTTTTTTGTTCTATAAGTTTTTTCGCCATTTCGATTGTGAGAAAGTATTTTATAGTACAATGTATTGTAATGTTTATATGTATTTATTTTTATATTTTTATAAGTGAAAAATCTTTATCTTCTTTATGATCTTTTATTTGTTTAGGGAATGTGAGAGGGATATGGTAAGCATCGAGAAAGGTAAGAATTTTTAATCTTTTATATATGCGTTCTATACTTTTTTTATCCGCGTTGATTATGATATTATTTTCAATTAAATTTGTTGGAACACTAGACCCCCAATTTAAAAAATTTCAAATATAATTTCCTTTTAAGATGAGGAATAATGATGGTTCAACAGAACAAATTTTAATTTCTTTCAAATTAAAATACAACTAAACTGAAAGTGAAATTAAATTAAACACCAAATAAATTTTTCACTTAAACCAAATTAATTCAACCCAGGTCCTAGAAGTTTTCCTAACAATAAATATTCATTTTGCAAATTAGGCCAAACCAAATTTTATCCAATAAAGATAATGACTTGAATTAAATTAATATTTACCCAAATTAAGTTAGCACCAAATCAAATATTCCCATTTTATCTTTTTACCTAAGCATGCATCTAATGTGATTTTGCAAAAGATAAAATAAACAAACCACTACGCCGCGATGTACGAGGAAAAACCCACAATGGGAAAAAACCTCGGACGACCCTAGCCTTAAGTCCACTAAGTATGGTATTTTTACAAGTACAAGACAAATGACTTACTCAACTCGACTCGACTCCCTTCAAGCCCCTGACGCGTCTTCTTGTTCCAACCTCCGCTTAGTCGGCAATCCCAGAATCCAACGGAACCTTGGAATCCACTAATGAAGCTTTAGGGACCCGTCAACCACACACGGTGCCTTTCACCGTATGGGAATGCCGCAGCCAAAACCAAACTTATTCTTCTTTGAGGTATGTAGAAGTAAACCCAAACTCTTTTCTTCTAAGGTAGAAAAGTGAACTCGGTGCCAAACAAACTCCACGAAATATATATATATATATATATATATATCTGTGTGTGTGTGTGTGTGTGTGTGGTACATGGAATAAACTAAGACTAATGGGTGTAAGTGTTTTGTAGAAATTAGATCATGGTTACAAAAACACTAAAACAAAATGAACTTTTGAACTAAGAAACCTTTCTCCAAAAATGTTCTCTCAAATGTGTTTAGAATATGTCAAAAGTTGGTTTTCCAATGTTGGTTCCCGCACATATTAATTCTGGAAAAGTTAGTGGGAACAAAAGAGTGAAATAGTGGAGAAAACTGCCAAAAAGTTTTCCTGCCGAAAATCTCGTTCGAATGAGATTTTCGTTCGAATGAAGTCTCGTTCGAATGAACCTTCTAACGAAGTTCCAGAGGCCAATGGGGAAAAGTCATTGGCAAACTCGTTCGAATGAAATTATCGTTCGAATAACAAACTCGTTCGAACGACAATTTCGAATGAACGAAGTTCCAGAAGTTCATTTTCCAAATTTAAGCCCAAAACTTTTTATTTAAAAGTTCCAAAATAACTTCCAGAAAATGAAATTTATTTTAAATAGAATTACACCCATTAAAAATTTTCCAAGCTATATATATATATATATATATATATATATATATATATATATATATATATATATATGTAATGCATTCATACCTTAGGAGAGATTGGAACTAAGTTGATGACGTGAAACGAGGCACATGTAAATCGACAATAATATTCTCTTGATAAGAAGGCCACAACATCTTTAGCTTTAACATGTCATAGGCTTGAAGGATGATCAAGAAATCTATCCTATGACTCAAATGTATTTGTCCAGAACTGTACCAACACTACATTAAGACTCAATCGGAGACTTGTGTCCTTACAAATCTCCCCCTTTGGCTATTCCGAGACAAAAACTAAAATAAAATTCTAAAGGGTTGTTAAGCTCTACTAGACTCAAAAACATCGCACCCAAATTAAAAAAATGACATAGCTTGACTCAAAACCCATTGATCAATATGTTTGCCGATGAAAGTTTCCACTTAGAGAAATTCCTGCACACTTAAGCAAACTATCAAACGCATAGGGAATATAAAAAATATTAAATGCATATAAAATTAAATACTCTCCCTAAATTAATTCCCCTTTATCAAATGTGATCTACATAATAAGGTCGTGACTACCCCTAAGTTAAATATCCTAAACGAAGACACGATTGTAATAGGATTAGATACCATTTCTCCCCCTATCATTCTCCCCCTTTTTGTTCAGGAATAAACAAAGGATAAAATAACTAATTAAACACGATGAAGCATAAGGTGATAAGATCATGAAAGCATATGGACAATAATAACATAACTAATCCATTCAAAAATTAAAGGATACCAACTAAGATGCAAAAAAAAAATGATACCAGTTTGATACAAAAGATACCAAGCATGTGATATCAACAAAAATATGCAGCAAGATTGATACCAATTATGAATTAGAAGCATGGATGGACTAGCAAGCAAGGCAAAGACAAATAGAATACCACATATATGAGTACATAATAAATATCATTAATGCACACGCACTTATACGAGGTATAAACACCACACATGATACAAAATACCTTAATCTTCTCACACTCATATGGAAAAAATGTGTCCAAATAAATGTGGTAAACGAAAGTGTAGGGGTGTGAACTACTAACAATTAAATTTAGACCCAATCACTTAAACATATGTTCACGGAGTTCTCATTTAGTTGCAAACTTTATCACATTTGAATACAACTTCATGTGGGAATATAATTTGAACTCAATGAACAGACATACACAATGCATACAAGCCTAGACTTTTGATGATTCTACAAAGCAATAGAGTCATGACATTGAAAGTGCAACTAGGATAACAGACATTGTGCAAACCGTTTATATACCAATATCCCTCAAAATAAGCATATTATTATTTTTGAATGAATATATCAAACTAAACAATATAGTCCTTGGCAAATGATATTTTTCTTTTAATGCCATTATTCTTTTAGGCCTCTGGACCACGTATTTCTTTTTGGTCCAAGCAAACGGTGGCTTACTCGCAAAGCATGATATTTCCTTTTGGAGACCTTCCCCGTGCACACACACACACACACACACACACACACACACACACACACACACACACACACACACACACACACATATATATATATATATATATATATATATATATATATATATATATATATATATATCATTTTTTATATCTCACACAAATCTCATGTACAACGGATTTTAACATGCACATGTCCTCCTAGGTAAAAAATATGTAGATGACTAGATTGATAGGGGAACACCTCACAAAGATCAAATATAAATGTGAAGTTAAAAATTCAAGTGAGCTCGTGCATGTGTGAATTGATGCATATAAAAATAGAATCCATTATAGCAACACAAAATCCAACTACTCCATGAAACATGGTAAAAAATATTATAAGGATTGACAATCTTAACCAAAAGTTCTAACCACATGGAAGCGGAAAAAAGCGATTCAAACACAAGTATATCCCACATAAAGTGTGTCAAACTCAAATACACAAAAAAAAACTTTTTGAGTTTTTGAAATTTTTAACCAAAAAAATATTTACTCAAAAGACAAACAAAAATCATTTGTATTTTTCATTAAGCCTAAATTCCTAAAAAGGTAAAAACACAAATGATAAACAAAAATCTTTTTGTATTTTTCATTTAATGCAAACTCAATTAAATATAATATAAAAGATAAACAAAAATCTTAATTATAGCATGAGATATGTGATAAGGCAATGATTAGAAAATGACTAAACATGCATACAACTAGAAATGATATATGATATGAGCACAAAAAGATAGAGTATGCATACAACTATGACATTCAACCTTTGGATTTATCAAGGTAGGTATCATGTGAAAGTAAATGAGAATAAAAAATCCTATCTTGTAAAGCTACCAAGTCGGATCTCCTAAACCAAACTAATAAAGAGTGACAATCTCGGGATATACGAATCTTGGCTACCTCAATTGCCTTACGATGGGATTTTCTAGGACCTCGTTTAAGATCAAAGAAAAACTTCTTAAGATGACCTTTTCGACCACAGTGTGAGCACCTAAAGACTCAGCAAAAAGACTTACCTAAGGAATGATCTATAACATTGTTCTTAGAGGATTATCCTAAAACTTTAGTGTTGGCTTTAATGGTGGAATCTTTACTTGAATTGAAGCCTAAACCACAAGTGTCATTTTTTATTTGGACCGTTCTTAAGATTTTATCTAATTTCTCCGAACGACTCTCCAAATCAAATTTGACTTTACTTGAGTACCTCACTTTCTTCTCCAGCTCTACAATTCTAGATTCAAGCAAACCATTTCTCTCTTCAAACTCGAGAAGCTCATTTTTTAAGGATTCCATGAAACCTCTAAGGCTATCTCTCTCTCCTTCTATATACTCAAGCTTCTATCGAAGAGCACTCTCATGTGTCCTAAGGTCATCTACATATGCACTCTCATCTATGACCTTGGCACGCTCTCTTAAACTAGCTTCTAACTTCAAATTTTCTCTTTTAATTTAATATATTCATCATATAATTCTTGAAATGCAAATTGAAGTTCTCTCTCATCAACCTCCTCATCACTTTCACTCTCTCTCTCTTCTCCACTCTCACTACCATCATCTTTTTTAGCTTCACAAATAAAGGCGTCAGAAGTGTCATGTATTTTATATCTTCATGGGAATATTCATTATCAGTGCTCACATGACTATCCATGAACGCAAAAAAGTTGCACTCAATGGGGGAATTTTGTCCCTCTTCCTTATCACTATCACTAAGGGTGGCATTGTATGAAATCGGCTGCTTACCCTTTCTCCTTAGTTTAGTGGGGAATTCAAAAGCCCTATGTCCATACCCTTCACAACCATAACACCTATTTGACTTGTCCCTATTAAAGTTTTCATTAGAAGTTTTAGGGATCTTTTCGGCTTTTTCATGCTTAGAATTTTCAAATTTCTTAAAAGCATTTTTAAATTTATCTTTGTTAAATTTAAGAAATTTATGAAACTTCCTAGTAAACATATCCATGTCTTCCATGTCACTATCACTTTCACTCTCTATTACTTAATTTTCCTCCTTTTGGGCTTTCAAATAAATGTCCTTATCTATTTTTTTCTGTTTTGCAGGAAACATGTCTAGTTCATAGGTTTGTAAATCACCTACGAGCTCTTCTAATTTCATAGAGGCTAAAGTGGGTAAAGAATTTAACACGGCCACCTTAGGAATAAATCTATCGGGTAGGGACCTTAAAATTTTCTTTACTACTCGGTTGTAGGGTAATTTCTCTCCTAAATTAAAATATGAATTAACGACGGAAGGTCTAGCATAAAATTCATCAAATCTTTCTTTTTTATTCATTTTGATGGTTTCAAATTGAGTTGTCAGGTTTTGGAGTTTAGAAGGTTTTATGACACTAGTTTCCTCATGAGTGAGTTGTAAAATATCCCAAGCTTCTTTAGCGGTTTCACACGTCATAATGGGTCAGAATTCATCCGGTGTGACCACGCTAAACAAGGCATTAAACCTCAGGAATTAAAATTTGCAAGTTTAAATTCATTCTCACTCCATCTATCTGTGGGTTTTGGAACACGCACATTTTCTACCAAATATGTGGATGGGGCCCACCCATTAACCACAGACAACCAAACCTTCTCCTAGATAGATTTTAGTGTCGATTTCATACGCGCTTTTTAATACGCGAATTGGAACCATTGAAAATAGAAAATTTTGAAAATGGGGAAAATTCCATTTTTTTAACAAAAATATTAAAAGGATCTTAACGCAATAAATTAGCGCTTCGACTATGATACCACTTGTTGGAATACTAGACCCCCATCTTCTTGGAACACTAGACCCCTAATTTTAAAATTTTAAAATATAAATTCCTTTTAAGATGTGGAATAAGGATGGTTCAACACAACAAATTTTAATTTCTTTCGAATTAAAATACAACTAAACTGAAAGTGAAATTAAATTAAACACCAAATAAATATTTCACTTAAACCAAATTAATTCAACCCAGGTCCTAGAAGTTTGCCTAATAATAAATATTCATTTTGCAAATTTGGCCAAACCAAATTTTATCCAATAAAAATAATGACTTGAATTATGAATTAAATTAATATTTACCCAAATTAAGTTAGCACTAAATCAAATATTCCCATTTTATCTTTTTACCTAAGAATGCATCAAATGTGATTTTGCAAAAGATAAAATAAACAAATCACTACGCCGCGATGTACGAGGAAAAACCCACAACGGGAAAAAACCTCGGACGGCCCTAACCTTAAGTCCACTAAGTATGGTATTTTTACAAGTACAAGACAAATGACTTACTCAACTCAACTCGACTCCCTTCAAGCCCTTGACGCATCTTATTGTACCAATCTCCACTTAGTCGATGATCCCAGAATCCAGCGAAAGCTTGGAATCCACTAATGAAGCTTTAGGGACCCGTCGACCACACACGATGCCTTTCACCGTATGAGAATGTTGCAGCCAAAACCAGACTTCTTCTTCTTTAAGGTATGTAGAAGTAAACCCAAAATATTTTCTTCTAAGGTAGAAAAGTGAACCCAATGCCAAACAAACTCCAAACTAATGGGTGTAAGTGTTTTGTAGAAATTAGATCATGGTTACAAAAAGACTAAAAAAAATGAACTTTTGAACTAAGAAACCTTTCTCTAAAAATGTTCTCTCAAATGTGTTTAGAAAATGTCAAAAGTTGGTTTTCCAATGTTGGTTCCCTCACATATTAATTCTGGAAAAGTTAGTGGGAACAAAAGAGTGGAATAGTGAAGAAAACTGCCAAAAAATGACCAAAAAGTTTTCCCGTCGAAAATCTCGTTCGAACAAGATTTTCGTTCGAATGAAGTCTCGTTCGAATGACGCTTCTAACGAAGTTCCAGAGGCCAATTTGGAAAAGTCGTTGGCAAACTCATTCGAACAAAATTCTCGTTTGAATGACAAACTCATTCGAACGATAATTTCGAACGCAGTTCAGAAGTTCATTCTTCAAATTTAAGCCCAAAACTTTTTTTTAAAAAGTTCTAAAATAACTTTCTGAAAATAAAATTTATTTTAAATCTAATTACACCCATTAAAATATGTTCGAAGACCCTTTATATATATATATGTAATGCATTCATACCTTAGGAGAGATTGGAACTAAGTTGATGACGTGAAACGAGGCACATGTAAACCGACAATGATGTTCTCTGGATAAGAAGGCAGCAACATCTTCAAATTTAACATGCCATGGGCTTGAAGGATGCTCAAGAACTCTATCCTATGACTCAAATGTTTTTATTCGGAATTGAGCCAACACTATACTAAGACTCAATCGGAGACTTGTGTCCTTAAAAAATTATATATATATATATATATATATATATATATACTAGTATCGAAAGTAGATTCATATGAAATGCATTGTCTATAATATTACTTTATGAAACTATTCTACCCAAAAGGGGGAATTTTAGCATGTAAACAAAGTTCATTAAATGTAATTTTATTGTGTGTGGGTAGGGGAGACAGCAAAAAGCGTGGGGGAAAAAATATCTGATGGTGTCTCTTTTTGTCTGTCACATTTTTTTATCTTGTCGTATATATAAATGTAACTTCTTTTTCTTTATGAGTGTGTATTTTTTCTATTAATGACATTATTACACGTCGCACACACATTTCGTGTGCATGGACAACTAGTTAAACTAAAACAAGTCTGTATAGTAAAACAATAAATCATAAATACTTTTCATTTACAAAATTGGGGGAATAATGAATTAAAAACATAGAATTTTTGTTAAGTTTCATTAGTTATTTGTATAGAATATAATTGTTTGTATCTATTTTGTTTCAAAAATTTATAATTCAAGTACACACGTGTTTAGGTTTTGGGCGCTTAAATCGAAGAAATTTCTTAGCTATCAATCGATCTCAGGTAATTTTTCCTCTCACTCCATGCTAACTTTACATTTTAGTTGACCCCCTTATTTTGGTAAATTGAAGTTTAATGATTTTTTTCATGACATGGAGTTATGCCTAACTAGTTTAAAATGTTACGGAAATGGTTTTGAGTTGAGAATTGTTCATGCTTAATTTTTTGTGTCCACTTGCTTTGTTGTTCTAGGTTGTTTATATTAATTTGTTGTTGTTTGATGGATTATTCTTCAAGTTTGATTCTATTTAATTTTGGAGTGTGAATAAGTATTGCTTATGCATGTTTATAAATGTTATTTATGATTATTTTTTATATGACTGGGCTGAAATTATATCTTACATGTAGCATTATAAACTATCTCTTCAATTTTGTGTTTTTCATTTGTTATGTTCAATGCATCCCATTAACCACACAGGATATCTTAATTTTTTTATGATACTTTCATTATCATATTCATTTGATAGACTTTCTTTGTTTGTTGTATGTATGACTAAGATATTATGTCTTGACTTCATTTGTTCTTCTATTAATGGCATGTTAGGTTAGATGACCTATTTAATGCTATGTTCTTCGAATAATATTCCTTTTTATGTCTTCTTGGAAGTAACGTATGGATAATAATTTGATGTGCACCCTAGTTTTTTCGAGATCCGTGTGAAAGGAGTTTGTTTGTATCCAGTTTAATAAGAAATGTATAGGTGAAGAAAGCAAAAAATACGTGACCATGTATTGAGTGCTTAAATATTAGAATAAGAACATTTCACGAAGTTTAGGGCCATTTATTTTTAATGGAATATCTACAACCTATAAATAGTGGATATAATACGGAGAACCTACCGAGTACGAAATGCATGGTAGTGTTAATGATATTGTCAACTATCGTGGCGATGATGGAGTGATAAAAAATAATGAGTGTAATACCCCGTATTTTTATGCTATATTAATTTGGGGATTTATTAAATTTAATGTGAATGATGTATTTAATAAAAATCCGAAAATTAATTATGTTATAATTATTAATGTGACGAGAGTTAGTAATTATGGGAAATTGGTTGAATATTACTATTGAGCAAAGTAATATATTGTATTGGTTATATTGAATGTCATGAGTGAATTAAATGACGATTTCGGAAATTTAAGTCGGAACGTGCTCGTGTCACGTCGGGACTAATTTGGTTAAATAAAAAGTGAATATTTTATAAGTTGTCTGTATGGTCATTTTGAGTGTGCCAACGCGTTCGGTAGGGTCGAGATAGTCAGAAAAGTGTACCCGGGGGTGTAGTTTGGGTCTCGGGGCATTTTTAGGCCTAATTAGTACCCCGGGAGGGCATTTTAGTCATTTTACATAATTGGGTAATTAAACCCACGAAATTCAGCAACCTATATCAGCCATTTAGGTTAGCTTTTAGGGTTAGAATATCCAGAAATCAAGTGACGGCCATTGGAGAAGAGAGGAGAGAGCTCCAAGGCAATTCAAGGCCAAGAAACCACCGGTTTGCACCGCCGCCACCACCACCGCGTAGATCGTGAGACGAGGAACGCAGCCATACCAAAATCAGTCGTGAATCAGAATACCAAAAACCCCAGGCAAGTGTTTAACTTGCATATTTTTGTTAATGCAATCTTCATATTGGTTTAGGATTGATTAGAGATGATAAATATGGAAGAACACCCAATTTGTGTTAGGAAAATGCATGTAGAAGTGATTTATATGAAATTCTGGAACCCTTGCCATGTAGAGGAAATAAACCACGAAATTTTGATGATCATAAGAGAGAAATTCTGGAGAAAAATTTGTTAGAAAACTGTTTAAGAAAATTCTAGGGTTCTTGATAATTGGAGATAATTCTAGGTTGAAAACCCATGTTTTAATGATGAATATGTACATGCCTTACGTTAGAATCATCTGGTATATTGCTATAAGGTTAGTAGTAGAATTCTGGGACTATTGAAACTTGAAAATATGGATTTGGTGTAATTTTGGTGATGGAACCCGTAACTGCATTCTGCAGAATTTTTCCCAGACCTGCTTGATCGATCGATCGAGCCCAGAGCTTCGATCGATCGAAGGTTCGATCGATCGAGCCCCAAGCTTCGATCGATCGACCCCTCCTGGCAGACTCCTAATTTCCTTTTTAAATGAGTTAAATTAAAATTGTCGTGATATAATTTTTGGGCATTCTTGATAAAATGATTTGGGAGACATTGAGGACAAGTAGGGCATAGGAATAAATGTTGGGACCTTTAATCTTCAACGAGAATGGTATTTATGGGACATTTACTTTCGGGTTGGTGAATTTATAAATTTAAAGGGTGAGGTGCGTAAGAGAGTTACGTTGGAACCTAATAAAGACAATTACTGAATTTTAGATTTGTGAGGATATAGTCCACGAGTGTCAGGTAATGAGTGAGAAAACCCTTCGAGTTAAGGTTAGGAACGAAACCTTATACGTAATTCTATAAATGTGTAATTAAGGATAAATGGTATAATTATGGGTGACGAGAAGAACCTATATTAATGTGATAAGTAGTATATTTATGTGGTTGTGTATGCATATATCATATACGTGTGAAAAACGTACCCGCGCTACTTGCTATCCCTGAGGTTACCGCTCTGGGACAGTCTTATCTCGATGGGACCTTTATGGGGGATATTGACTTGTACCCTAGAAGATAGATATCCTTGGTACAGGCTATCGGACCGATAGTTCTGACGGTCCTAAGAGACGTGAGGGTATGTACTGACCTCTTAGAGACTTGGAATCTATGCTTCGCCTCAATCTTGTTTTGTGTATTTATGTTATTACAGTTCGAGAGTGATTTCGAACTTGTATACCCCTTAGTATGAGTGATACGGGGATTGGATAGCAGAGTATGTCCGCACCATAGTTTGTAGGTTGGTGCTGTTAGTATACATATATATTATACGAGTGCTTAATATATATATCTGAATTGGGGAATTTAAACTGTTGTCGTAACATAGTAAGTGAGAAATAATTCTGGACTATAAATTATGAATACTTGTTTTGAGAAAGTATAACATGTCACTGGAAAACTTTATTGATTTTATAAAGTTAAAATGGAGAACTTTGGTTACTGATTGGAACATCTTTTTTAAAAATGGAATCGTGAATTGTAAATCTTACGAGTAATCTAAGATGAATTAAATTATTTAGAAAGACTAGTGCGATATATGATAAAACAAACTGTTGGGAAAGTTAGTGCGATAGGTGTGCACATTAGAAGAGAGGTGAGTATTTCTCAAGAGAGTGACGCACTAATATGTTGTTGCATTGGCCTGTATCATTTTAAATACTTGCTAAACGTATTTTAAAATCAAACACTTTCGGGCTCTGACCCGTTTCTTTTCTCTCTCTCTCTTGTATATATATGTATATATTTCAGGTGCCCAGCCACAGGGGCGTCTTGCTTAGGATCCCTTGAGAGGAGCGTGCGGTAGCTTAGGTGGGAGTTGCAGGTTACTTGCGTAGACGGCTTCTTTTATTGACTCCACTTCTAGTATTCTCATTTATTGGGCATGTGTCGCCCTATCCATTATTTCATTGTTATTGGGACATTTATATTTCAGTTGTTTCCAATATTGTTCTATGGTATTTATTCAGTGAATTTGTGACTTTAGTTTTCATATGTTGACATTCGATTGTCGAATGTATTATATTATTTGGTTTACTGTGGTGTGATTCTAAATTACAAAAATGTTGTCTTTTTATAAATAAATCTTTTTCTTTAATTAAAATTTGGAAAGTATGTATGAAAATGGTTTTGACACTTAGCTTAATTATTTAGGGTGTTAATTGGAAAATTTATTTTTATCGACAGTGATGCTGAGAATGAACCAACTGTTTACCTTGATTTAATTTAATAAAGGAGTGATCACCCAGTATTTAATTAGGCGGGGTATCACAATGAGGAAGAGGAAGATGATGATGAAGTGAAAGAAATTTTAGAGGACATACATAGGGGAACCTTCATTAATACCACTGCGACGGAATCATTTAAGAGTGATTGTACTGCAAAATGTTGGCAAGGAGGAGTAAAAAAATTTGACGGATTGTTGAGAGAGGCAAAACATGAACTTTATCCTGGTTGCAAAAAACATTCGACATTATTGTTTATTATAAAATTTCTCCACTTGAAGCTTATCAATTATTGGAGTAATAATTATGTTGATATGGTGTTCGCATTATTAAATAAGGCTTTTCCTGATGGTGAGATCCTTCCTAGGTTACATTATGAGGGTACAAAAATGTTATGCGACTTGGGGTTGGAGTACGTGTCGATTCATGCATGATAAATTAATTGTGATTTATTCTAGAAGGAGTATAATGATATACAATAGTGTATTATATGCGAGGAGTCTAGATGGAAGACGAATAATGACAAGGGTAAGTTAATTCCCAATAAGATTTTGCATTACTTGCCACTAAAATTGAGACTTTAAAGACTATTTATCGTGAGGAAAACAATTGAGGATATGAGGTGGCATAAAGAGAAGTTGTTAATAATTATATTGTGCCTAGACATCCAACTGTCTCCATGATATGGAAATAATTTGACAAGGAGCACAATTGGTTTTATCTTTACCCTCACAATGTGATGCTCATATTATCAATTGATGGTTTTAATCCTTTTGGCAACATGCACAACTCGTAAAACATGTGGCGAGTTATACTTATTCCACATAACCTCCCCCCATTTAAATGTATGAAAGAACCATTTTTCATGATATCATTGCTTATTCCAGGACCAAAAACACTAGGGAAGGATATAGATGTTGCAACAACCCGCTTAAAAGAATAACAGGTGGCCAGCCCTATACTACATTTAATCAGGAATCTCAGTTGGATCATTCTCAGCATCTACTGACAAAACTAAAATAGATAAGGCTAACTACCCGACACTATAAAAGCGGATGCCAAAATTTAAAAAAACATACAATGAAAATCAAACCAACTATGTACATCTACAAACAAAGGTAGGATGCACAAGTATGATGATGAAAGAAAGTGCTAGTATAACATGAAATGAGTACATACAAGGAAATATACCCGAATAAGCTGTCGGGTCACAGACAGTATAATAACCATAAAAAATAAATATAAACAGCTACATAACTCTTGGGTATAAACCCGATACACAACATGAATCCTACCTAGATTTACAAGAAGTAGGAAGCGACTACAATCTAAATCCCGCCACAATCTACAACTGCTACGACTCCCAACACTCTGGAGAGAAAAGCATCTAGTATCCTTGCGGTGGGACACCTGTAGTACGATAAACATACATATATAGCAAGAAAGAGATATAAATGGGTCACATCCCGAGGTGTAAATATGCTTAGCAAGTGTGTTAACCGTGCATAATAAATATAAATGCACTATTTCATAATTAAAGTGGAGTCGTACTCTCGTGAACCCCCAAACTCACCTCTCATCTACTGTGCGAACCTAATTGTGTCCTGGAACCTTAATTAAGTTATCCCTCCCACATAAGGACAACCTAACTTACCATACGCCCTGTCCATACCGGCTTAACCTACCATCCTAACATAACCCAAATATACTTTCCATTCTAAATCCCACAAAATGCATATACACAAATAAGCACTCATAGGCTTAGGTTCCAATTATTAATTTAAACCAATTATAAATTTTAGTGCGACACACATTAACATTTAGCTTTAATAGAAGAGTTTATTCTCTAAATAACATACATACAAGTATTAAGGATAAAACTTTTCTCTACTCTTAACATTGCACTACGTTTCGTGCGTGGGTCGTCTCGCAAAGCGAAATCCAAACAAGGAACCCCCCCGATACACCACTCTTTGACAATGTCGATCGTAGGGATCCATTATGTCATCTACACATATCATACTACTGCAACTACTTAAATAATGAGTATTATAACAACGAACATAACTAGAATCTCCATCTAACTCCTTGAGGTCGATGTAACCGCAAAATGTCTCTAAATACGATTTGTCGACCTTGATAAATTAGTACACCGAAATCACCCAAGATGTACCTCATAGAAACTCCACATCCTCTTCACCTATAGGATATAAATATACCTATATATACAACTATACTCTCAATATTTATATAAACGATCATTCATTCCTATAACCACGTATACATAACACACACAATGTTCACTATGCCATACACATAACATAAACGGCTATAGGATGCCAAAATACTGCACCATGCTATCATCTTCCAGGAATTACTCACTTTCTCCAGGGGTCACCACCTATCGGACTATTATCACACCGCCATGGCGACAAAATCAATCATAACGTATGGGAAGCGGTCATAGTTCCTAACCAGTCAAGTGAGAACGACCCATACCCAAGACTTCTCACTCCCAAAAATAAAATCACACAAATAATAATGGATGACTATGACCTGGGGAATATCCACCCCTGCTCCTCAAGCTAGGGGCTCACCCAACATAGTGCAACTTCCCATGATAGCATGTGTCGGGTATGCTTCACACCATATATATATATATATATATATATATATATATATATATATATATAAGTTACAATGGTGTTTTCACTATTCATAAGATGGGAAGACACTTCACGGTTCAGATCGAAGCCACCTAAGTAAGAAATGGAGGGTTGAGATTAACTTATATCCTACAATACCCTTTTTGCCTCTCAATTTTTTGATTCCCCCCCTTTTTTTACTTCCCAAACTTACAATTTAATTCAAAATTAAGGGTATGTTGGTAAAAATGATAATACTTTTCTACTTCTCTTACAAACCCTATCCCGATTCTCTCATTCTCTCCCCTCACAAATTTTGGCTCTCTCCTAATTAAAACCCTCCTCAGGTTGCCTTCCTCGAGATCCATTATCGGCCCCGCATCCAAGCTTGCCGCCTAAGGTAATCTTTCTTATACACTCACACACTCACATACATGAATCCGCCTCCACCATCATCTTCATCCGCCTCCGCCTGTCTCTCGCTCTCACCCTCTTACACGCACACACACAAACAATCGCATGTATGGTGGATTTTGTTTTTTTAAATTCTGATTTAGTTCTTTTAGTTATAAACATAGGTTGTTTTCGTTAAATTTTGATTTAGGGTTCTAGCAACAGGTATATATAACTTGTAAGAGGTATTTTGATCCAGGATGTTTTGAGTTAACATGATTGATTTGGTCCTGAATGAGATTTTGGGTATTTTTAACTCCCAATTTTGATTGTGCTATTATGTTATTGGATTTTAGGTTTTAAAGGGGATTTTTACAATATGGTTGCTATGCATAGATTACTGGAACCATATGGCATTTTGTTAGGTCAGTTTTTCATTTGTTTTCACTTTTTATGATGACTAACGTTCATTTTTTGGAAAATGATGAGTAGCATTTACATAAATTCACAATTACTTACTTTTTTTATTCTTTGTTTCATTTAGGTTTCAAATGCATACTTGCTTTTTTTTTTTTTTATTTTGATTCTTGGTTATATGTTGTTGGATTTTAAGTTTCAAACATGATGAGTAGCATTTACGTAAATACACAATTACTTACTTTTAGATTCTTTGTTTCATTTAGGTTTAAAATGCATACTTGCTTTTTTTTGTTTTATTTTGATTCTAGGTTATATTTTGATTAGGGCTTTCGGTTCTTTGATGCATTTAGGTTTTGAGTGGGATATTGGGAAATTTTTACTCCCGAACTTGATTGTGTTATTATGTTGTTTGATTTTAGGTTTCAAACGTGATGAGTAGCATTTACGTAAATTCACAATTACTTACTTTTTTTATTCTTTGTTTCATTTAGGTTTCAAATTCATACTTTCTTTATTTTATTTTATTTTGATTCTTGGTTATATTTTGATTCGGGCTTTCGGCTCTTTGATGCATTTAGGTTTCGAATGGGATATTGGGAAATTTTTACTCCCGAACTTTATTGTGTTATTATGTTGTTGGATTTTTGGTTTCAAACGTGATGAGTAGCATTTACATAATTTCACAATTACTTACTTTTTTTATTCTTTGTTTCATTTAGGTTTAAATTGCATACTTGCTTTTTTTTTTCTTTTTTTTATTCTAAGTTATATTTTGATTAGGGATTTCGTTTCTTTGATTCATTTAGGTTTCGAATGGGATATTGCAAAAATTTTACTCCCGAACTTCATTGTGTTATTATGTTATTGGATTTTAGGTTTCAAACAAGATTTATACAAGAAGGTTGCTCTACAAAGATTACGAAACCACATGGCCATTATGTGGTCTGTTTTCATTTCTGTTCGATTCTTTGAAAATGATGAGTTACATTCATTGTGATGGGATCTTGAATTTATTTAAGATGATTTCCACCATCTCTTAACTATGAAGGTATACTATTAATTTAAGATAATTTCCCCCATCTCTTAACTGTCATTCTTTATTGTATCGATGCATTTTTAGACATTGTTTTTTCTTCTGTTGTGTGGTATACATTTTGGGTTCCTTTCAAACATGTCACATGAAGCTATACATTGTTAGTTGAAGATGCAGGTGCCTTGTTTAAAGTATAGAGGTGTAATACCATTCTTTATAGTATGCATTGTTAGATTAAGGTATAATATCATTCTTTAAAGTATGCAGGGGCTCTGTTTTCTATTATTTGGCATTTCTCATAATTCGTGATTTATTTTTATTCTAGGTTATATTTTGATTAGAGCTTTCATTTCTTTGATTCATTTAGGTTTTGAATGGGATATTGCGAATTTTTTACTCCCGAACTTGATTATGTTATTATGTTGTTGGATTTTTTGTTTCAAACAAGATTTATCCAAGAAGGTTGCTCTACAAAGATTACCAAACCACATGGCCATTATGTGTTCTGTTTTCATTTCTGTTTGATTCTTTGAAAATGATGAGTTGCATTCATTATGATGCAATCTTGAATTGATTTAAGATGATTTCCACCATCTCTTAACTGTGAAGGTATTCTATTAGTTTAAGATGATTTCCACCATCTCTTAACTGTCATTCTTTATTGTATCGATGCATTTTTAGACATTGTTTGTACTTCTATTGTGTGGTATACATTTTGGGTTCCTTTCAAACATGTCACATGAAGGTATACATTGTTAGTTTAAGATTCAGGTGCCCTGTTTAAAGTATGGAGGTGTACTACCATTCTTTATAGTATGCATTGTTAGATTAAGGTATATTATCATTCTTTAAAGTATGCAGGTGCCCTGTTTTCTATTATTTGGCATTTCTCACAATTCGTGATCTCACTTTGTATATATTTACAATTTATGCCACATCATAGCATTGTTTTGTTTCTAATTATTTTGTTTACATTTATTTAACATGTTTTAATTTTTTATTTTATCTTTTACAGGTCTAACATTCATTTTCCAGATCTACAAGTTGCATCTCTTACGGGTTTTTTGTGAGATTTTCAAGTTTAAATCACAACAAAGACCTCCATGACTGAACCACCGCATGGTATACCTCTTTTCCCCTTCATCCGCGAATAGTTACAAAGTAATGCCAAGAATATTTGATTGTTATTCTATACTTTAGAACATTTATTTGATTCCTATTCTGATAGAACGAATTCGTTTACATAGCCTAGGATAGGACGACTTACTCGCTGGAATAATGCTGACTGACTCGCTGGAATGGGAGCACATGTGCCAATTTGCATATTCATAATTGTTTCTCCAAAGGTTTAATGAGTTGGTCGTTTATGTTTCCTTCCAAAGTTAAATGAATTGTGTATTGTCTAATGAGAATCAATAGGTATTCGAATTGTTTAATATCATTTTGACAATAAGTTTTCATGTTTCCAATATTTGAAGCTGCAATGATTTGGTGAGGTTATGCAGATAACCATGTTTAGGATGTGCAATTGTAGCTACAACGCTTTTGGCATCTCTCTGTTTTGTGCAGACTTCAATTATTTTCACCTACTTTTGTCACCACCGATTACTAAGTTTTTTTATATCATGATGTCTATATTATAATACTCATCTTTCTCTGATCTGCTTTTGTATCTATGCACATACTGTACACAACAATTGCATTAATCGTGTCTATATTCATTGGAAGCTAAGATGATATCTGGAAGTAGGTATACAAAATAAATTATATGTAAACAAATATGTTTATTACTTGGTATTTTGGTTTGAATAACATATTTGTTTTCATTTCCGGAAGAGGTTCCATTTGACATATAATATGAGACGTGATTTTCACATTATCGTGGGTGAATATGACTGATTTTTGTTTTGTCGATCATCTATGATCTTTTGCTTTGATCACATATTAGTATATATTTTACCGATCACTAATTACTACATATGTTTATATTTTTACCAATCACCAATTAGTATATATTTGGATCTTTTTCCACACGAATGTACTTACATGCTGATATTTTTTGATGGTTAATGGGTTGTGGATGATTCTAGACAACTTTATAAACCTGGGTCTTTCCCCTATATTGATGGTTACTTTGATTGTTTCAAGAATGGCAGGATGGATATGGATTACTTGAAGCTCCGCTGGAAGCCACGTGGTTGTCACATTCCCATGTTTGATGGGTTGAAAATGTTGAAGATGCCGAGGGGAAAAGATTGGTGTTTCTGAGGGATTCCCTAAATAAGAATATGTGGAAATCACTGTTGTGTTGTTTGAGGGAATCGTTGCCTGATAAAAGGAGATTCATCTACGTCTCAGTTTGCTGTGAGTATAAGACAACACGGTTTTATTCTTTCATTGCTTCTATGTTGAGGAATTTGCCTACAACGTTGGCTATTTATTTCACATTACTCATAGTTCTCTTCTATTGCAAGAGGTTAATGTTTTCAATCCAAAAGAATATGACTCAAAATCAAATTCTTTTATGACCAGTGAGGGTGACCAAAGTCGGAGGATCATAAGTTTCCCCATTATTGACCAAGGCCCTTCAAATAACATTCAGTACTAATTTTAGTTGAGATGCAAGTGGGGGGGTGATGATCCCTATGCGCTAGCATATTGTGGAATGAGGTTTTATGAGTTTTACATGTGCACCACATGCGATATTGATGTGGCACACAAGACATGTTGTGAACACGCTGTACTGGTATGGGAGACACAAAACTCTTAGTAATTATTGTATATAAACACATAGACATGGCATGTGAAAATAATCCCCTTCCATAGTTATTTTCACTTGGACGTGTGATCTGTTGAAATTGACATATTTCTCTTTATAACATTTTCGGGATTTGATAAGAGTCGTATAAATGTTATTTTTCATGGCTTGAAATATGTTTTTTTGTGTGTTGGATCAATGTTATTTTTTATGATAAATATGTAAATTTAGAACAAATACTTTCACATGAAATGCTTTATACACGTCTCAACATGAAGAACTTGATTATGTCATAGAAGTTGAGAGTCATATTGATGATAGCAGCACCTTTCACGTGTAGTGAGGTTCTTTAACCTTTTAGCTTCATTTGGTCTAGGGTGGAATATGTTTTACTTTATAAACGTATTCAGAGTTAAACTTTTCTCACTATTTTGTCAAAAATCACATGATTATAAGCTGTACACTTACTTATAATTTTATACAAAGAATTTTCATCTACGAATGTGTGAAATACTTTTCCTTATTGAGACGTGTACAAAGCATTTCATGTCAAATACATTGAAGGTCCATCATCTACGAATGTTTGAAATACCTTCAAGGTCCATCACTTATCACTGTGTATGATTATATGCTTAAGTCCACAAAGGAATGGTCCCCTCAATTAGCAGGTACCTTCCATTATGCAGAATCACAATGGTACCTGCCACTGTGCAGTAAACTCTCCTAAGATAAGCAACTGCGAGGAACCTTTTGACACTGCAATGTTCATCTCCACCATATAAAAGATTTGGGATCGCGTTTTGCTATAACCACTATGCCCATGATTGATGAAAACCATACACCCACTGATCATCTGTTTAACCAAGAACTATTTATGTTCATCTGTTTCGGCAGCCATGGATGATCTATTTCGGTAGCATATTAGAAATGAAAATTTTGTTTAGACAATGTAAATTATGTGAATAAAAATTATTTTGCACTAAATTGAATAGAGTTTTGACTTTAAACTATCCTAATATTTTTTTATGTTATTAATCACAATAAATCACAGTCAAATGGATGCTATGATGTCTGACTATGATTGATTATGCATTCGGCACGTGTGAATATCCAAACAAATGCTATGACATAGACACAACACCCTATTGCCCATGACAATGCTGAATGACATGTCTATACTTTTATTGATTTTATGGTTTAATGTGCATATGGTGTTATAATGTTGAATGACATAAATGTTGTTGTCCTGTTCTGGTGTGTAATCCTATACTTTCTTTGTTCAGCAAATTTGTAGTTTCTTCACTGTTTGTTTTTTTGTCATCGACGATAAACATGAATCCCCTATTTATTCTTGTGGTGATTTCAATTTTTATGAATGCCATTTTCACAGTAGAAGCGTCATGGGATACGCAAAAGTAGCAGCTATAGGAACAAAGAATCCGCAGCAGCTGCAGGATACGCATAACCAGTCACACGTATAGGGTAAATACTTTCTTTTTTTGATTATTGAAGTTGTGGGGGGGGGGGGGTATTAAATCTATTTGGATTCTTTGGAAATCCCTGCAACTCCCGTATTTTACAAGTTTAAAATGGCATTCATACATGAAATTCAAATAATTTTTTGGGGGTTCAATTTCATCCATATTCAAAAATTGTTTGTTTTGAAAGTTTTTCATTGTTAATTTATTTCAACTTTTAAAAACTCACAAATTTCTTTGTTTCAGTTTGGACCTGACCTTTTTTATTCAAATTCCTTTTCATTTTAGTTTGGATATGTTCTAAAAAGTCGGTTTACTTCTTTTCGGTTGAAATAGTATGCTGGGGTGTATGGGTACAGATTATGTTTAGGCACGTGGCATATCTACTTCATAATTTTCTGTATTTATACCCGGTACTGAGTTTTTTTTAAATCCTAACCGAAACTGAGTTTTTTTTATATTGTAACTCGTACTGAGTTTTTTTCACCCTGTACTAAGTTCAGCAGCAGACCTAGCTGAGATTGTGTCTAGATCATATAAAGTAGATGGATCTCTAGGATGTACAAGGATGGGGAAAGAGTCACTTGAACCTATTCAAAATGTGCATATTGGATGTTGGTGAGCATTGTTGCGATGCGTATCTTCTCAGATTTATAGATGTTAATAGGTATTTTCATTTCTATGTTCTTTATTTAAATAATATATTTTGTTAATTTTTGTTTCTCTTGGGTAAATACTTTCTTTTTTTGCTTATTCAATTTGTTTAGGGGTTCTATTTGGATTCTTTGGAAAGCCCTGAAACTCCCGTATTTTATAAGTTTAAAATGGCATTCATACATAAAGTTCAATTTCATTCAAATAACTCCCGTATTTTTCGAGCTTATGATGTAGGCTTTGCAACCTCCACTAATGTTTTTTTTGTGGATAATGCTGTTGGATTTGAGACAAATGATACACGGGCAAATGGTTGAGACACTGGAAAAACTGATTTTATTACACCTGATGGAAAAATGCGCATAGTCAATTGATGTAGTGCTATAAATTCTCCGAATTCGTTGTAGCTAGAAGTTTTTCCTCTATTATTTTTATAAATGAGTTCTCATATAATATATTTTCCTCTTATAGAAATTCATGTTTACTAGATTCATTTTTGGGTCTCGCAGGAGTTTTTTTGTTCAAACCAGGCTTTAGAAGTGCACTGTATAGTCTTGGCTGTAGAGTATATCGTCATTCGCTCGGTCTGGGATGTCATACCGAGGTCAAACTTGAATGCTTGGAAGACTTCGCCTTATAGAGGGTGTTTTTAGCTCTCCCTCTCGCCTGCAATCGAGTTCTCTGAAGGTTTCAACTAAGCGGGTTTGCGCCTAGATGAAATTTGTCTGTTGTTGAGTGAGACGCTACCCTCTTTAGCTTTCTTCGTACAGAGCGTAGCTGTTCCCTAGAGGTTTTCGAGATTGATAGATTTTTTCCAGGCCAAACATAAAGTACTAAATGTTGTATACGAAAGAAAGACTTGTTTATATAGATTGGTGGTATAAAAAATGTTCACTCAAATATGCCTTGGCCAAGCTTCTTTATATAGTAGATAATAATGTATTTGAAACACATACCTGCTATGATTCCCAATATATATTATTTTTCCCTCAACACAAGCATGCTATGTGTTGACTAGTAATTGGAGTATGAATTTTGGACATGATTACACTATGGAATTGGATCTTCAATAAGTGATGGAAAGAAAGATGGAATGCTCTTATTACGGTCAATTCAAATTTCTCTACTTTTTTCGCAATTTAGGCATGTACCAATCAACTAATTAGTATGCATAAATATGTTATGAAATTTTCACCTTCCTTTAAGTTTCTTCGTAGATACATTGGTGTTATAAAAAACAATTTTATATTTAAATTAGTATTTTATGGCTACGATGTCATTTATGCGTGGTCCAATACAAACTATTTGCGTTGTGGATTGTCCTATAATCATTGGAAGTTATGACGCGCATGACTTTGGAAATTATGGTCGTGCAAGAAGTATTGTAGGCATGCGAGTTGGAGTCATGATGCGCACGACTTTGTAAATTACGACCATTTTTTTAAAGTTACACTATGTTTTGTTGGGGAACGGAATTTTTACTGTTTTACGATTGCGTACTTTAGAAATTTTTGTCTTTTCGCAATTATGTACTTGAGAAATTTTCCGCGTGCCTTCAGGCACGGGCATATATATATATATATATATATATATATAATGATCACATCATATAATCAAACCATCACACACGGTATAGATATTCACGCCATAAGTACATACATATATACATGTCTATTTATATATATATATATATATATATATATATATATCCATATGATCACATCATATAATCAAACCATCACACACGGTATAGATATTCACGCCATAAGTACATACATATATACATGTCTTTTCATATATATATCCACACATAAACACATTATTTCTCAACCGTATGTATGAAATTCATAAACATGGTTATACGTAAATATAGTCCTCATTATACTAGCTATCACTCCAAGCATATTAACTTAACTCGTTATATAAATACGATCCCTCACTTGAAGCATATTCATCCATTACTCGTACGATATGAATATTCTTCCAATATATGTAACATTTAGGTTATTAACTCCAAGTTTAACAGATATAACAATCACTATACATTCCATCTATCTCTGAAAGTACATCAACACATGATACTTTTCTCGGTCATAGGTACTCACCTAATTAATAATCGGTAAGCCTCAAGCTCAATCCTAAATTCATTCCATGATCCCATCAAGTATGGGAATCTCCACTATTAATCACACATATACATATCGTCACTCTCCCGACTAACATTACAGCCCAACCTATTCGAGTGGATAACACAATCCAATTATTCTCAATTTCCCCCTACGGTTCAAATGTTCCCATGAACCCTTGACATTAACGCATTTTCGATCTAATCCCCAAATTTATCATCACTAAGGATATTCGACCTGTCTCTCGTTGGTCTACCCGTACTACCTAAATAAAATCCTATCGCTTGAAGGATTCAATATAAAAGTCGACCTAATAATCTCTCGCCATATCTTCACAACTTACTCGAAAAGTCTCTAACCTTACACCATAGGTTACTCACTAGTTAAACCCTAAATGGGACTCCCATCCCTAATAAACTTCCCCACTATATCGATACTACAACTCCAATACATATATATGTTCCCCAAACTATTTCGATACGTCCCCACGATCACACATGTGAGAAACCCTCAAATAATCCCCAAAACATAACTCTCGCATCATATATAAAAGTTCCAAATCGAGAAACCCAATCGAAATGGAGAAAAAATCCCTTTAGGAAAATTCCTCAAAACTGCCCTGTTTCAGAATCGACTCGTCCCCTTCGAATCGATTCGATCCTTGCTGCGAATCGATTCGGCCCCTTTGAATCGATTCAGCCCAACTAGACCTGTAAGTTTGCTACATACCGAATTGATTCGCTAGGGGAGAATCGATTCGGCCCTAAAGACCTCATGCTTCTGCAACATAGTGAATCGATTCGGCTTGTGCAGCAAGCCACGAAATGAGTAATTTCTCCAAAACCCAAAAATTCCCAAATCATATTTATACAACTTCTAACCCTCAATCTTCACCCCAAACATGTTCCCAACATCAAAATCCATCCCTTATCTAGTTTCATCAATTTATACATCCTTAAACCCAAGTATAAACATCAATTTCAAGACTTAAATACCCAAAATCTAGGTTTTGATATAAATACCCAAAATCCAATTCTTTTATCGACAAATTATGAAATGAAATACACAAATGAAATATTTAGCAAGATTAAACACTTGCCTCAGAATTGTAGAGGTTGAATCATCCCCGGGATCGCGTTTGGGCCAGAATCTCCAAGCTTTCTCCTCTCTCTTTCTTCCTTTCTTCTTCTTTCTTTTTCTTTCTTTATCTCAAATGAGAAGGGCTGATCCAGAAACCCCTTAAACATAAGTCCCATTTTTAATTGACAATACACACTTTAAATGATTCATTTACTCCAATTCGAGTCAAACTATCTTAAAAATATTCTGAAATCGAAATAAATGCCAATGACAGTCCTTTCGACTATCTCGACCCATCCGGAATCGATGGAGCACTCAAAATCGTCATCTGGAATACTTTATAACTTTCTCACTTTTGGACCTCAATTCCCAAATTTTAAAAATTCTCCAATTTAAATAAATTTTATTTCTCCCAAAAATTTAATTTCTCAGTCCCAAAGTCACGAGGTATTACATACTTCCCCCCTTACAAGTATTTCGTTCGCAAAATTTAGGATATGCCTAGGATTTTGAATCTCATCTAGTCCTTACATCTACCCTTAAAAGTACTATACATGCCTCTTCCACTTCTCACGTCGAATCATATAAACTCTGAAATCAAACTAACTACCCAGGGAGCCCATACACCCCGTACCCGAGCTCCACTCGTAAAACATAACCCAGCTCCACTAGCCTCAAATCGTAATATAACTCCTTAATAGATTAATCCATAGCAGCATATTAATATATATAAAAGTTTGAAATTTCCAATGGTTTAACTCTTCTCAATTCCTGACATTCTCTACATTCATGCGGGGGAGGTCTCGCAAGCGAAATACATACAAGTAACCCTCCCAATACACTACTGTGTAGCTAAGTCGGGAATTGAAATCAGTTGAACCAGGATTAAGGTTTTATAAAATATTTTCAAATCATAGATATTGCCCGAAGGCCCCTATAACTATATACTATAAAAGAATTCCATGTCTCTCGACACACTAATCAAATAACTTATGTTCAATACACAGGGCCCTATCAAATACAATACTCTAATCAATACCTAGTTCTCCAAACTAGCACAACCATGAGAAAAATTCTCTGCTCAACAATGAAGCTGCTAAGCTCTAAACCTCTCAGTTATCCAAATCCTTTACATCACATCAAATCATCGCCTCAAAGTAAGTTCTTCCCTCATAATAACACTACAATTACATACAACTAACCTAACTACAAAACAACAATCTTAATAGTCTGCAATTTCGGAAATCAATAACAAAACTCTCTACTGGCTTATCACGAGACAATCTGTTATCCCAAAAGGTACAATACAAAGACCACACCTACTCACTCCTTTCTCGAAGGAAATTCTGTACAAACTATGGTTATAGCTGCTAACCACTCATAAACCTTACATGAAATGCTCCTAAAACTGCATAAAGCATGACCTTAAACCCAAAGAAAGGTATTCTACCTTATACTTCCATAACCCAATTGTTTTACTTCATCCATGAATCCTTATTCAAAGTCCTCTACTTCTTCCAGGACAATCTTTCTTCCTCAAGCCTAATTCTCCTCAAGAGAAACATCTTCCAAAAAATCCTTCCTAACCATTTTGAAGGATAAAACGTGGTTGCGACCCCTGATAACTCCTTCGATCCTACTCAACGAACCCGTGTCTCCAAATTTCTTACTCCCTTCTTAAATAAAGATGATATTCCTAACAATGGGACAATGCTACCTACCTTCCACCAGTAAAAGTCAGCATCACCAAGCTTCCTAACAAAGGTTGACGGGTTTCTCAATCTAAACATCCTAAGGACTTGACTATATGCCTCTCCTCAGAACTTACCTTATTAAGTCCAAGATTCACCATTCGAGTAAATTTTCCTTTCTTACTCAACCACTGATAGATTACCTAGAATCACTACTAGAAATCTCCTCCTTACCTCCGCCTGAGTCATGGAGAGAAAATACCTCCAGTCAAAGCTTACCCAAAATCTATTATGGGTATTGCATCTCTCATCTTGTCCCTTCCTGGATGACTTATTCTTGGCGATGTCTGAGACAAAAGTAACTGTGTCAGAACGTCGTTCAATTGAGTACACCTTGCAGAAGAAGATAAGCGTAGGGAACACAACAATCCTAATAGAAGGACTCTATATCAATAATGCTAACGGAAGAACGTAAAAACCCCGCACAGACCCTAAGAACACTAGAACCTGATGCTCTGATACCATATGTAACAACCCGCTTAAAAGAATAAGGGTGGCCAGCCCTATACTACATTTAATCACGGATCTCAGATGGATCATTCTCAGCATCTACTGAAGAAACTAAAATAGATAAGGCTAACTACCCGAAACAATAAAAGCGGATGCAAAAATTTAATAAAACATACAATGGAAATCAAACCAACTATGTACAACTACTAACAAATGTAGAATGCATAAGTATGATGATGAAAGAAACAGCTAGTATAACATGAAATGAGTACATACAAGTAACTATACCCGAATAAATTGTAGGGTCACAGATAGTACAATAACCATAAAGAAGAAATATAAACAGCTACATAAATCTTGGGTATAAACCCGATATACGACATGAATCCTACCTAGATTTACAATAAGTAGGAAGCGACTACAATCTAAATCCCGCCACATTTCACAACTACTACGGCTCCCAAGACTCTGGAGAGAAAAGCATTTGGTATCCTTGCGGTGGGACACATGTAGTGCGATATACATACATATATAGCAAGAGATAAATATAAACAAGTCAGATCCCGAGGTGTAAAAATGTTTAGCAAGTGTGTCAACTGTGTATAATAAGTATAAATGCACTATTTCATAATTAAAGTGGAGTCGCACTCTCGTGAACCCCCAAACTCACCTCTCATCTACTGTGCGCACCTAATTGTGTCCTGGAACCTTAATTAAGTTACCCCGCCCACATAAGGACAACATAACTTACCATACACCCGGTCCATACCTACTTGACCTACCATCCTAATATAACCCAAAGATACTTTCCATTCTAAATCCCACAAAATACATATACACATATAAGCCCTCATAGGCTTAGGTTCCAATTATTAACTTAAACCAATTATAAATTTTAGTATGACACACATTAACATTTAGCTTTATTATAAGAGTTTATTCTATAAATAAAATACATATAAGTATTAAGGACAAAACATTGCTCTACTCTAAACATTGCACTACGTTTCGTGCGTGGAGCATCTCGCAAAGAGAAATCCAAACAACGAACCCCCCGATACAATACTCCTTGACAATGTCGATCGTAGGGATCCATTATGTCATCTACACATATCATACTACTGCAACTAGTTAAATATTGAGTATTATAACAACGAACATAACTAGAATCTCCATCTAACTCCTTGAGGTCGATGTAACCGCAAAATGTCTCTAAATACGATCTGTCGACCTTGATAAATTAGTACACCGAAATCACCTAAGATGTACCTCATAGAAACTCCATATCCTCTTCACCTATAGGATATAAATATACTTATATATACATATATACTCTCAATATCTATATAAACAATCATTATTTCCTATAACCACGTATACATAACACACATAATGTACACTATGCCATACACATAACATAAATGGCTATAGGATGCGAAAATACTGCACCATGCTATCATCTTCTAGGAATTACTCACTTTCTCCCCGGGTCACCACCCATCGGACTATTATCACACCGCAATGGAAACAAAATCAATCATAACGTATGGGAAGCGGTTATAGTTCCTAACCGGTCAAGTGAGAACGTCCCATACCCAAGACTTAGCACCCCCAAAAATAAAATCACACAAATAATAATGGACGACTATGACCTGGGGAATATCCACCCCTGCTCCTCAAGCCAGGGGCTCACCCAACGTTGCGCAACTTCCCATGATAGCATGTGCCGGGTATGCTTCACACCATGAGTGTATATATATATATATATATATATATATATATATATATATATATATATATTGCGCAACTTCCCATGATAGCATGTGCCGGGTATGCTTCACACCATGAGTGTATATATATATATCACACTATATACATATACATCCATATGATCACATCATATAATCAAACCATCACACACGGTATAGATATTCACGCCATAAGTACATACATATATACATGCCTATTCATATGTATTTCCACACATAAACACATTATTTCTCAACCATATGTATGAAATTCATAAACTTGTCTATACGTAAATATAGTCCTCACTATACTAGATATCACTCCAAGCATATTAACTTAATTCGTTATATAAATACGATCCCTCACTTGAAGCATATTCATCCATTACTCCTATGATATGAATAGTCTTCCAATATATGTAACATTTAGGTTATTAACCACAAGTTTACCATATATAACAATCACTATACATTCCATATATCTCTGAAAGTAAATCAACACATGATACTTTTCTTGATCATAGGTACTCACCTAAATAATAATCGGTAAGCCTCAAGCTCAATCCAAAATTCATTCCATGATCCCATCAAGTATGGGAATCTCCACTATTAATCACACATAGACATATCGTCACTCTCTCGACTAACATTACAACCCAACCTGTAAGTTCCATATCGAGAAACCCAACCGAAATGGAGAAAAACTCCCTCTAGGAAAATTCCTCAAAACTGTCCTGTTTTCGAATAGATTCGGCCCCTCTGAATTGATTCAGCCCAACTAAACCGGTAAGTTTGCTACATACTGAATCGATTCGCTAGGGGCGAATTGATTTGTCCCTAAAGACCGGATGCTTCAGCAACATAGCGAATTTATTCGCTAAGGGTGAATCGATTCGGCTAGTGCAGCAAGCCACAAAATTTTAATACCCCGTATTTTTATGCTATATTAATTTGGGGATTTATTAAATTTAATGTGAATTAATTTTTTAATATAAATCCGGAAATTAATTATTTTATAATTATTAACATGATGAGAGTTAGTAACTATGGGAAATTTGTTGAATATTACTAATGAGCAAAGTAATATATAATATTGGTTATATTAAATGTCACGAGGGAATAAAATGACAATTTTGAAAATTTAAGTCGGGACGCGTCCGTGTGGCGTCGGGACTACATATTGATTCAAAAAATTAAATATATTATAAGTTTATCATATGGTCGTTTTGAGTGCGCCAAAGTGTCCGGAAGGGTCGAGATAGTCAGAAAAGTATACCCGGGGGTTTAGTTTGGGTCTCAGGGCATTTTTAGGCCTATTTAGCACCCCGAGAGTGCATTTTGGACATTTTACAATTTTGAGTGATTAAACCCACGAAATTTCAAGGGTTATATCAGATGTCTAAGGTTACCTTCTAGGGTTAAAACAACTCAAACTTTAGAATGGACATATGAGAGGGAAGGAGGAAGCTTTCCAAGCAAATCCAAGGCCAAAAAGTCACCCGATTGCACCGCCACCACCACCAACGCGTAGATCGCGCGACGGGGAACGCAACCACACCAAAATCATCCGCAAAACAGAATTTTGAAAATCCAAGGCAAGTGTTTATCTTGCTTATTTTGGTTAATGCATCACTCATGTTAGTCTAGGGATGATTAGGATGAGTTTTATGGAAGAAAACCCAAATTTGAGATAGGAAATAGCATGTAGTAATGATTTGAATGTAACTCTGGAAACCCCTTCACCTGTAGAGGATTAAACCAAGAAATTATGATGTTTTAGAAGAAGAAAATTCTGGAAAAGATTGATTAGAACCATGTTAAAGAGATTCTAGGGTTCTTGAGATTTTTATGAAGTTTTTTCCTATAAATCCATGGTTAATAACGGAAATTTTCATGCTTTACATAAAAGATGTATGAAATGGGTTTATACTATTAGTAGTACTAATTTCTCGGCGATTGGGAATGAAAAGTTTGGATTTGGAGGAGGTTATGTGATAGAACCCGTAACTGATTAACTACAGAATTCGCCATACCTGCTTGATCGATCGATCGAGCCAAGAGCTTCGATCGATCGAGCCCCAGCCCTCGATCGATTGACCCCTTCTGGCAGACTCATATTTCCCTTTTTAAATTAGTTGAATTCAATTTAATGAGAGATAATCCTTGGACACCCTAATTAAAATATTTTGGGAGATGAAGAAGACCAGTAGGACTTATAAATAATTATGGAACTTTTAATGTAAGACGAGAGTTGTATTTTTGGGATATTTACATATAAGGGATGATGAAATTGTGTATTAAGGGGAGAGACACGTAAGATAGTTACGTTGGAAATTAGATGAGTACCTATTGAATTTTACGCTTAGGAGGATAAAGTCCATGAGTGTTACGTAACAAGTTGGAATGATCCCTCAAATTTAAGTAAGAAATGAAACGTTATACGTGAGAACTAAATAATGAGAAATAAGGACAAATGTCGTAATTATGGGATTTGCGATATACCTAAATTGATATGATAAAAGTAGTATATTTATATGACTGTGTATGCATATACTATATACGTGTAAAAATCATGCCCGCGCTACTTGCTATCCCTAAGGTTACTGCGCTGGGACAGTCTTATCTCGATGGGACCTTTATGGGGGATATTGACTCGTACCCTACAAGATAGATATCCTTTGTACAGGCTATCTGGTCGATGGTCAGACGTTCCTAAGAGACGTGAGGGTATGTGCTGACCACTTAGAGACTTGGAATCTATGCTTCGCCTCAATATTGTTTGTGTATGTGTTAATACAGTTCGAGAGTGATTCCGAACTTGTATTTCCCTTAGTACGAGAGATACGGGGATTGGATAGCAGAGTATGCCCGCACCATAATTTTTATGTGGGGTGCTGTTAGAATATATATATATTATGCGAGTATTTAATATATATATGAAATTCTGAAATTTGGAACTGCCTACTGTGATATGGTAAGTAAGACGTGTATAATGACTCAAATTGGAAATACTTGTTTTGAAAAAGTATAATGGAACACTGGGAAACTTTATTAGCAAATAAGGTTTGAATGAGAACTTTGTGATCAAATGAAATTATTTTCTTAAACAATTATATTGTCCAGTTTAAATCTTACGAGTAACCTAAGATAAGTTAAACCATTGGGAAGATTAGTGCGATAGGAGTGCACATTAGAATAGAGGTGTGAAATTCTCAAGAGAGTGCCGCACTAATATGTTGTTGCATTGGCCTGTAAACATTTAAAATACTTGCTAAACAAATTTTAAATCATTTACACTATCAGGCTCTGACCCGTTTCTATTTCTCTTTCTCTCTTGTATATATATGTATATATTACAGGTGCCCAGCCACAGGGGTGTCTTGCATAGGATCCTTTGGAAGGAAAGCGATGCAGCTTAGGTGGGAGTTGGAGGACTCTTGCTTAGACGACTTCATTTATTTGATGCCACTCCTAGCATATTCATTTAGTGGGGCATGTGTCGCCCTTTCCATTATTCAGTTGTTTATTTGGACATTGTGATTCAGTTATTTCTAGTATTGTCACTTTGGGATTCATTATTGTCTGGATGTTTTACTTTAAGTTTTAAATGTTGGGATTTAGTTGTTGAATGTTTAAATTATTTGGATTATATGTTCCAGGATTATTTTGGTGTGATTCTTTAATATTTAATTGTTGTAAAGATTTAAATCTTGGTTTATAAAATAAAATTTGGATAGTAATGTCTAAAAATGGTTTTGACACTTAGCTTAAATAATTAGGGTGTTTAAATTGGAAAAGTTATTTTTACGACAGTGATGCTAAGAATGAACCAACTGTTCACCTTGATTTAATTTAATAAAGGAGTGATCGCCCGGTATTTAATTAGGCGGGGTGTCACAGGTGGTATCAGAGCATCAGGTTCTAGTGTCCTTAGGATCTGTACGGCTTATTTCGCTTTCAGCTTAACATTTTTGCTATAGAGCCCTATTTTAGGATTGTTGTATTCCTGCTTTTACGTTTACGTCTTCAGCTATTTGAGATTTGATAATAATTGTAGACTAATGAATTTCTTCACGTTTCAGATGCCTCTGAGACGTGCACCAAAGGATAGGCATGCCCAAGCCGAGCAACCATAAGCTCTGACACATGGTACAATGAATGCTAATGCGGTAGCCACTATTATTGCTCAAGCGGTGAATGTCGTGCCAGCGGTGGTTCAGCAGGCTCCACCCCAGATTCAGGCAGTGGCGCCAGTACCTGCACAACTTCCATCTGCATGGGAGCGGGTTAGGGATGCTTTTCAGAAGGTGCATCCCCCTGAGTTCTCGGGTAGTTCAGATGTCATCATCGTCAGCCAATGGAAGAAAGATATCCAGTGGCATCTTTGTATATATGAGTGCACAGACGTGCAGAAACAGTTGTTGGCTTCCTTTAAGCTGTTGGGGTGTGCTTTGTAGTGGTGGGAGTCCACCACCACCTTGGAGGAGAGGGATACTATGCCGTTTCAGTCATTCTGGGAGCAGTTTGACCGCAAGTATTTTCCACCCGCCGTGCAGACTGAGATGAGGCAGAAATTACTAAACTTGAAACAGGATAATTATACCGTTGCTGAGTAGAAGGAGGAGTTCATGAGACTTCTCACCATAGTTCCAGATGAGGCACCCACCGAGAGTAAGAAAATAATGTTGTTTCTGGATGGGTTAGCTTGGAGGATCCGTCAGCACCTTATAAGGAATCTGTCTCTGAGTACTTTCACTGATGTACTCAATGCTGCTTTACTACATTGCCAGGATCACCGCTTCCATCTGCAGGGAAGCAAGCGAGCAGGAGAGTCCGGCCAGCAGGGCAGGACCGGGGGTAGTAGTGCTAGTGGAGCACCGACATCTCAAGGACAGACTCGTCAGCACGACCAGAGTTCCCATCAGGGGGCCCTGCTAAGTGATTCCATTCAGGTGATTCCAGAAAGGGATTTGGGGGTTATAAGTAGGGCCAGCAGGGCCAGCAAGGCCAACACCGACAGCAGCATGGTCAGTAACAGGGCCAACCGGGCCAACAATGTTTTCATCAGGGCCAACAGGGCCAGTGGAGGGGTGGTAACGGCCAGCAGGGCCGTGGTCAGCAGGGTCAGAGGGGAAGTAACTTTAGAGGCCGATGTTTCGGGTGCGGCAAGAATGGCCATAGGCGCCAGGATTGTCCAGAGGGAGAGAGGGCCCCACAACAGCATGGTGCCCGTAATGAGCCACAGAGGCCACTTTTTCCAGCTTCCCTCCCAGCACCAGCCAAGGTACCAGCCCTATAAGCCGTTCCAGCAGCTCCAGTGCAGCAGGGGCATTTACAGTATGGACGTGTCTATAACGTCCACCAGGCAGCAGCTCCACAGGCACCACCCGCGATTGAGGGTATGTTTCCTATCCATGGCACTATGGGTCGAGTTTTGTTTGATACAGGGGTGACACACTATTTTATAGCTACGCATTTTGTGAAGGCCTTAGGGTTATTAGCCACAGCAGAGAGCATTATGACGTGTGTAGACTCACCACTGGGGAGTGGGTCTCTTATTTTCTTTATATGCTGGTAGGGGTGGCCGTGGGCCGGGCCTGGGCAGGCCCGGTCGGGCTCGGGCCGGGCTTGAAAAATTAAGTGCTATCCCAAGCCCGCTCGGGCCCATATCGGGCCTTATTATGTAATCCCAAGCCCGCTCGGGCCCAGATCGGGCCTTATTATGTAATCCCAAGCCCGCCCAGATTTGAAGGCTCTTTACCCAGGCCCGCCCGATCGGGCCTTGTTATGTTAATTAAAGGATTTTTTTAAAAATTAAAATACCTATTTTTTTATGTAAAGACCAATTTTTTTAATTAAAAATCTGTTTTAAACTCCATGTATTACAAAGTCCATATATAAAGTTTTCCACTCTACATGAAAAGACTTGGTATACGTTTTTATATTTATAAAAGTTCCCCCCCCCCCATAAATATATATATATATATATATATATATATATATATATATATATATATATATATATATATATATATTTTCGGGCCTCGGGCCGGGCTGGGCCTCATCGGGCTTAAGAACTCATGCCCAAGCCCGGCCGAAAAAAAATCGGGCCTATAAAATTTTGCCAGGCCCGCTCTGCGGGCCTATTCACCTTACCCAAGCCCTATTTTTTTATTGGGCGGGCTGGACGGGTTTGGCGGGCCTCGGGCCTATGGCCTATGGCCACCCCTATATGCTGGGGAGTGGGGGTAGAGATTGGTAGCTTGGTATTACCTGCAGACATGTTAGTCTTAGATATGCATGAGCATGACGTTATTATCGGTATGGATTGGCTCGCTGCTTACAGAGCCATGATTGATTATTTCGGTGGGAGTATTGTCTTTGCCATTCCGGGGCAAGAGATGTTTGTAGTGGTGATGCCTCGACCAGAGGGAGGCTCGACTGCTCATTTATATTATATAGATGAGGATACCTCTAAGGAGGTTGTGATTCCCTTAGGCTCGATTCCAGTTATTCGTGAGTATTCCGACGTATTTCAGGAGATACCGGGCCTACCCCCCAGTCGAGAGATAGACTTTGTCATAGATTTATTATCGGATACTAGACCGATAGCACGCGCTCCATACCGTATGGCTCTGGTAGAGATGCGAGAGTTACGAGATCAGATAGAGCAGCAGTTAGGTCAGGGCTTCATTCGCAGGAGTACCTCACCTTGGGGCGCTCCAGTCTTGATTGTGAAGAGGAGAGATGGTTCACTGAGGCTATGTGTGGACTACCGGGAGTTGAACAAGGTCACGATACGGAATAAGTATTCGTTGCCTCGAATCGATGATCTGTTCGACCAGTTGAGGGGAGCAACTTTCTTTTCGAAGATAGATCTGAGGTCGGGGTACCATCAGCTACGTATTAGGGATCAAGATGTTTCAAAGACTTCTTTCTTGACGAGATATGGGTCCTATGAGTTCAGGGTGATGCCATTTGGCCTCACAATGCTCCAGCCGTGTTCAAGGACTTAATGAATCGTGTGTTCAGAGACTTCTTGGATCAGTTTGTCATCGTCTTCATAGATGACATTTTGATATATTCACACTCCGAAGAGGAGCATGACGAGCACTTGAGACAGGTTCTTCAGACTTTACGAGAGCATCAGTTGTATGCTAAGTATGAGAAGTGCGGATTCTGGTTGCGAGAAGTACAGTTCTTGGGGCATGTTGTTTCTGAGCAGGGGATAGCAGTTGACCCGAGTAAAGTGTCAGCGGTGAGGGAGTGGGGACATCCCACGACACCGACGGAAGTGCGAAGTTTCTTGGGGTTAGACGGATATTACAGGAGATTCATTCGGGGATTCTCCAAAATAGCGGGTCCATTGACGAACCTGACTCGCAATGGGGTTCCATATGTTTGGGATGATGCTTGTCAATTGGCTTTCGATGAGCTGAAAGACAAGCTTACTTCAGCACCAGTCCTTGCCTTACCGAAGCCGGGTGTGGAGTACCTGGTTTACACCAATGCCTCTTTATGGGGACTTGGGGGAGTACTTCAGCAGGAAGAGAAGGCTATAGATTTTGCCTCTCGCAATCTTAAACCGCATGAGAAGAATTACCCCACCCACGACCTGGAGTTAGCAGCGGTCATTTTTACATTGAGGATATGGAGGCACTATTTATTGGAGGATAAATTCCACTTGTTCACAGACCACAAGTCACTGCAGTACCTGTTCACTCAGTGAGAGATGAATATGCGTCAGCGCAGATGGTTGGAGTTTGTGAAGGACTGTCAGTTCGACATACAGTATCATTCGGGGAAAGCCAATGTAATTGCGGATGCGTTGAGCCGTAGACCGGTAAATGAGGTAGTGGACGTCTGGAAAGAAAAGTGGAAGGAGTTAGGCCACTAGGACGCAGTAGCCCGTTCCTTCATATCTGTTTTGACAGTGACACCCGAGATTATTACGAGGGTGATACAGGCACAGACCACAGACCCATTTTTCCAGGAGCAGTTTGTACGACTCTTAGCTGAGGGTGATAAGTCCTATTCTGTTAGTTCTGATGGGGGTTTGAGGTTTAATAGGAGATTAGTGGTCCCAGAAGGAGAAGAATTACATCACGCGGTGATGACCCAGTCTCGCGGGTCCCGATTTGCGGTACATCTTGGAGGAGATAAGATGTACCAGGATATGAGGCGACTATACTGGTGGAGTGGAATGAAGAAGGACATTACTGAGTTCGTGTCCAAGTGTTCTACCTGCCAGCTGGTAAAGGTGGACCATCAAAAACCATCAGGGTTGCTTCAGCCATTGGAAGTACCCGCGTGGAAGTGGGAGAGTATTTACATGGATTTTATTACAGGGTTGCCTACATCACAACGGGGCCACGACTCTATCTGGGTGATTGTAGATCGTTTGACCAAGGTGGCTCATTTTCTGCCGGTGCGGACAGACTATACCACGGGTTAGTATGCTCAGTTGTTCATTGCTGAGATTTTCAGATTACATAGGGTGCCCCTGAATATTGTGTCAGATAGAGACAAGATTTTCGTGTCGCATTTTTGGGAAAGCTTTCAGGAGGCTATAGGTACTGAGTTGAGGTTGAGTTAAGCTTACCACCCACAGACAGATGGACAAACAGAGCGTACTAATCAGATGTTGGAGTATATGCTACGCTTATGTATTTTTGATTTTGGAGGAGGTTGGGAGCCACACCTTCCACTGGTAGAGTTGGCTTATAATAACTCTTATCAGTTCACGATTAGCATGGCCCCATTTGAGGCTTTGTATGGCAGGCCTTGTCGTTCCCCAACTTATTGTTTAGAGGTGGGGGATAACAAGTTACTCGGACCAGAGGTAATTCAGGAAACCTCCGCGAGGATTGAGATGATTAGGAGTTGCATTTGAGTAGCCCGGGACAAATGGAAAAGCTACGCTGATGCGAAACGGTTCTTCCAGGAGTTTAATGTGGGGGACCAGGTGTTACTACGTGTATCTCATATGAAAGGAGTGATGACATTTGGGAAGAAAGGGAAATGGGCCCCGAGGTACGTGGGACCATTTCCCATTATCGAGAGGATTGGGCCGGTATCATACAGATTGGGACTGCCAGAGCATTTACATCGCATTCACGATGTATTCCACATCTCGTCGTTGAGATGATATCTTCGGGATGATATGGCCCATACTCACATCGCGATAGATGAGATAAACTTATAGCCTGGCAGCTCTTACGAGGAGAGACCGGTGGCTATCCTAGACCATTGTGAGAGGAGATTAAGGTCGAAGATAGTTCCACTTGTACGGGTCCAGTGGGAGCATCATAATGTGGAGGAATCCACTTGGGAGCGCGAGGCAGATATGCGCGAGAGATACCCGAATTTAATCTTACCAGGTATGCCTTATATTTCGAATTTCGGGATGAAATTCCGTTATTAGGGGGGAAGTATGTAATACCCCGTATTTTTATGCTATATTAATTTGGGGATTTATTAAATTTAATGTGAATTAATTATTTAATATAAATCCAAAAATTAATTATGTTATAATTATTAACGTGATGAGAGTTAATAATTATGGGAAATTTATTGAATATTACTAATGAGCAAAGTAATATATAATATTGGTTATATTAAATGTCATGAGTGAATAAAATGACAATTTTGAAAATTTAAATTGGGATGCGCCCGTGTCGCGTCGGGATTAAATATTGATTAATAAAAGTGAATATATTATAAGTTGCTCGTATGGTCGTTTTGAGTGCGCCAAAGTGTCCGAAAGGGTCGAGATAGTCAGAAAAGTATACCTGGGGGTTTTGTTTGGGTCTCGGGGCATTTTTAGGCCTATTTAGAACCCCGGGAGGGCATTTTGGACATTTTACATTTTTGGGTAATTAAACCCACGAAATTTCAAGGGTTATATCAGATGTCTAAGGTTACCTTCTAGGGTTAAAACAACTCAAACTTTAGAACGGCCATTGGAGAGGTAAGGAGGAAGCTTTCCAAGCAATCCGAGGCCAAAAAGTCACCCGATTGCACCGCCACCACCACCAACGCGTAGATCGCGCGACGGGGAATGCAACCACACCAAAATCATCCGCAAAACAGAATTCTAAAAATCCCAGGCAAGTGTTTATCTTCCTTATTTTCGTTAATGCATCACTCATGTTAGTCTAGGGATGATTAGGATGAGTTTTATGGAAAAAAGCCCAAATTTAAGATAGGAAATAGCATGTAGTAATGATTTGAATGTAAATCTGGAAACCCCTTCACATGTAGAGGATTAAACCATGAAATTATGATGTTTTAGAAGAAGAAAATTCTGGAAAATATTGATTAGAACCATGTTAAAGAGATTATAGGGTTCTTGAGACTTTTATGAAGTTTTTGCCTATAAATCCATGGTTATTAACGAAAATTTTCTTGCTTTACGTAAAATATGTATGAAATGGGTTTATACTATTAGTAATACTAATTTCTGGGTGATTGGGAATGAAAAGTTTGGATTTGGAGGAGGTTATGTGATAGAACCCGTAACTAATACTGCAGAATTCGCCATACCTGCTTGATCGATCGATCGAGCCAAGAGCTTCGATCGATCGAAGGTTCGATCGATCGAGCCCCAGCCCTCGATCGATCGACCCCTTCTGGCAGACTCATATTTCCCTTTTTAAATTAGTTGAATTCAATTTAATGAGAAATAATCCTTGGACACCCTAATTAAAATATTTTGGGAGATGAAGAAGACAAGTAGGAGTTATAAATAATTATGGAACCTTTAATGTAAGACGAGAGTTGTATTTTTGGGATATTTACATATAAGGGACGATGAAATTGTGTATTATGGGGAGAGACACGTAAGATAGTTACATTGGAAATTAGATGAGTACCTATTGAATTCTACGCTTAGGAGGATAAAGTCCATGAGTGTTACGTAACAAGTTGGAATGATCCCTCAAATTTAAGCCAGAAATGAACAGTTATACGTGAGAACTAAATAATGAGAAATAAGGACAAATGTCGTAATTATGGGATTTGCGATATACCTAAATTGATATGATAAAAGTAGTATATTTATATGACTGTGTATGCATATACTATATACGTGTAAAAATCATGCCCGCGCTACTTGCTATCCCTGAGGTTACCGCGCTGGGACAGTCTTATCTCGATGGGACCTTTATAGGGGATATTGACTCGTACCCTAGAAGATAGATATCCGTGGTACATGCTATCTGGTCGATGGTCAGACGGTCCTAAGAGACGTGAGGGTATGTGCTGACCTCTTAGAGACTTGGAATCTATGCTTCGCCTCAATATTGTTTGTGTATGTGTTAATACAGTTTGAGAGTGATTCTGAACTTTTATTTCCCTTAGTATGAGAGATACGGGGATTGGATAGTAGAGTATGCCCGCACCATAATTTTTATGTGGGGTGCTGTTAGAATATATATATATATATATATATATATATATATATATATATTATGCGAGTATTTAATATATATATGAAATTCTGAAATTTGGAACTGCCTACTGTGATATGGTAAGTAAGACGTGTATAATGACTCAAATTGGAAATACTTATTTTGAAAAAGTATAATGCAACACTGGGAAACTTTATTAGCAAATAAGGTTTAAATGAGGAATTTGTGATCAAATGAAATTATTTTCTTAAACAATTATATTGTCCAGTTTAAATCTTACGAGTAACCTAAGATAAGTTAAACCATTGGGAAGATTAGTGCGATAGGCGTGCACATTAGAAGAGAGGTGAGAAATTCTCAACAGAGTGCCGCACTAATATGTTGTTGCATTGGCCTGTAAACATTTTAAATACTTGCTAAACAAATTTTAAATCATTTACACTATCGGGCTCTGACCCGTTTCTATTTCTCTTTCTCTCTTGTATATATATATATATATATATATATATATATGTATATATTACAGGTGCCCAGCCACAGGGGCGTCTTGCATAGGGTCCTTTGGAAGGAATGTACTGCAACTTAGGTGGGAGTTGCAGGCCTCTTGCTTAGACGACTTCATTTATTTGATTCCACTCCTAGCATATTCATTTAGTGGGGCATGTGTCGCCCTTTCCATTATTCAGTTGTTTATTTGGACATTGTGATTCACTCCCACCTTCTTCACTAGTAATCTCCACAACCTCGGGCGTGGCACCTTTAGTGGCACAACCTTCTTATGTCTGAGAGATTGCTGCAACGAAGAGGAATTTATCAGCCAATGGAAATTCAAACAAAGGCAATTGACTAAAATATATCAAATAAAGTTAGACTTACTCTTTTCCGTGGTGGTGCTGATTGTGTTGAAGGATCCACAGGCTCTTTTCAGTTATTTCTAGTATTGTCACTTTGGGATTCATTACTGTCTGGATGTTTTACTTTAAGTTTTAAATGTTGGGATTTAGTTGTTGAATGTTTAAATTATTTGGATTATATGTTCTAGGATTATTGTGGTGTGATTCTTTAATATTGAATGGTTGTAAAGATTTAAATCTTGGTTTATAAAATAAAATTTGGATAGTAATGTCTAAAAATGGTTTTGACACTTAGCTTAATTAATTAGGGTGTTTAAACTGGAAAAGTTATTATTACGACAGTGATGCTAAGAATGAACCAATTGTTCACCTTGATTTAATTTAATAAAGGAGTGATCGCCCGGTATTTAATTAGGCGGGGTGTCACAGAAATGTGTAATTTCTCCAAAAACCAAAAATTCCAAAATCCCATTTATGCAACTTCTAACCCTCAATCTTCATCCCATACATGTTCCCAACATCAAAATCCATCCCTTGTCTAGTCTCATTAATTTATACACCCTTAAACTCAAGTATAACAATCAATTTCAAGACTTAAATACCCAAAATCTAGGTTTTGATATAAATACCCAAAATCCATTTCTTTTATCCACAAATTACGAAATGAAATACACAAGTGAAATATTTAGCAATATTAAACACTTGTCTCAAAATTGTAGAGGTTGAATCATCCCCGGGATCGCGTTTGGGACAGAATCTCCAAGCTTTCTCCTTTCTCTTTCTTCCTTTCTTCTTCTTTCCTTCTTTCTTTTCTTTCTCTCTTTCTCTCAAATGAGAAGGGCTGATTCGTAAGCCCCTTAAACCCTTTAAAACATAAGTCCCAGTTTTAATTGACAATACACACTTTAAATGACTCATTTACTCCATTCGAGTCCAACTATCTTAAAAATATTCCGAAACCGAAATAAATCCCAATGACAATCATTTCGACTATCTCGACGCATACGGAATTGATGGCGCACTCAAAATCGTCATCTGGAATACTTTATAACGTTCTCACTTTTGGACCTCAATTCCCAAATTTTAAAAATTCTCCAATTTAAATAAAAAAAATTCTCCCAAAAATTTAATTTCTCGGTCCCAAAGTCACAGGGTATTACAAATGTGTATCTGCGTGCATTAATAGATGAGTTGAAAAAGTTATGGAAAATTGGTATAGAGACCTACGTTGTATCCACTGAGAAGACCTGTAAGATGACTCCAACAATTATGTAGACAATAAATGACTTTTTGTCATATGATATTTTATTTAGGTGGAGCATAAAAGGGTATATTTCATATCCTATCTATAATGAGAAAACTTCTTCATATATGCTAAGAAGTAAAATTTGTTATATGGGCCATCATAGGTACTTGGACATGAATCATAATGGAGAAGGAATTTTTTTTAATGATATGCATGAAAATTGGTCCCAGCCAATGTAGTTAGATTGGGACGATGTTTTACATGAATTGAATTACATTAAGGATTGTATGACGGAGAAGCATTCAAATAATATAAAGAGAAAGTGTAATGCTGATGAGTTATAAATTGCACAAAAAATTTCAATTTCTCTGAGTTAGCACAATGGAGAACACTACAGTTAAGGCACAACCTTGATGACATGAACATTGAAAATAACATATGTGAGAGTGTTTTGGGAACTTTATTAAATATGGAGGCAAAAGCAAAAGACACATTGAAGGAGAGACACGATTTAGAGGACATGAACATAAAGAAAGAAATACGTTTAAAGTCACACGGTGATAAATATAGAATTCCTCCTGCGTGTTACGCATTATTTAAAGAAGAAAAGAAAAGATTCTGTGAATTTATAAAATCTGTCAAGTTTCCTGATGGATATGCTTATAATATTTCGCAGTGTGTGAACGGGAATGATGTTAAGGTATTGGTTTTGAAAAGTCACGATTTTTATGTTCTTTTATAGAGATTAATCTCATTTGGTATGCATGGATATTTGTTAAGGATGTGTATATTTCCCTAGTGGATTTGCGAACTTTTATAAAAGATTTATTTTGTAAGACATTGGAAGTTGGAGAATTCAATAGAAGAGAAAATGGACATCATTTTAATATTGTGTGAGCTTGAAATGATTTATCCACTAAATTTTTTTATATAATGGTTTATTTAGTAATTCACTTACTATAAGATGTAATACTTGGGGGACCATTCTGCAACACCCTGTATTTTTGAATAATTAATTTCAGCATTTTAATTACAGATGTGCTCATAATAATATTGCATATTTAATAAATATTAATTAGTGAGAATAAAATTAATATTTATGTGGAAGTAAAATTTAGTAAGTGTGGTTCAGTAAATTAAATTCGGTAAATTGTTAGTATGTCGTAGTGGGTAATAACGATGGGAACTGACGATATCTCAACAGGGACATGAAGGTAGGCTATTTGTGGATTGAGATAGGATATTTTTGTTTGGGGACTCATATGGTGATTTAGAGTGAAAGGTTGATCCCGAATGGTTCAAAAAAGTCAAAATAGTGTACTCGGGGTTACAAATTGTTTACCGGGAGCTTTATAGACTAGTCAGGACCCATTCGGGGGCGTTTAAGTTAGTTTTCCTAAAAGGGATGCCTTAAATATGTGATAAAGAAGTTTAAATGGGAGATTAGGGTGGGGAGACAACCACTTTATAAATTATAAACCTCATGAAGTTTTTTGGTGAGAAAAGAAGGAGTAAGAGCATAAGGAAGGGTGGAAAAAGGCTACTCTTGGCTAGATTCAACAAGGAGAGACTAAGATTTAACCACCAATGAAGTCAAGTGTTTAACTTTCATGTTCATTTGTATTTGTTTAGATTCATATCAAAATTAGTAGAATAAAAACTTATTTTGGGATAGGAATTCCATATGTATAATGGGTTTTTGGGAAAGGATTTACATATGGCTGATTTGATGATATTAATCTTGGATTCTTGATAATAAATCTTGATTTCTTGGGATTAATATAGATTTCTGTGAGATTGAATACTTATGATAATCTAAATTGTGTGAAAAATGATTTGGGAAATAACTTAATTAAAGAAGAAATTAAAAGAGGAAGAAATCTTAAAATTGGGGATGAAATCATTAAATAGGTTTAATTGATGAAATTGGAATGATGATTATGAGATTTATGAATCTTAGGGTGAATTTAGATTAGATTTTACCTATAAAAACCCTTGGAAGAATAAAAATATTGTTGAAATTGTAAAAGTGTGGGAATTGAATGTTGGGAGTTTGGAAAACCCATCACTTTAATTCAACACCAAGGCTCCTGCCCATAATCGAATTGATTCGGCCTCATAGGATAATCTATTCGGCATGCGAATCGATTCGGCTATGGACCCGAATCGATTCAGACATGCTTTGAGGGACATTTAGGTATTTTAATGTAATTTGAGGGGATTTTGAGAAATCAAAAAATATAAAAAGGTCCATAGGGATTGTAGGACTTCTGGGAATTTATAAATAGTTATACGACCTCAGGTAGCGGTGAGTAGACTCGAATCATGGTTATGAGTGTTTAGGAGGGGTAACACTCAGAATATAAACTATAAATTTGTGATAGATGAATTCGAGGAATATTATTATTATGTACGGGCTCGTTGGAAAAGTCTGGGTATTTCAGAAAGGTTATGTAAAGAAACTCGATTTAATTAGTGGATGATAAAATGTTTAAGAGTCGGGGATAGACTCGTGACTTACTAACTAGTGCTTCGAGTGTTATGCACGAATTAGCCGGACACGGGATACATATATATATATATATATATATATATATATATAAAGAGAGAGAGAGAGAGAGAGAGAGAGAGAGAGAGAGAAATGGTGTTTTCAGTATACATAAGTTTCTAAGACACTTCATGGGGAGGATTAAAGCCAACAAGGCTAGAAATCAAGGGTGGAGATTAAAAGACCTTTTTTTCCTCTTTTACCCCTTTATTATTTCATCTCCACCTCCTTTTAACACTTTATTTTCTTTCTCCCTCTAACCCAAAATTCATAAATATAGTTAAAATAGGAAATTAACATCAGGGGACCTCTTTTCTTCATACTCGAATACCTCTCTCTCTCTCTCAATCGTGTGAGACACCCATTTCAGAAATTTCCTTTGATCGGTTACTTCTCAACATATCTCTCACCCACGATGGTTATCACCCTCTCTCACACTTATCTATTTTCATCATTATTTTCCTCACCCTCACCTTTTTTTCTCCTTTTTGTTTGTGTGGTTGTTTTCAGGATCGAATGGAGCACCTTTTTTACAGGGAAGTTATGGTTTTTTATATTCAAATTTAAGGTTTTTTGAAACTAACAAAGTCTTTCTTCCTCGACTTAATGTTGGTGCAAGTTTTGTGAGAGAGAACCAAAGACGTAAGTATTAATTTTTTGTTTTAGTTGGATTAAAAACAATGGCTACTGAAGGCGTAACATTTTTAATTTTTTTAGGGGAGTTGGGTTTTGTTTGTCTAGGAGGCGTGAGTTGTGATTTTAGGCGAGTGAGATAGAGTTAGGGGTAGTAGCAAGTATGGGTGGTGGGTATGTGATGGTGGATTTTTAATCAATGGTTCAGGTGGCTACTGACATTTGGTTTGGTGGGTTTTCTGGCTAGACCTCTCTCTCTCTCTCTCTCTCTCTCTCTCTCTCTCATACATAAACCCTCATATGTACGAATTTATGAGATTGAGGTTGTTTCTTTTTCTTTTTCTTTTTCCCTTAATTTTGTTTAAGCAGCATGATTTCTGTTTACCTTTCTTCAACCTATAATTTGGGATTTTTTGTTTATCTAACAAAGATACTGATTAATTCGATTTCGGATTCAAGATTCAGGTATCAAAATAATAGTTTTGTGAATACATTATATAGTTACAATGATGTATGGTTTCATATTTTGTATTATGATGCATGGTTTTAGATTTGTACCCTTTTGAGGTTGTGTATGGTTTCACTTCAGCTACACGATTATAATCCCTTTATTTTTTTGTTCGATTGCAATATCTATTCTTCACTCCATATTTATATTTTTTTATTCCAACGTATATTTATACGCATGCTAACTGAAATGATTGGTGTTGGGGTTTGATGGTGGTGTTGTTTTTGTTTTCGCACTTTTTGGTATGATTTGTTAGAGCTTTCAATAGTTTAAAACACCGCATCCTTATGATTTTAATACTCCATTCCTCTTTTTTCTTCTCTGTTATTAATTTTTTTCTCTTCATTTATTCTTTCAAATTATTTCTTCTTTGTTATTGTTATGATTTATTGTTTTTTTTCAATTTGTGTCCCCATGAGGTAGTTTTTAGTTTAGTTATTGTTGTTTTATTTATGTAGTAGTGTAATCAGTTTAAAAAAAAAGCAACTGCGCATATCACCTATTATATACTTGATAAAATGTTTCTATGATCTGTATCCTTCAGTTTCTTAGAGTTGGAGCATATTCCGTTTATGGATTTTGTTGGTTTATATTTTGTGTAAGGGTAACCAAGAACACGAGCATCATCTTATAGGTAATTTCTACAAAGATACTTATTTGTTTTATGTATTTAGTATATACTTTAAATAATGATATTTTTGGCGACTCTATTTTTCTAACAACAAGACTGTGAGAATGGATTTTTGGATGAAGAAGATGTATCGGTGAAGAAGATGTAATCTCGGTATTTTTCTACTTCTCCCACCATTCATATTGTTATTTGTCTCTCTCGACTCTTATCTGGTCACTCACTTTGTTTTGTTTATAATTTCCAGATTATAAAGTGAATATATTTTATAAAATTACTTCTCAGTTAATTTTATTGAATGCTTGATCTGTTTAATACATAATTTCTTTTGTCTAAGTCAATTTTAGATTTCTTAGTCGACTTTATTTACTCTTTGTTCAGGTAAACATATATAATCTCATTGGGCTTCCTAGATAACTGTTGTGGGAGTTAATACAACATTTTGTAGACAACAATTAATACATCAGTTGCTAGATAATTGTTGTGGGAGTCATGACAGTTATGGTCTTGCTAGCTAACTATGTGGATGGTTGTGGTTGCAACCGAATGTAGTGGTCTGCGTTAAATCCTCATCAACTGGGACAACACATGGACTAGATACTTTATCAAGGAGAATATGGACCTAACGGTAAAAGGATAGATCGACCTAATTTTCTCACTCCGGCGAAGTTCATCAAGCATCTAGATCGAAAGATCCATTTCTAGCTCCCGAATTCAGTAAGTCTTACTTTTCAACTATGTATATAAAATTCACAGTAGAGTACATATAGTAGCCTAAATTATCTTAGTATCCGAGTTCATCTTTGTTTTCTTTGGCCTTATTTAGTTTGTAACTTACTATTATTTACTTTCTAACCCTAACAGAGAATCCATTTTTTTCATTTTCTTTCAGAATTTTAGTATTGTCTTGTTGCACTCATCAAGAATCAGCAAGAGGCCGATCAAGTATTTGACAACATCCATAGCAGGCATATAATGCTCTACGAACTACCACAGAAGTTTGTTATATTTAAACTCGGTACTGGTACACGAGGTAGTTTTTATGTTCATAAAATGTATTGTGATTTGAGCCAATCGACCTCAAAGAAGAGGCCACTCAATGATAAGAAAAATTTGCAGATGCTCTGCCTCCCTCATACGGATATTCTTATCTCCATGGACTTTGGAACGTTTAATACAAAGATCAGTAGATGGACTTTTAAGCACTTTGAGGGGTCTCTCATAACCAAGTAATGATGAAGAACTATAAAGATGACCAGTAATCAGGACATATGATGATGGTAGAACTGTTCCATATATGAGTAAAGATGTACTTAAAACTCTCAAGGTCCACGGGCACAACATCTTTTATGACAAACCCGATTATAACTGTTGGACTTGCAAATGTAGTGGCGTACATAAAAGTCCATACACGGTTGACGGACAACATACTATTGAAAGCCTATTACACTCATTAGGCTTGGAAAAATACTCCATAAATTTCAAGGCTGAGGAACTGGTTATGACCGCGCTAAGGTAGATGGGTTGCATTCAACAGTAATACTTCTTTAATTAATTTATGATCAATTGCTCTAATTTAGATACTAATATTTAGAAATGATTGATTCACTTAAATTGATTTATGTTTTTAGTATACCACTATTTATTTAGGCAATCTTTCTATTTCTTTGTTATTTATTTTCTTTTTATCATTTTTCTGATTTTATTTTACTTAAACTCATAAGTAATCCTCACTCGGGTCTCTGATTTCACATGAGCAGGGTTTGTTACATCAAAACTAACACGTGACGTTGATAAAGTTAGTGGGTACACATCTTCTCGAACGGTTATCGAGTTTTTATCCGACTTTTATCGCTCTAATACTGATGAAGTTATAAAAACACACAATTGCATATGTGAGGGTTTAAGGTGCAATTTTTTATACCATTAATGTCATTTATTTTACAATGTATTAAAAAAAAATATGTTCTTATGGGATCTCAAGCTTGATAAAATTAACAATTCGTCTTGGTAACAGATGTTTTAACATCAAGCCTAACTTTATGGGATCTCAAAAATTAGGCATGATGTTAACAATTAGGCATGATGTTAAAAAACATCTATTCTTATGGGATCTCAAGCATGATGTTAAAAAAATCTGTCACAGAGAGTACAATGGATCCCCAAAAAACGTGATGTTAGAAAATGTTAAAATTAGGAATGGAGTTGAAAGAAACATTTGTTCTTATGGGATGTCAAGCTTTAGATCTCATAATTATGACATTTGCCTTTGGATCGGTCTTCAATGGGTAACAATTCAAGTTTTGGGGATCTATGTTTTGACCCAACACACGAACAACATCATTTTTATATGAGGATGACACAAAGTGCTTTTTTTAATCTAAAAGAAACATGTCCCATTGAAATCACATGACTGATTAATAAATCATACACCCAAATATTTTCTTCACTGAGTTTCTACGAGGAGTTTTTTTTAATCTCCCCATTCTTTTTCTGTTTTGATATATTGCATACTTCTTGAATCAGGGTGTTACCTATCACAGGCGGGTCTTGACAAACTCATATATATGATTACTGAAAAAAAAAAGAAAAAATGAATTAGAGCATATACATTATTAAATTTTAAGTCTTTTCACTCTAGCTCAAAAACTTCTTTGATAGCACAGATTGGAACTCAAATAGACTTGAATGTTGGTGTCTAGTCTCATTAATGATTAGCCGCATCAAATTACCTACATTGGGGTATAAGGAATGTTTTTCTTTATTATGTCTTACTCGTTTCCTTTGGAAATTCATCGATTAATGACATTGAGTACGCTCCTTGAAAGTGTTTTGGATTATAATAACATAGTAATAGTAGAGTACGCATCATTCTTATGTCAAACATTTATTATAATAGACTAATTAAATTTGTTTGGTGCACTTTAAATACTAATTAAATTGTTTCAATGTCGTCCCTAAACATGATAGTGGACAAATTCCTTCTACTAAGTTTGTTACCATGCTTATGTCAAACAATACATATCCTTATTTTGTTTCTAGAATACAACCTCTTTGTGTAATATAATCCATAAGAAAAACAATACAAAGTTTTCTAAGTTGGAACTACAATCTGTTTTGACCCCAACTTTTATAGTAATTATATTTTTGATTGTCTACAAAGTTTTGTTTTCTACCTAACTATATAATATTGTTGCATATCAACACGCTAATGCTTTTATTGTTCTTGGTTGTTCCATGCTGCAGGACCATTGGATTTCATGGAGAGAGATGGTCAGGAAGAGATTAAAATTTTGATTGTGTCTAACCATGTATATATTTGAAAATTTTATATACGGAATAAGATTCTATGGAATTGATTATGTTATTTATACGAGTTATAGAATGGGAACTCTCTCCAAATTTTTTAAATTGTTTACACTTACTTGTTTTGTAATTTTTTTACTTAAATTATGATGTTGTTTATATGAGGTCCAAGTTGGACTATTGCTATTATTGTTGTTGTTATTGGGAGTATTTTTTATTTTTTAAACAGGGGGATAGTCCTATAAATAAAGGAGACTCTGCCCAAAAATTTTAAAATGCGTACACGGTGTTGTAAAAATAACTTTAGGACTTAAATTATTTTTTATGGATATCATGTTTTTTATGCGAGGTCCAAATATGTACGATTAGTTGTTGTGGACTATTTTTTATTTCTTAAACGTGGTGGATCTTTATATAAACAAATAATCTTTGTCCAATTTTTTAATTTGTATAAAATATTTTTTTGTTATATAATCCTTAACAATTATTACGAGGTCCTTGATGGATTATTAGTATTGGTTTGGAATATGTTAGGTTATGTATTAATAATGGTATAGTTGATATTTTTGTTCTTAAACAGGACGAATTGTACTATAAAGAAAGAAAATTTTGCTAATTTTTTTTTAAATTAATAGGTTCGTGCCTTAAGTTAAAAGGCAATACACTTAACTACAGGATCTTGAATATGAGTATGTCGGCTTGATTACCCCCATATATGAAGATGCTATAATACCCCGTGATTTTAATGACTTTTAAAATGGGTTATATTTTAAATTAATGGATTAATTGGATTTTACTATAAATTAATTCATTTGGGTTTTATCCGTATTGTGGATATTAAAATGAATGATTCTGAATATTACTTAAAGATATTTAGGTAATATATAATTGTGATGTTATTGATATTGATGTGAGTTGTTAATTCAGTAATTTGAATTTTTAGTCGGACGCGGTATGGGACGTGTCGGGACTAATTTATTAAATTAAAAAAAAAGAAATTTATTTTCTATCGACCTTATAGTCATTTCGACTGCGTCGTTGAGTCCGAAGGTTTGAAATAGTCAGAAATGTTTATTTGGATGTTGGATTTGGGTCTCGAGTCATTTGGAAATGAAAAGACAACCCAAAAGGGCATTTTGGTCATTTTTATAAGGGGGATGAATAGTGATTTTGGATTTTGTCCTATTATAAGTATTTGTAGATTAAGTGTATGTGGGTTATTCATCTCCTCTACACAAACTAGAGAAGTCATCTTCATAGAGAGAGTGAAAGGTTGCTTGTGAAGAGAAAAGCTTACTTGGAAAAAAGAAGAACAAAGACCAAAGGTCACCACCACCAATCACCACCGGAAGTTGACCGGAGAAAGGAGAACCACCTGTGATATACTACACCAAAGGATCATACCTTCATTAGATTCAAGTGTTTGATAATGTCAATCTAAGTTTGTATATTGTCCATGTTAGAATAGTTGTAAAAAGATGAGATTTTTCATGTTTGGAAGATGAAAGAGATAAAGTTGTTAATGGATTTCTAGATAACGGAGATATATAGGAATCAAACTCATGTTGCAGGTAAATAGTAATCCACAAAATAATCACAAATCTGTTGAGGAAATTATGAGAATCATTGGTGTGTTATTGAAGATATCATGTATATTATTTTGTGAAAAAATAGGATAAATATACGCTTTTAATTCAAACTCTTGATGATTTTAGGATATTTAGATCATTAGAAATCATTTGTATATGTTGATATATCATGTAGTTGTAATACCCCGTGCTTTTGGCTATATTTATTTTTGGGATTAATTAATTAAATGCGTATTAATTGGAAATTAATCCGGGTTATAAATACTAACGAGATGCGAGTTGGTATTTGATTATGTGCATATGTGATTTTATATGAATTTGGAATTATGAAATTTGTCGTGAGATTTATATACGGCATTTTAGAAATTTTGTTGAGACACGTGGGACCGCCGCGTCACGGTGTAATATTTTGATTATAAAAAGTGAATTTAAAATATATAAACCGTATGGTCGTTTTGAGTGCGCCAACGCGTCCGGAAGGGTCAAGATAGTCAGAAAACACTAGCCGGGGGTATAGTTTGGGTCCCGGGATATTTTTAGGCCATACCGGCAACTTAAAGGGTATTTTGGTAATTTTACATTTTGAGGAATTAAAAGTGACAAAAATTGGGAGTTTTAATCTGATGTGGATTTAACCCACTAAACCCACTAACCAACCATGTAACCCATTAAGCTACGGAGGCTATCTTTAGGTTTACAAATTTTCCCAAAGAAAACCCTAGCCACCATAAGCCACCATTGGAGGAGAAGCTTGGAGAGAGGGAATTCTGCAGAAATCTTCACCAAACCAACACCAAAATCAGAAATCCAATCAAGGCAAGTGTTTTAATCATATTTAAATTCGTAGAATGTTTCTTCCATGTTAGAAAATTGATGAATTACAATTGTTCTTGAAAGATAATGAAAACCCATATAGTTTGGAGCTTAGAACTTGAAAATATTGAGGAGAATTGCATGTAGAATGATAGGTAGATAATTATTCTCATGATATCTGTGATAGGTAGGAATTAAAACGGATTTATAGTGAGTTATTTCATGATTCAAAAGTTATGGTTCATGTTCTTGAAATAATTGTGGAAAAAGTGTAGAGATTTATATTTTGATTGATGTTAAAGAGATTTAATCCTTGAAAACATGTTAGGAGTTGACTTGAATATGTTTAGGATGAATTGGAGACTCTAAAACGTTGTTGGGATGAACTTTGGACAAGATTAAGAGTGATAAAATGGATAAAAACGAGATGGGGAAAATTCTGGGCCGAAACTGGTCCCTCGTTAGAAGACCTTCCCAGGTCGTTCGAACGAACTCGTTCGAACGAGCTTCTAACGAGTTGACCAGTCGCTGCTAACGAAAAGGGATTTCGTTCGATACTTCATTCGAACGAGATCTCGTTAGAAGGGACAGTTCGTTCGAACGAACTGGATCTCGTTCGAACAGCCTCGTTCGAATGAGACTTCTAACGAGTTGACAGAGGAATCTCGTTCGAACAGTCTCGTTCGAACGAGACTTCTAACGAGTTGACAGTTTGGTCCTTTTTGGACTGTTTTGATTTTTGGAGTCCCGTAAACTTGTTCGAGGATATAGATATCATTCCGTTGATGTTGTAATGATAGAATTGGGACATTTGGGTATTTATGAGAAGGAAATTATATACGAGAGTTAAATTAAAGGGACGGTTTGGGTTGAGACGTGAGTGTCTACTACGACGTGAGAATAAATTATGGCGCGTATGATGATAAACCGGAATAGTATAAATTGTGATAATTATAAGTTAGTACGAGAATGAGAATAGTACTACGATTAAACTACGGTATTACTAAGATGTGTGTTTACTTAGTATTGGTATATGAATTATGTGTATGACATACCTACCATACTTGCTATCACGGGAGGTTTGCGTTCGCTTAGGGCCCTCTAATCCTTGTGTTGCCCGGATTTAGACTGGTTACCTCGATGAACATAGGTCAGAGAAAGACTTATTGGAATGTTAATAAGTCCGCTGATCGTGGGAGCGTAGGTATGTACGTGACCCATGTGATGTGACTGTGTTCGCCTCCATTATTTGTGATGTTGTTATCTGTGAACTATTCCTGAGAGATTCGGAATATGTAATCCTTATGTACGTGATGTACTGGGATGGATAGCAGAGTATGTATGCACCACAGCTTAGTTCTTGGGGTGCTTGTATTGTATATTTATGATGTGAATAATATACGTGATTCGTATCGAATATTGTATATTTCCGCCCGTTATCCTTATGCATTCTAGCTCTTTTATGGTCCTAAATGCCTATAATTATGCTCATTAACCAGACAACCTTGGATTTTGATATATACATGCTTCGCAGGGGTTATTTGTGCTTTTGTAGGTATTGGAACGCTAAAAGTGAGGATCCGTTGCATTTCGAAGAAGTTTCGTCGCTGGACGCTACTTCAAGGGAATTTTAGTCAATTCACATTTCTTATTCGGCTCATGGAAATTCCACGTATAAGTAGTTCTTTGAGTTAACATCGCATGGCCGCAAACGGCCCGTCATTTGGAGTTCGGACGAAGAAGCTAGGCTCATTTCCTTAATGGACCTTTTCCCCCTCATCATGGACCAAATGCAGCCTGAAAACAGAGTACCGGTCGACCGCGTCCCTGGGACCGATCGACCGCGGTTTCAACTTTTGCCATGGGAAGGAGACAGTATGCTTTGGCTTAAGGGGCCGGTCGACCGCGCCCCTGCGACCGGTTGACCGGTAGTGCCAGATATTTTGTGCTCTTTCCTCTTTCTTTCCTTTTTCCCTTATTTTTTCCCACTTACTATATAAACCCATTTTTTGGTTTTAATTCATATATACTTAGTTAGAATAGATTGTAGAGAGTGGTAGTTAGGGTTTGGGTGGTTTTGGATCGTTCTTCTTCATTTATACTTGGTTTGACACCCCATTTGTTGTGTAAGTTGACTATTCATCATCCTCTCCTTTTAATTTAAGTTGTATTTTCTTTGTTTCCATTGTTGTATTATAATTTACAAGCTTTCTAATTTAGGTTTTCTTTCTTTATTTACATGCTTTGATTTACACGCTTTCTAGTATAGATTTACCGCATTTATTTACCGCTTTCCATTTATCGCGTTTTTAACATGCTTTCTAGGTAATTTAAATTAGGTTGTGTTTGAATTGAACTCACTCGAGTTGACGCGTTGCTTTGCTTTGGTGATGGAGTTTACGGGTCTATTTCGAGTGTGTTGTGCTAGTTATTACGCCTAGGAGATTTGACGGGGCATATCATGTATGTCCCGTGCTTACGACCTTTCGCGCGTAATTTTTGGGATATTTGTTGACGCCAAAATCTTATTAGGCTTTTATGATGATTTAGGGCGTAACAACCCTTGATTTAATTAACTGTCGAAACGAGACGCATTTGTAATAACTCGTCGATCCATGTGACCATTTTATACTAATTAACTCAGGTGAGGGATATTCGACGCAACCTATAGTTTTTACTCGCTTTCATAATCTAGTTTCAACACATTGCCTAGATTAACTTTTCCTTTTAGTTTGTAATCATCTTTTACACTTTTATTTTAGGAGTATTAAATCACTTAAATTCTAACAACTTGTCCCTGTGGATTCTCGATACCCGACTTACCGCTGTGCTTGCCTCGCAAGTGTAGTAGTAATTTAGGTTTTTGTATTGAAGCGGTGAAATGAAAACAACGATTAGCGTCTTGACACGCGCTACTTTTCAGCCTCAATCAATAGGTTTAATTAATAAGAACCTTCATGTTAATGTTGTGAAAATAATTACGATATTGTTTCGAGAAATATAACGAGTTAACTGATAGTGATATATATATATTGCATATTGAGCATCTGAGTTTACGTTAAACCCCTACTTAATTACGAGCGTTATTATGTTAATAGAACCGAGTAATAAGGGTAGGACCTATGACAGTCTAGCTAGATATGATGGCACTTAGCTAGTGGTTTGTGTCATTATAGATGGGTACTTACGTTAGGAGTGCACAGTTAGACGAGAGGTGAGAATATCATGTGAGTGCACGTCCTAACATGTACTTTGCATTTAATGTTTTAAATGTCTTTAAAGCACTTGCAGGTTTTTAAAATATAACTCCAAATTCGGGCTCTGACTCGTTTGCTTTTCAAATCTATTTTTCTTTGTAAAACCATTTTAGGTGCCCAGCCACAAGGACACCAAGCATAGGATACTCATTCAGGTGACGAGCTGTAGCTGTTTGTGGAAGCTACAGGGATTTGCTTGTAGACGCTTCTATCTTTTGGATTCCAGAGTCACTATTTATCAGTTGTAGGGCATGTTGCTCATTTCTATTTAGAGACATCTTTTACATTTCAGTTTTTCAGACTTTGGCATGTATTATTTCAGTATTCAGTTTAGTTGTTTCAGTTGTGGGTTTGTAGTGAGGAGTTTTCCTCCAGACTTTATTTACACTATGTGATGGTTATTCGGTTTACTTCAGTACGGTGAATGGTGTTATTTATTTCTTCACTACACTTGTTGCATGTTAATCTGACTTTAATTAAAATTTGGCAACTTACTTTTTAAATACTAGGTGGTTAGTAATAATAAAATGTTTTCGACAGTGATGCTATTAACCGGACCAACTTGGCATTTTGAATTAATTTAATAAAGGAGTAGCTACCCGGTATTTAATTAGTCGGGGTGTCACAGGTGGTATCAGAGCATCAGGTTCTAGGTTCCTTTAGGATCTGACGGCTTGTTATGTTTCCGCTACGTTTCTTTGATATAGAGCCCTATATTTTAGGACTGTTGTACTCTTTTTGTGTATGCTTCGTTCTTCAGCTATTTTAAGTTTATAAACAGTGAACTTATAAACTTTGTTCTTATTTCAGATGCCTCCACGATGTGCACGACGAGTTCCCTGGGATGCAACGCCCGAACCCCAGCCCGCTCCAGTTCAGGGCATGATGAACGCCGCTGAGGTTGCAGCTATAGTAGCCCAAGCGATAAATGCCGCCATTGTCGTTGTTCAGCAGGCACCACCTCAGGCGCCGGTTGCCGCGCCAGTACAGGTTAATGCATTCCCGTCTGCTTGGGAGCGTGTACGTGACACTTTTCAGAAAGCGCATCCGCCAGAGTTTGCAGGTAGCTCAGATGTGGTAGTCTCGAGCCAATGGAGGAAGGATATACAGAGGCACTTAAGGATGTATGAGTGCACGGATGTTCAGAAGCAGGTGCTAGCTACTTTCAAGCTAGTTGGATCTGCACTACAGTGGTGGGAGTCTATTACCACCATGGAGGAGAGGGATACTCTCACGATTCAGGAGTTCTGGGTGCGGTTTGACCGCAAGTACTTTCCGTCGGCTGTTCATACGGAAATGAGGAGGAAGCTGATGAATCTAAGGTAGGAGGGCAAGACTGTGGCTGAGTATGAGGCCGAGTTCACGAATCTGTTGAACATCGTTCCTGTTGATACCAAAATTAATATGCTGATGTGGACGAATAAGACGAAGACACGTGTCAATCTACGTGGCACAATAGCAGCGAGGAAGATCATTTCTCGACCAACCATGCTTCTTTCCGAGCAACGAGAATACACCGAGGAACTCTATCGCATCGAGGAACTCTAACGCACCGAGGTACTCTAATGTTCCGAGGAACTCTTGATCGACGAGCAACTAAGGCGGTCCGAACTGCATCTCGGCCGTATCATTAATTACCAGACGGACAACTGTTCAACTATTCATTATATTCTTGACGCACACGCCGCATTAAATGTATTACCCTTTCATATGTATATCATTTAATGTATTGGACCTTTCATGTACAGCCTAAAGGCTATAAATACCTTGTATCATCCTCATTCAGAAGGACCGGAATTTCTTCAGAGAACTTGTAATCAAGAATTCCACAAACACTCAGCAATAACATAACAGTGGACGTAGGCTTTATTCCTAGCCGAACCACTTTAAAAATCTCTGTCTTATTTATTTATCTGTGATTGAATAATTAGAGCGATCTAATTTTTTACATCAACAGATTGGCGCCGTCTGTGGGAAGCGACTGTTACTGTCGTTTTTCGCAAAAATCATTCACCATCAATGGCAGATAATCCAGAATCCAGTAATCGAAATGCTGGAAATATTGGAAATCTTCCAAATCCATCTGCATCCCCAGATCTGGCTGGAATTATGACGAATCTGGCTCAAGGACAAACCGCCATGCAAGAATCTATGAGGCAACTCATTCAAACTCTTCAGGGAGGTGCACCTACCTATTCAGGGAAAAGGAGTGATCATAGGCACTCACAATCTAGACGTACCGGGTCATATCGCAATGAGGAGTCTAATGATCCTTCTTATCAACCTGGGCGAACTTCATCGATACGGGCTACGGATACAGATCAACGTATCACTCTTTCTCTGGAGAGAACTAGCGCTTTGGAAAGATTAAGCAGGATGTCTCCTTTCAGTCGGTTAGGACCAAGGAGGAACATGAGTCCACCTAGGGCTCCATCAAGAAGTTTTCGACCACCACCAAGTTTGAGAGAAGGATCTGCACAATCGCGACCAACTACTCGTCGAGATAAATCTCAGGAAGCTACGTCAGATCAATCAGTTGCTCGGACTAAGCGGCCCGAGGAAGGGAATGAAGCATGGAAAGGTTCCATTCAACGGTTGGAGGATAGACTGGGAGAAATGGCTAAGGCAAGGAACCCCTTACAGGGAACTTTTGTTCAAGGAACACCTTTTGTGCAAGCCATTGTGGATTTTCCTACACCGTCAAAATTCAAAGCACCTGTAGTGACCCCCAAGTACGATGGAAAGACAGATCCCGTACTTCATATAGAACAATACCAAGCTGCTGCAGATATCTACGCTGTCCCCGACGAAATGAGATGTAGAGCATTCTCGGGAACTCTTACCGGATCTGCACAGATATGGTACAATAATCTTCCTCGGGGTAAGATTTCAACTTTTGTTCAGTTAGCCGAGTTGTTTATTGGCAATTTTTGTTTTGGAGCAAAGCCGGTAAAGCGAGTAGCACACTTGCTGAGTGTTAGACAAAAATCAGGTGAAAGTACTAGAGATTATATAACTCGTTTCAATAACGAGAAGTTGGAAGTCATAGATTATGAAGAAAAGACAGCAATCACTGCTCTGATGAGTGGTTTGCTGCCTAACAAGCTGTACTACACTTTGGCCAAAGATCCACCTAAAAATATGTCGGATTTGATGGCAAAGGCGGCCAAAATCATGAATGCCAAGGAGGCTATGGCTGCGAAGAAGAATATGGATAAAGAAGTTAAAGTTGAGGTCGACAATTCTAAGAAGAAAGATCAGAAAGGTAATGGTGGTGACAAACATTCCAGGAATAACAGGATGAAGTTGGAAGTCCTAAAGAAGTATGATAATTATACTCCATTGAAAATGGGTATTAATCATGTTTTGGAAGAAATCAGGAATAACGAGGAAATCAAGTGGCCGGAGAAACTGAAGACAAATCCCGACCTGAGGAATAAAGACAAATATTGCGAGTTTCACAAAGATCATGGCCATATGACCAAAAATTGTATAGCCCTTCAGAACGAGATTGAAACACTCATCCGAAGAGGAAAATTATCAAAGTATGTAGATCGCAGAGGTGAAAGGAAGAATGATGATAGAACTAGGGAGAGGTCTAGATCTCCTCGTCGTGCAGAGAATAAAAAGAAGAGGGATCATGAAGAGGATCCAGATGATGACCCCGATCTTCCCAAGAAGCCAAGGAAACCTGAACGAGAGGTATTTTCCATACGTTTTGGGTCATTTGATTGTAATGTTATTACAGGAGGAGATGCAGGAGGAGGAGACCTTACTGCAGAAAGAAAAGCTTATCTCGGAGAGGCTCAAGCTTGTTCATACATTTAGCGAATAAACCTTGCCGAGGATGATCGTCCGAGGAAGGTAAACAAAGAGAAGCTAGTGATTGGTTTTTCAAAAAACGACCTGGCAGGTGTTCTTTACCCTCATGATGATCCTTTGGTGATCAAAATGAGAATGAAGGATGTGGTCATTTCAAGGGTGTTAGTAGACAATGGTAGTTCGGCAGACATCATGTACTATTCATGCTTTGATAGCTTGAATTTAAAATTATCTCAACTGGAACCTTATCACAGACCCCTTCTGGGTTTTGCTGGCGAGAAAGTTTTTCCACTTGGGACGATCAAGTTGGATATACTCATTGGAACTTGGCCTGCTTGTCGAACAGAAAGAATACGCTTCTTTGTGATGGATAAGAATGTGCAGTCCTCCTACAACATCATCATGGGAAGAGTTGGATTGAAAAAGTTCGAAGCAGTTCCATCTACAGTACATCAATGTTTGAAATTCCCAACGAATTTTGGAGTAGGAATTATGAAAGGTGATCAAAAAGTAGCTCGGGAATGCTATTATTCGTCTGCCGAGCAAGAAGAACTTGAAGAATCAAGGAAAAAGACTACTACTTACCAAGTGGAAGAAGGCACATAAATTGAAACTCTTGACCCTAGGGATGAAACTCAACTTGTAAAAGGGCAGGTTGTGGAATCTACAGAAATTATTATCCTAGACGACGAGCATCCTGAACGAGTAACTCAGATAGGATCGTCGTTGGATGTTTCAATAAAACAAGAGTTGATAACTTTCTTGAGAAGTAGGAAGAATACTTTTGCTTGGAGTCATGAAGACATGCCAGGTATAGATCCAAACTTTTTATGTCATGAGCTCAACGTGAATAAGGAGATCAAGCCTGTGAAGCAAAGAAGAAGAGTGTTTAGTCCCGAGAAGAACCAGGCCATACAAGAGGAGGTCGAGAAACTCCAGAGAGCCCAATTCATTGAAGATGTGAAATATCCAGATTGGTTGGCAAATGTAGTGATGGTAAAGAAGAAGAACAACAAATGGAGAATGTGTGTTGATTTTACTGATCTCAACAAGGCATGTCCAAAAGATCATTTTCCATTGCCCAGAATTGATCAACTAGTAGATGCTACATCCGGACACGAGCTACTCAGCTTCATGGATGCTTACTCTGGCTACAACCAGATAAAAATGAAACCTGAAGACAGGGAAAGTACTTCTTTTATTACCCCAAGGGGAACTTATTGTTATAATGTTATGCCTTTTGGTTTAAAAAATGCAGGTGCAACATATCAGCGGTTGATGAACAAGGTTTTTACCGAGCAAATCAGCCGCAATATGGAGGTCTATGTCGATGACATGCTCACCAAAAGCAAGAGAGCTGCAGATTATTTGATTGACTTGAGTCAAACTTTTGATCAACTGGATAAATACCAGATGAAGCTTAACCCGACGAAGTGTACCTTTGGAGTACGAGAAGGAATGTTCCTCGGATACATCGTCAACCAGCGAGGTATTGAGGCAAATCCAGAAAAGATCAAGGCTCTTTTAGGGCTGTGATCCCCGACGACAAGGAAAGAAGTGCAGAGTCTTACCGGACGAGTTGCAGCACTCAACAGATTTGTATCCCGAGCAACTGATAAATGCCTCCCATTCTTCAAAACACTGCGAAAAAGTTTTGAGTGGACTGATGAATGTGAGAAAGCCTTTCAAGATTTGAAGAAGTATTTGGGAGCACCACCATTGTTGTCTAGGCCAATAACTGGAGAAAAGCTGTACTTGTATTTAGCAGTATCAGAAAATGCAGTTAGCTCGGCGTTGATCAGATTGGAGAATGGAATCCAGAAGCCAATCTATTACACAAGCAAGGCTTTCCGAGGTGCGGAAATCAGATACCCAAAGCTGGAAAAATTGGCACTGGCATTAATTGAAGCAAGTAGAAGAATGAGGCCATACTTCCAGGCCCATACCATCATTGTGTATACCGACATGCCGTTAAGACAAGCCCTTCACAAGCCAGAAAAATCAGGAAGATTGATGTACTGGGCAATAGAGCTCGGTGAATACGATATTGTATATGAACCCAGATCATCGTTGAAGGGGCAAGCCGTGGCAGATTTTATAGCAGAGTTCACGTACCCTGATACCCCCGAGGAGCAAAAGATGCTTGTTGACCTACCTGTGGACGATACAGGATCAACAGACACAGATCCAGACCAACCAAGGTTGGTAAAAGGACTTGTGGATGTAGAAAAATCATCATATTCAAACCCCGACCAACTCCGGTTGGTAGAAGGGCGCGAACAAATGATTGACGAGGAACGAAGGATACCCGGGGATGATGAAAGAAAACAGATGATATTTCACCGAGGAACTCTAACAGATAAGAAATTTGAAGACGAGTTACATACATGGAGATTATATGTAGATGGATCATCTTGCACGGCTGGTTGTGGAGAAGGGATTATTTTAAATTCTCCAGATGATATTGACATGGAGTACGCCTTGAGATTCCAATTCAAAGCTTCCAATAATGAGGCTGAATATGAGGCTATGATAGCAGGTTTTCATTTGGCGAAAGTTATGGAGGCACGTCAAGTAATTGTTTTCAGTGATTCTCAGTTAATTGTGAATCAAATGATGGGAATATATGCAGTGAAGGGAGAGTTAATGGTGAAGTACCATGCAAAAGTGATGGAATTATTGAAAGAATTTGATGCTATTCAATTGGTGCGGATACCGAGAATGGAGAATGCTAGAGCAGACGCATTGGCCCGACTAGCGTCAGCTACGCGCACCGAGCTGCGAAGAACAATACCAATTGAAGTACTAGAAAGTCGGAGCATAGAAGAAGATCTGACGGTGAAGATTATTACCCTTGATTTAGGACCATCTTGGATGGATCCTATCAGAGCATACATTGAAGAAGGAGTACTACCGGAGGACAAACTAGCTGCCAAGAAATTGAAGTATAAAGTCGCTCGGTATGTGTTAACTAATGGTGTTTTGTATAGACGAGGAATTATGGAAGGTTTGCAGAGATGTGTGCATCCATCAGAAGTCAAAGAATTGATTGAAGAAATCCATGAAGGATCTTGTGGAGCTCATGTAGCAGGTCGGACTCTACTGCAAAGGGTGATGACACAGGGATACTACTGGCCGACGATGAGAGCTGATTGTATAGCCTATGCTAAGAAGTGTGACAAGTGCCAACGTTTTTCTTCCATCCGAAGAACTCCACAGGCATTGTTGACACCCATAACATCACCTTGGCCATTTGCCATGTGGGGAATTGATCTGGTTGGACCACTGCCGACGACCCGAGGAAGGTTCAAGTATCTCGTCGTGGCAGTAGACTATTTTACTAAGTGGGTAGAAGCTGAACCACTAATTGATATGACGTACGAGAAGGTGTATCAGTTCATATGGAAGAATATCATTTGTCGATATGGTCTCCCCCACGCTTTCATCACAGACCATGGAACGCAATTTGATAATGAAGAATTTTCTGCCTATTGTCATCAGTCGAACGTCTTGAAGTTTCATTCAGCACCAGGCCATCCCCAAAGCAATGGGCAGACTGAAGTGACGAACAGAACATTACTAAATGGGTTGAAGAAGAGGTTAAGTGAGGCTAAAGCAAATTGGATTAATGAGCTACAGTCAGTTTTGTGGGCTTACCGAACAACTCCCCGAGCAGCAACAGGAGAATCACCATATATGCTAGCATTTGGAAGTGAGGCTGTGATACCTGCTGAGTTGGGCCTACCAACACACAGGGTGTTAAACTTCAATTCTCCGATCAGCGATTTGATGAGAAGGCTGGATTTAGATATGCTCGAGGAAGTCAGAGAAGAAGCAGCCATTAGGAATGCTGCTTATCAACAACGAACAGCTCTGTTTTATAACAAAAGGGTAAAGAAATGTGATCTAAAAGAGGGGGATTATGTGCTAAAGAAGGTCATTCAGAAGAAGAATAAACTGGAAGCAAACTGGCATGGACCTTACCGAGTTACAGAGGTTGTTCGACCAGGAACTTACAGAATAGCAACTCTAGAAGGAGAGGAATTTAAGAACGCATGGAATGCTGAACACCTGCGCAAGTATTATCAATGATGTCAAATGTAAAGCATTTCTTTCATTATGAATAAAACGAGGATGTTTCGCCATTTTCTTTCTGGTTAAAAATTTTTCGGGGAATACTAGTGTAATACACTACACAACAAAAGTACTCTAAGGAGCCAACCTCCTTTGGTTAGGAGGACAGCTCTACGGAGCAAAAGTGCTATAAGTAGCCAACCACAGCTCTACGGAGCAAAAGTGCTATAAGTAGCCAACCTCCTTTGGTTAGGAGGACAGCTCTACGGAGCAAAAGTGCTGTAAGTAGCCAGCCTCCTTTGGTTAGGAGGACAGCTCTACGGAGCAAAAGTGCTATAAGTAGCCAACCTCCTTTGGTTAGGAGGACATGCTCTAAGGAGCCAAAAGCTTTAAGGAGCCAAAAACTGTACACCAGCATGATCAACTACGGTTGGTAAGATGAAAATATACTCTCATATTAAAACTTATGTTGGTCGGGAGGTAATATTATTACAATGAGTTCTTTGAAGAACAAAATGTTCAAAAAATACACCAAGTATAGTTGGTCGGGGATAAAAACCCAATAACTGTAGTTGGTCGGCAAGGACAAATTATTGATCTTAGTTGGTCGGATGCATTTTTATAATTGAACCAAGTATAGCTGGTCGGGGATAAAAACCCATCAGTTGTAATTGGTCGACAAACATTATTCACCCACCTTGGTTGGTTGGAAACAATTTGAAAATTTTTACTCGTTACTTTATTGTTAAGTGATCGAGAAACATTACTAGTACTTGTAACTTTTTATTATGTTACTTAATGAATAATATTATTGTTATCTTTTTAACAGATACATATGCACAAATATAAAGGTGTTTGATAAGCACAAGACTAACAAAATTGGCAAACAGAAAATGAAAATCTTTTCATTTATCTAGAATAAATTACAAGTTACAAGAATGCACTAAATTGTTACATGGATATTACTATTCTATTGGTTTTTTGCCCTGTGCTTTAGAAACAGGTTCCTCGCCGGCAGGAGGGTCTTCTAGGCAAAGGGGAGAATTGATGAAATTAACATCTCTGAGCATTCTGAGATTCATAACAGAAGGTGTATCCAAAAGATGCTCAGGACGAGATAATTCAACTTGGGAGTGAAGGCTATAATCACCAAGGTATTTTGAAATTAGGCTGCGAGGAATGGAACGAGCTGGGATCCATGCCATATCCAATTTGAAAGGTGGTACAGGCAGGTCTAATAATGATGGAGCATGATAGTCCCATAAAAAATGCCCTTGCTCCAACTTTAGCACACCCAATGCATTTAACCATCCTTGCTTGTAACCTTCATTGTTAGCATGTTCGATACGAGCATCCAGGTGAACAAGGGCTTCATTGTATCCTGCCATCCAGAATTCCCTTGGCTGTTTATGGAATTGGAAGGTTAATCTATCCAGTTGTTCATGAAGGCTTTTGGCAAATAGATCTTTATTATGCAAGGCAGATTTCGTCGATGCCAGCTGATCTTCCAGAGACAGATTTTTATTGGACATTTCAGTCAGAGCACGGTCTTTTACTTTCAACTGGAATGCTTGAGTTTCCAGAGTAGACTGAGTGCGAGCCTCTTCGACATTTTGGCTGAGGATTCTTCCTCGCCCCCGAGAACCTCTTCCTCTTCCCCGAGTAGTTCCAGAAATGGCAGATCTTCTCAAGCCCTCCAGCTCTTGCCTCAGTTTGGCATTTTCGACCTCTAAGAACGAGAAGCCTTCATCAGTAGCTGGTATTAATGCAGTAGAAGATGAAGCAGCAGATTCATATTGAGCCAATTTTTTCTGCAAATTATTATTTTCTTGTTCCAGGATCTCGGCAATTTGTCTGCAGGCTTCAACTTCACCTTTTAGGGTCCTTTCCCTAATATCATATGCAGCAATGATCTTCTTATGGCCTGTTTCAGAATAAAGTTGTTGGTATCTATTTTCATAATCTTTGTGTAACAAAGCCATTGATTCATTGTGCTGACCTTGAAGTTCCTCTATGGAACCATGAAGTTCCTCGATCAGATCATAATACGCCACATTATTGGCCACAGCTCGGTCGAGTAAATCTTTCAAATATTGATAAGCCTCAATGGCCTGTTCTGAAGCACCATGACCAAGGATATCAGCAATTTCTGATGTACTGAGGTCTGTATGACCAGCCTTGTAGTATTGATGACATTGCTGCATCAACTCAGTATCATGTGAAGAGATCAATTCCATTCTAGCAACAAACTAAAGATGAGAAAAAGACAACAATCAACAAAAACAAGTTATCAACAACAGAGGTAGGCAAAGATATACTTTATTAGATCATCAATAAGTTACATCGTTCGATTACAAGGAAATATAGAAATGGTACCGAACAACTTCACACCTTTTCCTTGTCTCCCAAGACTTTCTCGGGAGGCTGGGACGAGGAGCTCGGTTGCTCGGTGGCCACTACAGCTTGATCGGTAGGAATCCTCTCGGGAGGAGGAGGCATAGAAGAAACGTCCTCGGTAGCAGATGGTTGAGAGGCAGAAACTTGATCGCCCATAGCCATAGAAGACTCGTCTGAGGCAGGTTCATCCTCTTCTTCTTCCACAATTGGTGGAGGAGGACCAGGGAGATGCCGCTGGAATAACTCAGAATCATCTTGGACTTTTAGCTCTTGCAGAGCAGCTACCCAACCATCATGGAAGTATTTCAACTCCCCATATTGAACTTGGGACGTCATTGCAGCTATCCCTCTCTCCCATCCTTTCTCCCAACCAACGCTGAAATGTTTCTTGATTGCAACTTTTCTCCTCGACTTCTCCGAGGAGAGCTTCACCTCCAGTTCCTCTTTCTTAACCTTAATATCTCGCAGAGTAGATATTTCTTCTTCTGCCTTCTTCAATTTATCATCAGATTCCTGACGTTTAACCTCCAAATCTTTAATTTTCTCCTCCAAATTCTTGGAGGTTTCAGCCATCTTCATCTTATCAGCCACAGCCAATTTTTTCTCCCAAACAGTTTTCTCCTCGATGTACTGTTGGCGAGATTCCTTCACAGATTGGGTTAAACCCAACAAAGCATCATCAACATCGGACGAGGAAGTGGAAGCTTTAATAACTTGATCTTTCTTCACGATGGTATTGAAGCAGTTCACCAGCTGAAAGATAAAAAAAAAAAACAATAGAATCAATACAAATACAAGAATTCAAGAAAAAGAAAGAAAGACCAAAGGTATGAGAAATTTACTGAAGAAAGATGGCGAGCAGCTAGGGATGTCAGTGTATCCCTAGGATTTTTTTCATCAACCCCGAGAACCTCGGGTATAACTGAGCTTGTTGAAGAACTCGGAAGAATAATTTTTGAAACACTACTACCACCAGCGGGTAGAGAAGATGTAGTCCCAGCAAGATTAACTGAGGATGATTTCCTAAATCTCTTCAAAGGACGGTCAGCAGCATCAACCAAGGAAGAAGTCTTGGTCGGAGAAATGGCAATTACATCAGCAGGAGCATCATTCTTACTCGGAGCCACTGGGGGCTTCTCGGCAACTTTGGAGGAACCAGCATCTACTTTTTTAGTCCCCTCTGGGACATTAATTTTGCCTTTCTGGGCTCCAACAGCAGAAGAAGTGTCACCAAATAGAGCAGGAGGAGCTCTTTTCTTGCCCATTCTCTGAGATAGGGGGATATGAGAATCTGAAGATGAACTTTCTGGTGTTGAATCTGGTTCAACAGGGCGAGCAGTATAAGAGGTTGTGTAACTCTTATACTGTAGTAAATATGAAGCAGATCTAATATGCTCGTCAGCAATGGTCTTATGCAAATTCCAGATAAGTTTCAAATGCTTGATATTCACTTCTGACTCTTTTGGAGTTTTTCTTTTGCTATCAACTGCAAATAAATACATAATGGAATATCAGTCATACATTTTGTCAAACATGATGAAAGCATAATTTCATAAGTAAAATAAAATGAAAAATAAACCTATCCCATTGCCGTATGGGGGGCATCTGGAACCATTGTATACTTCATTCCCAGATAAAGGCGCATGTTGCCAATTTTTTATGACCAACCCATGCTCAAAATAATCCCTATTTGAGTCAGGGAGATTAACTACAAGAGCCCTATTCAAATACCTAGTTTTTAGATAATAAATATTATCTAGAACAACCCATTTATAACAAAACATAATTTCGGGGATCCCAATACGAGTCCCATGAGTTATATTTAATTTATGCACCCCGTTAATTATTCTCCATGAATTGGGGGCTATTTTTGCAGGAACAAGATCAAAATATTGACAAAACTCAAGACATAATGGGTTTGGTGGAAAGGAAAAACCGCATTCAGCAACAAAAAGACTGGGGAACCAATGTCCCTCAGCCAATCGAAAGTAATCTAAAGGCTCAGAAAGAACCTCTAGAGTTACCCATGAAGGAATGGAAAAATCAGAACGGAATTTCTCAACAGACTCCACAATATAAACCATATTGAATAAAAGATATACAGAAGAAAGAAAGAAGATCTTACAGAAAGAAAGGAGATGTGTTGACAACGAACGGAAACAAGGATGAACGCACAAGAGAAGAAGAGAAGAGAAAGCTTGAATGCAGAAAATGGAAAACGTAGACGACGGTATGGTTACCAAAGAAGTTTAAATACTTTGCATTGGGAAGCGGCGAAAGAAATGATTACCAAAAAGAAACTACTGAACTTCCGGCGGCTAAAAGGACAAAAATTGCACGAAGATCGAAGCGCTTATAAAAAAGGCGGAAACTGCGAAATAAGAAGGAAATTTGAATACAATGTTCCTGAAACCCGGGAAGGACATTTAATATTGCCATATACCGAGAAATAATGTTCCATACTCTTCAAAGTTCAAAATATGAAACATTGGGGGCTTCTGTTGATACCAAAATTAATATGCTGATGTGGACGAATAAGACGAAGACACGTGTCAATCTACGTGGCACAATAGCAGCGAGGAAGATCATTTCTCGACCAACCATGCTTCTTTCCGAGCAACGAGAATACACCAAGGAACTCTATCACATCGAGGAACTCTAACGCACCGAGGTACTCTAATGTTCTGAGGAACTCTTGATCGACGAGCAACTAAGGCGGTCCAAACTGCATCTCGGCCGTATCATTAATTACCAGACGGACAACTGTTCAACCATTCATTATATTCTTGACGCACACGCCGCATTAAATGTATTACCCTTTCATATGTATATCATTTAATGTATTGGACCTTTCATGTACAGCCTAAAGGCTATAAATACCTTGTATCATCCTCATTCAGAAGGACCGGAATTTCTTGAGAGAACTTGTAATCAAGAATTCCACAAACACTCAGCAATAACATAACAGTGGACGTAGGCTTTATTCCTAGCCGAACCACTTTAAAAATCTCTGTCTTATTTATTTATCTGTGATTGAATAATTAGAGTGATCTAATTTTTTACATCAACAGTTCCAGACGAGATACCAATGGAGAAGAAGAAAATTGAGAAGTTCACGAACGGGTTGAATTGGAGGATCCGTCAGCATCTGCTAGGGAACCTATCGTTGGCCACCTATTCTGATGTGGTTAACGCTGCATTGTTACACTGCCAGGACCACCATTTTCATATGGCCGAGGGCAAGAGATCGGGGGAGTCTAGCCATCAGGGCAGGACTGGAGGACATGGTGCCAGCGGGGCACAATCTGGTTAGGGGCAGAGACAAAATGGAGAGGGCTCCCAGCATGGGGATAACAAGAGGTTCCGGTCAGGGAACTACAGGCAGGGACAGGGAGGTTTCCGTCAGGGCCATCAGGGTCCAAACGGCCATCAGGGCCAACAGGGGAAGAATGGGCAGCAGTTTCACCAGGGCCAGCAGGGCCAAGGGAGGAATGGTAACGGCCACCAGGGCCGGGGACAGCAGGGACAGAGAGGAGGGAACTTCCCAAGGAAGTGATTTGTTTGTGGCAAGACTGGCCATAAGCGACAGGATTGTCCTGATAGGGGCAGGGCCCCACAGCAGCAGCAGCAGGGTGCTCGCCAGGAGCCACAGAGGCCTATGTTTCCCGCCGCTCTTCCCGCACCGCCACAGATGGAAGCATTGCAACCCATTCCAGCAGTCCCAGTTCAGCAGGGGCAGCTACAGTATGGACGTGTCTACAACGTCCACCAAGCTGCAGTTCCACAGGCACCGCCCGCGATTGAGGGTACATTTCCTATCCATGACACTATGGGTTGGGTATTATTTGATACGGGTTCTACACACTGTTTTATAGCTACACACTTCACGAAAGCTTTAGGATTGTTAGCCACGGCAGAGAGCACAGTGACGTGTGTCGACTCACCATTGGGGAGTGGGTCACTTATTTTCTTTATATGCCGGGGAGTGGGGGTAGAGATTGGTGGTTTGGTATTACCTGCAGACATGTTAGTGTTAGATATGCATGTTCACGATATGATTATTGGGATGGATTGGCTCGTAGCTTATAGGGCCATGATTGATTGCTTCACCGGGAGCATTGTTTTTGCCATTCTGGGGCAAGAGATGTTTGTAGTGGCGATGCCTCGCCCAGAGGGAGGATCGACCGCTCATCTGTATTACATTGAGGAGGATACCTCTAAGGAGGTAGTGATTCCTTTAGATTCTATCCCAGTAGTCAGGGAGTATTCAGATGTGTTTCAGGAGATACCAGGCTTACCCCCCAGTCGAGAGATAGACTTTGTCATAGATTTGCTACCGTGTACAAGACCTATAGCACGCGCACCGTACCGTATGGCTCCAGCTGAGATGAGGGAGTTACGGGATCAGATAGAGCAGCTGTTAAGTCAGGACTTTATTCGCAGGAGTACCTCACCTTGGGGCGCTCCAGTTTTGTTTGTGAAGAAGAGGGACGGTTCACTGAGATTGTGTGTGGACTACCGAGAGTTGAATAAGGTCACGATACGGAATAAGTATCCGTTGCCTCGAATCGATGACTTATTCGACCAGTTGAGAGGAGCTTCTTTCTTCTCGAAGATTGACTTGAGATCGGGATACCATCAGTTACGTATCAGGGAGGAGGATGTCTCGAAGACCGCGTTCTTGTCGAGATATGGTTCTTACGAGTTTCGGGTTATGCCTTTCGGTTTGACCAACGCTCCAGCTGTGTTTATAGACTTGATGAACAGAGTGTTCAGGGATTTCCTAGACCAGTTTGTCATTGTCTTCATTGATGATATTCTGGTTTACTCCCAGACAGAGGAGGAGCACGCCGAGCATTTGAGGCAGGTTTTGCAGACACTTCGTCAGAACGAGTTGTATGCAAAATATGAGAAGTGCGGGTTTTGGCTGAAGGAAGTCCGGTTTTTGGGACACATTATTTCCGACCAGGGAATATCTGTTGATCCGGGGAAAGTATCAGCGGTGAGGGAGTGGGGACAGCCCACGACACCAACGGAGATTCGTAGTTTCTTGGGTCTAGCAGGATACTACAGGAGGTTTATTCGGGGTTTCTCAGAGATAGCAGGTCCTTTGACACATCTGACTCATAAGGGTGTGCCATTTATTTGGAGTGATGTATGTCAGTTGGCATTCGATGAATTAAAGGACAAATTGACCTCAGCGCCTGTGTTAGCATTTCCGAGACCGGGAGTTGAGTATTTGGTTTACACCGATGCGTCTTTGCAAGAACTGGGAGGTGTCTTGCAGCAGGAGAGACATGCCATAGCTTATGCTTCCCGTAAGCTTAAGCCTCATGAGAAGAATTACCCCACGCATGATTTGGAGTTGGCGGCAGTGGTATTTGCCCTACGGATTTGGAGGCACTATCTTTTGGGGGAGAAGTTCCAACTGTTCACGGACCACAAGTCACTACAGTACCTGTTCACGCAGAAAGAGTTGAATATGTGGCAGCGTAGGTGGCTTGAGTTTGTGAAAGACTACCAGTTCGACATCCAGTATCACCCGGGTAAGGCTAACGTGGTAGCAGACGCGTTGAGCCGTAGACCAGTAGATGAGGTGGCAGAGGTGTGGAAGGCAAAGTGGAATTAATTGGGACACTAGGATGCAGTGGCCCGATCTTTCATGTTTGTGATGACCGTTACACCGCAGATTGTCACGAAGGTAGTACGGGCACAGGCTAATGACTCGTTATGTCAGGAGCAGATAGTTCGATTACTAGCAGAGGGAGCCGAATACTATACCGTTAGCTCAGACGGGGGATTACGCTTCAATGGGAGATTGGTAGTTCCGGAAGGAGAGGAATTGCGACACGATGTTATGGCAGAGTCGCACGGCTCACGGTTCGCGGTACATCCCGGAGGGGACAAAATGTACCAGGACATGAGACGGCAGTATTGGTGGAGCGGTATGAAGAGAGATATCGCTGAGTTTGTTTCGAAATGCGCCACTTGTCAGCTTGTAAAAGTGGATCATCAGAGACCGGCAGGATTGCTACAGCCATTGGAGGTCCCGGTGTGGATGTGGGAGAGCATATCCATGGACTTAATCACGGGGTTGCATACGTCGCAGAGGGGTCACGACTCCGTTTGGGTAATTGTGGACAGGTTGTCCAAGGTCGCTCACTTTTTACCCGTAAGGACTGACTATACTACGGGACAGTATTCCCAGCTCTTCATTTCAGAGATTGTGAGACTTCACGGTGTGCCCCTAAATATCGTGTCTGACAGAGACAAGATATTTGTTTCGCGGTTTTGGGAAAGTTTCCAGGAGGCAATGGGCACGGAATTGCGGTTGAGTACAGCTTATCATCCGCAGACTGATGGGCAGACTGAGCGCACAAATCAGATGTTGGAGGACATGCTACGCATGTGCATTATTGATTTTGGGGTGGATGGGAGCAGTACCTTCCACTGGTAGAGTTTGCTTACAACAACTCCTATCAATTCACTATTGGCATGGCTCCGTTTGAGGCATTGTACGGTAGGCCTTGTCGTTCCCCAGCATGTTGGTTAGAGGTGGGGGATAACAAACTGCTTGGACCGGAAGTGATTCAGGATACTTCGTCAAGGATTGAGTTGATTCGGAGTCGCATTCGGGAAGCTCAAGACAGGCAAAAGAGTTATGCTGATGCAAAGAGATTTTTCAGGGAGTTCCAAGTAGGGGACCAGGTTTTGCTCAGGGTATCTCCTATGAAGGGGATTATGCGTTTTTGGAAGAAAGGGAAGTTGGCACCAAGGTATGTGGGGTCGTTTCCTATTATTGAGCGAATCGGACCAGTTGCGTATAGACTTGGGTTACCGAAACATTTGCATCGGATTCACGATGTGTTCCATATTTCCTCACTAAGGAAATACCTTAGAGATAATTTGGCTCATTCTCACATTGCTGTGGAGGACATCGATCTCCAGCCGGATAGCTCCTACGAGGAGGGGCCGATTGCTATTTTGGAACGACGCGAGTGGAAACTGCGGTCAAAGGTAGTTCCGTTAGTGCGTGTTCAGTGGCGACATCACAATGTCGAGGAGTCCACATGGGAGCGCGAGGATAAGATGCGCGATCGTTATCCATAGTTATTTTTAGCAGGTACTTTCTAGTTTCGAATTTCGGGACGAAATTCAGTTATTAGGTGGAAGTATGTAATACCCCGTACTTTTGGCTATATTTATTTTTGGGATTAATTAATTAAATGCGTATTAATTGGAAATTAATCCGGGTTATAAATACTAACGAGATGCGAGTTGGTATTTGATTATGTGCATATGTGATTTTATATGAATTTGGAATTATGAAATTTGTCGTGAGATTTATATACGGCATTTTAGAAATTTTGTTGAGACGCGTGGGACCGCCGCGTCACGGTGTAATATTTTGATTATAAAAAGTGAATTTAAAATCTATAAACTGTATGGTCGTTTTGAGTGCGCCAACGCGTCCGGAAGGGTCAAGATAGTCAGAAAACACTAGCCGGGGGTATAGTTTGGGTCCCGGGGTATTTTTAGGCCATACCGGCAACTTAAAGGGTATTTTGGTAATTTTACATTTTGAGGAATTAAAAGTGACGAAAATTGGGAGTTTTAATCTGATGTGGATTTAACCCACTAAACCCACTAACCAACCCATATTAACCCATTAAGCTACGGAGGCTATCTTTAGGTTTACAAATTTTCCCAAAGAAAACCCTAGCCACCTTAAGCCACCATTGGAGGAGAAGCCTGGAGAGAGGGAATTCTGCAGAAATCTTCACCAAACCAACACCAAAATCAGAAATCCAATCAAAGCAAGTGTTTTAATCATATTTAAATTCGTAGAATGTTTCTTCCATGTTAGAAAATTGATGAATTACAACTGTTCTTGAAAGATAATGAAAACCCATGTAGTTTGGAGCTTAGAACTTGAAAATATTGAGGAGAATTGCATGTAGAATGATAGGTAGATAATTATTCTCATGATATCTGTGATAGGAAGGAATTAAAACGGATTTATAGTGAGTTATTTCATGATTCAAAAGTTAGGGTTCATGTTCTTGAAATAATTGGGGAAAAAGTGTAGAGATTTATATTTTGATTGATGTTAAAGAGATTTAATCCTTGAAAACATGTTAGGAGTTGACTTGAATATGTTTAGGATGAATTAGAGACTCTAAAACGTTGTTGGGATGAACTTTGGACGAGATTAAGAGTGATAAAATGGATAAAAACGAGATGGGGAAAATTCGGGGCCGAAACTGGTCCCTCGTTAGAAGACCTTCCCAGGTCGTTCGAACGAACTCGTTCGAACGAGCTTCTAACGAGTTGACCAGTCGCTGCTAACGAAAAGGGATTTCGTTCGATACTTCGTTCGAACAAGATCTCTTTAGAAGGGACAGTTCGTTCGAACGAACTGGATCTCGTTCGAACATCCTCGTTCGAACGAGACTTCTAACGAGTTGACAGAGGAATCTCGTTCGAACAGTCTCGTTCGAACGAGACTTCTAACGAGTTGACAGTTTGGTCCTTTTTGGACTGTTTTGATTTTTGGAGTCCCGTAAACTTGTTCGAGGATATAGATATCATGCCGTTGATGTTGTAATGATAGAATTGGGACATTTGGGTATTTATGAGAAGGAAATTATATACGAGAGTTAAATTAAAGGGACGGTTTGGGTTGAGACGTGAGTGTCTACTACGACGTGAGAATAAATTATGGCGCGTATGATGATAAACCGGAATAGTATAAATTGTGATAATTATAAGTTAGTACGAGAATGAGAATAGTACTACGATTAAACTACGGTATTACTAAGACGTGTGTTTACTTAGTATTGGTATATGAATTGTGTGTATGACATACCTACCATACTTGCTATCACGGGAGGTTTGCGTTCGCTTAGGGCCCTCTAATCCTTGTGTTGCCCGGATTTAGACTGGTTACCTCGATGAACATAGGTCAGAGAAAGACTTATTGGGATGTTAATAAGTCCGCTGATCGTGGGAGCGTAGGTATGTACGTGACCCATGTGATGTGATTGTGTTCGCCTCCATTATTTGTGATGTTGTTATCTGTGAACTATTCCTGAGAGATTCGGAATATGTAATCCTTATGTACGTGATGTACCGGGATGGATAGCAGAGTATGTGTGCACCACAGCTTAGTTCTCGGGTGCTTGTATTGTATATTTATGATGTGAATAATATACGTTTAATTAATAAGAACCTCCATGTTAATGTTGTGAAAATAATTACGGTATTGTTTCGAGAAATATAACGAGTTAACTGATAGTGATATATATATTGCATATTGAGCATCTGAGTTTACGTTAAACCCCTACTTAATTACGAGCGTTATTATGTTAATAGAACCGAGTAATAAGGGTAGGACCTATGACAGTCTAGCTAGATATGATGGCACTTAGCTAGTGGTTTGTGTCGTTATAGATGGGTACTTACGTTAGGAGTGCACAGTTAGACGAGAGGTGAGAATATCATGTGAGTGAACGTCCTAACATGTACTTTGCATTTAATGTTGTAAATGTCTTTAAAGCACTTGCAGGTTTTTAAAATATAACTCCACATTCGGGCTCTGACCCGTTTGCTTTTCAAATCTATTTTTCTTTGTAAAACCATTTTAGGTGCCCAGCCACAAGGACTTCAAGCATAGGATACTCATTCAGGTGACGAGCTGTAGCTGTTTGTGGAAGCTACAGGGATTTGCTTGTAGACGCTTCTATCTTTTGGATTCCAGAGTCACTATTTATCAGTTGTAGGGCATGTTGCCCATTTCTATTTAGAGACATCTTTTACATTTCAGTTTTTCAGACTTTGGCATGTATTATTTCAGTATTCAGTTTAGTTGTTTCAGTTGTGGGTTTGTAGTGAGGAGTTTTCCTCCAGACTTTATTTACACTATGTGATGGTTATTCGTTTTACTTCAGTAAGGTGAATGGTGTTATTTATTTCTTCACTACACTTGTTGCATGTTAATCAGACTTTAATTAAAATTTGGCAACTTACTTTTTAAATACTATGTGGTTAGTAATAATAAAATGTTTTCGACAGTGATGCTATTAACTGGACCAACTTGGCATTTTGAATTAATTTAATAAAGGAGTAGCTACCCGGTATTTAATTAGTCGGGGTGTCACAGTAGTAAGGATTATAAGTCATTTGGGGTTGTTAATATGAAGGTTTGATTGATCAAAAATGGTTAAACCCGTAGTAGAAGTAAGCAGAAAACTGGGTTGTTATCTGGGCGATCGATCGATCGACCCCCTGCCTTCGATCGATCGACCTCCCCAGAATCCTTGAAGTTGTTTATTTTTAATGTTGATTCTTATCCCAAACCTTTTGTAGATCTTTGGTGATTATTAATTGGATATTATGGGACTTAGAAAAGATCAGTAGGCCCTAGATAAGATTCGAATTAATTTGATTGGGATTTAATTGATTAGAATGATGATAATTATATTGAAAGGTATTTCGGTTGCTAGATTCATATGTTGGATTCTAATTGGTATGCATAAGGATTAAGGATAGTTCCAGTAGGGGAGATTTAATATAACACCTGGGTAGCCTTAGGGTTACAATTTGAACATCAAGGTGTGAGTTTAAGCTCATTATTGATTGCGCAAGGACTGAGTGTTATACAAGCACTTAGTGGTATGGCTCCTAGTTAGAGATGGGAGTTCAGGCCACATTTGGTTGAAAAAGGGGATGAGGTTATCCCGGTCGCGTATTTGAAGTTTACGGAACTCCTCGATTGAAAAAGTTAAGTAGTAGTGTAGTGGAGGGGTTCCTTGTTTGGATTTCTCTTTGCGAGACGATCCGCGCATGAACCTTAACGACGTCGGGAGTGGAGAGATATTATAGGATGCAAGGATGTTGGTTTTGTTGATAAGTCATATAGTGTGAATGAAACACTATAGACTATTAACAATGTGATGATGGTATTCAATCCTAGTTGATAGAATATGTGTTTATAAGAGATTCGAAACAATTGGTTTTAACCCTAAATAAAGGGAGAGTTTAATTCGTAGTAATTCGGGAGATAAGATGAGATGGACCAGTAGGCTATTAATGATTTCTCACTGAATATACTATTGAGGAAAACCTATTTGAACCTTGAGTAACGAGTGAGGCTCTAGGATAATTTAATTAAAGAAGTAAAGTCATAATATTTTAAAACGTAGGATTTGAGAGATATAATGCTACGTATGGGAATTATCTTAGGGTAATGTGAGTACCTTGTTGATATTATATTATAGGTATGATAATGCCTATTTGATTGATTGATAATTTATGTGTATGACATACCTAGCTTACTTGCTATCGATGTGGAGGTTTGCGCGTGAGGGTAGTCATATCCTGATGAATCCATGGGATCTTTGATTTGTCGCTCGAGAACATAGGTCTATGAAAGACTTATCGGGGAGTTAATAAGTCCACTGAGTGTGGGTACGTAGGTATGTGCGTGAACCATGGATACGAGAACTATGTTCACCTCCAATTTATGTGTTGTTGTTTGTGGTTCGAGGAATCCTTACCGAACCTTTAGTCCCCTATTCGGTGACTAACGATATTGGGACATGATAGTAGAGTAATGCATGCACCGCCGCTGTGTCTCAGGGTGTCGTATTATATATGTGTATATATATATATATATATATATATATATATATATATATATATAATGAATTAAATGAATGAATGGATATATATTTGTGGTTAAATCATCTACTGTGTGATAATTGTAGATAACATTGAACTGAGAAAAACAATTGAAATAAATTATTGAATATTTATCGAAAATCTTAATGCATATTAATGAGAAACGAATCATGTTAATGAGAAATGTATAGGAATGATTATATGATGTATGGTATGGGACATACGGGGGTATGATATGGGAATGGAATAATATTATGGAATCGGTGAAGAGGAACCATTAACTAGGAGGTTAATAGGAAACATTAAGTGTGCACTCTAGTTGAGAGGTGAGAATAGCATGTGAGAGAGGGATGCTAACATGTACATAATAAATTCTTTATTGCACTTATTAAATACTTGTTGTTTTCAAAATCATTTTTCCATTGGGCTCTGACTCGTTTCCTTGCACATTCTCTTTTCTATTGTACCTTCTATATCAGGTGTCCAGCAATAGGGACGACAACCTTAGCGAATTATGATGAGCTATGGAATATTGCTTAGATGCTAATCTTCATTTGATTCATAGTGTTCTTTTATGTAGGGCATGTCGCCCAAAGGAACTTAATTTTCTCTTTTCTATCTGAGTCAAAATTACAGTCTTGTAATCGTGTCTTTTTAATACATTAACTATTGTTGGGATTACTGTATTGGATTATTATTTGGGAATGTTTATTCCAATTACATTTAAATTCTTTTGTGTTATATGTTCAGTTGTTAGTGTTGTAGAATAAAATGTGTAGTGTTATTATTAAACTAAAAATGGATTTTGTTGAAATTAAAATTTGGAAAGTTTTTAACACCAGCTTAATTGGGTATTAGGTGAGTTGTATATGTTTTCGACAGTGATGCTAAAAATGAGCCAACTGTATATTTTTTTTTAATTTGGTATGGGACTGACCACCAGATTTTTAATTAGGCGGGGTGTTACAGGTGGTAACAGAGCATCAGGTTCTAGTGTCCTTTAGGGTCTGTACGGATTACTTTGTTTTCAGCTTAGTGTTCTTTAATGTAGAGCCCTATGTTTAGGATTGTTTATTTCTTTGGTAAGATTCCGTATATATTAGTGAATCTTATTTGCGTTTGGATGGTTTCGTACATGAAGTATGACAGATGAGGGACATTGGATGGATAGCGGAGATCGTAAATAGGAGGTTATGAAGTATGTTCGAGTATGATGACTGTAGTCGAGGTCACCCCTATTATGAAAAATTAAGGAGAGACATTAGTAGAAGTTCTTGAAATGCGGGAATTATGTGTGTTACCTAACGAAGGCAATATATTCAAAGGATTGGGCATATAGTGGAGTGTGGTTAACTAGAACTGAAAATTTGGGGTGAAATTTTTCTTTACTCATCGGAACAAAGTTATAATAGTGGGAGTCAATAACCATCACCCGCGAATGAGGGTATGTTTTCTATTTAAGGGTTATGAGGCACATACTGATTTTTGTAGAGATTAATATTGTATGGGCAAAAGGTTACTAAACTTAGCCAATAGCACTGTTATTTACCTAGACTCACCGAGGGGTGTGGGATACTTATATTTTCATATCCTCATGTGGGTTTGATTTTTATCGCGGAATTACTTACTTTGGGCATGTCCGATCATGATGTGACTATCGGCGTGGGTTGACTTGTGGTATTTGAGAACGTGTGTACAACTATAGATAGCATCTTGTCTTTTATAAGATAGTAGATGAGTAGACTTTATTTGAAATCGATAAAAACTGTAAAAAGGTTATAAACTATTGACTAAGGACCTGAGGAGTTTCGATGACCGACTACTTTAGGTAATAGTGTATCGGGGGGATTCCTTGTTTGGATTTCGCTTGCGATACACCCCACGCATGAAACTAATAACTCTTGGGAGTCAAAATAAGTTAGGTCTTTACGATATGAGTTTATAACCTATGCGATAAATATTATAATGGAAGTTGTACAATAGGGTGTATGGGCGCCCTGGATGATTGGATTGTAGTAGTTTTCATAATTGTGAAAGAGTAAGTAGTTGTGATTTGAGGATTTATTTGTTTAATAATTGAGGATCATTTGTTTGTCCAAACTTTGTCACGAATATGGTATAGGGAAGATTGCGTAAAGTTTAAATTCGATTCAGTTGAAACTATATGGTGAGGCTCGGCGTATAACATCAATGGGGATTTTTGATAATGTATTGTATGGGCAGTACAACATAGATTACTTGCGATGTGAGATTTATACTCAGAGTTGACCTTACCAGTACGATTTATCTTTTCGAATTTCGGGACGAAATTCTGTTATAAGGGGGAAGTATGTAATACCCGGTGATTTTAATGACTTTTAAAATGGGTTATATTTTAAATTAATGGATTAATTGGATTTTACTATAAATAATTCATTTGTGTTTTATCCGTATTGTGAATATTAAAATGAATGATTCTGAATATTACTTAAAGATATTTAGGTAATATATGAATGTTATGTTATTGATATTGCTGTGAGTTGTTAATTCAGTAATTTGAATTTTTAGTCGGACGCGGTATGGGACGTGTCGGGACGAATTTATTAAATAAAAAAAAGAAATTTATTTTCTATCGACCTTATAGGTCATTTCGAATACGTTGTTGCGTCTGAAAGGTTTGAAATAGTCAGAAAAGTTTATTTGGATGTTGGATTTGGGTCTCGGGTCATTTGAAAATGAAAAGACAACCGAAAAGGGCATTTTGGTCATTTTTACAAGGGGGGTGAATAGTGATTTTGGATTTTGTCCTATTATATGTATTTGGAGATTAAGTGTATGTGGGTTATTCATCTCCTCTACACTAAATAGAGAAGTCATCTTCCTAGAGAGAGTGAAAGGTTGCTTGGGAAGAGAAAAGCTTACATGGAAAAGAGAAGAACAAAGACCAAAGGTCACCACCACCAATCACCATTGGAAGTTGACCGGAGAAAGGAGAACCACCTGTGATATACTACACCAAAGGATCATACCTTCATTATGGGCAAGGGTTTGATAATGGCAATCTAAGTTTGTATATTGTCCATGTTAGAATAGTTGTAAAAAGATGAGATTTTTCATGTTTGGAAGATTAAAAGATAAAGTTGTTAATGGATTTCTAGGTAATGGAGATACATAGGAATCAAACTCATGTTGTAGGTAGATAGTAATTCACGAAATAATCACAAATATGTTGAGGAAATTATGAGAATCATTGGTGTGTTCTTGAAGATATCATGTATATTATTTTCTAGAAAAATAGGATAAATATACGCTTTTAATTCAAACTCTTGATGATTCTAGGATGTTTAGATCATTAGAAATCATTTGTATATGTTGATATATCATGTAGTAAGGATTATAAGTCATTTGGGTTGTTAATATGAAGATTTGATTGATCAAAAATGGTTAAACCCGTAGTAGAAGTAATGCAGAAAACTGGGTTGTTATCTGGGCGATCGATCGATCGACCCCCTGCCTTCGATCGATCGACCTTTCTAGAATCCTTGAAGTTGTTTCTTTTTAATGTTAATTCTTATCCCAAACCTTTTGTAGATCTTTGATGATTATTAATTGGATATTATGGGACTTAGAAAAGATCAGTAGGCCCTAGATAAGATTCGAATTAATTCTATTGGGATTTAATTGACTAGAATAATGATAATTATATTGAAAGGTATTTCGGTTTCTAGATTCATGTGTTGGATTCTAATTGGTATGCATGAGGATTAAGGATATGTACAGTAAGGGAGATTTAATATAACACCTGGGTAGCCTTAGGGTTACAATTTGAACATCAAGGTGTGAGCTTAAGCTCATTATTGATTGCGCAAGGACTGAGTGTAATACAAGCGCTTAGTGGTATGGCTCCTGGTTAGAGATGGGAGTTCAGACCACATTTGTTTGAAAGAGGGGATGAGGTTATCCCGGTCGCGTATTTAAAGTTGACGGAACTCCTCGATCGACAAAGTTACGCAGTAGTGTAGTGGAGGGGTTCCTTATTTGGATTTTGCATTTCGAAACGCTCCGCGCATGAACCTTAACGACCTCGGGAGTGGAGAGATGTTATAGGATGCGAGGATGTTGGATTTGTTGATAAGTCATACAGTGTGAATGAAACACTATAGACTATGAGCCATGTGATGATGTTATTCAATCCTAGTTGATAGAATATGTGTTTATAAGAGATTAGAAACAATCGGTTTTAAGCCTAATTAAAGGGAGAGTTTAATTCGTAGTAATTCGGGAGATAAGATGAGATGGACCAGTAGGTTATTAGTGATTTCTTACTGAATATACTATTGAGGAAAACCTATTTGAACCTTGAGTAATGAGTGAGGCTCGAGGATAATTGAATTAAAGAAGTAAAGTCGTAATATTTTAAAACGTAGGATTTGAGAGATATAATGCTACGTATGGCAATTATCTTTGGGTAATGTGAGTACCTTGTTGATATTATATTATAGGTATGATAATGCCTATTTGATTGATTGATAATTTATGTGTATGACATACCTAGTTTACTTGCTATCGAAGGGGAGGTTTGCGCGTGAGGGTAGTCATATCCTGATGAATCCATGGGATCTTTGATTTGTCGCTCGAGAACATGGGTCTATGAAAGACTTATCGGGGAGTTGATAAGTACGCTGACTGTGGGAACGTAGGTATGTGCGTGACCCATGGATACGAGAACTATTTTCACCTCCAATTTATGTGTTGTTGTTTGTCGTTCGAGGAATCCTTATCGAACCTTTAGTTCCCTATTCGGCGACAGGCGATATTGGGACATGATAGCAGAGTAATGCATGCACCGCAGTTGTGTCTCGGGGTGTCGTATTATATATATATATATATATATATATATATATATATATATATATATAATGAATTAAATGAATGAATGGATATATATTGTGGTTAAATCATCTACTGTGTGATAATTGTAGATATTATTGAATTGAGAAAAATAATTGAAATAAGTTAATGAATATTTAAGGAAAATCTTAATGCATATTAATGAGAAACGAATCACGTTAATGAGAAACGTATAGGAATGATTATATGACGTATGGTATGGGACATACGGGGTTATGATATGGGAATGGAATCATATTATGGAATCGGTAAAGAGGAACCATTAACTAGGAGGTTAATAGGAAACGTTAAGTGTGCACTCTAATTAAGAGGTGAGAATAGCAAGTGAGAGAGGGATGCTAACATGTACATAATAACTGATTTATTTCACTTGTTAAATACTTTATGTTTTCAAAATCATTTTTACATCGGGCTGTGACCCGTTTCCTTGCACATTCTCTTTTCTATTGTACCTTCTATATCAGGTGTCCAGCAACAGGGACGCCAACCTTAGCGGATTATGACGAGCTATGGAGCTATGGAATATTGCTTAGACGCTTATCTTCATTTGATTCACGGTGTCCTTTTATGTAGGTCATGTCGCTTAAAGGAACTTAATTATCTCTTTTCTATCTGAGTCAAAATTACAGTCTATTAATCGTGTCTTTTTAATACATTTATTATTTTTGGGATTACTGTATTGGATTATTATTTGGGAAAGTTTATTCCAGTTGCATTTAAATTCTTTTGTGTTATCTGTTCAGTTGTTAGTGTTGTAGAATAAAATGTGTAGTGTTATTCTTAAACTAAAAATGGATTTTGTTGAAATTAAAATTTGGAATGTTTTTAACACCAGCTTAATTGGGTATTGGGTGAGTTGTAAATGTTTTCGACAGTGATGCTAAGAATGAGCCAACTGTATATTCTATATTAATTTGGTATGGGACTGGCCACCGGGTATTTAATTAGGTGGGGTGTTACAGAGGTTGCTCCCATCTCTTGAAACCCAGACCAATCGCACCTTTGGCGAGGGCACTTGCCATTGCACCAAGGCACGACTTTACGCGTTTTAAAATTATCAGCGTGCCTTCAGGCACGGGAATACCCTAGTGTGTGTGTGTGTGTGTGTGTATATATATATATGAGTATTCATATCTGAGTGAATTATATTTATGTGAAACATACCTATCCTAGCGTATATGCTATTGGTTGAGGTTGCTTGTCGTGGGAAGTCACTATGGTGAATCTCAGAAGAGGTGGTAATGTTCCCCTATGTCATAGGTCTGTGCATGCCCATGCTCTGTTGGGTTGGAGTCCCGTATAATAATATGATATGGTTGTGATTACGAACTTAAGGCCATGACCGCCTCCATTTTTTGTTACGTTTTTAGTTTCGTGGTGAGATCTCGACCTAGTTGCCCAGGTTGTGGTGGACTCCTTGGAACTTGATAGTATGCTAATGATTTTGCATCCAACGAGGTAAAGCTCATTGGGATAGCGGTTATATACATATATCGGGTGATATATGTGTTTATATTCATATGATGTGTTTCAGTTATATGCATATAAAGAGGTAGACAATTATATACGATCACAATAAATTAATTGTGAATATTATTAATAATTGGTGTAAGGTTATGGGAATGAATAATAATGAGATAATGAATTAAGAAAATAAGTAAGATAAGTATCAAATCAGTAATATACAATACTTAAGGTAGGGTAATACATACATTAAAATTAAAAATGAGTCTAGTTAGGCAGGGTCGCATAACTAGGTGGGTTATGAGCATACGTTAGGTGTGCACATTAAATGAGGTGTGCGGATTAACTCATATGGGTGCGCTACCACTTTAAATATGAAGACTTCTTTATGTTTTCAATAGCTGGATCTTATACACTTACTAAATATTTTTCAAAGGTTTTGGTCTCAGACCCTTATCAAATATTTCCAAAAACTTTTAGGTGACCAACCACTGGAACGTTAAGGATAGTTATTCTTTCCAGGGACATGTAGAGGCAACTGATGTTGAGTCTTGCAGAATTCTGAGTAGACACTTCATCTATTTCTATCTAGATTAGGTTCCCTATTTCAATAGTCAGTTGGGCATATCGCCCATTTATTTCAGACGTATGTATTTTCATTTATTTTAGTCAGTTAGTTTGGATGTACTGAATTTTACACGGGGGTTTATTCAAGGACTTTATTTATTTATCTGAACTTCAGACATTATATTCCGATCTCATTTATTATGATTACTGTGCATCATATTATGATGAATTGGTTACTACTGTTGTATGTTAATTAAAGATAAAATTAACACTGCTTGTTAAATTAATTAGGTGGTTAGTTATTAATCATGTTTTGACAGTGATGCTAAGAATGATTCATATGAGATGACCGCTTTATTTTGGTAGGGTGGTGGCCACCCATTATTTTATTAAGCAAGGTGTCACACATTTTAATACAAATGGATGTATCCCATCGAAAGGTGATGTTTATTAATTTATAAATTATAACGTGTAAGTTGATTTCCAATGATTTAATATTTTATTGTGTGTCGAGTGTGAATAGGTATTTGGTCACCTTTAAAGGGTATGTTGGAAATAAAACTCACCCTAAAGGTTTAATAGCATATGGTTATATTTTTAATGATTGTTTGGCATTCTTCTCAATGTATCTCCATTGGATTGAAACTAAAATAAATAGAGGTGAAAGAAATTATGGTGGATAAATTCGAGAAGATTGATTGGATGTGTTCTCTCATAAGATACGTCGTTTGGATCATGCTCATATGACTTTCTCATGGAAACAGAACATGAAATGGGTCACTAGTACATCTGAAATAATTGCGATGAAGTGGGGTCATATATTTTGTAAGTCTACGATTTATTTATAATCATATGTTCATTTTTTGAGACTATGCAATAATCGTGGAGTGACACTCATGGTTGGTATATATATTTAGTGAATATATGGATGAACATAAAGAGGAGAGTCCTTTAAATCTACAAGATAAACATAGAAATCAATTACCTCATCGGTTTGAACAATGATTGAGTAATTTCAATGATTTATCATCAAAGTCATCGCTAAACTTCAATTTATTTATTGATTTTCACATGTTTTTTCTTTACCGTAGATGAAAAGTTTGTCCCGTAATAAAACTGCAGAATCTACCACTTATTTGTATTAATTATAATGTGATCCAAACATTTGAGAAAGGAAGTATAAAAGTTCTAACAATAATGATAGTCGACAAAAAAGTCAAAATAGTGGTTTTGTTATCAAAGGGGGTCACAGTGGTCTTGAAATTGACTTTACTGGGTGTTAATGAATATTATTGAGTTTGAATATCTCAAGGAAAATTGGGCTACACTATTTGAGTGTGAGAAATTTGAAGATGACAAAAAGAAGAAAGCGATAATTCATATTGATGATCATTTCATAAGAATCAATGTTAATGGTAAATGGTAAGCAAAACAAGTTTTTTTCCTCAGCGACACAAAGTTGGGTAAAAATGGGCAAATTGTAAAAGAGTTCCAACATAGAAACTTGTATGATCGTGACATGGACGTGATGGACACTGATGCACTAAGGATAATATCATGTACCAACATAATGCGCCAGTAGTAATAGTTGAAATTTTTGAAGATGATGTTGGTTCATTGCATAAGGATGGTATATCCACATATGAAGAAATCATTTCCATTGATAATGATTTCACTCATGGTTTTGATTGTTACATAGTTTTGAATTTATTTATTTTTATGTTGGAATTTCTCAATTATTTATTAATTTAGAAACACCTCATGTGGGAAAATCTATGTTTTACTCTGACTTACATTTAACATGTCTTCGGGAAGGGAAATGAGATGCAGCATTACCCCTACAATTGTGCAATCCACAAATATTAATCCAATTTTTGTAATACCCCGTATTTTTATGCTATATTAATTTGGGGATTTATTAAATTTAATGTGAATTATTTATTTAATAAAATTCAGAAATTAATTATGTTATAATTATTAATGTAACGAGAGTTAGTAATTATGGGAAATTTGTCGAATATTACTAATGAGCAAAGTAATATATAATATTGGTTATATTGAATGTCACGAGTAAATAAAATGACAATTTTGGAAATTTGAGTCGGGACGCCCCCGTGTCGCGTCGGGACTAAATATTGATAAATAAAAGTGAATATTTTATAAGTTGTTCGTATGGTCGTTTTGAGTATGCCAACGCGTCCGTAAGGGTCGAGATAGTCAGAAAAGTATACTCGGGGGTTTGATTTGGGTCTCGGGGCGTTTTTAGGCCTAATTAGTACCCCGGGAGGGCATTTTAGTCATTTTGTATTTTTGGGTAATTAAACCCACGAAAATTAAAGGGGTTATATCAGGTGTTTAGGTTATCTCCTAGGGTTAGATAACTCAAAACACTATAACATCCATTGGAGAGGAGAGGAGAGAGCTCTCAAGGCATTCCAAGGCTCAAAACTCACCCGTTTGCACCGCCGCCGCCGCCAACGCGTAGATCGCGAGACGGGGAACGCAAGCACACCAAATTCAACACCAAACCAGATTTCTGAAAATCCCAAGCAAGTGTTTGTCTTGCTTATTTCTTTTATGCATCTTTCATATTGGTTTAGGAATGATTAGGATGAATTGTATGGAAGAAAAATCCAATTTGATATAGGAAATTGCATGTAGTGATGACTTAAATGATATTCTGGAAACCTTTTGTGATGTAGAGGATTAAACCACAAAATTTTGATGTTGTATAAGGAGGAAATTCTGGGAAAACATATTAGAACCATGATTAAGAGATTTCTAGGGTTCTTGAGTTTTAAATGAATTTTGGCTTGTTAATCCATGTTTAGTGACGGAAATTTGACATGTTTTACGTAGGAAATGAATAATATTATGTTAAGATGTTAGTAGTATAAATCTTTGGACGTTTGATATGCAAAACTTGAATTTGGTTGAAGATATGTGTTAGAACCCGTAACTGCAAAACTGCAGAAATCGCAATACATGTTTGATCGATCGATCGAGCCCAGAGCTTCGATCGATCGAAGGTTCGATCGATCGAGCCCCTAGCCTCGATCAATCGACCCCTCCTGGCAGAATTAAGTTCCCCTTTTAAAATTGTTGAATTGATTCGAAATGAAGAAAACTCCTTAGACATCCTTATTAAAGTAATTTGGGAGATAATGATGACCAGTAAGATTCATTAATGAATAAGAGACCTTTAATGTAAGGCGAAATCTATATTTTTGGGATATTTTTCATAAGGGACAATGTAAGTATATATTAAAGGGGAGAGACACGTAAGAGAGAGTTACATTGGAACATATATTATACGAGTATTTAATATATATATATGAACTTCTGAAATTTGGGAAACTGCCTACTGTGTTATGGTAAGTAAGACATGTATAATGACTCAAATTGGAAATACTTGTTTTGAAAAGTAAAATATGATATTGAAAAACTTTATGAATCAATAAAGTAAAAATGAGCGTTTTGTACTAAATGAAATTATCCTTTTAAACCATGATGTTGTTAAATCTTAAATCTTGAGAGTCACCTAAGATAAGTTAAATCCTTGGGGAAAGATAGAGTGATATATGATGAGATAAACCATTGGGAAGGTTAGTGTGATAGGACTGCACATTAGAAGAGAGGTGAGAATTTCTCAAGAGAATGTCGCACTAATATGTTGTTGCATTGGCCTGTATCAATTTAAATACTTGCTAAACGAATTTTTTAAATCATAACACTATCGGGCTCTGACCCGTTTCTATTCCTCTTTCTCTCTTGTATATATATGTATATATTACAGGTGCCCAGCCACAGGGGCGTCTTGTTTAGGATCCCTTGGAAGGAACGTGTTGCAGCTTAGGTGGGAGTTGTAGGCCACTTGCTTAGACGATTTCATTTACTTGATTCCACTTCTATCATTCTCCTTATTGGGCATGTGTCGCCCTTTCCACTATTTATCTGTTTTATTGGGACATTTGTATTTCAGTTATTTCTAGTACTGTTACTTGGGATTTATTCAGCATGTATGTTTTACTTTAAGTTTTAAATGCTGGGATTTAGTTGTTGAATGTTTAAATTAATTGGATTATATGTTCCAGGATTATTGTGGTGTGATTGTTTAAATATTGAATTGTTGTAGATAATTAAATCTTTGTTTTTAAAATAAAATTTGGAAAGTAATGTTAATAATGGTTTTGACACTTAGCTTAATTAATTAGGGTGTTTAAATTGGAAATTTATTTTCACGACAGTGATGCTAAGAATGATCCAACTGTTCACCTTGATTTTAATTTAATAAATGAGTGATCTCCCGGTATTTAATTAGGCGGGGTGTCACAGGTTGTATCAGAGCATCAGGTTCTAGTGTCCATAGGATCTGTACGGCTTATTTTCGCTTTCAGCTTAACGTTTTTGCTATAGAGCCCTATTTTTAGGATTGTTGTATTTCTGCTTTTACGTTTACGTCTTCAGCTATTTGGGATTTGATAACGACTGTAGACTAATAAACTTCTTCACGTTTTAGATGCCTCCGAGATGTGCACCGAAGGATAGACGTGCCCAGGTCGGGCAGCCAGTAGCTCCGACCCAAGGCACTATGAATGCTAATAAAGTAGCCGCCATTGTTGCTCAGGCGATGAATGTCGCGCTAGCGGTGGTTCAGCAGGCTCCACCCCAGATTCAGGCAGTGGCGCCAGTACCAGTACAGCTTCCATCTGCATGGGAGAGGGTTAGGGATGCTTTTCAGAAGTCGCATACCCCTGAGTTCTCTGGTAGCTCAGATATCGTCACAGTCATCCAATGGAAGAAAGACATCCAGCGGCATCTTCGTATGTATGAGTGCACCGACGTGCAAAGGCAGTTATTGGCTTCCTTTAAGCTGGTGGGGGCAATTTGCAGTGGTGGGAGTCCACTACCACCTTGGAGGAGAGGGACATGATCCCTATTCAGTCGTTCTGGGAGCGGTTTGACCGCAAGTACTTTCCACCCGCCGTGCAGACTGAGATGAGGCGGAAATTACTGAATTTGAAACAGGAGAACTCTACCGTTGCTGAGTATGAGGAGGAGTTCACGAGACTTCTCACCATAGTTCCAGATGAGGCACCTACTGAGTGTAAGAAAATTATGTTGTTTGTGGACGGGTTAGCTTGGAGGATCCGTCAGCATCTTATAGGGAATCTATCTCTAAGTACTTTCATTGATGTACTCAATGCTGCGTTACTACATTGCCAGGAACACCGATTCCATTTGCAAGGAAGCAAGAGAGCAGGAGAGTCCAGCCAGCAGGGCAGGACCGGGGGTAGTAGTGCTAGTGGGGCACCATCTCATGGACAGACTCGTCAGCACGAGCAGAGTTCCCGTCAGGGGGACCCTGCTAAGCGATTCCGTTCAGGTGATTCTAGACATGGATTTAGTGGTTATAGGCAGGGCCAGCCTAATCAATAGGGCCAACAACGTGCTAATCAGGGCCAACAGGGCCAGTGGCGGGGAGGTAACGGCCAGCAGGGCCGTGGTTAGTAGGGTCAGAGGGGAGGTAACTTCAGAGGCCGATGTTTTGTATGCGGCAAGCATTGTCATAAGCGCCAGGATTGCCCAGAGGGTAATAGGGCCCCACAGCAGCAGGGTGCCCGTAATGAGCCGCAGAGACAACTTTTTCCGGCTGCCCTCCCAGCTCCAGCCCAGGTGCCAGCCATACCAGCCATTGCAGCAGCTCTAGTGCAGCAGGGGCAGTTACAGTACGGACGTGTTTATAATGTCCACCAGGCAGCAGCTCCACAGGCACCACCCGCGATTGAGGGTATGTTTCCTATCCATGGTACTATGGGTCGGGTTTTGTTTGATACTGGGTCGACGCATTGTTTTATAGCTACGCATTTTATGAAAGGCCTTAGGGTTGTTAGCCACAGCAGAGAGCACAGTGATGTGTGTAGTCTCACAACTGGGGAGTGGGTCGCTTATATTCTTTATATGCCGGGGAGTGGGGGTAGAGATTGGTAGTTTGGTATTACCTGCAGACATTTTAGTCTTAGATATGCATGAGCACGATGTTATTATCGGTATGGATTGGCTCGCAGCTTATAAAGCCATGATTGATTGCTTCGGTGGGAGCATTATTTTTGCCATTCCGGGGCAAGAGATGTTTGTAGTGGCGATGCCTCGCCTAGAGGGAGGCTCGACCGCTCATTTGTATTATATAGAGGAGGATACCTCTAAGGAGGTTGTGATTCCATTAAACTCGATTCCAGTTGTTCGTGAGTATTCCGATGTGTTTCAGGAGATACCAGGCCTACCCCCAGTCGAGAGATAGACTTTGTCATAGACTTATTACTGGATACTAGACCGATAGCATGCGCTCCATACCATATGGCTCCGACGGAGATGCGAGAGTTACGAGACCAGATAGAGCAGCTGTTAGTTCAGGGCTTCATTCGTAGGAGTACCTCACCTTGGGGCGCTCAAGTCTTATTTGTGAAGAAGAGAGATGGTTCACTGAGGTTATGTGTGGACTACTGGGAGTTGAACAAGGTCACGATATGGAATAAGTATCTGTTGCCTCGAATCGATGATCTGTTTGACCAGCTGAGGGGACCAACTTTCTTTTCGAAGATAGATCTGAGGTCAGGGTACCATCAGCTACGTATTAGAGAGCAGGATGTTTCAAAGACTACCTTATTGACGAGATATGGGTCTTACGAGTTCAGAGTGATGCCATTTGGTCTCACAAATGCTCCAACCGTATTCATGGACTTAATGAACTGAGTATTCAGAAAGTTCTTGGATCAGTTTGTCATCGTCTTCATAGATGACATTTTGATATATTCACACTCCGAGGAGGAGAATGCCGAGCACTTGAGGCAGGTTCTTCAGACTTTACGAGAGCATCAGTTGTATTCTAAGTACGAGAAGTGTGGATTCTGGTTGCGAGAGGTACAGTTCTTGGGGTATGTTGTTTCTGAACAGGGGATAGCAGTTGACCCGAGTAAAGTGTCAGCGGTGAGGGAGTGGGGACATCCCACGACACCGATGGAAGTGCGTAGTTTCTTGGTGTTAGTCGGTTACTACATGAGATTCATTCGGGGATTATCCAAAATAGAGGGTCCATTAACGAACCTGACTCACAAAGGGGTACCATATGTTGGGGATGATGCTTGTCAATTGGCTTTCGACGAGCTGAAAGACAAACTTACTTCAGCACCAGTCCTTGCTTTACCGAAGCCGGGTGTGGAGTACCTGGTTTACACCGATGCCTCTTTACGGGGACTTGGGGGAGTACTTCAGCAGGAAGAGAAGGCTATAGCTTTTGCCACCCGAAAGCTTAAGCCGCATGAGAAGAATTACCCCACCCACGACCTAGAGTTAGCAGCGGTCGTCTTTGGATTGAGGATATGGAGACACTATTTATTGGGGGAGAAGTTCCGTTTGTTCACAGATCGCAAATCACTGCAGTACCTGTTCACTCAGCGAGAGCTGAAAATGCGTCAGTGCAGATGGTTGGAGTTTGTGAAGGACTATCAGTTCGACATACAGTATCATCCGGGGAAAGCCAACGTAGTTGCGGATGCGTTGAGCCGTAGACCGGTAAATGAGGTAGCGGATGTCTGGAAAGCGAAGTGGAAGGAGTTGGGTCACCAAGACGCAATAGCCCATTCCTTCATATCTGTTATAACAGTCACACTCGAGATTGTTACGAGGGTGATACAGGCACATACCCGTTTTGTCAGGAGCAGATTGTACGACTTTTAGCTGAAGGTGCTGAGTCCTATTCTGTTAGTTCTGACGGGGGTTTGAGGTTTAATGGGAGGTTAGTGGTTCCAGAAGGGGCAGAATTGCATCATGCAGTGATGACCCAATCTCACGGGTCCCGATTTGCGGTACATCCTGGAGGAGATAAGATGTACCAGGATATGAGGAGGCAATACTCGTGGAGTGGGATGAAGAAGGACATTTCTGAGTTTGTGTCCAAGTGTTCTACCAGCCAGCTGGTGAAGGTGAACCATCAGAAATCGTCAGGGTTGCTTCAGCCATTGGAAGTACCCGCGTGGAAGTGGAAGAGTATTTCCATGGATTTTATTACAGGGTTACCTACATCACAATGGGGCCACGACTCCATTTGGGTGATTGTAGACCGTTTGACCAAGGTGGCTCATTTTTTGTCGGTGCGGACATTTTATATCACGGGTCAGTATGCTCAGTTGTTCATTTATGAGATTGTCAGATTACATGGGGTGCCCCTGGATATTGTGTCAGATAGAGACAAGATTTTCGTGTCACGTTTCTGGGAAAGCTTTCAGGAGGCTATGGGTACTGAGTTGAGGTTGAGTTCATCTTATCACCCACAGACAGATGGACAGACAGAGCGTACTAATCAGATGTTAGAGGATATGCTACGCATGTGTGTTCTTGATTTTAGAGGAGGCTGGGATCCACATATTCCACTGGTAGAGTTTGCTTATAATAACTCTTATCAGTTTACGATTGGTATGGCTCCATTTGAGGCTTTGTATGGCAGGCCTTGTTGTTCTCCAACTTGTTGGCTCGAGGTGAGGGATAACAAGTTACTAGGACCAGAGTTAATTTAGGAAACCTCTGCGAGGATTGAGATGATTAGGAGTCGCATTCGAGTAGCCCAGGACAGGCAGAAGAGCTACGCCGATGCGAAACGGTTCTTCCGAGAGTTTAATGTGGGGGACCAAGTGTTACTGCGTGTATCTCCTATGAAAGGAGTGATGAGGTTCGGGAAGAAAGAGAAATTGGCCCCGAGGTACGTGGGACCATTTCACATTATCGAGAGGATTGGTCCGGTAGCATAAAGATTGGGACTACCAGAGCATTTACATCGCATTCACGATGTATTCCACATCTCGTCGTTGAGACGGTATCTTCGGGATGATATGGCCCATACTCACATCGCGATATATGAGATAGACTTACAGCCTGCCAGATCTTACGAGGAGAGACCGGTGGCTATACAAGACTATAGTGAGAGGAGATTGAGGTCGAAGATAGTTTCACTTGTACGGGTCCAGTGGGAGCATCATAACGTGGAGGAATTGACTTGGGAGCCGATATGCGCGAGAGATATCCAGATTTGTTCTTACTAGGTATGCCTTATTTTTCGAATTTCGAGACGAAATTCCGTTATTATGGGAGAAGTACGTAATACCCCGTATTTTTATGCTAAATTAATTTGGGGATTTATTAAATTTAATGTGAATTAATTATTTAATAAAATTCGAAAACTAATTATGTTATAATTATTAACGTGACGAGAGTTAGTAATTATGGGAAATTTATCGAATATTACTAATGATAAAAGTAATATATAATATTGGTTATATTGAATGTCACGAGTGAATAAAATGACAATTTTGGAAATTTGAGTCAGGACGCGCCCGTGTCGCGTCAGGACTAAATATTGATAAATAAAAGTGAATATTTTATAAGTTGTTCATATGGTCGTTTTGAGTGCGCCAACGCGTCCGGAAGGGTCGAGATAGTCAGAAAAGTATACCCGGGGGTTTGATTTGGGTCTCGGGGCGTTTTTAGGCCTAATTAGTACCCCGGGAGGGCATTTTAGTCATTTTGTATTTTTGGGTAATTAAACCCACGAAAATTAAAGGGGTTATATTAGGTGTTTAGGTTATCTCCTAGGGTTAGATAACTCAAAACACTAGAGCGGCCATTGGAGAGGAGAGGAGAGATCTCTCAAGGCATTCTAAGGCTCAAAACTCACCCGTTTGCACCGCTGCCACCGCCAACGCGTAGATCGCGAGATGGGGAACGCAACCACACCAAATTCAACACCAAACCAGATTTTTGGAAATCCCAGGCAAGTGTTTATCTTGCTTATTTCATTGATGCATCTTTTATATTGGTTTAGGAATGATTAGGATGAATTGTATGGAAGAAAAACCCAATTTGAGATAGGAAATTGCATGTAGTGACGACTTAAATGATATTCTGGAAACCTTTTGTGATGTAGAGGATTACACCATGAAATTTTGATGTTGTATAAGAAGGAAATTCTGGGAAAACAGATTAGAACCATGATTTAGAGATTTCTAGGGTTCTTGAGTTTTAAATGAATTTTGGCTTGTTAATCCATGTTTAGTGACGGAAATTTGACATGTTTTACGTAGGAAATGCATATTATTATGTTAGGATGTTAATAGTATAAATCTTTGGACGTTTGGGAATGCAAAACTTGAATTTGGATGAAGATATGTGTTAGAACCCGTAAATGAAAAACTGCAGAAATCGCAATACCTTTTTGATCGATCGATCGAGCCCAGAGCTTCGATCGATCGAAGGTTCAATCGATCGAGCCCCTAGCCTCGATCGATTGACCCCTCCTGGCAGACTTAAGTTCCCCTTTTAAAATTGTTGAATTGATTCGAAATGAAGAAAACTCCTTAGACATCCTTGTTAAAATAATTTGGGAGATAATGATGACCAGTAAGATTCATTAATGAATAAGAGACCTTTAATGTAAGGTGAAATCTATATTTTTGGGATATTTTGCATAAGGGACAATGTAAGTATATATTAAAGGGGAGAGACACGTAAGAGAGAGTTACGTTGGAACATAAATGGATACCTACTGAATTGTACATTCGGAAGAATAAAATCCATGAGGGTTACGTTGTAAGTTGGAAAAACCCTTCGAATTAAAGTTAGAAACGAACCATTATACTTGATAAATAGTAATGGGAAAATAAGGAAAAATGTTGTGGATGTGGGTTATGGGATAAACCTAAATTGATATAATAAAAGTGGTATATTTATATAATTGTGTATGCATATATTATATACTTGTGAATATCATGCCCGCGCTACTTGCTATCCCTGAGGTTTTCGCGCTGGGACGATCTTATCTCGTGTGCCTTATGGGGGATATTGACTCGCACCCTAGAAGATAGAAATCCTAGGTACAGGCTATCGAATCGGTAGTCACGGTCCTAAGAGACGTGAGGGTATGTACTGACCTCTTGGACTTGGAAACTATGCTTCGCCTCAATATTGTTTGTGTATGTATTTATACAGTTCGAGAGTGATTCCGAACTTGTATTCCCTGAGTACGATTGATACGGGGATTGGATAACAGAGTATGCCCGCACCATAATTTTTATGTGGGGTGCTGTTAGAATATTTATATTATACGAGTATTTAATATATATATGAACTTCAAAAATTTGGGAAACTGCCTACTGTGTTATGGTAAGTAAGACATGTATAATGACTCAAATTGGAAATACTTGTTTTGAAAAGTAAAATATGATATTGAAAAACTTTATGAATCAATAAAGTTAAAATGAGCGTTTTGTACTAAATGAAATTATCCTTTTAAACCATGATGTTGTTAAATCTTAAATCTTGAGAGTCACCTAAGATAAGTTAAATCCTTGGGGAAAGATAGAGTGATATATGATGAGATAAACCATTGGGAAGGTTAGTGCGATAGGAGTGCACATTAGAAGAGAGGTGAGAATTTCTTAAGAGAGTGTCGCACTAATATGTTGTTGCATTGGCTTGTATCAATTTAAATACTTGCTAAACGAATTTTTTAAATCATATACACTATCGGGCTCTGACCCGTTTCTATTCCTCTTTCTCTCTTGTATATATATGTATATATTACAGGTGCCCAGCCACAGCGGCGTCTTGTTTAGGATCCCTTGGAAGGAATGTGCTGCAACTTAGGTGGGAGTTGCAGGCCACTTGCTTAGACGATTTCATTTACTTGATTCCACTTCTATCATTCTCCTTGTTGGGCATGTGTCGCCCTTTCCACTATTGATCTGTTTTATTGGGACATTTGTATTTCAGTTATTTCCAGTACTGTTACTTGGGATTTATTCAGCATGTATGTTTTACTTTAAGTTTTAAATGCTGGGATTTAGTTGTTGAATGTTTAAATTAATTGGATTATATGTTCCAGGATTATTGTGGTGTGATTCTTTAAATATTGAATTGTTGAAGATAATTAAATCTTTATTTTCAAAATAAAATTTTGAAAGTAATGTTAGAAATGTTTTTGACACTTAGCTTAATTAATTAGGGTGTTTAAATTGGAAATTTATTTTCACGACAGTGATGCTAAGAATGATCCAACTGTTGACCTCGATTTTAATTTAATAAAGGAGTGATCGCCCGGTATTTAATTAGGCGGGGTGTCACAATTTTGTGTAATAACCCATAATTTTAAGTGAATTAAATTGTTATTTAAATTGATATTGATTTATTTATCTAGGAGCGATTGGTGATCTCACTAATTTAGGTGTATTATTTAGAATTTATGACTTAAATTTATATGTAGTTATTCATGATGTCACTAATTTATGTGTGTAATTAGAATTAATTTTATATCGAAAATGTGTTACGACATAGTAATAATCATTTAACAAAAGTAAATAAGTAATGAAATTATTTGTAGAGGACTTTTGGGATGGTTAGGATGTCCGTTTACACATTAAAATATTGGGTTTTAAGACCCATAGGTTGATATATGTTTTGTGCCAGACTTTAGGATATTTAGGATTAGTTTTGGGCTTATTGGGCTAGGTTCCATATGGGACCAAGGCCTAATTTGGTGGTGAACATTATGAAAGGAATGTAATGCTTAGGTTAAACCATATATTTCATATTATAAGGGAACTGTGGAGGCAATATGAGAAATCTAAGAGGAGAGGGGAATTACAAAAGTCAAAGAGAGAAGATGAGGAGGAGAAGAGGAAAAAATGGGATATTGGCATATGGATTCATCCCACTCAAATTGAGGCAAGTTTGTTTTTGTATAATACTATAATTGAAGTTGTATTATAATGTTATTATTCATCGGATTCCTAATTTAATATTAAAATAATCTTAATTAAATTTTGTTATGAAATTGGGACGATTTCTTTGAACTGAAGTAGAAATTATCAAATTGAAATTATAGCCATAGTAATTCATGATTGTAGGTTAAGAATCCCTTATAATTTTTATGATACAAACCGAATTTGTGATTGGATTATGAACGGATCCTGAGTAATATTCTTGATATGTTCTAGAGATGGTAATTGGAGATTAATATATAAATCTTGTATTGGAAGAACCCAAAATATTGTAAAATCCTTAACATTAGTATTAGGACTAATATATATATATATATATAATGTAAAGTATGGGGATATTTAGAGACGTGAAAATATGAATATAGGTGCACTTGTAGTGGATAGTTAATTAATGAGTCGTTAATCGAGGTTTAGATTGTGTAGAAATTATCTGAAAAAACATCGGTCACTTAGAAACTATTTTTGATATCGTATAACTGGGAATATAGATTTCTGGCATGAGTGCCAATTAAATTAAGTTAACAACATGTGGTAAGTGGTTTCATAATTTTTGGAATTGTGATGAATATTTGATGATTAATTTCGGAATAGCACGAAGTGAAAAAAAAATTCGAAGCAAATCTGAGATGTTGAAGTTATATTTGGAATAGTAAATATATGAGTTATTCTCTTGTGGAAGAAGAACGCCCTAGTTAAATTGAGTTAATAATGCGTAGGCATTGGTTTCGTAATTTTTAGAGTTTCGGTGAATAATTTATGATTTTTTCTTATCAGTGCATAGGGCTGAAATTTCTACCAAATTGTTAAAATCGGTCTACTTCCCTATTTCCCTTAAGTTTGAAACATAAGTTGAAGATTGTGTTAAAGAGCCTAATTTGTAATTTTTATCTCCTTAGGTAGAGTGACTCAGTGGGGCAATTTTGGACATTAATTCGGTAAATATGTTTGGAGTTAAACCCGGAATCATATACGCGAGAACTAACTCTATTATTGAGAAATTACTGGATATGTGATTTACTTAGTGGTTAAATGAGGAAATAAATATATATGTATGTTATGACTTGGTGTATGTGTAGAAAGAGATATATGTACTCATGTTGTGGACATCCTGGAGCCTCCTTTTTAGGATTCCCTCCGGCGCACAAGGGGTTGTTCCATTTATCGAGGTGCTCTATAATCGTCAATGTGGGGGATAATGTGTAACTATAGAGTCGCCAGCCTATTTTGTACACAATAGGCAAAATAAATGTCATCGCCTCGATGGAATGACATGAAGGACAATACTGATGCCTGCGAAACAAAGTAGTTCAAATGTCTGGGGACAAAGGTTTGGAATGTGAAGGTGTTAGTAGCTATCCCGCCTTTTCTGTCTCTCATGGGAATGTGTTAATCTTCTCCTATTAGACTCTGTGAAGTGTGTACTCATGTGAATTATATAGGTGAAGAATATAATCATTAAACTCACGTCATGAAAAGGAAGGGGTGAATTCATACTTAGGAGTGTTCCCAAAAATCATAATTCAAAATATAATATGAGTGTTTGTCGAATCACAAGTCGCTATGGAAGAGAGAATGTGTATATCGAACGAAACACAAGCATGTAAGAATATGAACTCATATATATATATATATGATAGGAGGAAAACATACAAAAATGCATAAAGGAGGACTCGAATCTCCCGATTAATCCATGATGCCTACGTAGCCCATTGATCATCAATGTCCACGTACTTTGAAGATAACATATGGTGGGGTTTCATCCATAAATCAAAATGGGGGGGGGGGGGGGGGTTCTCTTATGTGTGTGTAGATAGAGAAATGTGCTATTAAGAGCAAGAGTGTGATATAAGAATCACTCTTTTGTATTTATAGATAATAACTGTGTTTCTAGTTATTTTTTTTAATGAAAATAGAGTATGTGAAAATAATACTAATAATGGTTTGAGATTAGAATATGTAAACTAATGAAACAAAATGCTAAAGTAGATATAAAGCAATTAATATTGTGGCCATCCCTCTCCTAGTTAGGACGCGGGGGGGGGGGGGGGGGGGGGGAGGGGGGGGCACCCATTATTAATTGGGGTGATGTGTAAAAATAGAGTCGCCAGCCTATTTTGTACAAAACAGGCAAATGAACTGTTGGAGTATCGAGAGAATGACATCAAAGATATACTAATGCTTGGGAAAACAATAGTTCAAGGATTCGAAGATTGAGTTACGTAATAGGAAGGTGTTAAGCATACATCCATTCCTTTCGGTCTCTCATGGGAATGTGTTATTCTTCTCCTTAATAACTCCGTGAAGTGTGTTCGTGTATATATAGATGTGGAGTAGAATCACTGTCATACCCCGTAATTGTTATGATTTTTATTTATGGGGTTAACTGAGGATTAATTGACTTAAAAATGGGAAATTTATTTATAATTAATCTGAATTTAGTTAAATAATTACTAGCGTGACGAGAGTTAGTATTTATTGATGTGAGTAAAGTAATATATGATTATCAAAATATTAGAGTTGTCGTGAGTGAAAAATACGACAATTACAGTAAACTTAGTTGGGACGCGCGTGTGAGACGTGTCAGGACTTAATGAGGAATAATAATGTAATTTTATATGTTGAAATCATGAATTTAAATCTGGGTTTAGTTGTGATTAAAGGTGATTACGTGAAATTAGGGCTTTTTGATGATTTGAGGAATAAACCTGTATTCGAATTATAATTTTAAGGATTTCATGTTAAAAATATGTTAGGAATCATCCTATTACTAGGGGGTTTAGCTTTAAATCAGGGGATTTGAGTTAGAATGAGAGTTTGAGAAATTTGGATGATGAAATGATGGAAAAACGCAGGATTAGAAGTGATAGGGACGAATTGCGGTTTTCTCGTTCGAACGGCCTGAGTCGTTCGAACGACCTCATTCGAACAAGAATTCCGACATTACATCTGACGAGAATTCAGAGTTTAATTCGTTCGAACCACCTGGTTCGAATGACCTCGTTCAAACGAGAATTCCAATGAGAATTCAGTCCTTTAATTCGTTCGAAGTTTCGTTCGAACTAGATTTTTCCCATTTGTAACGAGATTTCAGAACTTCTAATTTTTACGCAGTTGAGTTAAAATCTTTGAAGGTTAAGGTAAGTGAGAGAAAATGACCTACGCTACCTTCAAGTGACTTTGATACCCAGTCTAGTGGGGAGAGGATTGTGTAACTACCGAGGGTATATGCTAGAATAAGAGGGCCTCACAGAGTATGTAACGATAGAGATAGATCGTGCGGATGTATTAATGTGAGTATTAGAGGTAATAATACTACATATAAATTCGAGGACTTAGTTTGCGTGAATTCCTAATAATTATTATAGGTTGTCTGTTCGTGCCTATTGGTTGAATTATTGTGTGTATTACATACCTACGCAACTTGCTATCGAGTGGAGGTGGCGTGTTATGGATGATCACATCTTGAGGAGCCCTTAGGGCGGATTTTTATTCGTATCACTAGAACATAGAACCTTGGTATGGGCTGCCAGTGAGAATGATAGTGTTGACGGTCATATGCGTGCATAGGTATGTGCATATCCCATGGGTTTGGAACTATGTTCGCCTCCAAGTATGTGTAATTATTTTGATGGTTCGAGAGAGATTGAACCTATAGTCCTTCATGCAATGAACGATGCACCGGGACATTATAGAAGAGTATGCATTTCACCAATGGGGCCTTAAACCAATGGTGCTAATATAGCATATATAGAGAGAGATAAATATATGTATACCTGTTACTTATTCTACTGTGTATGTTTAGTAGATATGGAATTAATGATATTTAAAAATATTCTTAGTGAGAAAAAGGAATACCTATGAGAATAACTGTTATGTATATGAATAATTATCCTTAAACATGTGGTAATACAGGATACATGATACGGGTAAATGCATGAGATTATTGGTGTGATAATAGTTATCTTCGGACTAGTTAGGCGGGGTAGCATAACTAGGATGGGTTAAATATACGCGTTAGGTGTGCACATTAGATGAGAGGTGAGTATTTCAAGTGAGAGTACGATGATCTAACATGTACACTATATGTGATATTGTTTTCATTTAAGCACTTGCTGATTTTTAAACTATTTTCAACTAGGGCTCTGACCCATTTATTGCAAATCTCTTTTCTTTTGTCAAATCATTGTAGGTTCCCAGCCACAGGGATACCAAGGATAGGAGTTCCACTCATTTTACGATATGTAGATGTTGTGGAAGTTACAAGACTTGGTAGAAGACGCCTCTATGATTCTCATTCCTCCCTTTTGAGTTAGCTATTTCAGTTAGGGCATGTCACCCCTCTTTACTTTTCAAAAAATCAGAGATTTGTGGATCTATTTATCTACTCCTTTCAGTTGTTGGTTTATTTTGTTGGATTATTGTATTTGAGATTTAGGCTTGAAGTGTTTACTCCAGTCTCATTTATTACCTTTGTCATTTTATTTCACATGAGATTTCTTTGAATGGTGTATGATTAGTAATTGGTTCATTTGATTTTATGTTAATTAATAGATAAAATTTTGACATCAACCTTTTTAAATATTAGGTGGTTATCGTGATGCATATTCTGAACCAATTGGATATTCTGAATTAATTTAATAAAGGACTGATCACCCGGTATTTAATTAGGCGGGGTGTCACAATTACTCGACTTGCATCATGGATAAAGGTGGAGTGAGGGTGTTCCCAAAATAGTAATCAAAATATTATGTGTGCATTTGTCGGATCACCGATCATTTATAGAAGGACGAAGGTGTAGGTTAGATAAAACGCAAGAACGAATCACAAATATATGATATGAAAATAATATATGAATAAATATCGGAGAGGACTAAAATCTCGAAATTTACTCGAGATGCCTATGTAGCCTAAAAGGGCATCAAAGTCCATGTATTTCGCATATAACATGGGGTGGGGTTTATACAAAAAATCCAATCGGGGACTTTTCTTATATGTGTGTGTGTGTAAAAAAGATGTTTTAGTGTGAGAAAATGTAGTGAGAAATACCCTTTTGGAATTCACAAGCAAACACTATTTTTCTGGTTTTCTTGTTTTTCTTATAAAAAGTATAATATGTGTATTACTATTAATAAATAGTTGGATATTAAAATGGGAAATCTAATAAAAAGTAAATGCTAAAATAAGAATGAAGTAACTAATGCGGAAATTAGTGAATTTAAATAGAGAGTGAAGGATTTGGACCTTCTTTTGAAGCTTTGAAGTTGATCTTAAATGTTGAAAGGCTGCTCTTACAAGTGGATGAAGGTGGTAGGATAAGAGGGAAGGGTGTAACTCCCCGACATGGATTTATGGGTTATACGTAGTCAACATGATCCGACACAAGCATTAAGTGTTAAGTACAATGAACAACCGATATAATGTTACTAGTCGAGTTTTATTTTAATTGACGCTTCACTTGTTTAGCATGTGATTCCAACTTCAAATTTAACTACGTGAGGGTCCTATGGGGAGCACCCCAAAGCCTAAGAATACAAAGATAGTAATGTAATATAAAAGAGACAACCTAACTATATAACACTTTCAAAATATGAAATCGCACCCAACCTGCCGTAACAAAATGTTGGAGAGAGCCAAATGCTCAGTGGGAAATATACAAATGCAGTATGGAACCAAACGGCACAAAGAAGACTCTAACATGTTATTCCTACGTGTACATGCAACTACCTTACATGTATATACATACACACACATTAACTTATGCATGAAACTATTTTACTTCCAAAAACCTTATTTATTTAGATTAATTCACCTTAATATTTTAAAAGACTTCCTTTTTCTCATTTTGTCATTCACCCCTTTATTTAACACACACGATTAAATGTTTGAAACAACTCCACTTGAATTGAACGAAATCTATTTCTTTACTGAAATATCCGTTATCATTTTAATCATTCCACATTTGTATTTTCAGTGAAAATCACCCTTACAACACACGCGATTACCCTATTACAAAATACTTATTTAGTCTTTGAAAACCATTTTCAACACATTCTTGTGTTAATTATGGGTTGAACCAATTAGTTTGTTTTACCAACCATTTACCTACTTACTTTACCTTATTGCTTACCTTATGGACATTAATCAACCTCAGACTTACTGCCATTTTTATCCTTTACCGCAACTTTTATTAATTCAAGTTACGTTTTCTTAATATGTTTTCACAACACAACCCATTTCTTGACATGTTACTTATTCATTTATTTTTCCTCGGAATCTTCCAATAACTGCGTACTTTAACGGGCTCCACACCGTCGGTGACGCCACCATATGCTCTACCAAGTTATTTTGGGCCTTTCACCCTAGGGCTACGATCCCTCCTTAATTATACTAGTGTCATCTGAGTTCCTTTTAATGCGTTTTAATATTTTACAAATGTCCACATTATTCAACTTTCCAATTTTACCCGACTGAAGAAAAAAACCGGGGTTACACCCTAACTTGTGTTACACTTTGATTTTATCATTTCTCGTCCTTTACACTTTGACTTTGATTTTATTTCATAAAATCATGTTCATTAGGACTAACATGTGTAACACTTTTTCAAACATTTTTATTTCATAAAAATGTTCCACTTTAATTAAAATTACCATTTTCCCCATTTATCTCCAAACTCATCCTTACTCCATTTCCACATGTGTAAATTTTCCCAAAATACTATTAAGTTACCCACACTAACTTCTTAAGTATTTTTAACACCTTAACACCCTTTTAACCATGGAGTAATATTCTTCTTAGTTGGAAACATCTATATTTCATTATTTCCTTTCTAATTTCATAAGTGTTAGTCTTTACAATATTATTAATCTATACACACCAACTTTTGAATGTTTAACCATTAACAATTATTCAAAACTTTTATTAACCATATTTCCAAATTAGACATTTCTTTACTTTCCTTATTCAAGAAATTTAATTAAACATAAGGACTATTTTCATTTGAAAATACCTTTTATTTTTATCAATACATTTAGTCTTACAACTTTATACTTATCACACTTTTAACCCCTTTTCACACACTTTGAAGACAATAATTTCAAGTTTTCTTATTCAATGTTTTAACCCAACAAGATATTCTCTAAACTTGTTTATTTATTTATAATCAAAATACTTAAAGTTTAAATGCATGATAAGATGGCTTTTAGACCCCAAAATCCTATAAATGGATTAAACATACATTTCATTTTAGAAATTCCTAATAGTTACAAATATTAAACTTTTAAGATCTAAAAGACATTTTTATTTCTTTAAACTAAACAAGTGTTCATTTTTCATAAAGTCTTCATTTTTGTAAGAATCTTAGGATTTTTATTTCACAAACCTTGTATCAAGTTCAACATCACCTTTCAAACATTTTATTTCATAAAATGTCTAACACCAAATTTCTAGAAAATATACCATTTTTATAAAATACCAAATTTATTATTTCAAAACTTTGAAATATTTATTCATCCTTTATTTCTTAACAAAATAAAATTTTATCAACATTTTTATTCCATAAAAATGTTTAATATCAATTTACTAAAAATCATTATTTATTCATATGCATCTTACTCATGAAATCTAACAACAAGACTACCAATCATGAAAATAGAGTCTTAGACACTAAGGATAGATTTTGCCAACTCAAAGACTTAAAATGGTGGTAAGAAGGTTGGTTTAGGAGGAGCAACTCCCACCTCCATAGGTGGCCTCGAGGGTTAACAAATGCATCATCCAAAATGCTCCATTTTTACTCCATTTAAGCCTCCAAGCCAAAAATCCCTTCAACTCCATGAAGGCTTCCATCATCTTCATCAATAATCACCCAAGACTTCCCAAAATTCGTAGTTCCACTTCAACAATGGTGGAAATGGGTGTTATAGGCTTGAGTACGATGAAATACTAAAAGAGAGTGGTGGTTTATTGTGGTGTAAGGGTGGTGGAAGGCCAACAATGGTGGGAAAATGTAACACCCCGCCTAATTAAATACCGGGTGGCCAGTCCCATACCAAATTAAAACAGAATATACAGTTGGCTCATTCTTAGCATCACTGTCGAAAACATTTACAACTCACCCAATACCCAATTAAGTCGGTGTTAAAAACTTTTCAAATTTTAATTCAACAAAATCCATTTTTAGTTTAAGAATAACACTACACATTTTATTCTACAATACTAACAACTGAACAGATAACACAAAATAATTTAAATGCAATTGGGATAAACATTCCCACCTAATAATCTAATACAGTAATCCCAACAATAGTAAATGTATTAAAATGACACGAATACAATAGTATTTGACTCAGGTAGAAAAGAGACAATTGAGTTCCTTCGGGCGACATGCCTTAACTAAAAGAATACTGTGAATCAAATGAAGATAGGCGTCTAAGCAATACTCCATAGATCCATAGCTCGTCATAATCCTCTAAGGTTGGCGTCCCTGCTGCTGGACACCTGATATAGAAGGTATAATAGAAAAGAAAATATGCAAGGAAACGGGTCAGATCTCGATGTGAAAATGATTTTGAAAACAACAAGTATTTAATAAGTGCAATAAAGAATTTATTATGTACATGTCAGTATCCAACTCTCACTTGATATTCTCACCTCTCAGCTAGAGTGCACACTTAACGTTTCCTATTAACCTCCTAGTTAATGGTTCCTCTTCAAATTTCCATAATATGATTCCATCCCATATCATAACCTCGTATGTCCCATACCATATGTCATATAATCTTTCATATACGTTTCCCAATAACATGAATCATTTCCCATTAATATGAATTAAGCTTTTCAAATCTATAAGAATAAACATTCATTAACTTAGTTTAATTCTTTTTCTCAATTCACCGTTATCTATAATTATCACACAGTAGATTAACCAAACCACTATATACATTCATTTAATTAATTATATATATATATATATACATATATAATACGACAACCCGAGACATAGCTGAGGTACATTGCATTACTCTGCTATCACGTCCCAATATCGCTGGTCGCCGAATAGGGGACAAAAGGTTCGGTAAGGATTTCTCGAACCACAAACAACAAAATACAATTAGAGGCGATCATAGTTCTTATATCCATGGGTCACGCACATACCTACGTACCCATAGTCAGTGGACTTATCAACTCCCCAATAAGTCTTTCATAGACCTATGTTCTTGAGCGACAAATCAAAGATCCCATGGATTCATCAGGATATGACTGCCCTCACGTGAAAACCTCCCCATCGATAGCAAGTAAGCTAGGTATGTCATACACATATAATCAATCAATCAAATAGGCATTATAATATCTATAATATAATATCAACAAGGTACTTACATTACCCTAAGATAGTTCCCATACGTAGCATTATATTTCTCAAATCCTACGTATTACAATATTATAACTTTACTTCTTTAATTCAATTATCCCCGAGCCTCAATCATTACTCAAGGTTCAAATAGGTTTTCCTCAATCGTATATTCAGCAATAAATTTCTAATATCCTACTAGTCCATAACATCATATCTCCCGAATTACTACGAATTAAACTCTCCCTTTAATTAGGGTTAAAACCGATAGTTTCAAATCTCTTATAAACACATCTTCTATCACTTAGAATTAAATCCTCTTGTAAACTTAAGGCTACCCAAGTGTTATATTCAATCACCACTACTGAACCTATCCTCAATCCTCATGCATATAAATTAGAATCCAACACATGAATCTATCAACCGAAATTTCTTTCAATTTAATTATCACAATTCTAATCAATTAAATCCCATTCACATTAATTTGATTCTTATATAGGGCTTACTAATCTTCTCTAAGTCCCATTATATCCAATTAATAATCACCAAAGATTTACAAAAGGTTTGGGATACTAACAAGCATTAAAAAGAAATAACTTCAAGGATTCTGGGAAGGTCGATCGATCGAAGGTAGGGGGTCGATCGATCGATCACCCAGGTATAAGCCCAGTTTTCTACATTTCTTCTACTACGGGTTTCATCATTTTTTGTTCATTCAAACCTTCATATTAACAACCCAAATGACTTATAATCCTTACTACATGATATATCAACATATATAAATGATTTCTATTGATCTAAACATCCTAGCATCATCAAGAGATTGAATTAAAAGCATGTTTTTATTCTCTTTTTCAAGAAAATTATCAACATAAATCTTCAAGAACACATCAATGGTTTTCAGAATTTCTTCAATAGATTTATGATTATTTCGTGGATTTCTAACTACCTACAACATGAGTTTGATTCCTATATATGTTCATATTTCCAGAAATCCATTTCAACTCCATCTTTATCTTCCAAACATGAAAAATCATCTCTTTTTATAACTATTTTAACATGGACAATATACAAACTTAAATTGCAAATATCAAACACTTGCCTCTAATGAAGGTATAATCCTTTGGGTTTGTATATCACAGGTGGTTCTCCCCTTTCTCCGACCAACTTTCGGTGGTGATTGGTGGTGGTGACCTTTGACCTTTGGTTCTCCTTCCTTTCCAAACAAGTTTCTCTCTTCCCAAGCAACCTTTCACTCTTTCAAGAAGATGACCTCTCAATATTGTGTAGAAGAGATGAATGAACCCACGTACAATTAATCTCCAAATACTTATAATAAGACAAAATCCGAAATCACTATTCACCCCCTTGTAAAAATGACCAAAATGCCCTTTTGGGTTGTCTTTTCATTTCCAAATGACCCGAGACTCAAATCCAACATCCAAATAGACTTTTTTGACTATTTTAACCCTTCCGAATGCAACGACGCATTCAAAATAACTATAAGGTCGATGTAAAAATAGGTTCCCTTTTTAATTTAACAAATTAGTCGCGACACGTCCCATACCGCGTCCGACTAAAAATTTAAATTATTGAATTAACAATTCACAGCAATACCATTAACATCACATTCATATATTACCTAAATATCTTTAAGTAATATCCAGAATCATCCATTTTAATATCCACAATTCGAATAAGACCCAAATGAATTAATTAATAATAAAATCCAATTAATCCATTAATTTAAAATATAACCCATTTTAAAAGTCATTAAAATCACGGCGTATTACATACTTCCTTATAATAGAATTTCGTCCCAAAATTCGGAAAGATAAATCATACTGGTAAGGTCAACTCTGAGTATAAATCTCACATCGCAAGTAATCTATGTCGTACCGCCCATACAGTAGGTTATCAAGATCCCCGTTAATGTTACACCAAGTCTCACCATATAGTTCCAACAGAATCAAATTTAAACTTTATCCAATCTTCCATATACCGTCCTTGTGACAAACTTTGGGAAAAATGATCCTCACGTATTAAACAAATAAATTTCGAAGTCACAACTACTTACAGTTTCACAATTATGAAAACTACTACAATCCAACCATCCAGGGCGCCCATACACCCTATCGTACAACTTCCATTATAATATTTATCACATAGGTTATAAACTCATATCCTAAAGACCTAACTTATTTTGACTCCCAACGGTTATTAGTTTCATGATTGGGGTGTCTCGCAAGCGAAATCCAAACAAGGAACCCCCCGATGTGAACCGTAATATAACCAATCATCGTATTCATTACAAAGTTGATTCCATTTGAGGACTACAAATCCTACAGCCCTCAAATCTTCTGGCTATCTTGACTACACAACTCGCATGAGCTTGCCAATAGTCATACTCGTTTAATTTCTCACTCCAAGGAGAAATATTCTTACCAAGTAATCACCATGCTTTCAGTTTACACCTTCCATTGCATCACTCTTTTGACCCTAGTACTACTTTAAGCGTATCACCTTTGAGCACTCGCTAGTGCCTCACTCTAATCCACTCATCATGGAAAAGGAACATCGAATGATAAGTTCTTCCTTGATTACTAACGCTATACCATATCCTCAAGTCATCATCCCACTCTTGTAACCAAAGTCACTGACTACCATATTGGTCAGTCGAAAGGTCGTTAATCCTAAGAAAATCCAATACTATGTGAAGATCGTGTAGTCAAAAGCACAAACACCCATACACATAACTTTATGGAATGTCAAGAATACCTCAGATGGGGTGTACCCACTTACCGAGCTGTATTGACCATACCCGATACACCACACTCTACCAGGCCCAACCGCATCATACACTGACATGGCACCAATATGAGTCAACCCATATGTGAGAATACCAATCCCTAATTACCGAAACTGAAAGGGACATATGAGAGTCATAAGAAACAAGCAACCATCCAAGAAATTTTTTCCATAAACATCAGACTATGATCTGTGAAAGCGAACATACGTCATATGCTTGAAGTCATTTCACTCATTCCCAAGGTTCTCACCGAGCACTAATCTTAACGACATTCCCTGTCTTGGTTCACTAACCGTGACAAATCAAATCACAACCATTCATTATCTTAACATGAAAGAAATATACGAATCGGTAGTCCTTTATAAAGTCAACACCTGACTTCCTCCTTAGGAGTAAGGTCCTATCTTTCACATCCTTGGTACACATAAACCAGTCCATTAGTGGATGCCTGATACCCTTGTCTACACCGACCTTGTCTATTTACTGGTGACGACGTCACCAACCTACTACACCTACGTTATTGTTTACCTTGTAATATCGTGATTGAAATCCCAAATTCCCTTAGGCAATACTTCGTTCCAGATATACATCCACCGTATTATATCCTTTGAATATACGAGGCTGGCACTAAGCTTACTTCCTGTCTATACCCAAACTAAAATAAAATTATGACCACACCCGCCGCCATTAGCATTCTAAGGATAGTAAATATCACACAGGGCTACATCTTCTAATCCATACCATCTAGGAAAAACATGCCAAGAATTAGTCCTTAGCTAGCTAAGGATACCCTAGAATATATCGTCGACACACGTCGGCATTATAATCGTGTTTCGATGTTACCCAACCTTGGTTTCCATCTTTAAGTATCCACATGGTGTCACCACCCTAAGTCTTGAATATATTTCCTAGTATATTTCGAAATCAAGTATCACAACACCCATACTGGTCATTACAGTACATCTGAGCATAACTCCTGTAACGACACACAACTATCACCCTACCTTTGGGATTACACAACCCATTTGTGTCGATTTAGGAAGCCATACCCGACAAGAACACTATATGACCATCAAACTAGGATCATCGCCTTATCCGCAATACAATCATTACCAGGCTACAATTGTTCCTTCATACCAGACTTAATTGGTCTCTTAAGGACACTAAATAAATTTTATGTGACCATCGTTAAAACCCAACAAGAATCATCATCCATACCTTTATAATTGTAGGAGCGCTCTAAAAACCTTTCAATACACACATTACGATCACTCAGTGCCCACAAAGACAATAGTTACCTATAGTGAACCTTAACCATCAAACACCTCAAGGTGTCGCAACATTCGATCTCTATCCCCAATGAAGCCACACACAGTTAGTCTTATGGAAATTCCAATATACCTCTAAAACACACTCATACTAATATTACCTCCCCCCAATCCATCACTTCGGCAGCTACAATGAGTCTTCACACTTGGATACTAATCTTATCTTTCTTCCAAACAGTTGTGACTATAATCCACGAACCATAACATAACTAATGCTACTAAGGATTATGGAAGGATACAGGACGTCTCCTACAACCTATAAACATTAAGGTTTTACCCATCTAATCCTCAATGAATGATCAAACATGACAACCAAATTGTCTCACTATGTAAACATCACACCATGTGCTAATCTACAAGTTAACACGACTATATAGATCTTAATAGGATATGGGATGTCGGGTATTTCCTATAAATACCAGGGCCTACACCACAGGGACCACTTGGGATCCTATTCCTCAATACCACATTATAATCAAGATACATTAAACCTAAGTCCTTGACCAAGGGTCACAATACATTCTCACCATATAATCAATACTTATGAACGTCAATCAATCATCTAGCCTCCATATATGAAATATACAACCTTTTTAGCTAGGTCACAATGAACACTACTCACTGTTTCCACTATCAAGGTTGCCCTCATCCTCACAGTTACCACACAATACATCTCACGCAAAGGGTCACGATATGTTCACTAGACTACCATCAATAGCGATATTTCCCTGTAGATCAAATTTTCCTAATTACATTATCGACATTAACAACCTGTAAACACCATACCTAAGGGCTATATACCTTTTACTCACCAATCATTAGTGCTTAGTCATGACACCCTAACCATAAACCTCTATTATTGACCATATGCAATTCGTGCCACTTACCCAATGGGCGTCATCTCATTCTATTGACATATCAAAAGATTTTACGTCATTACGGTCTAGAACATAAGAACCTCACACTAACGTCCACTGTGTCACCACTATTGGCTTGCATGGACACCCATAAGTTACTAATAATTCTAATCAGAAGTGCCGAATAAATTAATAACTATCAATTTGATCGTGGCCACCTGACACTAACTTACTCGTCGTGCTAACCCTTTTGATTTTATTTTTGAGGACAAGAACTAAACCGTCACCAAAACTAGCATGACCGACCCAAAACAGACACCAAAGTCAAAATACCCACTACCGACCTCACCACGTCACTCCCTAAAGGAACCTTGAACCTAGAGCTCTGACGAAATTTATAACACCCCAACCCAAATTTATGTGTTACCCATTGTCAACCCGGTCCGTCTCGAGCATTGGATGAGAACTGCAATGAAACAACCTATATAATGTTATTAGTCAAGTTTTATTTTTAATTAACATTTCATTTGTTTAGAATGCAATTTTAATTTCAAATTTAACTACGTGAGAGACCCATGGGAAGCACCCTGCAACCCTGGCCTACAGAGGTACTAATGTAATATAAAATTTCATTCTAATAACATGCTATAACAAAACAAGGAGTGAGACGAATAATTAGTGGGAAATATACAAATGCAGTATAAAATCGAATGACAGAAAGAAGACTCTAACACGTTATACAACGTGCACATGCAATTACCTTATAAGTATATACATACACATACGTATACTTATGCATGAAACTGTTTTACATCCAAAAACCTTATTTATCCAGATTAATTCACCCTAATCTTGTAAAATACTTCATGTTTCTCATTTTGACATTCATCCCTTTATTTAACGTAATACCTCGTATTTTTATGGCTTTTAAATTGGGGATTTATTAAATTCAAATTGAGATATTAATTTAATATTAATCCGGAAATTTATTTCAAATATTTACTAGCGTGACGAGAGTTAGTAAGTATTGGGAATTTGTTGAATATTAATTAATGAGTAAAGTAATATGTATAATTGAACTTATTATAATTGTCACGAGTGAATAATATGACAATTATGAAAATTACGCCTGTGTCGTGTCGGGGCTAAATTATTATTATTAAAAGTGAATAAATTATAAATCACTCATATGGTCATTTCGAGTGAGCCAAAGTGTCCGAAAGAGTCAAGATAGTTAGAAAAGTGTACCCGGGGGTTTAGTTTGGGTCTCGGAGCATTTTTAGGCCTAACTGGCATCCCAGGAGGGTATTATAGTCATTATGTATTTTTGGGTAATTAAACCCACGAATTACCCTAAGTTATATCAACTATTAGACTTAAGCTTTTAGGGTTATCAATCACAGAAACAAAGAACGACATTAGAGAAGAAAGGTAGAGAGTTCTTCAAGACTTGATCACAAACCGTAACACCTTTTTCAAGAATATCACCACGAGGGAATAGATCGTAAGATGAGGAACGCAGCCATATCTTCATCACCAACAAATTAAACCTTCGATTTCTAGGCAAGTATCTATTTTGCAAATTTTTAGTCGATATTTCATCCATGTTAGAATAGGATTAAGAATACATGTTTTTATGGAAGAATCATATAATTTAGAAGATTTAAACTTCATGTTTTGGGGGTAAATCATGAAATATGGACACCTTATCACATGTAGAGGATTACCTACGAAATTGCAATGGGGTAATAGGAAGAAATCTGGAAGAAGGATGAGAATTTTGGAAATTAATACAAAACTAGGGTTCTTGATAATTTTACTGAATGGCCCCTTAATTTTATATCTTTGATGAATTCGTACATGATTTACGTAGGAAATCATGTAGATAGGTGTATATAATCAGTGGTATACTTGTTTGGGAGTTTGGAAATCATTAATGGAGTTTTTGAGAAATTTCTTGGATGAAACCCGTAGGTTGGATTAACAGGTTCTGGGCAAAATAGCTCGATCGACTCAAGAATGTCGATTGATATACTGATCCATCGATCGACCCCCTTTCATCGATCGATCGACCCCACCGGGAAGCTAAATGTTTTTCCTCTTTTGTTTAAATTAGGATAAAAGGCGTAGGAACCCTTGAATAATAATTGAAGAGAAAAATTGGTCATCAAGAGGACCAGTAGGGGCGTCAATTAAGTTCCGTTTAATATATCTTTATAAGGGAGGTGAATGTGGGATAACGGGGGTATGTCACATATTAGAAATCGTGCGTACGTTAACTAAGGAATTGAGATATTCATGAAGGATTTAGACCAGTATGTTAATGAGGGTGTACCTACTGAATTTATCTTTAGGAAGAGAGAATACTTCGAGGGACGAGAAGTAATTATGAAATGATTATAATTGAGAATAAATAGAGATGAGTTCTTTATGCGTAAGAATTGGGTAAAATTGTACTACTTACGGTTAAAACATTATTATGGGTTGTGGGTGAACCTAATTGGAAAATTTAAGTATTTATATATATGACCGAGTGCTTGTCTACATATATTGAATGTATATATTTGTGTATAATCATACTCACACTACTTGTTATCACGGAGGTTGTCACGCTGGGACAGTCTTATCTCAATGGGACCTTTATGGGGGATATTGACTTGTAACCTAGAAAATAGGATTCCTTGGTACATGCTATTTGAGAATGATAGTCAGACGGTCCTAAGAGACGTGAGGGGTATGTGATGACCTCTTAGTGACTTGGAACTATGCTTCGCCTCCATTTTGTGTGTATTGTGTTAATAGAGTTCGAGAGTGATTCTGAACTAGTATTTCCCTTAGTACGAGAGATACAAGGACTTGATAGCAGAGTATGCCAGCACTATAGATTTTATGTGGGGTGCCGATTACTATATATATCATATGAGTGAATAATATATATACATATACCTAAAAATCTTCTACTGTGTGTGTAGGTAGATAAATATTGAATAAACGTTCTGAATCATAGTATATGCTTGAGATTTCATAGCAGTATTGAGATATACATAATTTACTTAAAGGGTCCTTAATAAGATGTTATTTTAATAAATCATAGACATACGGTCTCGCGAATCAGAATCTGTGAGAGGAGAATTTGGTTAGACTTATGAGTCATGTTAGTAGTGCGATAGGCGTGCACACTAGATGAGAGGTGAGAATTCTTAAGAGAGGGTCGAGTACTAACATGTATGTAATATCAATTGGTAAGAATTTTAAATACTTGATAAACTATTTTAAAGTTGTCTTACACTCGAGGTCTGACCCATTTCCTGTCATCTCTTCTCTTTCTCTTTTATATATATATATATATATATATATATATATATATATATATATATATATATATATATATATATATGTGTGTGTGTGTGTGTGTGTGTGTGTGTGTGTGTATGTATGTATGTATTACAGGTGGCATCATGCTTGGATCTTTGGGACTGTTGACGTGCTGCAGTTAGTGTGGGAGTTGCAGGTCTTTGCCGTAGACAACTTCATACTTGTCTTCTTAGTCTTTCATTTAGTCCTCATTAGACAGGGCATGTGTCGCCCATTTCCAGTTTTTACCTAATCCAGAGATTTGTACTCTTTATTTATGTCAGTATTCAGTTTAGTTGGGATTATTTCCTACGATTTGGGATATTTTAATTGGATTGATTTATCTAGCATGTACTTTCATTTGAGTGGTTTGGTTTTAATACTATGATTTGTATTTGTGAGAATGGTTTCATAGTTAATAATAACAATCGGAATTAATTTGTTAAATTAAATGTTTTCACACTTAACTTAATTATTTATTAGGTGATTAATAAAGGAATTTTTTTTCCGATAGTGATGCTAAGAATGAACCAACTGAACACTTTGAGTTAATTTAATAAAGGACTGATCACCCGGTATTTAATTAGGCGGGGTGTCACAGGTGGTATCATAGCATCAGTTTCTAGTGTCCTTTAGGATCTGCGCGTCTTATTATGCTTCCAGCATAGCTTTCTTTGATATAGATCCCTATTTTTAGGATTGTTTATTTCTTTGGTGAGATTTAGTTCTCCTGCTATAACGTATATATTAGTGAATCTTATTTTCTTTCGAATGTGTTCATGTGCCGAATGATGAAGTATGACGAGCAATGGGCCGTTGGGCGGACAGCCAGAGGCAGAGCACTTGATGTTAGAGGGTATAATCAAGATTGATGACCGTAGTTAAGGTCACCCCTATTGTGGAACGAGAATCCAGGACTGTAAAGATTCCTAGGGCGTAGACTATGATTTCCAAGTGCTCCTATAGTCGAAAGTGGTGCAAAAGTATACCCACCCAACGTGGTATGACTGGTAAAGGATCAGACGAAGCATTTAGGAGAACCGTCGGTAGAAATTCAAGAAATGCGGGGATTGTGTGTGTTAGCCAAAGGAGGTAAAATATCAAAAGGCTTGGGCATATGAAGAAGTGTGGCTAACAGAAAGTGAAAGTTTGGGGTAAAAATTTTTGTGGCTCATCGAAACGAAGTTATAATGGTGGGAGTCAGCAACCACTTTTAGAAGTGGAATGCTATGTCTATAGAAGGATATTAGGTACAGTTTGACTGGAGGTTCCTTCATCATATGTTTAGGATAAGATGTGAACGTTGTTCTGAACTCATCACAGGAGGGCCGGACAGAGGTCCATTTATGAATATGAATCTAAATTGTTAGCGAATCTTGTATCGGGGGATGTAGATATAAATGGAGGAGAGCATTTGAAGTGGGAGATCGACTCATAAGAAAAGTTAACAACACTAAAAGGGAATTCTACCGGACGGTCGATCCAGATGGAGATAATGTCATGTTTGGTCAATGGAGATGTTAAGGCTTCTTTGTGTGGGAAACTAAAAGAATCGAAGAATTTAGTTGAGAATAAGACTGGACGAAACGGTGTTAGTAAAACACCAAAAGGGGGAGACCAATCAGGGGACCCATTTAAATGATTCGAATAGCTGAATTCTTACCAAATCGATGTTTAATATATTAAGGTCTATTGAATTAAGTCGCATGTTCCTTAGGGCCAACAAAGCTAAGGAACAATGGGGGTATCCATCAAGATCGAGACTACTAAAGTCCGAGAGAAGGAAAACCCTAACATGGTCAGTATGACAGGAGATAAGTGGATTATGTGTTGAGGTATTTTTTGGAGAGTAAAACCACATACGTTAATTTTTCCCCGAAGCGAGTAAAGGGACAAGGATATGGGTCTCGCAATGATAATGGTTAATGTAGTTCTCGATTTGGTTCGGATAGGCGTGTTATGACCGGGAAACCAATTGATCAACCAGGGTGATTGGTAAGGTAGAAGTATGATTTTTATCCTCAGGGAATGAGGCGTATTTTGTGTGACACGAGCGAGTCACTACATTTTGATTATTGAGAGATTCGCATGTGAGACGAGTTTAGGGCGTATATCAACAACGTTATTATTATATATATGTTTTCCCTGGTATAGCGGGGTTATCTTTAGGGTTATCCGCGGAGGATAAATGGGTGCATGGTTAGTGGTATTTACTTTATTGAGATTACTCATTTTAGTGATGTGATATTCGAGTATGATATTATCATTGTTATGTCTTTATAGTAATGGTTAGAATGATAGTGGGCAGTTATTGTAAGTCTATCGGGGTAGTTGCCCTAGTGCAACATGTTTTGTTCTGGCAAGACCTCAAATGCGAGAGGGTTGGGCTCGCACTTATATTATATATTATAGAGACTTCGGAGGGTATAGTGGTCTTGAGATATTCGATCCCGGTGTGTGTAGGGAATTCATTGATATGATTCAGAGTGTATTGGATTTAGTATTGAACAGAAAAATTTAGCTCGTTATTATGTTTAACCCTCTGGAACTTCGATCATCGAAATCCATTAGGCCCTCAGTCCATAACATGTAACCCTATATTCCCGTCACTTGACATAAAAGCTATATCCCCTTGTGTAATTAAATTTAAATGAGAAACTTTCCTTACAAGAGACACTATCACTCAACATTGTTGGTAATCATATTCCATAAACCTCATACACATACAATCGGGACTCTCAAAATCCTGTCCCCAGGCATATATCTTCAAGTCTTAACTCCCACGCCTCTGAAGGAGTGATATAACTTGTTTGGATTTCACTTTGCGAGACATCCCACGCATGAAACTTAACATAAGGTTGGAAGTAGAGAGATGTTTGGCCATTCGTCCATAAGTCCGATACCTCGGTCGTTATAGAAGTATGTAGCTATAACTGTAAGTTAAAAGTTAAAATTCAGATATAAGGCCAGTGGAGCCGGTGGTGCGGTGAGGATGGATTAAAATTTTTATTTTATCACCACAAGTTAAAGGGTGGGGAGATCTTAAGAAATATTTAAAAATTTTGAATTATGGGTTGATTGCGAATGTAAAAATTTTGAATTGTGGGGTGATTGAGAATGCCCAAGTGTTATAGACACGTTGTGAATATAGGGACAATAAAGAATTGAGTGTTATGCGGAAAGCTTATGTGATGCTTATGTCAGTATGAACGACTTATAGGATGTGTGGGCACCCTGGTTAACTGATGTCAGAATTATACGGATTGAAGGGACGTGGGGATAGATATGTGAAATATATGTCTGTGGCACTAAAATAACGAAGTGGGAGTGGTAGACGGGATTAACCGTCGTGTGAGAGCGATGATGTAACACCCCGCCCGCCCGGAGAGAGTGAATGGAGCGCTAATGCGATCAAATAAATCCAAATCCACAAGTGACAAGGTATAGAGCATATAAATAAACCCACAATAATATAAATCCACTAATCTCAATCTCTTCAATTGCAACAAATCTCTCGAATTAAATATAACATCTAACTCGAAAATAAAATACAAATCTCCAAATCTCTATACATCAAAATAATACAAATCTTTCCCAAACAATCCTCGCTAAAATCAATCTCCATAGCGCCCCAAAATCCGCGCTAACCTGCCACTAAAAGAAAATATGGGGAAGTACACAATACGACAGGAAAGATGCTCAACAAATATAGATTAGCAATGAATAAAGCGTAACAATACGAGTACAAATATTCAAATCAAAATACAAATCTCAAAGCATTTATCAATACAATTTCTCAACAACACATCAATGGCTAACCCTGCCTCACCCCATTCGCATATGCTTTATCAAGCCATAGCCGAGAATAGGTATTTTGGCAGGTACTCAACATCCGTGCCATATTAAAATCTCATGACAACGTGCTCATAAAAACATGAATCAAAATAATTTCAATAATTATTTTCCAGATTTCAATGAATTTAGCAATTCAAATATGAGTTCAATTAAACAAGAATTAAAAGAGAATGACACTCGCGAGATTTAAGGAGCATATTGTGTAAAACCCCATACCTTAAACCATGATGAGAAACCAATGATCACATCCTCAAGATCAACACAAAAGATCTACAAAACTCCTCCAAGAACCTCCAACAAAATATCCCCAAGAACACCTCTAATCTAAGGTTGGAACTCACAAATCTCAAGGGTCAATGTGTATATAAAAAGAAGAGGAACATAAAATATATTTGCTGCCAAAATTTATGCCAAAAGTACGTTAAAAGGGTTGCCCACGACTTCCTTTTATAATGCAAATAAATGAAGAGTTGGAATCCAAAAGACTCCTTTAAATAAGGCAAAGAAATGAAGAGTTGGAAGTCAAAACAACTCTAAGAGTTAAAAACATTTAAAAATCATTTAAAAATCCGTTTTAACTCCGATTTCGAAACCGTTTGAAATTCTCGCCTTTAAAAATAATAACCAACATATTTGAGCAATAAAAATAATTTTATCAAAAACTTTATTTTCCTCCATTTTCCAGAAATTAATTAAAATTGCCCAAAATTACGCAAGTTGTTACACTTCCCCACTAATAATGGAATTTCGCCCTCGAAATTCGCCGAATGCCTAACTCTCAAAATCAGGCCAACAGTCTCCAAAATAATCTCGTCTCCAGAAATAAATTCCCCACATCTAATCTCGAAACTTATTACTAATATCACCTAAAATTTTCTATCTCCAAAAATTGCTAACCACGTAATGAACCCAAAACTGAAGCCCCGAGGGTTGACGTATACCTAAGCTCTGATACCATTTGTAACACCCCGCCCGCCCGGCGAGAGAGAACGGAGCGCTAATGCGATAAAATAAATCCAAATCCACAAGTGACAAGGTATAGAGCATCTAAATAAACCCACAATAATATAAATCCACTAATCTCAATCTCTTCAATTACAACAAATCTCTCGAATTAAATATAACATCTAACTCGAAAATAAAATACAAATCTCCAAATCTCTATACATCAAAATAATAAAAATATTTCCCAAACAATCCTCGCTAAAATCAATCTCCATAGCGCCCCAAAATCCGCGCTAACCTGCCACTAAAAGAAAATATGGGGAAGTACACAATACGACAGGAAAGATGCTCAACAAATATAGATTAGAAATGAATAAAGCGTAACAATACGAGTACAAATATTCAAATCAAAATACAAATCTCAAAGCATTTATCAATATAATTTCTCAACAACACATCAATGGCTAACCATGCCTCACCCCATTCGCATATGCTTTATCAAGCCATAGTCGGGAATAGGTATTTTGGCGGGTACTCAACATCCGTGCCATATTAAAATCTCATGACAACGTGCTCATAACAACATGAATCAAAATAATTTCAATAATTATTTTCCAGATTTCAATGAATTTAGCAATTCAAATATGAGTTCAATTAAACAAGAATTAAAAGAGAATGACACTCGCAAGATTTAAGGAGCATATTGTGTAAAACCCCATACCTTAAACCATGATGAGAAACCAATGATCACATCCTCAAGATCAACACAAAATATCTACAAAATCTCCTCCAAGAACCTCCAACAAAATATCCCCAAGAACACCTCTAATCTAAGGTTGGAACTCACAAATCTCAAGGGTCAATGTGTATATAAAAAGAAGAGGAACATAAAATATATTTGCTGCCAAAATTTATGCCAAAAGTATGTTAAAAGGGTTGCCCACAACTTCCTTTTATAATGCAAATAAATGAATATTTGGAATCCAAAAGACTCCTTTAAATAAGGCAAAGAAATGAAGAGTTGGAAGTCAAAACAACTCCAAGAGTTAAAAACATTTAAAAATCCATTTTAACTCCGATTTCGAAACCGTTTGAAATTCTCGCCTTTAAAAATAATAACCAACATATTTGAGCAATAAAAATAATTTTATCAAAAACTCTATTTTCCTCCATTTTCTAGAAATTAATTAAAATTGCCCAAAATTACGCAGGTTGTTACAGATGATAATACATATATACGTGTGCGATCAGAGTAGCACACCCGAACTCGATGGAAAGTCTGTGGGAAGTAAAGTAAAGAGGGGTATCCCTTAAGAAGACAAAATGTAACTATTGTGGACAATTTGGAGCGGCATTCTACCCAGTCTAATGTCGAGAGCGACTTGCGCGAAAATGGAAAGATAATGTCAACACGGTATAAGGAGACCAAAAGTGCACATCGCGGAAAAAAGTGTAGGGGTCAGAACTTTTGGTATACGCCGAAGGAAGTAGAGGATTATTAAGTACCATTTAATGGGAGGCATTATAAGTGGAAGTCGGTGTTGAGCGGAACGTAGTGAGTAGTCACCATGTGCACCACTCATAGGTAGAAATCGATTGGAGTAAGATGATCAATCAGAAAATTTTGTATCAAGCCAATGATTTAGATAGTGGAAGAGGGCAGTCGAGTCGGTAAAGTTTCTTTGATGGGTTACCAACCTCAAGGTAAGATCAAAGTTTCCTCCGAACGGGTGGAAAAATTTTCCGAAGAAGGAAGTGATTGATATTCCTTTGGGGTGATTTACAATATTAGATAGTATGCTTAGTTTTCCTTTGAAGATAAGAATTGCGCTAGTACGTGGTCCTACATGATATTGGTCAAAATTAGGATGAGATTTTGAATCCCAACTTCAATATAAAATTTTAGGAAGCAGCGGGGATAACATTTCGTTTTGAGCAGGTTGTATAACCCATAGCCCGGGGAGTAGGTGAACGGTGATTAACAATTAGTGAAGTCGTGTGAAAGTAATTTTGAATTCATTGTGATCATTTTATTTCCACAACGGATATAGCTAGCAAGTGAAGTATAGTACGGTAGTTAGGAGAGGATATTACCTAATGGTTGGGTTTCGTGGAAAAACTCGTACCTATTTATCGTGAACAAGGTACTTATTGAGGTTTTGGTGTGGAAATATCTTAACTTTTCTAACTCTCGATGTTAAGAGGTGGTCGGATAATCAGTATTTTGGAATGGTCGAGAGCTAGAATCCGATGACTAAAGTGGAATAACCACATATTGTACTAGGTAATCTTTTAACTATCGTAAGAGTTACGTCACCGGGAATTAAGATTTAAAAAATTGATAAGAGAAGTCAGATGTTCATATGGTTTCTCCTAGGACAGGAGTTTTGTGTTTAGATAAATACGGGAATTGATACAAGGTGAGGTGCAGCCTCCCAATAATATTGAGACAATGGGGCCAATGATGTATAGGTTATTCTTATTCGAATGTTGTTCGGTAGGAGCACAATTGAGGTGTTGTTATTGAGGTGTGAGCCTATAATTGATAAAGTGTCGAGAGTGTTAAACAAGCTTGTTGTGAAGTGGGGGCTATAGTGATTGAGCCTTACTTTGAAGTTGGTTTTGAGTACTAGAGGAAACCCGTTTTTTATCCGGTATGCCTTATTTTTTCGAATTTCAGGATGAAATTCTGTTATTAGGGGGAAAGTATGTAATACCCCATATTTTTATGGATTTTAAATTGGGGATTTATTAAATTCAAATTGAGATATTAATTTAATATTAATCCAAAAATTTATTTTAAATATTTACTAGCATTACGAGAGTTAGTAATTATTGTTTATTTGTTCAATATTACTTAATGAGTAAAGTTATATGTATAATTGAACTTATTAAAATTATCATGAGTGAATAATATGACAATTATGGAAATTAAGTTGGGACGCGCCTGTGTCGTGTCGGAACTAAATTATTATTATAAAAAGTGAATAAATTATAAATCGCTTGTATGGTCATTTCGAGTGCGCCAAAGTGTCCGAAAGGGTCAAGATAGTCAGAAAAGTGTACACGAGGGTTTAATTTGGGTCTCGGGGCGTTTTTAGGCATAACTGGCATCCCGGGAGGGTATTATAGTCATTCTGTATTTTTGGGTAATTAAACCTACGAATTTCCCTAAGTTATATCATCTATTAGAGTTAAGCTTTTAGGGTTATCAATCACAAAAATATAGAACGGGCATTAGAGAAGAAATGTAGAGATCTCTTTAAGTCTTGATCACAAATCGTAACACCTTTTTCAAGAATAACACCACCGGGACATAGATCATAACACGAGGAACGGAGCCATATATTCGTCACCAGCAGATCACACCTTTGATTTCCAGGCAAGTATCTATCTTTCAAATTCCTAGTCGATATTTCATCCATGTTAGATGAGGATTAAGAATACATGTTTTTATGGAAGAATCATATAATTTAGAAGATTTAAGCCTCAGGTTTTGGGAGTAAATCATGAATTCTGGACACCTTTTCACATGTAGAGGATTACCAACAAAATTGTAATGGGGCAATAGAAAGAAATCTAGAAGAAGGATGAGAAATTTGAAAATTAATACAAAACTAGGGTTCTTGATAATTCTGTTGAATTGGCCCCTTAATTTGATATCTTTGATGAATTCGTACATGCTTTACGTAGGAAATCATGTAAATAGGTGTATATAATCAGTGGTATACTTGTTTGGGTTTTTGGGAATCATTAATGGCATTTTCGACAATTTTCTTCGATGAAACCCGTAGGTTTGATTAATAGATTCTGGGAAAGAACTGCTCGATCGATCAATTGACTGAAGAATGTCAATCGATCGACTGATTGATCGTTCGACCCCCTTTTCATCGATCGATCGACCCCTCCTGGAAACTGAATGTTTTTCCACTTTTGTTTTAATTCGGATAAAAGGCGTAGGAACCCTTGAATAATAATTAAAGAAAAAATGGGTCATGAAGAGGACCAGTAGGGGCGTCAAGTAGGTTCCGTTTAATATAACTTTATAAGGGAGTTGACTGTGGGATAACGGGGGTATGTCACATAGTTCGTACATTTAGTAAGGAATTGCGAGATTCATGAAGGACTTAGACCAATATGTTAGTGAGGGTGTACCTACTGAATTCACGTTTAGGAAGAAAGAATACTTCGAGGGACGAGAAGTAATTATGAAATGATTATAATTGAGAATAAATAGAGATGAGTTCTTTATGCGTAAGAATTGGGTAAAATTGTACTATGTACGGTTAAAACATTATTATGGGTCATGGGCGAACCTAATTGGAAAATGTGAATATTTATATATATGACCGAGTGCTTGTGTACATATATTGAATGTATATATTTGTGTATAATCATACCCGCACTACTTGCTATCACGGAGGTTACCGTGCCGGGACAGTCTTATCTCAATGGGACCTTTATGGGGGATATTGACTTGTACCCTAGAACATAGGATTACTTGGTACATGCTATCTGAGAATGATAGTCATACGGTCCTAAGAGACGTGAGGGGTATGTGATGACCTCTTAGTGACTTGGAACTATGCTTCGCCTCCATTTTGTGTGTATTGTGTTAATGCAGTTCGAGAGTGATTCCGAACTAGTATTTCCCTTAGTACGAGAGATACGGTGACTTGATAGCAGAGTATGTTAGCACCATAGATTTTATGTGGGGTGCCGATTAGTATATATATCGTATGAGTGATTATTATATAAACACTCCTGGAAATCTTCTACTATGTGTGTAGGTAGATAAATATTGATTAAACGGTCCTAATCATAATATATTGTTGAGATTTTATAGAAGTATTGAGATATATATAATTGACTTAAGTGGTCCTTAATAAGATGTTATTTTAATAAATCATAGACATACGGTCTCGCAAAGCATAATCTATGAGAGGAGAATTGGGTTAGACTTATGAGTCATGTTAGTAGTGTGATAGGCGTGCACACTAGATGAAAGGTGAGAATTCTCAAGAGAGTGTCGAGTACTAACATGTATGTAATATCAACTGGTAAGCATTTTAAATACTTGCTAAACTATTTTAAAGATGTTCTACACTCGGGTTCTGACCCGTTTCTTGTCATCTCTTCTATCTCTCTCTCTCTCTCTCTCTCTCTCTCTGTATATATATATATATATATATATATATTAAAGGTGCCCATCCACAGGGGCGTCAGGCTTGGATCTTTGGGACTGTTGACGTGCTGTTGCTAGTGTGGGAGTTTCAGGTCTTTGCAGTAGACGACTTTATCCTTGTCTTCTCAGTCTTTCATTTAGTTATCATTAGATAGGGCATGTGTTTCCCATTTCCAGTTTTTACCTAGTCCTGAGATTTGTACTCTTTATTTATGTTAGTATTCAGTTTAGTTGGGATTATTTTAGTTTATTACATTGTCCTATGATTTAGGATATTTTAATTGGATTGATTTATCTAGCATGTACTTTCATTTGAGTGGTTTGGTTTTAATACTATGATTTGTATTCGTGAAACTAGTTTCATAGTTAATAATAACAATCGAAATTAATTTGTTAAATTAAATGTTTTGACACTTAGCTTAATTATTTATTAGGTGATTAATAAAGGAATTTTTTTTCGACAGTGATGCTAAGAATGAACCAATCGAACACTTTAAGTTAATTTAATAAAGAATTGATCACCCGGTATTTAATTAGGCGGGGTGTCACATTTAACACACACGGTTAAATATTTGAAACAACTCCACTTGAATTGACCGAAAGTAGTTTCATTACCAAAATTACCCATTCATTTTTTCTGTTCCACATTATTATTCTCAATGAAAATCACCCTTTCAACATACTTTATCAACGTGTTAGAAAATACTTATTTTGTCTTTGAAAACCTTTTTCATCACATTCTTGTGTTAATTATGGGTCGGACCATTTAGGTTGCTTAACCAGTCGTTTACCCACTTACTTTTCCTTCTTCCTTACCGTATGGGAATTAATTAACCTCACACGTATCCATTGTAAAGACCGAATAACGGAGGTGTGATAATTGATTTAAATTAAATTTTCCAATTTCCAAGTAACTCTTATTTAATTATATTCTACTTTTAAATCAAATAAATACAGCCCCTAAACATGCATCTAAATCAACCCATCAGAAATAAAGCATGCAACGCAGTAAATATGCCGAGACACAGATTTCAGGAAAAAAAAACCTTTCGGGTAAAACCTTTATTTTACTATGAATATATAAATCATAACGTACAATTACATAGATAAATCTTCAATGGATCAATGTACAACCAACCCACAAAGACACGCAGTCTTGAACTCAGTAAGAGAATACACGCAGCACCCTCCAAGGACTCGCAGCCTAAACACCAAAGGAAGAACCGCAGCTCTCCTCAATAACACACAGCCATAACACTTTGTAGAGACTCCTTCAGCCATAATACCCTGTATTTTTATGTCTTTTAATTATGAGGTTAATTAAATGGAATTACTTTTAATTCTGGGATTTATTAAATTAATTTGGGATGTATGAAATTAATTTGGGATTTATTAATTAGAAAATTAATTTGGATATAAATGCTAGCGAGACGAGAGTTAGTATTTGATTATTATTATGTTGTTGAATATTACTGAGTGATTATGGTAATATGTGATCATTGAATTTATTAAAATTGTCATGAGTTGAAAATACGGCAGTTTCGGTAATTTAGTTGGGAAGCGTGTGTCAGTCGTGTCAGTACACAATTTAATGGATTTAAAAGTATTTTATTTTTATGTCATCCATGTGAGCTTTTTGAGTGCTCCAACGTGTCCGGAAGGGTTGAGATAGTCAGAAAATACTAGCCGGGGGTTTAGTTTGGGTCCCAAGGCATTTTTAGGCCAAACCGACACCCCGGAAGGGTATTTTGGTCATTTTAAAAATTGAGGAAATATGACCCACGAATTTTAGAGTTCATTTATTTAATCTTGGAAAGGCCATTAGGGCCATGATCAGTCAAATACAAAGAGGTGGGCTACGTGAGTTAGAAGAGAGGTTACAAAAAGTCCCCTAACCAAAACCACCACTCACCACCACCAATTTGGACGGAATTGTGACTGGAAAGAAGAGAGGACTTTCCCTTGAACAACAACAACGGATCAGAATATCAAATTTATAGTAAAGTGATTTATCTTACAAAGATTCAAAGCATATAGTTTACATATTTTTATAGATTTGAAGATTTATCATGAAAAACGAGAACGGATTTAAAATCTTTAAATCATAATTTGGATAGGTCTTGCATGTATTTAAATGTTAGAAATGATATCAACCACGAATTTATGATTTATGGGTAGATAATTATGGAATTTGATTGGATTATGTGATGTTCTTGAAGAAATAGGAAAACTACGTTTTTAATATGATAATTGGGTATTTTGATCCAAGATATTGATGTTATATGTTGATTTGATGAATCTAACTCGTGGGGAATGATGTTAACATGTTAATAGGATGATTATTAAATTGATTTGTGAGTTTTGGACGTTAGAATGAAGATTTAGAGGTGTAAAAAGTTGATAACCCATAACTGTTAAGCATTTCTAGGCTGATACCTGCTTGATCGATCGATCGACTCAAGAATGTCGATCGATCGAACCATCGATCGATCGAACCCTACTGAATTTTGGCAAATTGTTTCTCTTTAAGGTTTAAGGATTATTCCAAAGCCAATGTTGATTATTAGGGTGAGTAATATAATCTTGGGGGACTTAAATAAAGTCAGTAGGGCCTTAGTTATTATCGGAAAAGGCTATAACTTATGGGATTGATTGTTATTACTTACGAGGGCCTACTGAGTGAGGTACGATTAGAAAGCATTCAAATTGAAACTATAATGGGAATTTATGATGATGTATGGTTAAGGGCAGGAACGGAGTGACTTTAAGTGCTGATATAACATTTGATATTAATAAGAAATCTAGTAACCTCTTGAGGTAGGCTTAAGTATTCAATTTGATATGACGAGAGATTTATCAAATAGAATATATATAACGTGTAATGTTCGGGGTAAACTTGCTACGTATGAGACTAACTAGATGAAATGTGTGAACATATATATTGATGTAAGATTACTTAGGTTGTGTGAATGCCTAGTGTATGGATTTATTATGTGTATGACATACCAATCATACTTGCTATCACGGGAGGTTAGTTTTATTCTGTAAAGGGACCCTCTTATCCTTGTGTGCCTTCGGGGGGATTTAGACTGGTACCTTAAAGACATAGGACTGTGAATGACTTATTTGTGAGTTGATAAGTCAGCTGACCATGGGAGCGTAGGTATGTGCGTGACCCATGGGTATGTGAACTATGTCCGCCTCCAATATGTGTGATTTGTATTTAGACGATTCCTGAGAGATTCAAAACATATGGTCCTTGTGTACGTGATGTACATGGATTTGATACCAGAATATGCGTGCACCGCAGCTGAGCTAAGGGGTGCCATATATGTATATATGTTCTGAGAGCGATATACTTATGTACTTGTGACTCATTCATTATTGCTTAGTAGATGTGAATAACTAAGATATTTGAATGGGTTAAGTATGAATATTTAATTAATACTTGAGATAAGTAATTTAATGAATGTTAACATGGGTTATAAATATGGCTTATTTGGGGGTTAAGTGTAGATACTCTATGTTAGAATGCGAAGGCATGAGTGGTACAAACTAGTTAGATAATTGCATAACTAGGATGGGTTAAAGGCATGCGTTAGGCGTGCACAGTAGTTGAGAGGTAAGAAACTCATTTGAGTGTACGCAACTAATGTGTTTATACTATGTGATGTTTAATTATACTTTAAACACTTGCTAAACTTTTAAACTATTTTCAAATCGAGCTCTGACCCGTTTTCCTCCAAATCTATTTTTGTTTTGTAAAAAACTTTTAGGTGCCCTGCCACAGGGACGCTAAGCATAGGAGTTTCATTCTGATGACGTGTTGGTAGTAGACACTCTCATTTCATCCTTGATTCCTTCAGAGTCATTTGTATCAGTTAGGGCATGTCACCCATTCTTATTTAGAGGTTGTAGTACAGACTTTCATTATTTCAGTTTCTGGTTTATTATTTATTCGGACTCTTGTATTCGGACATTGATTACTCTGGCATCTTTATTATTGGAGAGTTTACTCCAGACTTTTGATTTCAGCTCGTTGAGCCTTTACATGAGATTGTTTATGTGAATGATGGTTTTTAAATAAATTCTTGTTTAATTGTTGGTTTAATTAATGAAATTTGACATCTCTCTTTTTAAATATTAGGTGGCTAGTAATTAATTAAATATTTTTCGACAGTGATGCTAAGACTGAACCAACTAGATATTATATATTAATTTAATAAAGGAGTAGCTACCCGGTATTTAATTAGACGGGGTGTTACAGGTGGCTTCAGAGCATCAGGTTCTAATGTCCTTTAGGATTCGTGCGGCTTATTATGCTTACAGCGTAGCTTTCTTTGATGTAGAGCCCTATGTTTAGGATTGTTGATTTCCTTGCTGAGATTTCAATCTCCTGCTATGACACATATGTTAGTGAATCTTATCTGTACTAGGGTGTGTTTGTGTGCCAAACAATGCAGTACGTCAGGCGAAGACGGGTAGGCGAATATCAAGAGGCAAAAGATTAGTTGAGGTATTAAGTTTATTGAAGAAGGATGACCGTAGTTGAAGTCACCCATATTATAGCACGGAAGTCCAGGAAGGTATGGACGGCCAAGGCGCGACTTACGACTTCCAGGCACAACTATAGTAGAAAATGGGGTCAAATGAGACTCACCCAACAAGATTGGAATGGGAGAGAAAGAGTTAGGTGAAACATTGAACGGAACCAGCAGTGGAAATACTTAAAATGCGAAGATGGCGTGTGCTAGCCAAACGAACGTAATATCTCCAAAGATTTGGACCTATGTCGGAGTATGGTCAATCGGGAGTGAAAATTTGGGGTAAAATTTCTTGGCTCGTAAGAGTGGAGTGTCAATGGTGAGAGGCAATCACCACACTTAGAAGTGGAATGTGAGGTCGAGAGAAGGCGTACACGTATAGTTTGACCATAAGTTCCATCATCAGATGTACAGGGTGAAAGACGAATGTTATTCTAAACTCACAAAAGAGGGCCGGATAGAGGTCACTTCGTGAGGAGAAATTTAGTTATGTAGAGAGCCTTACACCGGGTGAAGTAGGTGAAAAGGTAAAGAGGATATTAAAGGGATAATTTACATACAAGAAGAATTGTTAACTCTTCTAGGAATAATGCTTCGACCAATAATGCAGATGGTAATAATGTCGCATAGTGTTAATTTTGAGGTAAACGTTCCCTTGGGTGGGGAGATACAAGAATCAAGAATCTTTATCGAGTAAGACTGGGGAAATGGTGTTGGGGAAGCACCACAAGGGGAAGACTCAACGGGGAACCCGTTAAAATGATTCGGATAGCTGAATTATTACCGAGCGATAGTGATTTCAGTAAGAGATGTGGAAACTAGTAGCGTGTTCATTAGGCCCATAAAGCTAAGGGAACAATGGAGGTAGGCATCAGGGCCGAGACTACCAACGTCCGAGAGAAGCACCACCTTAACGTGGTCAGTGTGCCCGAAGATAGATGAAGTATGTGTAGAGGTATTTTGTGGGAAGTGAAACCTGTGCGTTATAAATGTTTCACGATGCAAGTGTAGGGATAAAGGTATTGTGCCTGGCAAGGGCAATAGTTATTGAAATATTCGGTTTGGTACGGACAGGCGCGTTAAGTTCAGGAACCATTTGAGCATCCAGGACGATTGTCAGGAAAGAAGTATGAGTTATATCCTCAGATAATATTGCATGTTGTTTGTGGCATGAACAAGTTGCTACAATTGTTATTATTTTTATATTTTTGCTTGAGAGTCGATTTTAGTGAGTATCGGCAATCTGATTTATTTATGTGAATATTCTTCCCTGATAGTGTGGGGTTATATTTATTTTCATCCGCGGAGGATGAATGAGTATATTGATAGTGGTATATACTTTATTGAAATTACTCGTTTTAGTGTTGTGTTTTACGAGTATGATATTATCCTAATTATGGTTTTAAATGTGATTATACCGATAGTGTGCTGGTATTGCAAGTTTATCGGAGTTACTACCTTAGGGTAGAATGTTTTGATTCTGGCGAGGTCCCATCTGTGAGAGGGCCTAGCTCGCAATTGTACTTTTGTATATATGTATATATTCATATATTGTTTTGATTACAAAAAGGTATAATAGTCTCGGATATTTAATCCCAGTATGCGTAGGGATTTAATTGATATGATACGTATGTAATTGGTTTACTAGTCGGCGAAAATGGTTAGCTGGTTATTATGATTAAGGCTCAGGATGTAGTAATAAGAAGAGTGCATTGTTTTATCACCCCTTTAGAGATTTGGGAGTTTATACTCATAGTTGTGTGTCTGGGGACGGGATTTTGAGAACCCCGATTTTATTTGCATGGTGTATATGGAATGTGATTACCATCAATGTCAAGAGAAAGTGTCTTTCGGAAAGAGTTACTTTTTTAAGTGTAATTGAGGAAGGAGATTGTAACCTTGTTGTTAAGAGATGGGAATATAGGGGTACATGTTATGGACTGAGGGTTAACGTATCTCGATGACCGACAATTTAGGTAGTAGTGTATCGGGGGGGTTCCTTATTTGGATTTCACTTTGCGAGATATCCCATGCATGAAACCTAACGTAAAGTTGGTAGTAGGGAGATATTTGACCATTCGTTCATGAATTGGATACCTCGATCGTTATGTAAGTAAGTAGTTATAACGGGAAGTTAACAAGCTAAATTATGATGTAAGGATAGTACAGCCAGTTGTTAGTGAATTGCGATGTAAGAACTGAAAATGTTGGTTTGTTACGGCGGGTTGAAGGACGCATTGAGGTTAAGGAGGATTTAGGATTTCAAATTCAGAGGTGATTGAGAACACCCAAGTGGTATAGCCACGTTGATAATGCAGCGACAATAAAGAGTTTGGAATAGGAATGAAGCGTGTATAAGATTTAAAACCGTATGGTTGGGTTATAAGGAGTGTAGACATCTTGGTTATTAATGTAGTAATCACTGGAAGAAGGGATATAGATGGGTGAAATTTGTACTTATGGGATTAAGCGTCGTAAGAGAAGGTGGTAATGAGTATATCATGTGTAATCAATATAGCACGTCCGAAATTGGAGAAAAAGCAGTGGAAAGCCATTTAATAAGGGGTATATCTTGAGAAGCGAAATAGTTAACTATTGTGGACAATTTGGAGTTGAGTTCTGACCAATCGAATGTTGAGGGTGGCTCAAGAGTAAATAGAGTGAGGATGTCAATAAGGTATAAAGGGTCCAGATGTGCACAACGTGGTGAAAAGTGCAAGGATCAAAACTTTTGGTATACGTCGAGAGAAGAAGATCATTAAGTATCACTTAACGGGAAGAATTATACGTGAAAGTCAGCATTGAAAGGGGGTGTAGTAAGTAGTAAAATGGTTGGAGGGTTAGATGATCAATTAGATAAATTTTGTATCAAGCCAACGATTCCAGGGATGGAAGAGTCAAGTTGGAAAATTTCCTTGAGGGGTTGCCAACTTATAGATAAGTAACGAGTTCCTTCGAATATATGGGACATGTTCTCCAGAAGGAGAGCAATTGTTATAAACTTGGGTGATTTACACTATTAGATAGTGAACACGCCGGTACGTGGTTTGACGCAGTATTAATCAGAACTAAGAGGAGATCCCCGAAATCCACCTTCAACGTGGGGTAGCAAGATGTAATGGAAGTATGTTTCGTTTGGAGAAGGTTGTATCACTTATAGCCTGAGGTGTAGGCGCAAGGTGATTGACGACTAGTGGATTGTATAAAAGAAATGTTGGATTCATAGCGAACTTTTCATTTCCAAAATCGGGTAAAACTAGTAAGTGTGGTACATTGTGGTAATGGGGAGAAGATATTATCTAATGGTAGAGTTGGGTGAAAGCACACGTATCTATTTTATAGTGGACAAGGTTATTACAATTGTTTTGTGTAACACCACCCAGCTGAAGTAGTTTTCCCTTGTGTAAAGGTCACAATGCCGAGAACAAAGATTCAAAGAATGGTCAAGAGTAGTCAGATGTGTTATTGATTTCTTCCAGGATGGGAGTTTGGTGTTTTGATAAATGCGGGAGTTAATGTGTAGTGAGGTGCGGACTCACAATAATACTGAGATAATGATGCCAATGATGTATAGGCTATTTTTATTCAAATGTTGTTTAATAAGAGCACAGTGTGAGGTGCATTTATTGAAGTGTATTCTGATAAAGTATCGAGCCTGTTAAGCAATCTTGTTGTGAAGCGAGGGTTTTAGTGATTGGGCCTTTCTTTATATTTTGTTTTGAATACTGGAGGATACCTAATTTTCTAGGTATGCCTTACTTTTCTAAATTTTGGGATGAAATTCCGTTATTAGGGGGAAGTATGTAATACCCCGTATTTTTATGACTTTTAATTATGAGGTTAATTAAATGGAATTGCTTTTAATTCTGGGATTTATTAAATTAATTTGGGATTTATTAATTAGAAAATTAATTCGGATACAAATGCTAGCGAGACGAGAGTTAGTATTTGGCTATTATTATGTTGTTGAATATTACTGAGTGATTATGGTAATATGTGATCATTGAATTTATTAAAATTGTCGTGAGTTGAAAATACGGCAGTTTCGGTAATTTAGTTGGGACGCGCGTGTCAGGCGTGTCAGTACCCAATTTAATGGATTTAAAAGTATTTTATTTTTATGTCATACGTGTGAGATTTTTGAGTGCGCCAACGTGTCCGGAAGGGTCGAGATAGTCAGAAAACACTAGCCGGGAGTTTAGTTTGGGTCCCGGGGCATTTTTAGGCCAAACCGGCAACCCGGAAGGGTATTTTCGTCATTTTAAAAATTGAGGAAATATGACCAAAGAATTTTAGAGTTCATTTATTTAATATTTGAAAGGCCATTAGGGCCATGATCAGCCAAATACAAAGAGGTGGGCTACGTGAGTTAGAAGAGAGGTTACAAAAAGTCCCAAAACCAAAACCACCACCCACCACCACCAATTTGGACGGAATTGTGACCAGAAAGAAGAGAGGACTTGCCCTTGAACAACAACAACGGATCAAAATATCAAATTTACAGGCAAGTGATTTATCTTGCAAAGATTCAAAGCATATATTTTACATGTTTTTATAGATTTGAAGATTTATCATGAAAAAAGAAAATTGAAGGGATTTAAAATCTTTAAATCATAATTTGGATAGGTCTTGCATGTATTTAAATGTTAGAAATGATATCAACCACGAATTTATGATTTATGGGTAGATAATTATGGAATTTGATTGAATTATGCGATGTTCTTGAAGAAATAGGAAAACTAGGTTTTTAATATGATAATTGGGTATTTTGATCCAAGATATTGATGTTATATGTTGATTTAATGAATCTAACCCGTGGATAATGATTTAAACATGTTAGTAGGATGATTGGTATATTGATTTGTGAGTTTTGGACGTTAGAATGAATATTTAGAGGTGTAAAAAGTTGATAACCCATAACTGTTAAGGATTTCTGGGCTGATACCTGCTTGATCGATCGATCGACTCAAGAATGTCGATCGATCGAACCATCGATCGATCGACCCATTTTCATCGATCGATCGACCCCTGCTAAATTTTGACAAATTGTTTCTCTTTAAGGTTTAAGGATTACTCCAAAGCCAATGTTGATTATTAGGGTGAGTAATATAATCTTATGGGACTTAGATAAAGTCAGTAGGGGCTTAGTTATTATCGAAAAAGGCTATAACTTATGGGATTGATTGCTATTACTTACGAGGGCCTACTGAGTGAGGTACGATTAGAAAACATTCAAATTGAAACTATAATGGAAATTTATGATGATGTAAGGTCAAGGGCAGGAACGGAGTGACTTTAAGTGCTGATATAACATTTGAAATTAATAAGAAACCTAGTAACCTCTTGAGGTAGGTTTAAGTACTCAATTTGATATGACGAGAGATTTATCAAACAGAATATATATAACATGTAATGTTCCGGGTAAACTTGCTATGCATGAGACTAACTAGATGAAATGTGTGAACATATATATTGATATATGATTACTTAGGTTGTGTGAATCCCTAGTGTATGGATTTATTATGTGTATGACATACCTATCATGCTTGCTATCACGGGAGGTTAGTTTTATTCTGGAAAGGGACCCTCTTATCCTTGTGTGCCTTCGAGGGGATTTAGACTGGTACCTTAAGGACATAGGACTGTGAATGACTTATTTGTGAGTTGATAAGTCAGCTGACCATGGGAGCGTAGGTATGTGCGTGACCCATGGGTATGTGAACTATGTTCGCCTCCAATATGTGTGATTGGTATTTAGACGGTTCCTGAGAGATTCGGAACATGTGATCCTTGTGTACGTCATGTACATGGATTTGATACCAGAGTATGCGTGCACCGCAGCTGAGCCAAGGGGTGCCATAGATGTATATATGTACTGAGAGCGATATACTTATGTACTTGTGACTCGTTCATTGTTGCTTAGTAGATGTGAATAACTAAGATATTTGAATGGGTTAAGTATGAGAATTTAATTAACACTTGAGATAAGTAATTTAATGAATGTTAACATGGGTTATAAATATGGCTTATTTGGGGGTTATGTGTAGATACTCTATGTTAGAATGCGAAGGCAAGAGTGGTACAAACTAGTTAGATAATTGCATAACTAGGATGGGTTAAAGTCATACGTTAGGCGTGCACAGTAGTTGAGAGGTAAGAAACTCATGTGAGTGTATGCAACTAACGTGTTTATAATATGTGATATTTAATTGTAATTTAAACACTTGCTAAACTTTTAAACTATTTTCACACCGGGCTCTGACCCGTTTTCCTTCAAATCTATTTTTGTTTTGTGAAAACCTTTTAGGTGCCCTGCCACAGGTACGCCAAGCATAGGAGTTTAATTTTGATGACGTGTTGGTAGTAGACGCTCTCATTTCATCCTTGATTCCTTCAGAGTCATTTGTATCAGTTAGGGCATGCCGCCTATTCTTATTTAGAGGTTGTAGTACAGACTTTCATTATTTCAGTTTCTGGTTTATTATTTATTCAGACTCTTGTATTGCGACATTGATTACTCTGGCATCTTTATTCTTGGAGAGTTTATTCCAGACTTTTTATTTCATCTCGTTGAGCCTTTATATGAGATTGTTTATGTGATTGATGATTTTTAAATAAATTCTTGGTTAATTGTTGATTTAATTAATGAAATTTGACATCTCTCTTTTTTAATATTAGGTGGCTAGTAATTAATTAAATATTTTTCGACAGTGATGCTAAGACTGAACCAACTGGATATTCTATATTAATTTAATAAAGGAGTAGATACCCGGTATTTAATTAAACGGGGTGTTACATCAGCAATGACAGGCAGCCCTCAGTTGCAATGATCTCCCCACAAAGATTGAACAATAACAAATCTTGCGTTCTAGGGTTCCAAAAGATTCACAAAAGTAATTGGTATTTTTGTGCGTGAATAAAAAAGAAGTTTGGCACATCAAAAATCGAAGTCTTGTTATGTTTGAACTCTTAGAAACGTTTTCTCAAAGACTTAAAAAAAACAACTCCCCGAAGTTGGTTTAAATAAGGAAACCTGAGCAGAAAAAATCTCAAGCAGATCTGATCGATTTTATCTCAGGCGGATCGGTTCGCTTCTGATGACGTACCGGTCCGATAGCGGATCGGTTCATTTTTTAACAGGGCCTCTTCAGTTTGCATTCGATGCGGGGTTCTCTATTTTGAAGCTATAGCGGATCGGTCTGACTTGAGGGAGGATCGGTTGGTTTTCCAAATGGGCGGACCGATCCGGTTTCCAAAAAAAAATTCTTTTTTTTAAAACCTCATTTTGCTTGAAAAAACTTACTTCTTTTTTTTTTGTAAAATCATTTTATAAAGGTTTCCCAATACTAAGTATGAAACTTATGGGACTTAAAAACAAAACTTTACCAAGTTCATTCTCGCAGAGGTTATGATGTTGAAGACACTTTGATATTTGGATTCATTGATGTAGATGCGATCTTGAATTTCTTCAACGGTGTAACGGCGTACGACATACATATTGACAATGGACAAAAATGTCCTTACAAATATCCCCCTATGTCTATGCCGGTACATACATAAAAATATCTGAATTATCAACTAATGACCTATACAAATCTACCCTCCCATGAACCCTAAAGATAGAAAGATACAAATGTTTAAATCTTCATTATTTGTTCTTCAATCTTCAATAATCATCAAAGCTCAAGGCTAGCTCAAAGCTTTTCTCATCAGGGTGTGCAACATATTGATCTTCAATCTTATTACCTACACACATGAGACAAAGCAAATACCAAATGACATATTGAGTTTGAAATGAGATAAACATAGATACCAATTTATGATAAAAACATAAGCTAAATCTCAAAAAAAAAAACAAATTCAAACTCCCCCATAATATAATAATTCTTTCTCCCCCTTTTTATGATGTCCCCAAATAGACAAATGAGAAGAATGAATCAAATAAGAAAAATCGGGGTGTCACGGTACACAAAACAAGACATTAAACAATAAGGCAAACGTGCTCTTGCAAGGAGATGCTCAAAAACAAATCACAAACTCTTTTAGATTTTTCATTTTTTTCATACAGCAAAAAAAAAGATACATTTAAAAAAAACTATGCTACAAAAATCACACCATGGATTTAGACTCAAACAACCAAGTCATGGAAATGGAATGAATGGGTGTGAACACATTCGATAGGTAAATCAACTCAATCGATCATATGTGCACGATGCATATGTGTACCCCTAACGAATGAGCATCAAAGTATCCTTAGGTGTAAAATATTATTGAATTTAGATGACATCGTCTTATGCAAAACAACAAACCAAAGTCAAAGTGATGTCCACACCACTAACGTCCAAAACTATGTAGCGCATTTTCAAGCATATCAAGGACGTGCAAACCCGTTTTAAATTCTCCAAACAAACTCCCTCATATATATTTTCTTTTAGAGGTGTAAAAACTAAATTCTCAAACTTTGGAGAATTGGTGCAAAAACCTAAATGGGCCCTTTTTGGCATGAATATATTTTTATTGCCTTTCAATTTTTTCGGGCTCTTTTAACCTCTTTGGACCCGGATAATAAAATTCCTCCATTTTTTAGATCCAATTTTAATGGTGGCTTAGTATTCGCAAAGGCAAAATCAACCTTTCGCAGCCCTTTCCCGTTTTCAAACAAAGCACACAAACTCACAAAACGGTTCTTATATGCATAATTTCCTTATCAAAATTTATTGCGCTTGGTTCATTTTAAGGATAGGATTGAAGTGAAAACACCCAACCAACATGTGATAATACAAGAACAATAATCAAACAAGTTCGTGCACGTGTGCAATAAAGGAAATCATGAGTCAAACATGTAGGAAGTAACACTTGATTACATCTTAATGACTCCAAACATTATAAAGCACAAAGATGACGTGACCTATTGTCTCAAAACACTATCAAATAGTCACATGAAAATAATGAAATAATTTTGTGACTTGGTCATCCTAAGTGTTCATCCATAAAAGGTGCAAGACAAAATACAAAAATCTTTTTGGATTTCAAATTTGACCCAAAAAAAAAATATATGAATGGACACTCAAAACATAGAAAATCTTTTTGTATTTTTCAAAAAAAATTCAAAACAAAAAATATATACAAAAATTACATGTCATTACACAAGCAAATATATATCATGAAACCACAACTAGTGTATGATAAACATGTGAACTCAATCATCTATATGATATGGCAAGAGAAGAATCGTGTGCAAGAAAATGAGAATCAACTATTCTAAAATCTAGCGTATCCAAAAGTGAATTCCTAACCCAAACAGATGTAACACGTTGACACGGGGTTTTGGTAACCAACAAAACACTGGACTTCGAATTCCTAGGACCTCTTCCAAGATCAAAACAAAATCTCCTAAGGTGACCTTTCCTACCACAATATAAACATGTGTAAACGGGTGGAACGACACCTAAAGTGTGATCTTTTCTAACATCCTTGGAGTTAGTTTACCCTCTAAAACAAATAATGGTTTTGGCTTTAGAATAACAAGCACGAGAACACGATGAGCCATTACCATCACTATCAAACATACTTGAGTCTGTCAAATCATTTTTTAACTTCAAAATTTTTTACACAAGCAAAGAACTAGACTCTTCCAAAGATAGGGATTTCTTTTTCAAATTTTTAATTAAACTTAACAGTTTATCGCGCTCACCCTCAATTAAAACAAACTTATCCCTAAGAGTCTTTTCACGTGCCGTAAAATCATCGATTAATTTTTTATCCTCGACGGCACAAACGTGAACCTTAAAATTTTTTAAGTCCTCTAATTCCTTGTCTAAAATAAGGACCCTCTCATCACTGTTCTTTTTGGAAATTTTCAAATAGTCAAAATCAATACACAAATTACCAAAGTGCTCACGACAAATATCACTTTGAGTTAGAAACGCTTGCAAATATTCAATCTTACTTTTAAAGAGAGAATCTTCTTTTTCCAAAACTTTAATTCTTTTGCAAAGTTTCAAGTTCAAACTTTTAAATTTTTCAGCACGGTCGTGAACTTTTTCAAAAATAGGCACCTCATTAAATGGGCGTTCCATTAAAAAATTGTGATTTTTCACAGAACTGATTTTTTCAATAAAAAAAACAATATCACACGATTTTGCGAAAAATAGGAATAAGTAATAAATTAGCGTAACCTGCTCTGATACCAATTTGATGACGTGAGAAGTTAAATTGTATCATGGAAGAAACTTTAAAAATTAGGATCACTCGATAATTTAGAGTAACCCGCTCTTATACCAATTTGTAAAGACCGAATAACGGCGGTGTGATAATTGATTTAAATCAAATTTGCAAGTTTCCAAGTAACCCTTATTTAATTAGAGTCTACATTTAAATCAAATAAATACATCCCCTAAACATGCATCTAAATCAACCGGTCAGAAATAAAGTATGCAACACAGTAAATATGCCGAGACACAGATTTCAGGAAAAAAAACCTTTTGGGTAAAACTTTTATTTCACTATGAATATATAAATCGCAACTTACAATTACATAGAGAAATCTTCAATGGATCATCACACAGCCAACCCACAAAGACACGCAGTCTTGAACTCAGTAAGAGAATACACGTAGCACCCTCCAAGGACTCGCAGTCCAAACAACAAAGGAAGAACCGCAGCTCTCCTCAATGACACGCAGCCATAACACTTTATAAAGACTCCCTCAGCAATAACACGCAGCCATCGGTTGCAAAGATCTCCCCACAAAGATTTAACAATAACAAAGCTTGTGTTCTAGGGTTCCAAAAGATTCACAAAAGTAATTGGGATTTTTGTGTGCGAATCAAAAAGATGTTTGGCACATCAAAAATCGAAGTCTTGTTGTGTTTGAACTCTTAGAAACGTTTTCTCAAAGACTTAAAAAAAAACTCCCCGAAGTTGGTTTAAATAAGGAAACCTAGGCCGAAAAAATCTCAAGGAGATCTGATCGATTTTAACTCAGGCGGATCGGTCCGCTTCTGATGACGGACCGAGCCGATAGCGGATCGGTTCATTTTTGAACAGGGCCTCTTCGATTTGCATTCGATCTGGGGTTCTCTGTTTTGAAGCAATAGCGGATCGGTCTGACTTGAGGGCGGATCGGTTCATTTTCCAAATGGACGGATCAGTCCAGTTTCCAAAAAAAAATAAAAATTTTAAAAACCTCATTTTGCTTGAAAAAACTTACTTCTTTTTTTTTTTATATATAAAATCATTTTATAAAAGTTTTCAATACTAAGTATGAAACTTAAGGGACTTAAAAACAAAACTTTACTAAGTTCATTCTTGTAGAGGTTATGATGTTGAAGACGCTTTGATATTCGGATCCGTTGATGTAGATGCGATCTTGAATTTCTTCAACGGTGTAACGGTGTACGATATACATATTGGCAATGGACAAAAATGTCCTTACATCCATTTTAACCTTTATCGGAACATTTATTAATTCATTCAAGTTAGGTTGTCTTAATATGTTTTCACCATACAACCCATTCTTGACATGTTCATTATTCCTTTATTTTTTTCTCGGAATCTTCCAACAATCGCATACTTTAAGGGGCTCCACACCGCCGACAATTTCACCATATGCTCTGACCAGTTGTTTTGGGTATTTCACCCTAGGTCTTCGGGTCCTTTATTAATTATCTCAGTGTCATTCGAGTTTATTTTATATTTTACAAATGTCCACATTATTCCACTTTTCATTTTTACCCTGCCGAAGCTAAATTCCGGGGTTACACCCAAACTTGTGTTACACATTCATTTTATCATTTCATGTCCTTTATACTTTGACTTTGATTTTACTTCATAAAATCATGTCCATTAGGAATAATTTGTATAACACCTTGTCCAACATTTTTCTTTCATAAAAATCTTCCAATTTAAATAAAATTACCATTTTACTCATTTGTCTCCAAACTCATCCTTACTTCATTTTCACAAGTGTAAATTTTCCTAAAACACTATTAAGTTACCCATACTAACTTCCTAAGTGTTTTTAACACCTTAACACTCTTTTAACAGTGGGGTAATATTCTTCCTAGTGGGAATCATCTATATTTCATTATTTCCTTTCCAATTTCGTAAGTGTTAATCTTTTACAACATTATTAAGTTATAGACACCAACTTTCTAATGTTTAACCTTTAACACTTATTCAACCCTTTTACTAACCATCTTTCCAAATTAGACCTTTCTCTACTTTCTTTATTCGAAAAATCTAATTAAACTTAAAGACTAATTTCATATGAAAACACCATTTCCTTTTTATCAACACATATAGTCTTACAACTTTATACTTATCTCACTTTTAACCCGTTTTCACACACTTCGATCACAAAAAATTATACTTTTCTCATTCCATGTTTAAACCCTACAAGATCTACTTTAAACTTGTTTATACATTTATTATCAAAATACTACAAGTTTATACGCATGAGAAAATGGATTTTAGATTCAAAAATCCTATAAATTGGTTAAACATACATTTCATTTTAGAAATTCCTAATAAGTGCCAATATTATACTTTTAGGGTCTAAAAAACATTTTCATTTTTTCAGACTCAACAAGTGTCCATTTTTCATAAAGTCTTAATTTTCCCGAGAAACTTTGGACTTTTTTTTCACAAAATTATAGCAAGATCAACATCACCTTCAAAACATTTTGTTTCATAAAATGTGTAACACCAAATTTCAAGAAAATACACCATTTTCATAAAATACCAAATTTATTATTTTAAAACTTTGAAATATTCATTCATCCTTTATTGCTTAACAAAATAACATTTTACTAGTAATCTTATTCCGTAAAAATGTTTCATATTAATCTATTAGAAACCATTGTTTATTCATGTTCATCCAAATCATGCAATCTAACAACAAGACTACTAATCATGCAAATAGAGTCTTAAACACTAAGGATAGATTTGACCGACCTCAAAGACTTCAAATGGTGGTAAGATGGTTGATGTAGGAGGATAAAACCCAACCCCCAAAGGTGGACACAATGGGTTACCAAATGCATCCTCCAAAATTCTCAATTTGTGCTCCATTCAAACTTGCAATCCCAAAACCTCTTCAACTCCATGAAGGCTTCTATCATCTTTTCCAAAATCCTCTAACACTTCGTCAAGTTTGTACCTCCACTTCAACAATGGTGGAAATGGGTGTTATAGGCCTAAATATGATGAAATACTAGAAGAGAGTCGTGGTCTACGGTGGTGAAATGGAGTTGGAAGGCCAACAATAGTGGGAGAGTACCCCAACAATGGTGGAAGACCACCCTTCTTTCTCTCTCTCTCTCTCTCTCTCTCTCTCTTCTTGCATTTTCATCGTAGAAAATGGCCAAACAAGCCTTATAAAAAAAAAACTAAAGATCAAAAATCTCATTTTGCCCAATTTGGGATCACTAGAGCTTGATAGCTCAACAATCCAATGGTAAGAAATGTGACAATGCACAAGGGCAATCAGATTAAAACATTTTCGAGGCACGTCATTCTAATGACATGAGCCTCGTTCGAATGACTTCTCTATCGCATTTTATGTATGGATTCGAGCGACCTTCGTGCAACATGGGATTATAATTTAGTGTGGCCTATCATGAAGGTGGTTTGAACCTCGCTTCGAAGGACACCTAAGTCTCTTTCGAACGAACCTACTGTCATTCGAATCCTCTGAATTCTAATTTCTTTATTTTCTTCAATATTGACTCGTGACTTCAAATATTTATCATCAACAAACCTCAATTTATTACAATTCATATAAAATTTAAATGAAATATTAAGGAGGGATATTACAAAGGTAATTTGCCTAATTGGGTAAGGAAATAATATAAAAGGAATGTGGGGGAGAAGTTTCAATATGGAAATTATGCTGACTTCGAGAGAATGTTTTTGAGATCGCTGAGAGGGATGTTTATGAGGTGACTTTCAAAGTGAGATCATGATCACCTTATATAGGGTCAAAGGGGAGCCAGTTCGCATTGTCCTTGACGTGCCTATTGGCAGGTAACCCCATACAAACTTTCGAAAGGCATGGAAATGGGTTTGCCATTTGGCTGTCTCAGGCAGATTTTTCATAAAAATAGTCATAAACTGCAATATATAAGTCTGAATTGTCCATGGGACAAAGTATTGTAAAGTTTATTCAGAGCACTTTGAAGAATCCATTGATTTGATCTTGGTCTTGGGAATTAATTGTGGTCAAATGCGACTCGAAAGTGCCCGTCGATTTTTTGGAGAAGAAGGAACTAATCATTTGTTCCAACCGTAAGGTCGGTTCACGCACAAGATAAACCGTTTGAAAGTTAATGCAGGTCCCTTAGATGTTCTAAAGAGTTTTGCTCAGTTCGAAAGCACTCAGTTAATTTTTGGAGTTAAATGGGTCATTTGTCCATACCATAATGCCAATTCATGAACGGGGCACACCGTTAGAAAGGGGAATCAAGAGTTTATTAAAATTTATCATCGGAAACAAAGGCAAAATGCCCAACAAAGGAGACAAAGAAAGAATATTTTTAAAGTTTTCAATTTTATCAAAAAGGAATGCTTAGTAAGTGACATGTGATAAAAAAATGAAACTACATAATGAATGGGAAGAATATCCCACACCCCCTAACTTAAATGTTGCATTGTCCTCAATGCGAATCAAGAACACAACATAAAGAGAGAGAAAAAAAAGATATTACCCAAAATGGAGTGCTCTACGGATCGAACAAGTCCATTGAATCTACAAAACATGATAGTAACAAGCATAACAAAGAAGAAGAATAAAAAGTTTAACTAATTACACTAGACTACAATTAAAAAGAAAAAAAAAACTAACTATATACAACCTACCATATTAACTTCTAACTAACTATACACAAGAAGTCGAACTTTTTGAGGTCTTGCCCAAAATATGATTTGACTTTGGAGGATCAACGGTGGACCCTCCATTGAAAGCATTCCTCCCAAAGAATAGTAATTATGTTTGAACAACGGAAGGCATGTGTAAGGCATAAGAAATGAATCGTCCTTAGTATTTATGTGATTCTTAAACTGTTGGTTATTAAAAAGGTTTTTGTAATGGAATTTAATAAAATGAAAATAAGACTTTAAATTGTTTTAACACTTAGCTTAATTATTTAGGTTGTTCAAATTGGAAATATTATTTTATGACAGTGATGCTGAGAATGAACCAACCGTTCACCTTGATGTTAATTTAATAAAGGACTGATCACCCAGTATTTAATTAGGCGGACTTATCATCGAAAAGAAAGGCAAAATGCCCAACAAATGAGACAAAAGAAAGAATATTTTTGAAGTTTTCAATTTTATCAAAAATGCATGCTTAGCAAGTGACATGTGATAAAAAAAAAATGAAACTACACAATGAATGGGAAGAATATCCAACACCCCCTAACTTAAATGTTGCATTGTCCTCAATGCGAATCAAGAACACAATATAAAGAGAGGAAAAGAAAGATATTACCCAAAATGGAGTGATCTACGGATTGAACAAGTCCATTGAATCTACAAAACATGCTAGTAACAGGCATAACAAAGAAGAATAATAATAAGTTTAACTAATTACACTAGACTACAATTAAAAAGAAAGAAAAAAAACTAACTATATACAACCTACCATATTAACTTCTAACTAACTATACATAAGAAGTCGAACTTTTTGAGGTCTTGCCCAAAATATAATTTGACTTTGGAGGATCAACAGTGGATCCTCCATTGAAAGCATTCCTCCCAAAAAATAGGAATTCTGTTTGAACAACGGAAGGGATGTGTAAGGCATAAGAAATGAACCATCACCAATTAAAAATTTGGGTCGAGTGATGGGGGATTTTGATGCCAAAGGGGGACAAGACCACATTGATCTCAGGAAAATTAGAATCACATCCCCATGTTTTTTCAATTGGAAGGGGAGGAGGTTCAAGTGTAGGTGAATATCCTATGAGATGAAGCATCTCAAACTAACATTCCCGTTCAAGAATCATTTCAAATTCCTCAAGACTTTCAACCGATTCTTGCGATAAATTTAATATTTCGAGAATCGTAGGGAATAAAGTAAAGGAAGGACCATCAACCTCAATACAATTGGAATAACTAATAAGGGGTTGAAATTCAAAAGTACTTCGATTCCTTTATCATTAGAATAATAGGCATTAATTTTTAAATACCATGATTTAAAAATCTCGAATTTGTCATTCGATTCATTTATCATTAACTCTTGATCAAACCAAAATAAGACATAGCATCTTCTTATGAGGTTTTCTTATAGATAATGGATTTCTCACTTCCCAACGTTTCCTCACTAGGCGATGAGGGATTACTTACATATTCTTGAATTTCACGCTCAATGCGCTCATTTTCAAGAATTTTTAGTCATTCTCTCATAGTCTTGGGAGTACAACTTGGAAAACTATTCTCATAATAATTAAGGTTATCTAACGAGTTATAGCGAGACATTTTAAATTAGGAAATGAAACAAAGTGATGAGCACCAAAATTTCAATTTCTCAAAACAATCTTTCACAAGTCAAAAAGAAAGGGGAAAATAAATAATACGAACATGAATAAAAGAAATATTTGGAAATATTAAATCAGCTAAAATCTATAAAAAAAAAAAAGACACTCCCCGACAACGACGTCATTTTGATGCGGTGTGAACCGTGTGCTCGTGTAAGGGCACTGTTGTTGTTTTCGATTCACAAACGCAATACAAAAAACCTAAAATATCACTAAACTCAACAAATGGAGTATAACGGCCATTCTGGGTATCGTGAGTCCACGAGGAATGTAGTACAGATTGTAATCGATCTATTACTTCAAGAAAAGTGTAAAAGGTGATGGGTTTCAAACGGGAAAAGGGGGGAAATAAGAAGTTAACACTAAACAAGAATTAATAGAACGAGAGTCGGGATCACATCCCCGCATGGGATAAACAACGCATAATTAAAATTTAGGTTAAAAAAAATTTAACTGAGCATAATCAATTAATTATAAACATCACGCATGAAGGATATTAATCCAAAAATGCGAGATAAAATATTTCATCGAAAATGGTCACACGTGGATTATAACGGTTTATCGCTATAAACACTAATGTTTTGTGACAAAGAAAGTTAAATAAATAATAAACAAAATTTAATACATGAGGTTTCAATTATATGCGATTTTACACAAAACCTAACTTTCGGGGCTCGAGACCCATTAATGGTGGAAACATGACCGTAACCCTTAAACTACCTACGATACATAATGAAAGACAAGAATAAGCCTAATTAACCAACACAAACAATGAGTAAATGAACAAAACTAATTATCTAAGCATTTAAAGGAAAGACACAATGGAAATAAATCTAGAACAAGAGGTACAAGATAATGAATAGTAAAATACTTGCATAAATGGACAAACACCCAAGAGAAAAGGGAGAGAGCGTGGCTCCCAACAATGAAAACCTAGATAAACAAACTAAAATGAAAGATATCTCTTTAAAAATGAAGAGAAAACTATATATACAAAAACCCTAATGGAAAACGTGTGAGTAAAGAAAACAAGGAAAGTAGGGCCGAATCGATTTGGGTGCCAAACCAAATCGATTTGAAAAGGGGAAGCTTCGAAGCTGCTGGAAAAGAGAATCGATTCAGCATATATTTGAATCAATTCAGAAAATGAAATATTGGCCACTTTCTTCAACCGAATCAATTCGAAAGAGGTCCGAATCGATTCGGACCTGCTACATTTGGATTCTTCCCCTTTTTTGAGTTATTTGTGATTCTCTTCTGCATAAAAGCCCATAAATTCTTTGTTAGGATTCGGATTCGTGCATCGTTTATGGACATGTGAAGATGACTCAGAGGACTTCAACTTTCGTGAAGACATTGGGCCAGAAACGCAAATGTTAATTGACTATATTTCCCTTGCGTGTGTGAATGTCCACAAAACTTCACTGAAATACTACCGAACTTCACACTAAGCACCGAAATACCTAAAAAATCTCAATTATAACTCATATAACATGTTAACATATAAAACGGAGGTTGTCTAGTTAACAAGCATAAATATAGGAATTAAGGTACCCAATGGGGTTAAAATGCATAAGAATAAAGGTGAATAAATGCAACATTCGTACCGAATCACACGTATGTTATGAAAATCAACCAAAGATATCTACATGTTGAATTTTAAGCATTACACACGTATACGTAGTTATAACAGTCAACTAAAGATATGTAGATATTGGATTATAAGTGTTATACCGCTATAATCAGTTTAACTACAGTTATTGTTCTCCAATTGCATGCGGAAACAAAGCGAGGACAAAACACATCTAAGTGTATATATGTGTGTATATGTGTATGTGTACATGTCCCTGTACGTGTATGTGTTATACATGTGCGTTTAAGTGTATGTGTTATATTTGTCTTTAGTGTTTGTATGTGTTATACATGTGCGCATGTGTGTTATGCATGTATGTGCATGTAGTTTTGTTATACATGTGCGTGTGTGTTATACATGTTTGCACGCATGTGTGTTTTACATCTATGTTATACATCTATTCATGTGTGTGTTTTATACATGTGCGTGTGCATGTATGTGTGTTACACATGTGCACGCGTATGGAATCTATCTCTCACCCTATCTTTAACCCACACTACAAGAAAAATGAGTATTTGGGACGGTAAAAAACCGTCCCTAAAAGTACAAAAACCGTCCCTAAAGAGTATTAGGGACGGTTTTTGCAATGGCAAAAATATGTCCCTTATACTAGGCGTCTTAAATATTTTAGGGACGGATTTTACCGTCCTAAATTTTAATTCATAAACACTCTGCATTTAACATTAGGGACAGTTTTTACCGTCCCAAATAGTGTTCCCGCGAAAAAATCCCCGCTCCCGCCAATAGTATTAGGGACGGATAAACCGTCCCTAATACTACTGAGATTCTGGCAACACAATTAGGGACGGTAAAAACCGTCCCTAAAGGTAATTTCAGTTGATGCAAAAATGAGTATTAGGGACGGTAAAAACCGTCCCAAAAGGTATTCTCAATTAATACAAATAAGTATTAGGGACGGTTTAGAACCGTCCCAATTAATAAATAAAAAATTATCATAAATAGTTATATTATTATATGTTTTATGTTGCAATAATAATTGACGTCTAATATGCATTATAAATCAAATCATCCGATCAAAAACACAATATATCGACCACATGCATTGAAGCACGTATCTAATAACAATTTCTTCCATTAAACAACATCCAAGTCGAAATATTTAAATGAGTACAAAATCATACTAATTAATAAGATATACAACTGTCAATAAAATATCTTCCTAAATTAAGATGATAAATATGGTTATCACGCTTCAAAAACTTCTCTTAGTGTCGCATATAGTAGACACTCAAAATCCCGTCTCTTCAACTTCTTGTGCACAACCAGCAATCAATAAGTAATCATTTTATCAAAATAATATTATAGTAAAATAAAATATCCAAATATATTAGTTAATCGTACCACCAACTTTTTACAAATTTTAAAAAAATTCGGCAAAGTCTCCTTTGTTTATACATGAAAATCAACCTGTTTAATGAACACAAAGGCCCGCACGGCCATAAAAAAATTGAAAAATCTCCCAAATCAACAATTCATTACAATTTTTAAAAAAATTCGGCAGAGTCTCCTTTGTTTATACATGAAAACCAACCTGTTAAATGAACACAAAGGCCCGCACGGCCATAAAAAAATTGAAAAATCTCCCAAATCAACAATTCATTACAATTTTTAAAAAAATTCGGCAGAGTCTCCTTTGTTTATACATGAAAACGAACCTGTTTAATCAACACAAAAGCCCGCACGGCCAGTAAAAAAAAACAATCTCGCATGTCAACAACAAAAATAAACAATTTACCTGTCGCAAACCATTGTTTCGTTCATGTGTTTCACGCGAATAAAATATACCCCTAAAATGTTATCCTGCAAAAAAATATAAGAAACAAAACAAAAAAGTTAGTTTTACTTGTTTTGCAATTTTTAACCCTTAAAAACTTGTGACCAATATTCACTCATTATTAGTTCCTACGTAACAAATCAACATTTTTTAACAACTACTAATTAAAATTAAAGTTTAATACAAATTTCAGCAACATGGTATGTTTTTATGCTTAAGTCTAATTTTTTGCAAATTTACGTTGTACACTCAAACTGGGAGCCCCGTGACTACGCGGTCGGTTCCTACGAGTCACATTGGACCCGTGCGAGGTGTTCGTCACACTTACGGGACCGTTTTATGGCTGTTTTATGTTTTCACCCTTTGATGGCATGTTTTTATGCTTAAGTGTAATTTTTTTGAAATTTACGTCGTACACTTCAACCGGGATCCCCGTGACTACGCGATCGGTTCCTACGAGTCACATTGGTCCCGTGCGAGGTGTTCGTGACTCTTACGGGACCGTTATATGGTTGTTTTGCGTTTTCACCCATCGATGGCATGTTTTTATGCTTAAGTCTAAATTTTTGCAAATTTACGTCGTACACTCCAACCGAGATCCCAGTGACTACGCGGTCGGTTCCTACGAGTCACATTGGTCCCGTACGAGGTGTTCGTGACTCTTACGGGACCGTTTTATGCTCGTTTAATGTTTTCACCCTTCGATGGCATGTTTTTATGCTTAAGTGTAATTTTTTACAAATTTACGTCGTACACTCCAACCGGGATCCCCGAGACTACGCGGTCGGTTCCTACGAGTCACATTTGTCCCGTGTGAGGTGTTCGTTACTCTTACGGGACCGTTTTATGGCTGTTTTGCATTTTCACCCATCGATGGCATGTTTTTATGCTTAAGTCTAAATTTTTGCAAATTTACGTCGTACACTCCAACCGGGAGCCCCGTGACTACGCGGTCGGTTCCTACGAGTCACAATCGTCCCGAGCGAGGTGTTCGTGACTCTTACGGGACCATTTTATGGCTGTTTTGCGTTTTCACCCATCGATGGCATGTTTTTATGCTTAAGTCTAATTTTTTGCAAATTTACGTCGTACACTCCAACCGGGAGCCCTGTGACTACGTGGTCGGTACCTACGAGTCACATTGGTCCCGTGCGAGGTGCTCGTGTCTCTTATGGGACCGTTTTATGACTGTTTTACATTTTCACCCATCGATGGCATGTTTTCATGCTTAGGTCAGAACTTTTGCAAATTTACGTCGTACACTCCAACCGAGATCCCCGTGACTACGCGGTCGGTTCCTACGAGTCACATTGGTCCCGTACGAGGTGTTCCTGACTCTTACTGGACCATTTTATGCTCGTTTTATGTTTTCACCCTTCGATGGCATGTTTTAATGCTTAAGTCTAATTTTTTACAAATTTACGTCGTACACTCCAACCGGGAGCCCCGTGACTAGGCGGTCGGTTCCTACGAGTCACATTGGTCCCGTGCGAGGTGTTCGTGACACTTTCGGGAACGTTTTATGCTCATTTTACATTTTCACCATTCGATGGCATGTTTTATGCTTAAGTCTAATTTTTTGCAAATTTACGTCGTACACTCAAACCGAGAGCCCCGTGACTACGCGGTCGGTTCCTACGAGTCACATTGGACCCGTGCGAGGTGTTCGTGACACTTACGGGACCGTTTTATGGCTGTTTTATGTTTTCACCCTTCGATGGCATGTTTTTATGCTTAAGTGTAATTTTTTACAAATTTACGTCGTACGCTCCAACCGGGATATCCGTGACTACGCGATCGGTTCCTACGAGTCACATTGGTCCCGCGCGAGGTGTTCGTGACACTTACGGGACCGTTTTATGGCATTTTTATGTTTTCACCCTTCGATGGCATGTTTTTATGCATAAGTGTAATTTTTTACAAATTTACGTCGTACGCTCCAACCGAGATCCCCGTGCCTACGCGATCGGTTTCCACGAGTCACATTGGTCCCGTACGAGGTGTTCGTGACTCTTACGGGACCGATTTATGGTTGTTTTATGTTTTCACCTTTCGATGGCATGTTTTTATGCTTAATTTGTAATTTTTTACAAATTTACGTCGTACGCTCAAACCGGGAGCCCCGTGACTACGCGGTCGGTTCCTACGAGTCACATTGGTCCCGCGCGAGGTGTTCGTGACACTTACGGGACCGTTTTATGGCATTTTTATGTTTTCACCCTTCGATGGCATGTTTTTATGCATAAGTGTAATTTTTTACAAATTTACGTCGTACGCTCCAACCGAGATCCCCGTGCCTACGCGATCGGTTTCCACGAGTCACATTGGTCCCGTACGAGGTGTTCGTGACTCTTACGGGACCGATTTATGGTTGTTTTATGTTTTCACCTTTCGATGGCATGTTTTTATGCTTAAGTGTAATTTTTTACAAATTTACGTCGTACACTCCAACCGGGATCCCCGTGACTACGCGGTCGGTTCCTACGAGTCACATTGGTCCCGTGCGAGGTGTTCGTGACTCTTACGGGGCCGTTTTATGGCTGTTTTGCATTTTCACCCATCGATGGCATGTTTTTATGCTTAACTCTAAATTTTTGCAAATTTACGTCGTACACTCAAACCGGGAGCTCCGTGACTACGCGGTCAGTTCCTACGAGTCACATTGGACCCGTGCGAGGTGTTCGTGACACTTACGGGACCATTTTATGGCATTTTTATGTTTTCACCCTTCGATGGCATGTTTTTATGCTTAAGTGTAATTTTTTACAAATTTACGTCGTACGCTCCAACCGGGATCCCCGTGACTATATGGTCGGTTCCTACGAGTCACATTGGTCCCGTACGAGGTGTTCGTGACTCTTACGGGGCCGTTTTATGGCTGTTTTGCATTTTCACCCATCGATGGCATGTTTTTATGCTTAAGTCTAAATTTTTGCAAATTTACGTCGTACACTCCTACCGAGATCTCCGTGACTACGCGGTCAGTTCCTACGAGTGACATTGGTCCCGTACGAGGTGTTCGTGACTCTTACGGGACCGTTTTACGCTCGTTTAATGTTTTCACCCTTCGATGGCATGTTTTAATGCTTAAGTCTAATTTTTTACAAATTTACGTCATAACTCCAACCGGGATCCCCGAGACTACGCGGTCGGTTCCTACGAGTCACATTGGTCCCGTGCGAGGTGTTCGTGACTCTTACGGGACCGTTTTATGGATGTTTTGCATTTTCACCCATCGATGGCATGTTTTTATGCTTAACTCTAAATTTTTGCAAATTTACGTCGTACACTCAAACCGGGAGCTCCGTGACTACGCGGTCAGTTCCTACGAGTCACATTGGACCCGTGCGAGGTGTTCGTGACACTTACGGGACCGTTTTATGGCATTTTTATGTTTTCACCCTTCGATGGCATGTTTTTATGCTTAAGTGTAATTTTTTACATATTTACGTCGTACGCTCCAACCGGGATCCCCGTGACTATGTGGTCGGTTCCTACGAGTCACATTGGTCCCGTGCGAGGTGTTCGTGACTCTTACGGGGCCGTTTTATGGCTGTTTTGCATTTTCACCCATCGATGGCATGTTTTTATGCTTAAGTCTAATTTTTTGCAAATTTACGTCGTACACTCCTACCGAGATCCCCGTGACTACGCGGTCAGTTCCTACGAGTCACATTGGTCCCGTACGAGGTGTTCGTGACTCTTACGGGACCATTTTACGCTCGTTTAATGTTTTCACCCTTCGATGGCATGTTTTTATGCTTAAGTGTAATTTTTTACAAATTTACGTCATAACTCCAACCGGGATCCCCGAGACTATGCGGTCGGTTCCTACTAGGGGTGCACATGGTTCGGTTCGGTTCGGTTCCCCTACGGAACCAGAACCAGAACTGAAATTGATCGGTTCCGTGATTTTGGAACCAGAACCAGAACCAAAATTGGTCGGTTCGGTTCGGAACCGAACCATCGGTTCTCGGTTTGGTTCGGGTTGGTTCATGGTTCTGGTTCTAGGTTCTAGTTTGTGGTTCTGGTTTGCGGTTTGGATCGTGGTTCTAGTTTGCGGTTCTAGTTCGCGGTTCTGGTTTGCGGTTTTCATTAATGGTTCTAGTTCGTGGGTTGGTTCTCGGATTGGTTAATGGTTCTGGTTAATGGTTTAGGTTCATGGGTCGGTTCTCGGGTAGGTTCTTGGGGTCGGTTCTTCGGTTCAGTTTTTTGGCTCGGTTCCATGGGTTCGGTTCTCGGTTCGGTTCGGTTTGGTTCAAGTATAAAACCGAGAACCGAACCGAACACTTCGGTTCTCAATTTTTTGGAACCAGAACTAACCCGTGGAGAAAAAAACCCGAACCAACCCAACCCACGAAGGTCGGTTTGGTTCGATTCTTCGGGTTAACGGTTTTTTTTGCACACCCCTAGTTCCTAAGAGTCACATTGATCCCGTGCGAGGTGTTCGTGACTCTTACGGGACCGTTTTATGGCTGTTTTGCATTTTACCCCATCGATGGCATGTTTTTATGCTTAAGTCTAATTTTTTGCAAATTTACGTCGTACACTCCAACCGAGAGCCCCGTGACTATGCGGTCGGTTCCTACGAGGCACATTGGTCCCGTGCGAGGTGTTCGTGTCTCTTACGGGACCGTTTTATGGCTGTTTTACGTTTTCACCAATCGATGGCAGGTTTTCATGCTTAAGTCTAAATTTTTGTAAATTTACGTCGTACACTCCAACCGGGAGCCCCGTGACTACGCGGTCGGTTCCTACGAGTCACAATCATCCCGAGCGAGGTGTTCGTGACTCTTACGGGACCGTTTTATGGCTGTTTTGCATTTTCACCCATCGATGGCATGTTTTTATGCTTAAGTCTAAATTTTTACAAATTTACATCGTACACTCCAACCGGGAGCCCTGTGACTACGTGGTCGGTACCTACGAGTCACATTGGTCCCGTGCGAGGTGTTCGTGTCTCTTACGGGACGGTTTTATGGCTATTTTACATTTTCACCCATCGATGGCATGTTTTCATGCTTAAGTCTAAATTTTTGCAAATTTACGTCGTACACTCCAACCGAGATCCCCGTGACTACGCGGTCCATTTCTACGAGTCACATTGGTCCCGTACGAGGTGTTCGTGACTCTTACGGGACCGTTTTACGCTCGTTTTATGTTTTCACCCTTCGATGGCATGTTTTAATGCTTAAGTCTAAATTTTTACAAATTTACGTCGTACACTCCAACCGGGAGACCCGTGACTACGCGGTCGGTTCCTACGAGTCACATTGGTCCCGTACGAGGTGTTCGTGACTCTTACTGGACCGTTTTATGCTCGTTTTATGTTTTCACCCTTCGATGGCATGTTTTAATGCTTAAGTCTAAATTTTACAAACTTACGTCGTACACTCCAACTGGGAGACCCGTGACTACGCGGTTGGTTCCAACGAGTCACATTGGTCCCGTGCGAGGTGTTCGTGACACTTTCGGGACCATTTTATGCTCGTTTTAGGTTTTCACCATTCGATGGCATGTTTTATGCTTAAGTCTATTTTTTTGCAAATTTACGTCCTACACTCAAACAGGGAACCCCGTAACTACACGGTCGGTTCCTACGAGTCACATTGGACCCGTGCGAGGTGTTCGTGACGCATACAAGACCGTTTTATGGTTGTTTTATGTTTTCACCCTTCGATGGCATGTTTTTATGCTTAAGTGTAATTTTTTACAAATTTACGTCGTACACTCCAATCGGGATCCCCGTGACTACGCGGTCGGTTCCTATGAGTTACATTGGTCCCGTGCGAGGTGTTCGTGACTCTTACGGGACCTTTTTATGGCTGTTTTGCGTTTTCACCCATCGATGGCATGTTTTTATTCCTAAGTCTAATTTTTTGCAAATTTACATCGTACACTCCAACCGGGAGCCCCGTGACTACGCGGTCGGTTCTACGAGTCACATTGGTACCGTGCGAGGTGTTTGTGTCTCTTACGGGACCGTTTTATGACTGTTTTACATTTTCACCCATCGATGGCATGTTTTCATGCTTAAGTCTAAACTTTTGCAAATTTACGTCGTACACTCCAACCGAGATCCCCGTGACTACGTGGTCGGTTCCTACGAGTCACATTGGTCCCATACGAGGTGTTCGTGACTCTTACTGGACCGTTTTACGCTCGTTTTATGTTTTCACCCTTCGATGGAATGTTTTAATGCTTAAGTCTAAATTTTTACAAATTTACGTCGTACACTCCAACGGGGATCCACGAGACTACGCGGTCGGTTCCTACGAGTCACATTGGTCCCGTGCGAGGTGTTCGTGACTCTTATGGGACCGTTTTATGGCTGTTTTGCATTTTCACCCATCGATGGCATGTTTTTATGCTTAACTCTAAATTTTTGCAAATTTACGTCGTACACTCAAACCGGGAGCCCCGTGACTACGCGGTAGGTTCCTACGAGTCACATTGGACCCGTGCGAGGTGTTCGTGACACTTACGGGACCATTTTATGGCATTTTTATGTTTTGACCCTTCGATGGCAAATTTTTAATGTTAAGTGTAATTTTTTACAAATTTACGTCGTACGCTCCAACCGGGATCCCCGTGGCTACGTGGTCGGTTCCTACGAGTCACATTGGTCCCGTGCGAGGTGTTCGTGACTCTTACGGGGCCGTTTTATGGCTGTTTTGCATTTTCACCCATCGATGGCATGTTTTTATGCTTAAGTCTAAATTTTTGCAAATTTACGTCGTACACTCCAACCGAGATCCCCGTGACTACGCGGTCGGTTCCTACAAGTCAGATTGGTCCCGTACGAGGTGTTCGTGACTCTTACGGGACCGTTTTACGCTCGTTTTAAGTTTTCACCCTTCGATGGCATGTTTTTATGCTTAAGTGTAATTTTTTACAAATTTACGTCGTACACTCCAACCGGGATCCCCGATACGACGCGGTCGGTTCCTACGAGTCACATTGGTCCCGTGCGAGGTGTTCATGAATCTTACGGGACCGTTTTATGGCTATTTTGCATTTTCACCCATCGATGGCATGTTTTTATGCTTAAGTCTAAATTTTTGCAAATTTACGTCGTACACTCCAACCGAGATCCCCGTGACTACGCGGTCGGTTCCTACGAGTCCCATTGGTCCCGTACGAGGTGTTCGTGACTCTTACGGGACCGTTTTACGCTCGTTTTACGTTTTCACCCTTCGATGGCATGTTTTTATGCTTAAGTGTAATTTTTTAGAAATTTACGTCGTACACTCCAACCGGGATCCACGAGACTACGCGGTCGGTTCCTACGAGTCACATTGGTCCCGTGCGAGGTGTTCGTGACTCTTACGGGACCGTTTTATGGCTGTTTTGCATTTTCACCCATCGATGGCATGTTTTTATGCTTAACTCTAATTTTTTGCGAATTTACGTCGTACACTCAAACCGGGAGCCCCGTGACTACGCGGTCGGTTCCTACGAGTCACATTGGACCCGTACGAGGTGTTCGTGACACTTACGGGACCGTTTTATGGCATTTTTATGTTTTCACCCTTCGATGGCATGTTTTTATGCTTAAGTGTAATTTTTTACAAATTTACGTCGTACGCTCCAACCGGGATCCCCGTGACTACGTGGTCGGTTCCTACGAGTCACATTGGTCCCGTGCGAGGTGTTTGTGACTCTTACGGGGCCGTTTTATGGCTGTTTTGCGTTTTCACCCATCGATGGCATGTTTTTATGCTTAAGTCTAAATTTTTGCAAATTTACGTCGTACACTCCAACCGAGATCCTCGTGACTACGCGATCGGTTCCTACGAGTCACATTGGTCCCGTACGAGGTGTTCGTGACTGTTACGGGACCGTTTTACGCTCATTTTATGTTTTCACCCTTCGATGGCATGTTTTAATGCTTAAGTCTAAATTTTTACAAATTTACGTCGTACACTGCAACCGGGAGACCCGTGACTACGCGGTCGGTTCCTACGAGTCACATTGGTCCCGTACGAGGTGTTCGTGACTCTTACTGGACCGTTTTATGCTCGTTTTTTGTTTTCACCCTTCGATGGCATGTTTTAATGCTTAAGTCTAAATTTTAACAAATTTACGTCGTACACTCCAACCGGGAGACCCGTGACTACGCGGTCGGTTCCAACGAGTCACATTGGTCCCGTGCGAGGTGTTCGTGACACTTTCGAGACCGTTTTATGCTCGTTTTAGGTTTTCACCATTCGATGGCATGTTTTATGCTTAAGTCTATTTTTTTTTGCAAATTTACGTCGTACACTCAAACAGGGAACCCCGTAACTACACGGTCGGTTCCTACGAGTAACATTGGACCCGTGCGAGGTGTTCGTGACACATACAAGACCGTTTTATGGCTGTTTTATGTTTTCACCCTTCGATGGCATGTTTTTATGCTTAAGTGTAATTTTTTCCAAATTTACGTCGTACACTCCAACTGGGAGCCCCGTGACTACGCGGTCGGTTCTACGAGTCACATTGGTACCGTGCGAGGTGTTTGTGTCTCTTACGGGACCGTTTTATGACTGTTTTAATGCATCGATGGCATGTTTTCATTCTTAAGTCTAAACTTTTGCAAATTTACGTCGTACACTCCAACCGAGATCCCCGTGACTACGTGGTCGGGTCCTACGAGTCACATTGGTCCCGTACGAGGTGTTCGTGACTCTTACTGGACCGTTTTACGCTCGTTTTATGTTTTCACCCTTCGATGGAATGTTTTAATGCTTAAGTCTAAATTTTTACAAATTTACGTCGTACACTCCAACCGGGAGCCCCGTGACTAGGCGGTCGGTTCCTACGAGTCACATTGGTCCCGTGCGAGGTGTTCGTGACACTTTCGGGACCGTTTTGTGCTCGTTTTATGTTTTCACCATTCGATGGCATGTTTTATGCTTAAGTCTAATTTTTTACAAATTTACGTCGTACACTCAAATCGGGAGCCCCGTGACTACGCGGTCGGTTCCTACGAGTCACATTGGACCCGTGGGAGGTGTTCGTGACACTTACGGGACCGTTTTATGGTTGTTTTATGTTTTCACCCTTCGATGGCATGTTTTTATGCTTAAGTGTAATTTTTTACAAATTTACGTCGTACACTCCAACCGGGATCCCCGTGACTACGCGGTCGGTTCGTACGAGTCACATTGGTCCCGTGCGAGGTGTTCGTGACTCTCACGGGACCGTTTTATGGCTGTTTTGCGTTTTCACCCATCGATGGCATGTTTTTATGCTTAAGTCTAAATTTTTGCAAATTTACGTCGTACACTCCAACCGAGATCCCCGTGACTACGCGGTCGGTTCCTACAAGTCAGATTGGTCCCGTACGAGGTGTTCGTGACTCTTACGGGACCGTTTTACGCTCGTTTTATGTTTTCACCCTTCGATGGCATGTTTTTATGCTTAAGTGTAATTTTTTACAAATTTACGTCGTACACTCCAACCGGGATCCCCGAGACTACGCGGTCGGTTCCTACGAGTCACATTGGTCCCGTGCGAGGTGTTCGTGAATCTTACGGGACCGTTTTATGGCTATTTTGCATTTTCATCCATCGATGGCATGTTTTTATGCTTAAGTCTAAATTTTTGCAAATTTACGTCGTACACTCCAACCGAGATCCCCGTGACTACGCGGTCGGTTCCTACGAGTCACATTGGTCCCGTACGAGGTGTTCGTGACTCTTACGGGACCGTTTTACGCTCATTTTACGTTTTCACCCTTCGATGGCATGTTTTTATGCTAAAGTGTAATTTTTTAGAAATTTACGTCGTACACTCCAACGGGGATCCACGAGACTACGCGGTCGGTTCCTACGAGTCACATTGGTCCCGTGCGAGGTGTTCGTGACTCTTATGGGACCGTTTTATGGCTGTTTTGCATTTTCACCCATCGATGGCATGTTTTTATGCTTAACTCTAAATTTTTGCAAATTTACGTCGTACACTCAAACCGGGAGCCCCGTGACTACGCGGTAGGTTCCTACGAGTCACATTGGACCCGTGCGAGGTGTTCGTGACACTTACGGGACCATTTTATGGCATTTTTATGTTTTGACCCTTCGATGGCAAATTTTTAATGTTAAGTGTAATTTTTTACAAATTTACGTCGTACGCTCCAACCGGGATCCCCGTGGCTACGTGGTCGGTTCCTACGAGTCACATTGGTCCCGTGCGAGGTGTTCGTGACTCTTACGGGGCCGTTTTATGGCTGTTTTGCATTTTCACCCATCGATGGCATGTTTTTATGCTTAAGTCTAAATTTTTGCAAATTTACGTCGTACACTCCAACCGAGATCCTCGTGACTACGCGGTCGGTTCCTACGAGTCACATTGGTCCCGTACGAGGTGTTCGTGACTGTTACGGGACCGTTTTACGCTCATTTTATGTTTTCACCCTTCGATGGCATGTTTTAATGCTTAAGTCTAAATTTTTACAAATTTACGTCGTACACTCCAACCGGGAGACCCGTGATTACGCGGTCGGTTCCTACGAGTCACATTGGTCCCGTACGAGGTCTTCGTGACTCTTACTGGACCGTTTTATGCTCGTTTTTTGTTTTCACCCTTCGATGGCATGTTTTAATGCTAAAGTCTAAATTTTTACAAATTTACGTCGTACACTCCAACCGGGAGACCCGTGACTACGCGGTCGGTTCCAACGAGTCACATTGGTCCCGTGCGAGGTGTTCGTGACACTTTCGGGACCGTTTTATGCTCGTTTTAGGTTTTCACCATTCGATGGCATGTTTTATGCTTAAGTCTATTTTTTTTGCAAATTTACGTCGTACACTCAAACAGGGAACCCCGTAACTACACGGTCGGTTCCTACGAGTCACATTGGACCCGTGCGAGGTGTTCGTGGCACATACAAGACCGTTTTATGGCTGTTTTATGTTTTCACCCTTCGATGGCATGTTTTTATGCTTAAGTGTAATTTTTTACAAATTTACGTCGTACACTCCAACCGCGATCCCCGTGACTACGCGGTCGGTTCCTACGAGTTACATTGGTCCCGTGCGAGGTGTTCGTGACTCTTACGGGACCGTTTTATGGTTGTTTTGCGTTTTCACCCATCGATGGCATGTTTTTATTCTTAAGTCTAATTTTTTGCAAATTTACATCGTACACTCCAACCAGGAGCCCCGTGACTACGCGGTCGGTTCTACGAGTCACGTTGGTCCCGTACGAGGTGTTCGTGACTCTTACGGGACCGTTTTACGCTCATTTTATGTTTTCACCCTTCGATGGCATGTTTTAATGCTTAAGTCTAAATTTTTACAAATTTACGTCGTACACTCCAACCGGGAGACCCGTGACTACGCTGTCGGTTCCTACGAGTCACATTGGTCCCGTACGAGGTGTTCGTGACTCTTACTGGACCGTTTTACGCTCGTTTTATGTTTTCACCCTTCGATTGAATGTTTTAATGCTTAAGTCTAAATTTTTACAAATTTACGTCGTACACTCCAACCGGGAGCCCCGTGACTAGGCGGTCGATTCCTACGAGTCACATTGGTCCCGTGCGAGGTGTTCGTGACACTTTCGGGACCGTTTTATGCTCGTTTTATGTTTTCACCATTCGATGGCCTGTTTTATGCTTAAGTCTAATTTTTTACAAATTTATGTCGTACACTCAAATCGGGAGCCCCGTGACTACGCGGTCGGTTCCTACGAGTCACATTGGACCCGTGCGAGGTGTTCGTGACACTTACGAGACCGTTTTATGGTTGATTTATGTTTTCACCCTTCGATGGCATGTTTTTATGCTTAAGTGTAATTTTTTACAAATTTACGTCGTACACTCCAACCGGGATCCCCGTGACTACGCGGTCGGTTCCTACGAGTCACATTGGTCCCGTGCGAGGTGTTCGTGACTCTTTCGGGACCGTTTTATGGGTGTTTTGCATTTTCACCCATCGATGGCATGTTTTTATGCTTAAGTCTAAATTTTTGCAAATTTACGTCGTACACTCCAACCGAGATCCCCGTGACTACGCGGTCGGTTCCTACAAGTCAGATTGGTCCCGTACGAGGTGTTCGTGACTCTTACGGGACCGTTTTACACTCGTTTTATGTTTTCACCCTTCGATGGCATGTTTTTATGCTTAAGTGTAATTTTTTACAAATTTACGTCGTACACTCCAACCGGGATCCCCGAGACTACGCGGTCGGTTCCTACGAGTCACATTGGTCCCGTGCGAGGTGTTCGTGAATCTTACGGGACCGTTTTATGGCTGTTTTGCATTTTCACCCATCGATGGCATGTTTTTATGCTTAAGTCTTAATTTTTGCAAATTTACGTCGTACACTCCAACCGAGATCCCCGTGACTACGTGGTCGGTTCCTACGAGTCACATTGGTCCCGTACGAGGTGTTCGTGACTCTTACGGGACCGTTTTATGCTCGTTTTACGTTTTCACCCTTCGATGGCATGTTTTTATGCTTAAGTGTAATTTTTTAGAAATTTACGTCGTACACTCCAACCGGGATCCACGAGACTACGCAGTCGGTTCCTACGAGTCACATTGGTCCCGTGTGAGGTGTTCGTGACTCTTACGGGACCGTTTTATGGCTGTTTTGCATTTTCACCCATCGATGGCATGCTTTTATGCTTAACTCTAATTTTTTGCGAATTTACGTCGTACACTCAAACCGGGAGCCCCGTGACTACGCGGTCGGTTCCTACGAGTCACATTGGTCCCGCGCGAGGTGTTCGTGACACTTACGGGACCGTTTTATGGCATTTTTATGTTTTCACCCTTCGATGGCATGTTTTTATGCATAAGTGTAATTTTTTACAAATTTACGTCGTACGCTCCAACCGGGATCCCCGTGACTACGTGGTCGGTTCCTACGAGTCACATTGGTCCCGTGCGAGGTGTTCGTGACTCTTACAGGGCTGTTTTATGGCTGTTTTGCGTTTTCACCCATCGATGGCATGTTTTTATGCTTAAGTCTAAATTTTTGCAAATTTACGTCGTACACTCCAACCGAGATCCTCGTGACTACGCGGTCGGTTCCTACGAGTCACATTGGTCCCGTACGAGGTGTTCGTGACTCTTACGGGACCGTTTTACGCTCATTTTATGTTTTCACCCTTCGATGGCATGTTTTAATGCTTAAGTCTAAATTTTTACAAATTTACGTCGTACACTCCAACCGGGAGACCCGTGACTACGCGGTCGGTTTCTACGAGTCACATTGGTCCCGTACGAGGTGTTCGTGACTCTTACTGGACCGTTTTATGCTTGTTTTTTGTTTTCACCCTTCGATGGCATGTTTTAATGCTAAAGTCTAAATTTTTACAAATTTACGTCGTACACTCCAACCGGGAGACCCGCGACTACGCGGTCGGTTCCAACGAGTCACATTGGTCCCGTGCGAGGTGTTCGTGACACTTTCGGGACCGTTTTATGCTCGTTTTAGGTTTTCACCATTCGATGGCATGTTTTATGCTTAAGTGTAATTTTTTACAAATTTACGTCGTACACTCAAATCGGGAGCCTCGTGACTACGCGGTCGGTTCCTACGAGTCACATTGGACCCGTGCGAGGTGTTCGTGGCACTTACGGGACCGTTTTATGGTTGATTTATGTTTTCACCCTTCGATGGCATGTTTTTATGCTTAAGTGTAATTTTTTACAAATTTACGTCGTACACTCCAACCGGGATCCCCGTGACTACGCGGTCGGTTCCTACGAGTCACATTGGTCCCGTGCGAGGTGTTCGTGACTCTTACGGGATCGTTTTATGGATGTTTTGCGTTTTCACCCATCGATGGCATTTTTTTATGCTTAAGTCTAAATTTTTGCAAATTTACGTCGTACACTCCAACCGAGATCCCCGTGACTACGCGGTCGGTTCCTACAAGTCAGATTGGTCCCGTACGAGGTGTTCGTGACTCTTACGGGACCGTTTTACGCTCGTTTTATGTTTTCACCCTTCGATGGCATGTTTTTATGCTTAAGTGTAATTTTTTACAAATTTACGTCGTACACTCCAACCGGGATCCCCGAGACTACGCGGTCGGTTCCTACGAGTCACATTGGTCTCGTGCGAGGTGTTCGTGAATCTTACGGGACCGTTTTATGGCTGTTTTGCATTTTCACCCATCGATGGCATGTTTTTATGCTTAAGTCTAAATTTTTGCAAATTTACGTCGTACACTCCAACCGAGATCCCCGTGACTACGCGGTCGGTTCCTACGAGTCACATTGGTCCCGTACGAGGTGTTCGTGACTCTTACGGGACCGTTTTACGCTCGTTTTACGTTTTCACCCTTCGATGGCATGTTTTTATGCTTAAGTGTAATTTTTTACAAATTTACGTCGTACACTCCAACCGGGATCCCCGAGACTACGCGGTCGGTTCCTACGAGTCACATTGGTCCCGTGCGAGGTGTTCGTGAATCTTACGGGACCGTTTTATGGCTATTTTGCATTTTCACCCATCGATGGCATGTTTTTATGCTTAAGTCTAATTTTTTGCAAATTTACGTCGTACACTCCAACCGAGATCCCCGTGACTACGCGATCGGTTCCTACGAGTCACATTGGTCCCGTACGAGGTGTTCGTGACTCTTACGGGACCGTTTTACGCTCGTTTTACGTTTTCACCCTTCGATGGCATGTTTTTATGCTTAAGTGTAATTTTTTAGAAATTTACGTCGTACACTCCAACCGGGATCCACGAGACTACGCGGTCGGATCCTACGAGTCACATTGGTCCCGTGCGAGGTGTTCGTGACTCTTACGGGACCGTTTTATGGCTGTTTTGCATTTTCACCCATCGATGGCATGTTTTTATGCTTAACTCTAAATTTTTGCGAAGTTACGTCGTACACTTAAACCGGGAGCCCCGTGACTACGCGGTCGGTTCCTACGAGTCACATTGGACCCGTGCGAGGTGTTCGTGACACTTACGGGACCGTTTTATGGTTGATTTATGTTTTCACCCTTCGATGGCATGTTTTTATGCTTAAGTGTAATTTTTTACAAATTTACGTCGTACACTCCAATCGGGATCCCCGTGACTACGCGGTCGGTTCCTACGAGTCACATTGGTCCCGTGCGAGGTGTTCGTGACTCTTACGAGACCGTTTTATGGCTGTTTTGCGTTTTCACCCATCGATGACATGTTTTTATGCTTAAGTCTAAATTTTTGCAAATTTACGTCGTACACTCCAACCGGGATCTCCGAGACTACGCGATCGGTTCCTACGAGTCACATTGGTCCCGTGCGAGGTGTTCGTCTCTCTTACGGGACCGTTTTATGGCTGTTTTACGTTTTCACCCATCGATGGCATGTTTTCATGCTTAAGTCTAAATTTTTACAAATTTACGTCGTACACTCCAACCGAGATCCCCGTGACTACGCGGTCGGATCCTACGAGTCACATTGGTCCCGTACGAGGTGTTCGTGACTCTTACGGGACCGTTTTATGCTCGTTTTACGTTTTCACCCTTCGATGGCATGTTTTTATGCTTAAGTGTAATTTTTTACAAATTTACGTCGTACACTCCAACCGGGATCCCCGTGACTACGCGGTCGGTTCCTACGAGTCACATTGGTCCCGTGCGAGGTGTTCGTGACTCTTACGGGACCGTTTTATGGCTGTTTTGCGTTTTCACCCATCGATGGCATGTTTTTATGCTTAAGTCTAAATTTTTGCAAATTTACGTCGTACACTCCAACCGAGATCCCCGTGACTACGCGGTCGGTTCCTACAAGTCAGATTGGTCCCGTACGAGGTGTTCGTGACTCTTACGGGACCGTTTTACGCTCGTTTTATGTTTTCACCCTTCGATGGCATGTTTTTATGCTTAAGTGTAATTTTTTACAAATTTACGTCGTACACTCCAACCGGGATCCCCGAGACTACGCGGTCGGTTCCTACGAGTCACATTGGTCCCGTGCGAGGTGTTCGTGAATCTTACGGGACCGTTTTATGGCTATTTTGCATTTTCACCCATCGATGGCATGTTTTTATGCTTAAGTCTAATTTTTTGCAAATTTACGTCGTACACTCCAACCGAGATCCCCGTGACTACGCGATCGGTTCCTACGAGTCACATTGGTCCCGTACGAGGTGTTCGTGACTCTTACGGGACCGTTTTACGCTCGTTTTACATTTTCACCCTTCGATGGCATGTTTTTATGCTTAAGTGTAATTTTTTAGAAATTTACGTCGTACACTCCAACCGGGATCCACGAGACTACGCGGTCGGTTCCTACGAGTCACATTGGTCCCGTGCGAGGTGTTCGTGACTCTTACGGGACCGTTTTATGGCTGTTTTGCATTTTCACCCATCGATGGCATGTTTTTATGCTTAACTCTAAATTTTTGCGAATTTACGTCGTACACTCCAACCGAGATCCTCGTGACTACGCGGTCGGTTCCTACGAGTCACATTGGTCCCGTACGAGGTGTTCGTGACTCTTACGGGACCGTTTTACGCTCATTTTATGTTTTCACCCTTCGATGGCATGTTTTAATGCTTAAGTCTAAATTTTTACAAATTTACGTCGTACACTCCAACCGGGAGACCCGTGACTACGCGGTCGGTTCCAACGAGTCACATTGGTCCCGTGCGAGGTGTTCGTGACACTTTCGGGACCGTTTTATGCTCGTTTTAGGTTTTCACCATTCGATGGCATGTTTTATGCTTAAGTCTATTTTTTTGCAAATTTACGTCGTACACTCAAACAGGAAACCCCGTAACTACACGGTCGGTTCCTACGAGTCACATTGGACCCGTGCGAGGTGTTCGTGACACATACAAGACCGTTTTATGGTTGTTTTATGTTTTCACCCTTCGATGGCATGTTTTTATGCTTAAGTGTAATTTTTTACAAATTTACGTCATACACTCCAACCGGGATCCCCGTGACTACGCGGTCGGTTCCTACGAGTTACATTGGTCCCGTACGAGGTGTTCGTGACTCTTACGGGACCGTTTTATGGCTGTTTTGCGTTTTCACCCATCGATGGCATGTTTTTATTCTTAAGTCTAATTTTTTGCAAATTTACATCGTACACTCCAACCGGGAGCCCCGTGACTACGCGGTCGGTTCTACGAGTCACATTGGTACCGTGCGAGGTGTTTGTGTCTCTTACGGGACCGTTTTATGACTGTTTTACATTTTCACCCATCGATGGCATGTTTTCATGCTTAAGTCTAAACTTTTGCAAATTTACGTCGTACACTCCAACCGAGATCCCCGTGACTACGTGGTCGGTTCCTACGAGTCACATTGGTCCCGTACGAGGTGTTCGTGACTCTTACTGGACCGTTTTACGCTCGTTTTATGTTTTCACCCTTCGATGGAATGTTTTAATGCTTATGTCTAAATTTTTACAAATTTACGTCGTACACTCCAACCGGGAGCCCCGTGACTAGGCGGTCGGTTCCTACGAGTCACATTGGTCCCGTGCGAGGTGTTCGTGACACTTTCGGGACCGTTTTATGCTCGTTTTACGTTTTCACCATTCGATGGCATGTTTTATGCTTAAGTCTAATTTTTTACAAATTTACGTCGTACACTCAAACCGGGAGCCCCGTGACTACGCGGTCGGTTCCTACGAGTCACATTGGACCCGTGCGATGTGTTCGTGACACTTACGGGACCGTTTTATGGTTGTTTTATGTTTTCACCCTTCGATGGCATGTTTTTATGCTTAAGTGTAATTTTTTACAAATTTACGTCGTACACTCCAACCGGGATCCCCGTGACTACGCGATCGGTTCCTACGAGTCACATTGGTCCCGTGCGAGGTGTTCGTGACTCTTACGGGACCGTTTTATGGCTGTTTTGCATTTTCACTCATTGATGGCATGTTTTTATGCTTAAGTCTAAATTTTTGCAAATTTACGTCGTACACTCCAACCGAGATCCCCGTGACTACGCGGTCGGTTCCTACAAGTCAGATTGGTCCCGTACGAGGTGTTCGTGACTCTTACGGGACCGTTTTACGCTCGTTTTATGTTTTCACCCTTCGATGGCATGTTTTTATGCTTAAGTGTAATTTTTTACAAATTTACGTCGTACACTCCAACCGGGATCCCCGAGACTACGCGGTCGGTTCCTACGAGTCACATTGGTCCCGTGCGAGGTGTTCGTGAATCTTACGGGACCGTTTTATGGCTGTTTTGCATTTTCACCCATCGATGGCATGTTTTTATGCTTAAGTCTAAATTTTTGCAAATTTACGTCGTACACTCCAACCGAGATCCCCGTGACTACGCGGTCGGTTCCTACGAGTCACATTGGTCCCGTACGAGGTGTTCGTGACTCTTACGGGACCGCTTTATGCTCGTTTTACGTTTTCACCCTTCGATGGCATGTTTTTATGCTTAAGTGTAATTTTTTAGAAATTTACGTCGTACACTCCAACCGGGATCCACGAGACTACGCGGTCGGTTCCTACGAGTCACATTGGTCCCGTGCGAGGTGTTCGTGACTCTTACGGGACCGTTTTATGGCTGTTTTGCATTTTCACCCATCGATGGCATGTTTTTATGCTTAACTCTAAATTTTTGCGAATTTACGTCGTACACTCAAACCGGGAGCCCCGTGACTACGCGGTCGGTTCCTACGAGTCACATTGGACCCGTGCGAGGTGTTCGTGACACTTACGGGACCGTTTTATGGCATTTTTATGTTTTCACCCTTCGATGGCATGTTTTTATGCTTAAGTGTAATTTTTAACAAATTTACGTCGTACGCTCCAACCGGGATCCCCGTGACTACGTGGTCGGTTCCTACGAGTCACATTGGTCCCGCGCGAGGTGTTCGTGACTCTTATGGGGCCGTTTTATGGCTGTTTTGCATTTTCACCCATCGATGGCATGTTTTTATGCTTAAGTCTAAATTTTTGCAAATTTACGTCGTACACTCCAACCGAGATCCTCGTGACTACGCGGTCGGTTCCTACGAGTCACATTGGTCCCGTACGAGGTGTTCGTGACTCTTACGGGACCGTTTTACGCTCGTTTTACGTTTTCACCCTTCGATGGCATGTTTTTATGCTTAAGTGTAATTTTTTACAAATTTACGTCGTACACTCCAACCGGGATCCCCGTGACTACGCGGTCGGTTCCTACGAGTCACATTGGTCCCGTGCGAGGTGTTCGTGACTCTTACGGGACCGTTTTATGGCTGTTTTCCGTTTTCACCCATCGATGGCATGTTTTTATGCTTAAGTCTAAATTTTTGCAAATTTACGTCGTACACTCCAACCGAGATCCCCGTGACTACGCGGTCGGTTCCTACAAGTCAGATTGGTCCCGTACGAGGTGTTCGTGACTCTTACGGGACCGTTTTACGCTCGTTTTATGTTTTCACCCTTCGATGGCATGTTTTTATGCTTAAGTGTAATTTTTTACAAATTTACGTCGTACACTCCAACCGGGATCCCCGAGACTACGCGGTCGGTTCCTACGAGTCACATTGGTCCCGTGCGAGGTGTTCGTGAATCTTACGGGACCGTTTTATGGCTATTTTGCATTTTCACCCATCGATGGCATGTTTTTATGCTTAAGTCTAATTTTTTGCAAATTTACGTCGTACACTCCAACCGAGATCCCCGTGACTACGCGGTCGGTTCCTACGAGTCACATTGGTCCCGTATGAGGTGTTCGTGACTCTTACGGGACCGTTTTACGCTCGTTTTACGTTTTCACCCTTCGATGGCATGTTTTTATGCTTAAGTGTAATTTTTTAGAAATTTACGTCGTACACTCCAACCAGGATCCACGAGACTACGCGGTCGGTTCCTACGAATCACATTGGTCCCGTGCGAGGTGTTCGTGACTCTTACGGGACCGTTTTATGGCTGTTTTGCATTTTCACCCATCGATGGCATGTTTTTATGCTTAACTCTATTTTTTTGCGAATTTACGTCGTACACTCAAACCGGGAGCCCCGTGACTACGCGGTCGGTTCCTACGAGTCACATTGGACCCGTGCGAGGTGTTCGTGACACTTACGGGACCGTTTTATGGCATTTTTATGTTTTCACCCTTCGATGGCATGTTTTTATGCTTAAGTGTAATTTTTTACAAATTTACGTCGTACGCTCCAACCGGGATCCCCGTGACTACGTGGTCGGTTCCTACGAGTCACATTGGTCCCGTGCGAGGTGTTCGTGACTCTTACGGGGCCGTTTTATGGCTGTTTTGCATTTTCACCCATCGATGGCATGTTTTTATGCTTAAGTCTAAATTTTTGCAAATTTACGTCGTACACTCCAACCGAGATCCTCGTGACTACGCGGTCGGTTCCTACGAGTCACATTGGTCCCGTACGAGGTGTTCGTAACTCTTACGGGACCGTTTTACGCTCGTTTTATGTTTTCACCCTTCGATGGCATGTTTTTATGCTTAAGTGTAATTTTTTACAAATTTACATCATAACTCCAACCGGGATCCCCGAGACTATGCCGTCGGTTCCTACTAGGGGTGCACATGGTTCGGTTCGGTTCCCCTACGAAACCAGAACCAGAACCGAAATTGATCGGTTTCGTGATTTTGGAACCAGATCCAGAACCAAAATTGGTCGGATCGGTTCGGAACCGAACCATCGGTTCTCGATTTGGTTCGGGTTGGTTCATGGTTCTGGTTTGCGGTTCTGGTTCGCGGTTTGGATTGTGGTTCTGGTTTGCGGTTCTAGTTCGCGGTTCTGGTTCGCGATTTTCATTAATGGTTCTGGTTCGTTGGTTGGTTCTCGGGTTGGTTAATGGTTCTGGTTAATGGTTCAGGTTCATGGGTCGGTTCTCGGGTAGGTTGTTGGGGTCGGTTCTTCGGTTCGGTTTTTTGGTCCGGTTCCATGGGTTCGGTTCTCGATTCGGTTCGGTTTGGTTCAGGTATAAAACCGAGAACCGAACCGAACACTTCGGTTCTCAATTTTTTGGAACCAGAACTAACCCGTAGAGAAAAAAACCCGAACCAACCCAACCCACGAAGGTCGATTTGGTTCGGTTCTTCGGGTTAACGGTTTTTTTGCACACCCCTAGTTCCTACGAGTCACATTGATCCCGTGCGAGGTGTTCGTGACTCTTACGGGACCGTTTTATGGTTGTTTTGCATTTTCTCTCATCGATGGCATGTTTTTATGCTTAAGTCTAAATTTTTGCAAATTTACGTCGTACACTCCAACCGAGAGCCCCGTGACTATGCGGTCGGTTTCTACGAGTCACATTGGTCCCGTGCGAGGTGTTCGTGTCTCTTACGGGACCGTTTTATGGTTGTTTTACGTTTTCACCAATCGATGGCACGTTTTCATGCTTAAGTCTAAATTTTTGTAAATTTACGTCGTACACTCCAACCGAGATCCACGTGACTACACGATCGGTTCCTACGAGTCACATTGGTCCCGTGCGATGTGTTCGTGACTCTTACGGGACCGTTTTATGCTCGTTTTATGTTTTCACCCTTCGATGCCATGTTTTAATGCTTAAGTCTAAATTTTTACAAATTTACGTCGTACACTCCAACCGGGAGCCCCATGACTACGCGGTCGGTTCCTAAGCATCACATTGGTCCCGTGCGAGGTGTACGTGACACTTTCGGGACCGTTTTATGCTCGTTTTATGTTTTCACCATTCGATGGCATGTTTTATGCTTAAGTCTAATTTTTTGCAAATTTACGTCGTACACTCAAACCGGGAGCACCGTGACTACGCGGTCGGTTCCTACGAGTCACATTGGTCCCGTGCGAGGTGTTCGTAACACTTACGGGACCGTTTTATGGCTGTTTTATGTTTTCATCCTTCGATGGCATGTTTTTATGCTTTAGTGTAATTTTTTACAAATTTACGTCGTACACTCCAACCGGGATCCCCGAGACTACGCGGTCGATTACTACGAGTCACATTGGTCCCGTGCGAGGTGTTCGTGACACTTACGGGACCGTTTTATGGCTGTTTTGCGTTTTCACCCATCGATGGCATGTTTTTATGCTTAAGTCTAATTTTTTGCAAATTTACGTCGTACACTCCAACCGGGATCCCCGTGACTACGCGGTCGGTTCCTACGAGTAACATTGGTCCCGTGCGAGGTGTTCGTGACACTTACGGGACCGTTTTATGGCTGTTTTACATTTTCACCCATCGATGGCATTTTTTCATGTTTAAGTCTAAATTTTTGCAAATTTACGTCCTACACTCCAACCGAGATCCCCGTGACTACGCGGTCGGTTCCTATGAGTCACATTGGTCCCGTGCGAGGTGTTCGTGACACTTTCGGGACCATTTTATGCTCGTTTTACGTTTTCACCATTCGATGGCATGCTTTATGCTTAAGTCTAATTTTTTGCAAATTTACGTCGTACACTCAAACCGAGAGCCCCGTAACTACGCGGTCGGTTCCTACGAGTCACATTGGTCCCGTGTGTGGTGTTCGTGACACTTACGGGACCATTTTACGATTGTTTTACGTTTTCACCCATCGATGGCATGTTTTCATGCTTAAGTCTAAATTTTTGCAAATTTACGTCGTACACTCCAACCGGGATCCCCGTGACTACGCGGTCGGTTCCTACGAGTCACATTGGTCCCGTGCGAGGTGTTCGTGACTCTTACGGAACCGTTTTATGGCTGTTTTGGATTTTCACCCGTCGATGGCATGTTTTTATGCTTAAGTGTAATTTTTTGCAAATTTACGTCGTACACTCCAACCGGGAGCCCCGTGACTACGCGGTCGGCTCCTATGAGTCACATTGGTCCCGAGCGAGGTGTTCGTGTCTCTTATGGGACCGTTTTATGGCTGTTTTGCGTTTTCACCCATCGATGGCATGTTTTTATGCTTAAGTCTAAATTTTTGAAAATTTACGTCGTACACTCCAACCGGGAGCCCCATGACTACGCGGCCGGTTCCTACGAGTCACATTGGTCCCGTGCGAGGTTTTCGTGACACTTAGTTGACCGTTTTATGGTTGTTTTACGTTTTCACCCGTCGATGGCATGTTTATATGCTAAAGTCTAAATTTTTGCAAATTTACATTGTACCCTCCAACCGAAAGCCCCGTGACTACGCGGTCGGTTCCTACGAGTCACATTGGTCCCGTGCGAGGTGTTCGTAACACTTACGGGACCGTTTTATGGCTGTTTTATGTTTTCATCCTTCGATGGCATGTTTTTATGCTTTAGTGTAATTTTTTACAAATTTACGTCGTACACTCCAACCGGGATCCCCGAGACTACGCGGTCGATTACTACGAGTCACATTGGTCCCGTGCGAGGTGTTCGTGACACTTACGGGACCGTTTTATGGCTGTTTTGCGTTTTCACCCATCGATGGCATGTTTTTATGCTTAAGTCTAATTTTTTGCAAATTTACGTCGTACACTCCAACCGGGATCCCCGTGACTACGCGGTCGGTTCCTACGAGTAACATTGGTCCCGTGCGAGGTGTTCGTGACACTTACGGGACCGTTTTATGGCTGTTTTACATTTTCACCCATCGATGGCATTTTTTCATGTTTAAGTCTAAATTTTTGCAAATTTACGTCCTACACTCCAACCGAGATCCCCGTGACTACGCGGTCGGTTCCTATGAGTCACATTGGTCCCGTGCGAGGTGTTCGTGACACTTTCGGGACCATTTTATGCTCGTTTTACGTTTTCACCATTCGATGGCATGCTTTATGCTTAAGTCTAATTTTTTGCAAATTTACGTCGTACACTCAAACCGAGAGCCCCGTAACTACGCGGTCGGTTCCTACGAGTCACATTGGTCCCGTGTGTGGTGTTCGTGACACTTACGGGACCATTTTACGATTGTTTTACGTTTTCACCCATCGATGGCATGTTTTCATGCTTAAGTCTAAATTTTTGCAAATTTACGTCGTACACTCCAACCGGGATCCCCGTGACTACGCGGTCGGTTCCTACGAGTCACATTGGTCCCGTGCGAGGTGTTCGTGACTCTTACGGAACCGTTTTATGGCTGTTTTGGATTTTCACCCGTCGATGGCATGTTTTTATGCTTAAGTGTAATTTTTTGCAAATTTACGTCGTACACTCCAACCGGGAGCCCCGTGACTACGCGGTCGGCTCCTATGAGTCACATTGGTCCCGAGCGAGGTGTTCGTGTCTCTTATGGGACCGTTTTATGGCTGTTTTGCGTTTTCACCCATCGATGGCATGTTTTTATGCTTAAGTCTAAATTTTTGAAAATTTACGTCGTACACTCCAACCGGGAGCCCCATGACTACGCGGCCGGTTCCTACGAGTCACATTGGTCCCGTGCGAGGTTTTCGTGACACTTAGTTGACCGTTTTATGGTTGTTTTACGTTTTCACCCGTCGATGGCATGTTTATATGCTAAAGTCTAAATTTTTGCAAATCTACATTGTACCCTCCAACCGAAAGCCCCGTGACTACGCGGTCGGTTCCTACGAGTCACATTGGTCCCGTGCGAGGTGTTCGTGACACTTACGGGACCGTTTTATGCTCGTTTTACATTTTCACCCTTCGATGGCATGTTTTTATGCTTAAGTCTATTTTTTAACAAATTTACGTCGTACACTCTAACCAGGAGCTCCGTGATTACGCGGTCGGTTCCTACGAGTCACATTGGTCCCGTGCAAGGTGTTCGTGACACTTACGGGACCGTTTTAAGGCTGTTTTATGTTTTCACCCTTCGATGGCATGTTTTAATGCTTAAGTCTAAATTTTTACAAATTTACGTCGTACACTCCAACCGGGAGACCCGTGACTACGCTGTCGGTTCCTACGAGTCACATTGGTCCCGTACGAGGTGTTCGTGACTCTTACTGGACCGTTTTACGCTCGTTTTATGTTTTCACCCTTCGATGGCATGTTTTAATGCTTAAGCCTAAATTTTTACAAATTTACGTCGTACACTCCAACCGGGAGACCCGTGACTACACGGTCGGTTCCAATGAGTCACATTGGTCCCGTGCGAGGTGTTCGTGACACTTTCGGGACCGTTTTATGCTCATTTTATGTTTTCACCATTCGATGGCATGTTTTATGCTTAAGTCTAATTTTTTGCAAATTTACGTCGTACACTCAAATCGGGATCCCCGTGACTACGCGGTCGGTTCTTACGAGTCACATTGGTCCCATGCGAGGTGTTCGTGACACTTACGGGACCGTTTTATGGCTGTTTTATGTTTTCACCCTCCGATGGCATGTTTTTATGCTTAAGTGTAATTTTTTACAAATTTACGTCGTACACTCCAATCGGGATCCCCGTGACTACGCGGTCGGTTCCTACGAGTCACATTGGTCCCGTGCGAGGTGTTCGTGACTCTTACGAGACCGTTTTATGGCTGTTTTGCGTTTTCACCCATCGATGACATGTTTTTATGCTTAAGTCTAAATTTTTGCAAATTTACGTCGTACACTCCAACCGGGATCTCCGAGACTACGCGATCGGTTCCTACGAGTCACATTGGTCCCGTGCGAGGTGTTCGTCTCTCTTACGGGACCGTTTTATGGCTGTTTTACGTTTTCACCCATCGATGGCATGTTTTCATGCTTAAGTCTAAATTTTTACAAATTTACGTCGTACACTCCAACCGAGATCCCCGTGACTACGCGGTCGGATCCTACGAGTCACATTGGTCCCGTACGAGGTGTTCGTGACTCTTACGGGACCGTTTTATGCTCGTTTTACGTTTTCACCCTTCGATGGCATGTTTTTATGCTTAAGTGTAATTTTTTACAAATTTACGTCGTACACTCCAACCGGGATCCCCGTGACTACGCGGTCGGTTCCTACGAGTCACATTGGTCCCGTGCGAGGTGTTCGTGACTCTTACGGGACCGTTTTATGGCTGTTTTGCGTTTTCACCCATCGATGGCATGTTTTTATGCTTAAGTCTAAATTTTTGCAAATTTACGTCGTACACTCCAACCGAGATCCCCGTGACTACGCGGTCGGTTCCTACAAGTCAGATTGGTCCCGTACGAGGTGTTCGTGACTCTTACGGGACCGTTTTACGCTCGTTTTATGTTTTCACCCTTCGATGGCATGTTTTTATGCTTAAGTGTAATTTTTTACAAATTTACGTCGTACACTCCAACCGGGATCCCCGAGACTACGCGGTCGGTTCCTACGAGTCACATTGGTCCCGTGCGAGGTGTTCGTGAATCTTACGGGACCGTTTTATGGCTATTTTGCATTTTCACCCATCGATGGCATGTTTTTATGCTTAAGTCTAATTTTTTGCAAATTTACGTCGTACACTCCAACCGAGATCCCCGTGACTACGCGATCGGTTCCTACGAGTCACATTGGTCCCGTACGAGGTGTTCGTGACTCTTACGGGACCGTTTTACGCTCGTTTTACGTTTTCACCCTTCGATGGCATGTTTTTATGCTTAAGTGTAATTTTTTAGAAATTTACGTCGTACACTCCAACCGGGATCCACGAGACTACGCGGTCGGATCCTACGAGTCACATTGGTCCCGTGCGAGGTGTTCGTGACTCTTACGGGACCGTTTTATGGCTGTTTTGCATTTTCACCCATCGATGGCATGTTTTTATGCTTAACTCTAAATTTTTGCGAAGTTACGTCGTACACTTAAACCGGGAGCCCCGTGACTACGCGGTCGGTTCCTACGAGTCACATTGGACCCGTGCGAGGTGTTCGTGACACTTACGGGACCGTTTTATGGTTGATTTATGTTTTCACCCTTCGATGGCATGTTTTTATGCTTAAGTGTAATTTTTTACAAATTTACGTCGTACACTCCAATCGGGATCCCCGTGACTACGCGGTCGGTTCCTACGAGTCACATTGGTCCCGTGCGAGGTGTTCGTGACTCTTACGAGACCGTTTTATGGCTGTTTTGCGTTTTCACCCATCGATGACATGTTTTTATGCTTAAGTCTAAATTTTTGCAAATTTACGTCGTACACTCCAACCGGGATCTCCGAGACTACGCGATCGGTTCCTACGAGTCACATTGGTCCCGTGCGAGGTGTTCGTCTCTCTTACGGGACCGTTTTATGGCTGTTTTACGTTTTCACCCATCGATGGCATGTTTTCATGCTTAAGTCTAAATTTTTACAAATTTACGTCGTACACTCCAACCGAGATCCCCGTGACTACGCGGTCGGATCCTACGAGTCACATTGGTCCCGTACGAGGTGTTCGTGACTCTTACGGGACCGTTTTATGCTCGTTTTACGTTTTCACCCTTCGATGGCATGTTTTTATGCTTAAGTGTAATTTTTTACAAATTTACGTCGTACACTCCAACCGGGATCCCCGTGACTACGCGGTCGGTTCCTACGAGTCACATTGGTCCCGTGCGAGGTGTTCGTGACTCTTACGGGACCGTTTTATGGCTGTTTTGCGTTTTCACCCATCGATGGCATGTTTTTATGCTTAAGTCTAAATTTTTGCAAATTTACGTCGTACACTCCAACCGAGATCCCCGTGACTACGCGGTCGGTTCCTACAAGTCAGATTGGTCCCGTACGAGGTGTTCGTGACTCTTACGGGACCGTTTTACGCTCGCTTTATGTTTTCACCCTTCGATGGCATGTTTTTATGCTTAAGTGTAATTTTTTACAAATTTACGTCGTACACTCCAACCGGGATCCCCGAGACTACGCGGTCGGTTCCTACGAGTCACATTGGTCCCGTGCGAGGTGTTCGTGAATCTTACGGGACCGTTTTATGGCTATTTTGCATTTTCACCCATCGATGGCATGTTTTTATGCTTAAGTCTAATTTTTTGCAAATTTACGTCGTACACTCCAACCGAGATCCCCGTGACTACGCGATCGGTTCCTACGAGTCACATTGGTCCCGTACGAGGTGTTCGTGACTCTTACGGGACCGTTTTACGCTCGTTTTACGTTTTCACCCTTCGATGGCATGTTTTTATTCTTAAGTGTAATTTTTTAGAAATTTACGTCGTACACTCCAACCGGGATCCACGAGACTACGCGGTCGGTTCCTACGAGTCACATTGGTCCCGTGCGAGGTGTTCGTGACTCTTACGGGACCGTTTTATGGCTGTTTTGCATTTTCACCCATCGATGGCATGTTTTTATGCTTAACTCTAAATTTTTGCGAAGTTACGTCGTACACTTAAACCGGGAGCCCCGTGACTACGCGGTCGGTTCCTACGAGTCACATTGGACCCGTGCGAGGTGTTCGTGACACTTACGGGACCGTTTTATGGTTGATTTATGTTTTCACCCTTCGATGGCATGTTTTTATGCTTAAGTGTAATTTTTTACAAATTTACGTCGTACGCTCCAACCGGGATCCCCGTGACTACGTGGTCGGTTCCTACGAGTCACATTGGTCTCGTGCGAGGTGTTCGTGACTCTTACGGGGCCGTTTTATGGCTGTTTTGCGTTTTCACCCATCGATGGCATGTTTTTATGCTTAAGTCTAAATTTTTGCAAATTTACGTCGTACACTCCAACCGAGATCCTCGTGACTACGCGGTCGGTTCCTACGAGTCACATTGGTCCCGTACGAGGTGTTCGTAACTCTTACGGGACCGTTTTACGCTCGTTTTATGTTTTCACCCTTCGATGGCATGTTTTTATGCTTAAGTGAAATTTTTTACAAATTTACATCATAACTCCAACCGGGATCCCCGAGACTATGCCGTCGGTTCCTACTAGGGGTGCACATGGTTCGGTTCGGTTCGGTTCCCCTACGGAACCAGAACCAGAACCGAAATTGATCGGTTCCGTGATTTTGGAACCAGAACCAGAACCAAAATTGGTCGGATCGGTTCGGAACCGAACCATCGGTTCTCGATTTGGTTCGGGCTGGTTCATGGTTCTGGTTCGCGGTTTGGATCGTGGTTCTGGTTTGCGGTTCTAGTTCGCGGTTCTGGTTCACGGTTTTCATTAATGGTTCTGGTTCGTTGGTTGGTTCTCGGGTTGGTTAATGGTTCTGGTTAATGGTTCTGGTTAATGGTTCAGGTTCATGGGTCGGTTCTCGGGTAGGTTGTTGGGGTCGGTTCTTCGGTTCGGTTTTTTGGTTCGGTTCCATGGGTTCGGTTCTCGATTCGGTTCGGTTTGGTTCAGGTATAAAACCGAGAACCGAACCGAACACTTCGGTTCTCAATTTTTTGGAACCAGAACTAACCCGTGGAGAAAAAAACCCGAACCAACCCAACCCACGAAGGTCGGTTTGGTTCGGTTCTTCGGGTTAACGGTTTTTTTGCACACCCCTAGTTCCTACGAGTCACATTGATCCCGTGCGAGGTGTTCGTGACTCTTACAGGACCGTTTTATGGTTGTTTTGCATTTTCTCCCATCGATGGCATGTTTTTATGCTTAAGTCTAAATTTTTGCAAATTTACGTCGTACACTCCAACCGAGAGCCCCGTGGCTATGCGGTCGGTTTCTACGAGTCACATTGGTCCCGTGCGAGGTGTTCGTGTCTCTTACGGGACCGTTTTATGGTTGTTTTACGTTTTCACCAATCGATGGCACGTTTTCATGCTTAAGTCTAAATTTTTGTAAATTTACGTCGTACACTCCAACCGAGATCCCCGTGACTACGCGATCGGTTCCTACGAGTCACATTGGTCCCGTACGATGTGTTCGTGACTCTTACGGGACCGTTTTATGCTCGTTTTATGTTTTCACCCTTCGATGCCATGTTTTAATGCTTAAGTCTAAATTTTTACAAATTTACGTCGTACACTCCAACCGGGAGCCCCATGACTACGCGGTCGGTTCCTAAGCATCACATTGGTCCCGTGCGAGGTGTACGTGACACTTTCGGGACCGTTCTATGCTCGTTTTATGTTTTCACCATTCGATGGCATGTTTTATGCTTAAGTCTAATTTTTTACAAATTTACGTCGTACACTCAAACCGGGAGCACCGTGACTACGCGGTCGGTTCCTACGAGTCACATTGGTCCCGTGCGAGGTGTTCGTAACACTTACGGGACCGTTTTATGGTTGTTTTATGTTTTCATCGTTCGATGGCATGTTTTTATGCTTAAGTGTAATTTTTTACAAATTTATGTCATACACTCCAACCGGGATCCCCGAGACTACGCGGTCGATTACTACGAGTCACATTGGTCCCGTGCGAGGTGTTCGTGACACTTACGGGACCGTTTTATGGCTGTTTTGCATTTTCACCCATCGATGGCATGTTTTTATGCTTAAGTCTAATTTTTTGCAAATTTACGTCGTACACTCCAACCGGGATCCCCGTGACTACGCGGTCGGTTCCTACGAGTAACATTGGTCCCGTGCGAGGTGTTCGTGACACTTACGGGACCGTTTTATGGCTGTTTTACATTTTCACCCATCGATGGCATTTTTTCATGTTTAAGTCTAAATTTTTGCAAATTTACGTCCTACACTCCAACCGAGATCCCCGTGACTACGCGGTCGGTTCCTATGAGTCACATTGGTCCCGTGCGAGGTGTTCGTGACACTTTCGGGACCATTTTATGCTCGTTTTACGTTTTCACCATTCGATGGCATGCTTTATGCTTAAGTCTAATTTTTTGCAAATTTACGTCGTACACTCAAACCGAGAGCCCCGTAACTACGCGGTCGGTTCCTACGAGTCACATTGGTCCCGTGCGTGGTGTTCGTGACACTTACGGGACCATTTTACGACTGTTTTACGTTTTCACCCATCGATGGCATGTTTTCATGCTTAAGTCTAAATTTTTGCAAATTTACGTCGTACACTCCAACCGGGATCCCCGTGACTACGCGGTCGGTTCCTACGAGTCACATTGGTCCCGTGCGAGGTGTTCGTGACTCTTACGGGACCGTTTTATGGCTGTTTTGCATTTTCACCCGTCGATGGCATGTTTTTATGCTTAAGTGTAATTTTTTGCAAATTTACGTCGTACACTCCAACCGGGAGCCCCGTGACTACGCGGTCGGCTCCTATGAGTCACATTGGTCCCGAGCGAGGTGTTCGTGTCTCTTACGGGACCGTTTTATGGCTGTTTTGCATTTTCACCCATCGATGGCATGTTTTTATGCTTAAGTCTAAATTTTTGAAAATTTACGTCGTACACTCCAACCGGGAGCCCCATGACTACGCGGCCGGTTCCTACGAGTCACATTGGTCCCGTGCGAGGTTTTCGTGACACTTAGTTGACCGTTTTATGGTTGTTTTACGTTTTCACCCGTCGATGGCATGTTTATATGCTAAAGTCTAAATTTTTGCAAATTTACATTGTACCCTCCAACCGAAAGCCCCGTGACTACGCGGTCGGTTCCTACGAGTCACATTGGTCCCGTGCGAGGTGTTCGTGACACTTACGGGACCGTTTTATGCTCGTTTTACATTTTCACCCTTCGATGGCATGTTTTTATGCTTAAGTCTATTTTTTAACAAATTTACGTCGTACACTCTAACCAGGAGCTCCGTGATTACGCGGTCGGTTCCTACGAGTCACATTGGTCCCGTGCGAGGTGTTCGTGACACTTACGGGACCGTTTTAAGGCTGTTTCATGTTTTCACCCTTCGATGGCATGTTTTAATGCTTAAGTCTAAATTTTTACAAATTTACGTCGTACACTCCAACCGGGAGACCCGTGACTACGCTGTCGGTTCCTACGAGTCACATTGGTCCCGTACGAGGTGTTCGTGACTCTTACTGGACCGTTTTACGCTCATTTTATGTTTTCACCCTTCGATGGCATGTTTTAATGCTTAAGTCTAAATTTTTACAAATTTACGTCGTACACTCCAACCGGGAGACCCGTGACTACACGGTCGGTTCCAATGAGTCACATTGGTCCCGTGCGAGGTGTTCGTGACACTTTCGGGACCGTTTTATGCTCATTTTATGTTTTCACCATTCGATGGCATGTTTTATGCTTAAGTCTAATTTTTTGCAAATTTACGTCGTACACTCAAACCGTGATCCCCGTGACTACGCGGTCGGTTCTTACGAGTCACATTGGTCCCATGCGAGGTGTTCGTGACACTTACGGGACCGTTTTATGGCTGTTTTATGTTTTCACCCTCCGATGGCATGTTTTTATGCTTAAGTGTAATTTTTTACAAATTTACGTCGTACACTCCAATCGGGATCCCCGTGACTACGCGGTCGGTTCCTACGAGTCACATTGGTCCCGTGCGAGGTGTTCGTGACTCTTACGAGACCGTTTTATGGCTGTTTTGCGTTTTCACCCATCGATGACATGTTTTTATGCTTAAGTCTAAATTTTTGCAAATTTACGTCGTACACTCCAATCGGGATCTCCGATACTACGCGATCGGTTCCTACGAGTCACATTGGTCCCGTGCGAGGTGTTCGTCTCTCTTACGGGACCGTTTTATGGCTGTTTTACGTTTTCATCCATCGATGGCATGTTTTCATGCTTAAGTCTAAATTTTTACAAATTTACGTCGTACACTCCAACCGAGATCCCCGTGACTACGCGGTCGGATCCTACGAGTCACATTGGTCACGTACGAGGTGTTCGTGACTCTTACGGGACCGTTTTATGCTCGTTTTATGTTTTCACCCTTCGATGGCATGTTTTAATTCTTAAGTCTAAATTTTTACAAATTACGTCGTACACTCCAACCGGGAGACCCGTGACTACGCGGTCGGTTCCTACGCGTCACATTGGTCTCGTGCGAGGTGTTCGTGACACTTTCGGGAACGTTTTATGCTCATTTTATGTTTTCACCATTCGATGGCATGTTTTACTTGCAAATTAGCACATCTCAAACATATTGGGCATAAATAGGATCTAAACCCAAAAGAATTAAAATTATGGGGTTTAGAAATAAATAGGATCCAAACCCAAAATAATTAAAAAAATTGAATCAATGCATATTTAACCTTATAATAAAGTTCATCATAGGTTTGTCCATTACCTGAATATTTTATTACACCCAACGCCAATCAGAACCTTCCTTATGCCATTAGCGATGCAATTTCAGATTATGTTTGATAGTAGTTCGCCCCCAACATCAATGTATCCTATGACAGTGAAAAAAATAATGAATTTTATGCAAACAGTTTTGTTCAATTAAAAAAATGGTAGAACAAAAAAAAACAAATTCAAAACCAAAGGAAGAAAACCATAGCTTTTTCAAAAGGGGGGCGCACACACACCTAACTTCTTGATATAGCGCTAGAAATTGTGAACTTGAAACAACATTAAAAAAATTGCAGTATCTTAAACATCTAAATCATTCAGTAGATGCCAATAAATTATTTCCACATCACTACTAGATTTATAGAACTCAATCCAGAGCTGGGATTACTATTCTCATCTACAAAGAAAACACACAAATTTTGAGGTTAAACTAATTTTTGTATCATGATACTTCATTTTAACCTGAAAACCTCTTATATAGCATCATGCGTTCAAAAAATGGGGAGAAATAAATGAATATACCTGATTTGCTAAACCATATAAATTCAAATATAATCACCAAATCAGTACCTGCAAAACCAAAACACAAAATATGAAAAATGAACAACTTTAAATGAAAAATCCATAGCCCTAAACATTTTCAACACAAAATAACCCTACCTTTGAGGCAAATGGAATTACTGCAATCATCAAACCTTTCTCATACTCCTGTAGAAAATAAATTCCATTTGAGGCAAATGGAATTTCTCATACGGCTGTAAAAAAGTACCCTACCTTTGAGGCAAATGGAATTACTGTAATATTCTAAACTATATAGTAAATACATTCATATATATATATATATATATATATATATATATATATATAGAGAGAGAGAGAGAGAGGGAGAGAGAGAGAGAGAGAGAGAGTACCTGGTTTGGGGAGATCATGGAGAGGAGGATGGGGGATGCGGCGGGGTGGGCGGAGCAGGGGTACAGCGGGGTGGGCGCAGGGGTGAGGCAGCGCAGGGGTGAGGCAGCGCATGGGTTGGGCAGCGCAGGGGTGAGGCAGGGTGGGCGGCGCAGGGATGGGGCGGCGCAGGGGTGGGGTGGGGCGGCGGAGAGAGGGGAAAGAGAGATCGGGACGGAAAGAGGGGAAAGAGAGATCGGGATCGGGATGGAGAGAGGGGAAAGAGCAAGAGAGAGAGAGAGGGAGTGAAATGTTTGGGAATTGGAGGAATGAAAATTTTTTAGGGAAAAATACACAAAAGGGTCGGAAACATCCGTCCGTTTTAGTATAGCAAAAGGGTCGGATTTTAAAGACCGTCTCTTTTGCTATATCAAAAGGGACGGTTTTAAAATCCGTCCCTTATTTTTGTTTGGCAAAAAACTAAAGGTTTGGGATATACCAAAAGGGACGGATTTTTAAACCGTCTCTTTTACTATACAAAATGGGACGGATTTTAAAAATCCATCCCATTTGGTATAGTAAAAGAGACGGTTTAAAAATCCATCCCTTATAATAGCCCGCAAAAAATTAGTGCAAAAAAATCCCATATACTTTAAGGGACGGTTTTAATTACCGTCCTATTTGATACATATCAAAAGGGACGGTTTTTAAAAACCGTCCCTTTTGCTACTATCAAAAAGGACGGTAATTAAAACCGTCCCTTTTGATATAGCATAAGGGACAAAATGACACGGCCGTCCCTAATACTTCCGTCCCTAATATTCATTTTTCTTGTAGTGCCACTAATTCATACTCACAACACAAACACAGTATATTCGATCAATTTCATACTATATCATTGTGTTATCGTATCGTATTATTATGTCAATTACCACTAACATATTTGATTTATAGAATTTGAAATAGACACACATGTAATATTAATAAAACACACACACGTAACAATATACACACACGTAAATGTGTAATTCCTGACATACACACACATGTGACAAAATACACACACAAATGTGAATATTCTAAAATACATACACTTATACACACACAAAATTTAAATACACACCCATATTTAACAAATTACACACACACACACACAAAACAAATACATGCACATATGTAACAAAATGCACACACACACACACACACACAGATATATATATATATATATATATATATATATATATATATATATATAACAAAATACACACAAAGAGAATATACCCATAGATACACCTATACACACATAGAATACACCCATACACACCCTTATACACAAATAGAGAATGCACCCATATGTAACAAAATGTAAAATTGACTGGGGTGGCCGAAGATACCGAATATAGAGAGGGTGTTTTGGGATAGGTAGAGGCGTTGTCGTGGTAATTGGAGCAATAGAGTGAGATCTAGGTTTTATAGAGAGCGAGATCCAAAAATGAAAAATTGATTGGGGGTGTTTATAAATATAGGTTATAGTTATGGTCCTTGGCCACAGTCTAGGACTGTGATCAAATTCCCAAGTTCGTGAGTAGCTCCCATGAATATTTCAAAATGGTCAAGGCCTATGACCGTGATCCGTCTTAACTTAAAACCTAATATTTGTGAAGAATATGGTCATACTGTAGGGTTGTGACCCACTTTGGCGGGAATTTTGGATCCTATTTAGTCACGGGTGTGGTATGGGACCAAGGCATGACCACCAGGGTCGCTTTTTATGGTTGTGACCACAACCATTTAATGTGATCCTTTTGTTTAGTCACAACCTTTGTCACGTGATTTTGTCTCCGGTCACGGTCCTGGTCCGCAACCACCTAGTCACGGTCTTGGGTCATGACTCACCTTTCGTGACCATTCTCGATTTATAGTGTAGTGGGTGGAAGGCATTTCCACTTGGAAGGATGCTTTTGAAGATCTTTAGGACTTCTAATAAGATTTTCGAATGTAAAAAGAACGCATTTTTTTATAGATAAAAATTTGAAAAAATATATTTTGATCTTTTCAATTTTCCTCTTAATGATAATGATTCCAATCCTTTTTTGACCTCTACAAATACTTCTTAGAGGGATGATGAATTGGATGGAAAATGTATTTAGTCTCTTCAAATACTCTTGAACTAGGAGTCTTTAGCTTCGACACTTCCTAAAGAATACAAGAATATAGATCAAGATCAAAATCTTTACAAACACATATGGGACGCATTTCACAAGTTTGTGACATATATGTCGTAACACCCCACACGCCCGAGAAGAGACACGCGGCATTCTACTGCGATAAAACTAAACTAAATCCATCAACAATAAATATAGAGCATCTAATTTCCCATTATTTAAATACAACAAAACCACAATTCTTTTATTTTCACAATAATGATTACAATAACGTTTCTCTCAAATACAAAATTCTCCAACTAAAATTACACCACTACTTTATACATCAAAAAATAAATCTTCCAAGCTATGCTCTAAAACAATTCTCCAAATAGCATCCCAATCCAACTAAAAGAAAATACGGGGAAGTACACAATATGACAGGAATAGATGCTCAAAAAAAATTAGCACGATGAATAAATCATAACAATACGAATCGTATATACAAATAAAATGCAATACTCAAGCATTATATCAATATTAATTTCTCAACAACACATAATTGAGTCACCAGGCCTCACCTCATCGCGCCTATGCATTCTTAAGCATATCCGAATTTTGAACTATTAGCGGATGCCCATTCTACGGGCCATATTAAAATCTCATGAAATAATGCCAAAATCATAATATAATATATGACAATGAATTAATAGTTAGATTCGAACAATTATCTCAGATTTTAAAGAACATCACAATTCAATATGAGTGCAATCGACACAGAATTCAAAACAGAATACTCTCGAGAGAATTTTGGAGCATATTGTGTAAGTCCCGTACCTCGAAATCGCCACATGAATTATCACCTAATTTCAGCCTCAAAATCGGATCGCACCATCACGTTCCTCTTGCGAAAAATAATCAAATCACGTTCTAGCCCTAACATGAGATATAACTGTGACACCCCGCCTAATTAAATACCGGGCGATCACTCCTTTACTAAATTAAAATCAAGGTGAACAGTTGGTTCATTCTTAGCATCACTGTCGCAAATGAAAATTTTCAAATTCAAACACCCTGATTAATTAAGCTAAGTGTCAAACCATTTAAAAACTTATTTCCATTTTATTAAATCCAATTATAAAACCTTTAACCATTAGCATTTTAAGAGTCACACATTAAGTATAAGAATAAAAATGAACATTCAAGAGTTTAACCATCAATAATAAATCCCAACATTAAAACACTAAAGAAAAACATCCTAACAGTAATAAATCCCGAAATGAAGATACTGGAAGTAAAAGAATTACAATCTATGATAAAACCAACTAAATAATGGAAAAGGGCGACACATGCCCCACTCGAGAAAACTGATCTAGAAGTGGAGTCAACAATGAGGTCGTCTAATCAATGGCCTGCAACTCCCACAAAAGCTACAGCACGTTCCATCCAAAGAATCCTAAGCATGACTCCCCTGTGGCTGGGCACCTGTAATACATATATATATATATATATATATATATATACACAAGAGAGCAGAGGTAATAGCAAATGGGTCAGAGCCCGAATGTAAAACAGTTTTAAAAATAGTTTAGCAGGTATTTAAAATGCTTACCGGTTAATGCAATAGTCATATTAGTATGCGACACTCTCTTGAGAATTCTCACCTCTCATCTAGTGTGCACATCTACCGTACTAATGAATCCCATGTATCTCTCTAACTTATTCTCCATAAGTCTTAACACGTGAAATTAAGGTTATGATATTCACTTTAGAAAAATCTGTCTCTTCAAGATTTCTTACGTAATTTAGAATAATTATGTATCGTTATCATGTTTCCGAATACTTATAGTGAAGCTGAAGAATTTATACATTACTTAACTACAATTTCACTCAGTATAAAGTTCTCATATATATATATATATTAGTTACACATATAATATATATAAAAACGACACCCCACATAAACTTTATGGTGCAAAGTTTCCATAATTAAGTATATATATACCAATCACTCATATAATACATACATACTAACGACACCCCACATAAAAACTATGGTGCTGGCATACTCTGCTATCAAGTCCCTATATCACACATATTTAGGGAAATGCTAGTTCGAAATCACTCTCGAACTGCATTAACACAAACACATACAAATGGAGGCGAAACATAGTTCCAGGCCCTAAGAGGTTAGTACATACCCACACGTCTCTTAGGACCGTCTGACTATCAATCAGATAGCCTGTACCTAGGAATCTTATATTCTAGGGTACAAGTCAATATCCCCCATAAAGGTCCCATCGAGATAAGACTGTCCCAGCGCGAAAACCCCCGTTATAGCAAGTAGCCTGGGTACGATTTTTACACAGAAATAATATATGCACAATCACACCGTCATATATAAATATGTATTCACGTCCACATTATTAAATTAGGTGCACTCACGACCCATAATTATAATTATCCGTTATTACCCATTTTCCTCGATTCTTTCATATAACGGACTCATTCATTTTATTCTCGTAATTGAGTAATTCTAAACTCACTTCTCATCTCTCGAGTTATTATCTTTACTTAAGTACAATTTCAGTAGACCCTCACTTACCTTCTACTCCAACTTCCTAGACATTTCGATTAATAAATCAACGCACGTATGATTTTCTAAGTATTAATATTTCCCACGATTACCCTTTATTTCCCTTCACATTAAAGTCCCACTTAACGGGGTTTATCTTGACCCTACTGGTCCTTTTTGTGTTTCATTAAGTTCTAGCAACACTAATCAAGGTTTACTACGCATAAAATCAGATTAAGCTAACACGATCAAAAATGCAGTTTTCCAGAAGGGGTCGATCGATCGATCGATGATCTGGTCTCGATCGATCGATCAAGCAGTTATGGCGAATCTGCAGAAAACCCAGCTACGGAAATCTTACCCCAAACTCCTCCAAATCATCATGTTTCAATCCCAAACTATCAACCACTTATACTACAAGTGTTGTATACTTATATAAACAATATCCTACGTAACACATACGAATTTGCATCATCTATAACAAGATAAAAGGGTAAAAATCTTTATAAGTCTCAAGACCCTTATTTTTCTTTAACATAGTTTTCTTCCATTCTTTTCTAGATTTTCAATCACTAATACCATGGAAATTCGTGGTTCAACCTCTACATGTGAAATGGATTTCCAGAAATATGATTTCTACCTCTACAACATGCAATTTTTGTCTCCAATTAACGTTTTCTTTCAAGAACACTAATTCTAATCAATCCTAGACAAATATAAAAGAGCATTAACTTGATAAAATCAAGATAGATACTTGTCTGGAAATTCTAGGTTCCGATTTCGTGGTTGAAGTGGTATGATAGCGTTCCCCGTCGCGCGATATACGTTTTGGTGATGGTGGCGGTGCAACCGGATGAATCTTAGCCTTGGATTGCTTGGAAAGATTTCTACCTTCCTCTCTAATGGTTGTTCTAAGGTTTTGAGTTTGCTAACCCTAAGAGACCATTCCAAATGGCTGATATAACCTAATAAATTTCGTGGGTTTAATTACCCATAATTATGAAATGTCCAAAACGCCCTCCCGGGGTACTAAATAGGCCTAAAAATGTCCCGAGACGCAAACTAAACCCCCGGGTACACTTTTCTGACTATCTCGGCCCTTCCGGACACTTTGACGTGCTCAAAACGACCATATGAGGAACTTATAATTTATTCACTTTAAATAATAATAATTTAGTCCCGACACGACACAGGCGTGTCCCGACCTAAATTTCCATAATTCCCATTTTAATCACACGTGACAATTTTATAAAATAAATCTCATTTATTACTATACTCATCCAGTAACATTCAACAAATTTCAATAATTACTAACTCTCGTCATGCTAGTAAATATTTAAAACAACTTTTCGGATTAAAATTAAATTAATTTATCTCAATTAAATTTAATAAATCCATAAATTTAAAAGCCATAAAAATACGGGGTATTACATACTTCTCGCCTAATAACAGAATTTCGTCCCAAAATTCGGAAAATAAGGCCTACCTGGTAGAACAATTCTGGATATTATTTCAGTACGCAAATTATCTACATAGTAAGGCGCTTAATCACTATAGCCCCCGCCTCACAGCAAGCTTGATTAATAATCTCATTGGAGACACTTCACATGGTGCTCCTAACCGATAACATTCGCATAGGTCACGCCTATACATTTTCCATTATCTCACTATCATTGGGAGGACACACCTCACTACATGACAACCACTCGGTTTTATTTATATACAAAACTCCCATTCTGACAAGTACCATACGAACATTTGACCACTCTTGTTCGCCTAAAATAGTCGTGAAATTCCACCATAGTTATCAGGTTATTCTCGACTGATCCAAAATTCTGAGTATCCACTCACCTCTAAACATACGAAAGGAGAATAGTCGAGGTTCCTTCATACCAAAACCTTAATAAGCACCTCGTACGCGACAAACAGGTACGAGTGCTTCTATAGAGCATTCCTGAAATCATCGTACCAAGATTCCAAAATTTCCTTCACGTGGCTCCACTAATCTTTAATCACCGTGTGCCTATACCTTGGCTGAGGGTGATACATCCTACTCGAAATGAAACCTTATCTCCGCTGGTTCCTGAAATCCCATATTAAAGGTGGGATTCACAAATCTCATCCCGATTCAGAAATTTATACTGTGTTGTACCATGTACTGGCGCGATCCTTCCTTTCAAAGGAAGTCTGGGGCATACTAGTTAATATTGTAAACCACCCCAAAGGAATATCCATCATGAACCCTTGACCTTATTTTGAGGATGTTAACCCATCCAAGAACTTTACCGACTTTACCGACCTCTTCCAATTATAGTAATTGTCGATAAACACAAAATTCTCTGGTTGATTCTCCTCCTCCAACCGAACCTTACCTATGGGCGGTGCATGTAGAGACTACTCACTACGTCCCGCTAAACATCGATTTCTCCTTTAAATGTCTCACATTAAGTGACACGTAGTACTCCCTTTTTTTCCTTGGTGTATGCCGAAAGTTCTGACCCGTGCCTTTCTCCACGATGTGCACTTTCGGATCTTTTATTTCATACTAACATCATCACTCTTCATATGCGCAAGTCGCTCTCACACTTGACTATTAACAACTCCGCTCCGAGTGTTCTTCATAATAATTTAATTCTGCTCCATTCAAGGAATACTCCTTCTTAATTGGCTTCCCACAGTCTTCCAATCAAATTAGGGTGTGCTATTCTAATTGTACGCTTATGTATGGATTATCGCCCCTCATGTGACGTTTAATCCACTCCATCACTTCCACTCCGTTATGTTAGTCCCACAAACATATAATTCACACGTCTATTACCACGTCCCTTCAACTCGAGCGATTCTATTATCAGATAACCAAGATGCCCACATTTTTGCAACACCCCGATCGCCCCTGGGAGAGCGAACGACGTGCTACTCATCTGTAGAACTAGCTAAATCCAACAAAATATAAGGAATAGGGCATTCAAATTCCATGACAACGAAAAAGGAACAAAAATCTCAAACTTCTTCAGATAAGTACAGTGTTTTTCCCAAATAGGTACAACAACCAAAATAAATCACTAACGCTCTATTCATCAAAATAAATACAAGTCATCTCTTTTGAATAATAAAGTTCTTTCCAGATAATCCATGCTAAAAATCATTCCGACTCTTTATTCACCTTGTGTTCAGAACGCAGTTACGACATTTGGGTACTCTCAATCACCCTAGAAATCGATTTTTTTTAAATCCTCTTTATCATCATCCCACCCCTTAACTCGTGATGATAAAACAAAACTTTCAATGCTTTATTACCGCATGACCTGCTCCAATGGCTTTAAATCATGATTCAACTTCTAACTTATAGATATAATTACTTGATCCCATTCCGACCGGGGTATCGAACTCATGGAATAGTGACCAAACGTCTCCCTATTTCCAACCTTATGCTAAGTTTCATGCGTGGGATGTCTCGCAAAGCAAAATCCAAACAAGGAACCCCCCCCCCCCCCGATACACTACTACCTAGCATTGTCGGTTATCGAAATCCGTTAGGTCCTCCGTCCATAGCATGTACCCCCTTATTCCGTCTCTTGACGGAAAAGTTACATTTCCTCCCGTAATTACACTTAACAAAGAACATTCCACCATTTGCACTCCATGAACCTCGAATACCTACAATCGGAATTCTCGAAATCCCTTTCCCTAATAATAGGGGTATAACTCTTAATTCCCACATCTCTAAAGTATAGATATAACAATGCACTCTTCCTATCACTAAGTTCGGAGTGCTAAACATAATACTGAGTTAAATATTTTCGCTCAACAGTAAACCCGATACATATTGAATCATACTGACAAAGTCTATACATACATTGGCATCGAATATCTCGAGCCCACTATCCCCTCCGAAGTCTCTAGGATAGATAGTATAAGTGCAAGTCCGACCCTCTTGCAGGTGAAGCCTTGCCAGGACAAAATAGGTTGCACTAACACAACCACTCCGATAGCCTTGCAATAAATGCCCACTATCGTACTGACCATTTCTATAACGTTTTAACAAAGATAATATCATATTCGCATATCGCATCACTACAACGAGTAACCTCAATAAAGTACATAACACTGTTAATATGCTCATTCATCCTCCACGGATAGCACTAAAGAAAAATTTTCGCTACACTAGGGAAAAATATTCACATAATAATAACGTTTATAATTATATGCATTAAACTCGTCTCACATGCTAATCTAGCAATGAACAAAATATAGTGACTTGTTCGTGCCACATAAACACGCCTCATCCTCTGAGGATACAACTTATACTTACACTTGGCAATCGTCTTGACCGCACAAATGGTTTTTGGACGTAACACGTCTGCCTAAACCAAAACAAAACTACTTTAATCGTTGTCCTTTTCTAGGCACCGTATTCTTGTCCCTTTACTCACTTCGGAACATATTATCGCGTGCGATCTCATTCCGCACAAAATACCTCAACACACAATCCACTTATTACCTGTCCTACTAACTAGGTTAGAGTTGTCCTTCTCTCGGACTTTTAGTAGACTCGATTCCTGTTGGCTACCCCGGTTATTCCCTTAGCCTTTTAGACCCTAAAGGGCATGTCACTGTCTATAATAGTCCCTACTGAATTTACCATCACTTGGTAAGAATTCAACTATCCGAATCATTTAAATGGGTCCCCTGATGTGTATCCACATCCCTTTGTGGTGCTACATCACCACCATTGTATTCAGTCTTATTCTCGACTAAATTCTTCGATTCTTTTAGCTTCCCCCACAAAGAAGCGTTATTATCTATATTGACAAAATACGACATTGTCAACCACTAGATCGGCCGTCCATCAGAATTTCCTCTTTGAGTGTTATCAACTATTATTACGAGTTGATCTCCCACTTGGAGTCGTTTCCTCCACTTGTATCTACATCTCCCGGTACAAAATTTACTAACGAATAAGGTTCATATTCACAAATGGACCTCTGTCAAGTCCTCATGTGATAAGTTCAGGACAACATTCACTTCAAATCTTGAATGTCTGATGAAGGAACATACGGTCATCACTATACTTAAGGTTCTCCTATAGATATAGCATTCCACTTCTAAAATTGGTGGTTGACTCCCACCATTACAACTTTTTCCCGAAGTCCAAGAAAAATTTTCTATAAATTTTCACTTTCAGTTAGCCACACTCCGTCCTATATCTAAACCTTTGGATACCTTACCTCCTTTTGTAAACACACACAATTTCCGCGTTTCTAGAATTTACCACTGACAGTTCTCTACACGTTTTGTAATACGTTGGGTGAGTTTACCCTCGCACCTCATTCGACTATAACATCATTTGGAAATCATTGCTGCGCCTTAGTCGCCTTTCTAGTCTTGGCTTCCCGTGCCATAATGGAGGTGATACCGACTATGGTCATCATCCTCGGATATATTTTACAACTTCATCTGAGCCCGGCCTCCTGATGTCCACTTAACGGTCCTCTTCTGACATCCGTCATCGCTCGGCACACGAACACATCCGAACGAAATTAGAATTCACCAATGTATATACGTCATAGTAGAAGAACAAAATCTCATCAAAGAAATCGACAATCCTAAACATAGGGCTCTATATCAAACAAAGCAACGCTGAAAGCATAATAAGCCGCACATATCCTAAAGGACACTAGAACCTGATGCTCTGATACCACCTGGGACACCCCACCTAATTAAATACCGGGCGATCACTCCTTTATTAAATTAAAATCAAGGTGAACAGTTGGTTCATTCTTAGCATCACTGTCGCAAATGAAAATTTTCAAATTCAAACACCCCGATTAATTAAGCTAAGTGTCAAACCATTTAAAAATTTATTTCCATTTTATTAAATCCAATTATAAAACTTTTAACCATTAGCATTTTAAGAGTCACACATTAAGTATAAGAATAAAAATGAAAATTCAAGAGTTTAACCATCAATAATAAATCCCAACATTAAAACACTAAAGGAAAACATCCTGACAGTAATAAATCCCGAAATGAAGATACTAAAAGTAAAAGAATTACAATCTCTGATAAAACCAACTAAATAATGAAAAAGGGCGACACATGCCCCACTGGAGAAAACTGATCTAGAAGTGGAGTCAATAATGAGGTCGTCTAATCAATGGCCTGCAACTCCCACAAAAGCTACAGCATGTTCCATCCAAAGAATCCTAAGCATGACGCCCCTATGGCTGGGCACCTCCAATACATATATATATATATATATATATATATATACTAGAGAGCAGAGGTAATAGCAAATGGGTCAGATCCCGAATGTAAAACCGTTTTAAAAATAGTTTAGCAAGTATTTAAAATGCTTACCGGCTAATGAAACAGTCATATTAGTATGCGACACTCTCTTGAGAATTCTCACCTCTCATCTAGTGTGCACGTCTACCGTACTAATGAATCCCATGTATCTCTCTAACTTATTCTCCATAAGTCTTAACACGTGAAATTAAGGTTATGATATTCACTTTAGAAAAATCTGCCTCTTCAAGATTTCTTACGTAATTTAGAATAATTCTGTATCGTTATCATGTTTCCGAATACTTATAGTGAAGCTGATGAATTTATACATTACTTAACTACTATTTCACTCAGTAGAAAGTTCATATATATATATATATATATATATATATATATATATATATATATATATATATATATATATATATATATATATTAGTTACACATATAATATATATACAAACGGCACCCCACATAAACTCTATGGTGCAAAGTTTCCATAATTAAGTATATATATACCAATCACTCATATAATACATATATACTAACGGCACCCCACATAAAAACTATGGTGCTGGCATACTCTGCTATCAAGTCCCTATATCACACATATTTAGGGAAATGCTAGTTCGGAATCACTCTCGAACTACATTAACACAAACACATACAAATGGAGGCGAAACATAGTTCCAGGCCCTAAGAGGTCAGTACATACCCACACGTATCTTAGGACCGTCTGACTATCAATCAGATAGCCTGTACCTAGGAATCTTATGTTCTAGGGTACAAGTCAATATCCACCATAAAGGTCCCATCGAGATAAGACTGTCCCAGCACGAAAACCCCCGTGATAGCAAGTAGCCCGGGTATGATTTTTACACAAAAATAATATATGCACAATCACACCGTCCTATATAAATATGTATTCACGTCCACATTATTAAATTAGGTGCGCTCACGACCCATAATTATAATTATCCGTTATTACCCATTTTCCTCGATTCTTTCATATAACGGACTCATTCATTTTATTCTCGTAATTGAGTAATTCTAAACTCACTTCTCATCTCTAGAGTTATTATCTTTACTTAAGTACAATTTCAGTAGACCCTCACTTACCTTCTACTCCAAATTCCTAGACATTTCGATTAATAAATCAACGCACGTATGATTTTCTAAGTATTAATATTTCCCCCGATTACCCTTTATTTCCCTTCACATTAAAGTCCCACTTAACGGGGTTTATCTTGACCCTACTGGTCCTTTTTGTGTTTCATTAAGTTCTAGCAACACTAATCAAGGTTTACTATGCATAAAATCAGATTAAGCTAACACGATCAAAAATGCAGTTTTCCAGGAGGGGTCGATCCATCGATCCATCGATCGATCGATGATCTGGGCTCGAACGATCGATCAAGCAGTAATGGCGAATCTGCAGAAAACCCAGCTACGGAAATCTTAACCCAAACTCCTCCAAATCATCATGTTTCAATCCCAAACTATCAACCACTTATACTACAAGTGTTGTATACCCATATAAACAATATCCTACGTAACACATACAAATTTTCATCATCTATAACAAGATAAAAGAGTAAAAATCTTTATAAGTCTCAAGAACCCTAATTTTTCTTTAATATAGTTTTCTTCCATTCTTTTCCAGATTTTCAATCACTAATACATGGAAATTCGTGGTTCAACCTCTACATGTGAAATGGATTTCCAGAAATATGATTTCTACCACTACAACATGCAATTTTTATCTCCAATTAACGTTCTCTTTCAAGAACACTAATTCTAATCAATCCTAGACAAATATAAAAGAGCATTAACTTGATAAAAGCAAGATAGATACTTTCCTGGAAATTCTAGGTTCTGATTTTGTGGTTGAAGTGGTATGATAGCATTCCCCGTCGCGCGATCTACGTTTTGGTAATGGTGGCGGTGCAACCGGATGAATCTTGGCCTTGGATTGCTTGGAAAGCTTTCTACCTTCCTCTCTAATGGTCGGTCTAAGGTTTTGAGTTTGATAACCCTAAGAGAACATTCCAAATGGCTAATATAACCTAATAAATTTCGTGAGTTTAATTACCCATAATTATGAAATGTCCAAAACGCCCTCCCGGGGTACTAAATAGGCTTAAAAATGACCCGAGACCCAAATTAAACCCCCGGGTACACTTTTCTGACTATCTCGACCCTTCTGGACACTTTGACGCACTCAAAACGGACATAAGAGCAACTTATAATTTATTCACTTTATATAATAATAATTTATTCCCGACACGACACAGGCGTGTCCCAACTTAAATTTTCATAATTGCCATTTTATTCACACGTGACAATTTTATAAAATAAATCTCATATATTACTATACTCATCCAGTAACATTCAACAAATTTCAATAATTACTAACTCTCGTCATGCTAGTAAATATTTAAAATAACTTTCCGGATTAAAATTAAATTAATTTATCTCAATTAAATTTAATAAATCCCTAAATTTAAAAGCCATAAAAATACGGGGTATTAAAATAACCCCAAGTGGACCTGAAAATCTAAGGTTGAACATAAAATAAAATTGGGACTAGGGTTTGTATATAGAGGGAGAGAAAATATAAAAGGCTACTGCATTTTTTAAATGCTAAAAAGTTGGTTTAAAGGTCCACCCACGACTTATTTTTATAAGGGAAAAGGATAGGAATTTGTTATAACTAAAACTCTTTAAAACTCTAGCTGAACCACCTCAAATCTGGGATCATCGATCGATCGACTCCCTAGGCCGATCGATCGATCTAGCAAGTATGCGTCCACTGCCATTTCCCTTCGTTTAATTGAATTTAACTAAAAAAATATTTCCCATGGGTCAGGGTCCAGATCCGTGACAAATGTATTTTCATTTTTTTAAATCTCATTATGACTCCGATTTTAATTTCGATTGCAATCCAATTCAAATCCCAATTTTTAAAAATATAACTCAACGTATTTAATTATTAAAAATAATTAAATCCAAAAATTTATTTTCCTCGAATTTTCCAAAATAATTAATTAAACTATTTAATAAAAACACGGGGTGTTACATATTTCCCCACTAGCAAATGAGTTTCTCCCACAAAATTCGATGTAGCCTAACACTCGAAAATAAAATTCTTTTCGATTATATTTCCCAAAAATCACAACACTAAAGTCCTCAATTAATTCTGCACGTTCTCACATCAAGATCACAAATCTCAACCTCGATGCCCAACACGTCTTCAAAAAATATTATATCTCCAAAGAAAACACGTCTCTAACGCATGGTAGACCCAAAACCCAATGACCCGAGGGTTGTCGTATATCTAAGCTCTGATACCATTTGTAACACCCCGCACGCCCGAAAAGAGACACGCGGTGTACTACTGCGATAAAGATAAACTAAATTCATCAACAATAGGTATAGAGCATTTAATTTCTCATAATTTAAATATAACAAAACGACAATTCTTCTATTTCCACAATAATGATTACAATAACGTTTCTCTCAAATACAAAATTCTTCAACTAAAATTAGACCACTAGTTTATAAATCAAAAAATAAATCTTCCAAGCCATGCTCTAAAATAATTCTCCAAAATAGTCCATAGCGTCCCAATCCACGCTATCCAGCCAATTAAATGAAAATACGAGGAAGTACACAATATGACAGGAATAGATGCTAAAAAATAATTATCACGATGAATAAATCGCAACAATAAGAACTGCATATACAAATCAAATCCAATACTTAAGCATTATATCAATATTAATTTCTCAACAGCACATCAATGACTCACCAGGCCTCACCTCACTGCGTCTATGCATTCTCAAGCATATCCGAATTTTTTACTATTGGCGAATGCCCATTCTTCGTGCCATATTAAAATATCATGACACGATGTTCAAATCATAATATAGTATATCACAATGAATCAATATTTATGTTCCAACAATTATCTCATATTTCAAAGAACATCATAATTCAATATGAGTGCAATCGACACAGAATTCAAAACAGAATACTCTCGAGAAAATTTTAGAGCATATTGTGTAAGTCTCATACCTCAAAATCATCACATAAATCATCACCTAATTTCAGCCTCAAAATCTGATCGCACCATCATGTTCCTCTCGCAAAAAATAATCAAATCGCATTCTAGCCCCAACACGAGATAACCCCAAATGGACCTCAAAATCTAAGGTTGAACATACAATAAAATAGGGACTAGAGTTTGTATATAGAGGGAAGGCTACTAAATTTTTGAGATGATAAAAAGTTGGTTTAAAGGTCAACCCAAGACTTATTTTTATAAGGGGAAAAGATAGGAATTTATTATAACTAAAACTCTTCAAAAATCTAGCTGAACTGCCTCAAATCTGGAATTATCGATCGATCGATCGATCGAGCAAGTATGCGACCACTACCATTTCCCTTCGTTTAATTCAATTTAACTAAAAAAAGATTTCCCATTAGTCACGGTCTGGATCCATGACAAATGTCTTTTCATTTTTTTTAAATCCCATTATGACTCCGATTTTAATTTCTATTACAGTCCGATTGAAATCCCACTTTTTAAAAATACAACTCAACATATTAAATTATTAAAAATAATTAAATTCAAAATTTTATTTTCCTCAATTTTCCAAAATAATTAATTAAATTAATTAATAACAACATGGGGTGTTACATACGTGTCCTCATTGATAGCACATATAATGTACCCCCTGTCGCAGAAAGCAAAACTATAGTGTACTATCATTAAACAGCCGCGACCCTATTTCATATAGATATAATACATAGATACCTTACATCCCTGCCACGACCTTATGCATATAAGCTGCGACCCCTTCTAACCCGCGGACCAAGCCTGTACATTCAGCTAGCCGCAGCATCTTCTCATCACAGTAATAGTACAGTGCATACACATCCTATATAGAGAGGTCCACACCTTGAGATGGGGGGTTCTGAGTTCATTTATTACACTAACACCAAGATCAAAGCCGGTTATTCTCTCGACATCGCTCAGCATAGCTTGGGGGCCTCTCTCTAGCATCACATCCGACATACTGAAGCCACCGGAATCATCATAGTCATGTACTATATTCTATTCTCATGCTTGTACGCCTCTTTAGGCCTAATTACTATGTATCAAACAACATATATAATGAGAGTGTGGCACCAAAGTGGACGTAGGCTCATTTTTATAGCCGAACCACTTTATATCTTGTCTTTTATCTCTCTTTACTTGCTTTATCTGCTCATTTCATATCATATGCTCGGCTTGTTGGTACGAGAACGACAAGTGGACGATTTCTCATATCATCAATCTAGCGCCGTCTGTGGGAAACCAAGGTATTTCAATCTTGTTTCTATGTTTTGAGATCTTAAACACCTTATTTTATTCATGGGTATCCTTTCGATCATCATCTCATGAGTGAATTTTAGTTATTGAGCTCTATTTTATATTTACACCCTTAAATGGGTATTTCCTATATTCAAATCTGCTCTTGGGTCTCCAGTTTATGACCTTAGATCTATTTTACATACCCCTATGATATCGCCTCACCTAGATAATGCTGGAATGATTGATGGGCTTTAACCCCATAAAGTTGGGTGATTAGGGAAGAGTTATATTTTCTTATTTCTGCTGTTCTTTGCCTATGATCTAGGGTTTATCATTCGAATTTTGCTATTTTGTGCACCCTAAGGGTATTCTCTCATGGATAGGCCCTAGTAGGTACGCTCTCCATGAGTTTCATAAGAAGAACTCAGTTTTGGGGAATGTTCCCTTCATTGTCTAATACGTGGTGCGACCAAGTATTTCAACTACCCTTCTTGCCGCAACCCCTATAAGTGCAGCCTGGTTACAGAAGCTTCAAATCATCAATTGATGGACTCCATTGGTTTCAGGCTCAACCTTTGTAAAATTCCATTCAAGGGCAGCGGCAGTACGCATATGTGACATACTGGATGCGACCTCAATAGTAAACCCTGCACCAATTCAAACGCTGCATCCCAACTTTATACTTATTTTTTTCTATATTGATTGCTCACTTTTTCTAGTTTTGTCTCATATTATATATATTTTTAAAGACTAAGAAAGCAAAAAATGGAGGGAGAGTTCAGCCAAAATGCAGAAATGGAGAATGAGATTGCTCAGCTGTACAACCACCTCAATCATCTGTATGACAGTCACACCTCACTCCAGACTCAGATCAACTTCTTGACCCAGAGAGTTCTTATGCTGGAGGCTGCCCCACCTAAAGTTACTGGCCAATCATTTTTTGCCATAGCCACTGAAGCTACGGACCCAGGGGGCCGCGACCCTTGGCCAAAAGAACTAGAAAAGGAAAGTGGAGAAGGCAGAAAGGGACTTTGAGTCCTACACCCTATTAGCCTTCCAGATTGAAGACATCTTCGAGTTCATAAAAGAGGACAAGCTACTGAGGTGTCCATAGAAGCTTAGAACTCCTCACCACAAGAGGAACAAAGCCAAATGGTGCAAGTTTCATCAGGACCACAGCCATGACACTGAGTAGTGCTATGCCCCGAAAGATGACATTAAAAGGCTCATAAGACAGGGAATACTGCAGCGCTTCCTCAAGGATGCCTAAGGGATGCACCCTAGTCTGATAAGACACATTCCTCTTTTTAGGCCCACATTTATGTTTCATCTATTTTTTTTCTTAGTGAAGTGGTTCCATTTTAACTTTGTATGGAACTAGCAAAGTCCTGAATATATGAATAGATATATGAAATCAAGTTCACTTGATAGTGTCATATTTTGATTATGATTTCCATTAAAGGTTATCTTATAAAAGACTCTGCCTTAAACAGATTCCGAATGGAGACAATACGTTATATCAGGAATGATAATATCTTAATGGGCCCACAACGCCCATCGTGACGCCTGATTGACTGAAAGCGGGTGATAATTGAAAATGGCGAAAGCAACTATTGAGAGCAGCTATCTAAACTGGTCTTCAACATCACTCATAGAGACTATATTCCAGCATATTATGGCTACATTCTTGAAAGCATTTATCAGAAAGAGTTATTAGCCACGGGGGCTTATGTGTGTCATTAGCCACGAGGGCTTACAATGCCCGTTCGTAGCTTTTGGGATGCGTCATTAAGCCGAGAGGCTTATAATATTTAGATATGGATGTCTCTCTCTATATATATATCAACAGCTGTCTTTGGCTCAATAATATAACCCAGCCTGGGGAGGCTTGATAGTGTCTCGTATATTAGGTGTGGTGGCATAATAGCATAACCCAGTCCGGGGAGGCTTGATAGTATCCCATATATTAGCTATGGGTGGCATAATAACATAACTCATCCTTGGGAGGCTTGATAGTATCTCGTATATTAGCTTTGGGTGGATTGATAAGATAACCTAGCCTGGGAAGGTTTTATATATATATATATATATATATAGCTTGGGGAAGCTTCATAATACTTAGACGGGGGGGGGGGGGGGGGGGGATGAAAATAACCCAATAGACTAGAGAAAATCCATGAAAGGTACTTAAAGAGATTAAAAGAGGTTGTGGCATTGACACTATGAAGAATACCAAAGCTACAGAAGGATGGCACCAACCAAGCATGCCGTCATCAATTTCTTGGAAAGGGCTTGAAAGGAGCTGCAGACATCAAAGAGTCAATTCATTCATTTAGAGGGGATGCATTAAAGAAGGTACACTATTGAATTTTGAAAAACCACGGCTGGGTTGCAAACCAACCGCAACCCCTGAAATACAAAGACTTGAAAAAATGGTGGAAAACTGATTATTGTTAAGCCGCAGCCCCAAAGCTATTTCTCTGGCACCGTGGCTCGGAGGATAATAGCCATATATGGAGTGAAAATTTGAAGCCTTAAAAGGAAAAAAATAAGTTATGAAAATTCTGAGGCGATGCACAATAGGCCACAGCCTTTTTGGAGAACATTTATTTAATGTTGTCGCGGCATTATGCGCATTGCAGTCAAAAAGAAGTTTTGCAAGCTCATTTAATCAAGTAATCAAAAAACAAACCAAACAGTGAAGTAGTATTTAAAAGTAATCTATGCAAGTTTTAAAGCAGTGGAGAAATAATGCATGTATATAATGTGTAGAAAATATTAATTTCCAGAACAGGCCGCAACCTTGATGATAAGATCCATAGAAGTTTAAAAGAGCAGCAACCCTATTTTACAAAATAGGGATCAAAGGATAAAATCTTGGAAAAAGATTAAAGTGTGCAAGTTATAGAATCAAAAGGTCGCAACCTTGGATATTAGCAAAAATTACAAGATGTAAAGGGGGACACAACCCCATGCTCGGTATTGAAAGAAAGAACACTAGGACGCTGCATCATCCTCTTCATCATCCGTAGCATTCTCAGCTTCTTAATCTTATGTCGTGGCCTCTGCCTCAGACCTAAGTCTGGATCTCTCCTCAGCTACAACTGAAGCACCTTATACTATTGACTCACTTGAGTCTATATTGTATAAGTGTTCATCTAGTTTGGAAATTGTGACAAAATTATGTCTAACCTAGAATCCAAAGAACCTCAGAGCTTACATTTTTATTTCATCTTTAATTGAAGGGATCTAGACCTAATTACCAACACTCACACACAGTAGAATGAATCATTTACATGTCATATTGCATATTAGTGTGTGTACATATGTTGAGTGTGTTTAAATCCCCAATATTGTTTTTTTAAATATTTTTTGGGATTTTTTAAAACATTTTAAAAATAAGGTTTTATTAATAAAACTTGGTTTTAAAAGGTTATGGGGTAAATCTGCTATTTTAGAATGTTAGTTTAATTGTCTAAAGTTGCCTTGGGTAGAATTCGAAAGCAGTAGAGACTTCATGGTTTACATTGTAATTACTTTAGACGCGCGTTTTATCTCGCCTCATATGCCAACATGTGTTAGCTTCTGATTGGTGAGAAGTGTGTTTCCTTGCTGAGACAAATCAAGTGATCATTTTCATCCCTTGGATCGTTCTTATCAACAATATGCATGTCTTCCATCATAATCCATGTGATCCCCTTTGAACCAATCAGGAGAGCTTTAACCACGGCATATCGTATGCCCTTGGATCTAAGTCAATTGAACTTGACTAAATCTGGCCCCTTAATTTCAATCCTTATTCTCGAACCTTCCCAGCCTCTTATAAAAAGGCTCCTACTCTCAGCATTAGAAGACTTTTGCCATTTTGTCCTTTGAGAGAAAAGAAAGAGAGAGAAAATAGAAACCATAAGAGAGAGAAAGAGTTAGAAACCCTAACCTTAACCCTAAATCGTCTAAACAGTTCAAACCAAATGTAAACCTTCAAACCTCTATACTTTACCAAACACAACCTTGAGTGTTTGAGTGTTTTGAGAGATGATTTGAGAGTTGGTTTGTTGATGTAACCTCTTCTTCTTTGGATCTTGTTTCCAACTTAATCATTTGCTTAGATCTATTGTTCTTGTATATAAAAATTTTCAGATCTGAGTTTTTCATGATATATTACACTTGGTTTGCATGTTTGTTTCTCAGCTTGAGAAATATTTTGTTGATTCGTTTTCTGTAAATGTTTTTAACTTTGAAATCAACAAAAATGTTTTATGTTTCTAGTTCTCTTGAAACGAGACCTTAGACCTAGTTTGGAATCACACTTGGAGGTTTTCAATCTCGAAAATCTTTTCAAAACTCTGAGATTGATTAAGATCTTGATTGTCTTCTAAGCAAGATATCCGTGCATTCTGGGATTGTTTTAAAGGTAAAAAAGGTTAAGTTTTGTGAGAAGAGAGAAAAAGAAAACTCACAGCATATAGACATATATATAAATTGCTAGGACTGTTTGTACATGATAAGTGTGTGTGTGTGTGTGCATGCATAGGTTAGAGAGCACCTCCAAAAACACTTTCACTCTACCACACGAAAAGTGTTGGTAATAAGATCTTGAGAAAAAGAGTCGACGTAAAGATCTTGAACAAATTGGAGTTAACAAACTGAGAGGACAACATTAACAATCAGAACTGCAGAGAAGTTATAAGGACACCAGAGGGTACATTCCTAAACTTATATAGGTTTGAGTTGTATGCATGTTTGTTATATAGTTTGTAACTGTTAAATTTATTTATAGTGGATTTTTATTTTACTCCGTAGAGGGAGTCGTGGATGTTTCCTCAGTTGGGTGAGGTTTTACCACGTAAAAATCTTGTTCTTAATCTTCCTACATCTTCTCATCTCATTCTTGGTTGTGTTGGGTTTAAAAGCTTGTTTAAAACTGTTTAATAAACCTGTTATTCAAATCTTGAATAGATCTCGTACATAATCTTATCAAACACATCTTGTGTTCAAATAGTTTTGGTTTTTAAGAAAAGAGTTTCTTCAAAAAACAGTTCGGAGTTACTTAAATAGTTTAATTTTATTAAACGGCTTTAGTAACAGAATTTCAATTGGTATCAAAGCTTGGTAAACTTCTTTTAAAAAGATCCTGTGTTTCTGAAATTGTTTTCTGAAAATCAAATATGGACGAGAAAAATGAAAGATTTGGTAACTTGACCAGACCTCGTATCTTTGATGGAACCAATTTTGCTTACTGGAAAGTAAGGATGATTGCTTTCATTCAAGGAACTCTGGGAGATGATGTCTGGGACATTGTTGAAAATGGTTATACTTTTTCTACAAAACCAGTCACTGAGGGAAGTAATGAGAGGGTTAAGAAAGTTTTAAGTGAGTTCACACAAAAAGAGAAACAAGTTCTCGCAACAATAACAAAGGAAAGAATGCTATATTTATGTCTATAAATGAACACGAGTTCAAAAGAATCTCATCCTGTACCACTTCTAAGGAAGCTTGGGACACCTTGGTTACTGCTCATGAAGGTGACACTAGAGTTAAGGCTGTTAAAACTCAAATGCTCATTCAACAGTATAATTCACTAATTATGTCTGAGACTGAGTCAATCTAAAGACTTCTATATGAACCTGACTGATATTGTGACAAAGCTACATGCTAATGGGATAACATATGACAGACAAGAAATTGTGTCTAAAATTCTAAGATCATTACCATAGAAATTTGATAACAAAAGATATGTTATTGAGGAAATGTATGGTATTAATCTCACTCCTGAACTACTCAGTAGTAAATTAAGAACTGTGGAAATGGAACTGGAATTTAAGAAACAATTGACCCAGTCCCATAGGAAACAGAGTAGTTCCAAACTAAGCTTCTCTTCTAAATTGATTAAGCCTGAGTTTAATACTTCCAATGATGATTCTGATGAGGAATGCGATATAGAGAGTTTGGACAATCAGATTGCCTTAATGTCAATAATTTAAGAAAATCATTAAATTTAGAAACAGCATGGCAAATATTTTCGACTTAGGTATTGGTGTTATTCTCATGAATTGAGATCAATTGATGATTTTGTTTATACGATGTTTTAATTATATACGACCTAACACTTTTTTGTTGGGGGAGCGAAATTATTTTCGTTTCGTAATTACGTACTTCGAAATTTTTTGTCATTCTGCGATTATGTGCTTTTTAAAAATGTTCGTCGTGCCTTCAGCCACGGGCATACCCTAGTATATATATATATACACACACACTGTGTAGTATTACCACAGTAAATGTTACTGTCTGTTTGTGAAAATGTCACATATATAAAACTATTTCATATTCTAGTGCATACAGTAAAGTTTACTGTTTGTGTAAATTTTTTTCTTTGGAATTTTATAGCCTTCATGGATCTTGTTTGATAGATCTCGTCAAGCAGATTTCAAAAATAGTAATTTTATGAAAAACGAATTTGTGAATCAAAAGTTATGATCATTTGAAGATTAAAAAAAAGTTCAACCATTTATGTAACTTCCTCAAGGAAGTTACGGATTGTTGGTTTTAAAAGTGTAAAATTGTGAAAAAAAGTTCGAAAAAATTAGGAGTAGGACTTATATCTAAGGGAAAAACATGGTGGGACTAGAATGTATATAAAAAAGTCTAATAGGATCTAAACGTAAATGCCCCTAAAAATTAGCTCAATGTGATCTGATGAAAACCTTACTATTTAGAAGTGTTGGACATATACACATCAATTAGAATTTACAGAAACATGTTAGACACGTGACAACGTTAAATTGACCACAACGATATAAGATGTGTTTGGATTCAAAATATTTGTTCTTTGTATTTTGTCTTCTCTAACTTTCATTCATTCTTATAAAGCCTCTTCCAACTCTTTTTTTTTTCTCTACACATGTGATTTTTTATGGCTTCCAATTCATAATCTTATCCTCCACTCTTTGAGGATCTTGGACAAATGGTTTTGGAAGATGGAGATTCTTATCTCACTGGGAAATAATAGTCAATTCTTGGAAAGGTGTTTATAATTATTAACGCTCCGACAGAGGACATTTGTGTAGCCATTGGTTCTATCTTTGGGTTGGACATCCCTTTGAAATATTTCAAGTAATATCCTAGGTTTGAGGATTACCTAGGGCCGGCAATATGGGCTCTTGAGGATGAAATCTCCCATAATCCACTCAAAATAATGTGTTTGGATCCCATTAATTGTGTTTGCGGGTCAAAATGGTTTGAACGATCCAATAAGATGATTTGTTGGCTGGTCATTAGCGGGTCAAAATGGTTTTGGACCCTCACAAAAATAAAACTCAAATTACTAAAGAATTAAAAGTTTTTTTTTATTTAAGTATTTACTTGTATATTTTTTTTCAAAATTATTATACCATATTTATTTGTATATTGTATAATAATTATTTTTTGGGAAAAAAAAGTGGGTCAACCCGACCCGATCCGGGTTTGACCCGACCCGACCCGGATTTAACCCGACCAAACCCGCCTAAATTATTATGTCCGACTCACTTTTGACCCGCCCAAATTTGTTCATATCTATTTTTGACTCGTCCATAACCTTCCATAACCGTCCATTTGCCACTACTAGGATTAACCAATTAACTGAGCATAATATGGTTGTGATTTGGCTAGTGTTATACCCAACTTAGAGGTGGATTCAATTACAATTTGTTCTAACAAATATCGCACTATTTGAAGTGATAGTCTCCGGAATCCCAAACCCATACATAACCTCCCATAGAAATCAACTACTTCATTTTTGGTAATCGACCCTAAAGTCTTAGCTTTAACCGTGAAATATACTTTATCCACTAGAGCGGTTCTACATGAACCGCATTGGGACCGCATTTTTGTTTTTTTCCTTTTTTTTATTCTTTTGTTTTTAACAGTTTTCTATATATAAAAATAAACGTTTTTTTTTAAATTAAAAAAAAACAGTATTTTATAAAATTAAAAAAAAACAGTTTTTATATAAAAAAAAAGCAGTTTTCCTATTAATATTAATTTTATTTTTATTAAAATTAAACAACTAATGTGGGTCCGCGCCAGCGGCACTAATTAATCGCGATATTTTTTCAAAATATCGCGATTAATTAGTGGCGCTGGCGCGGACCCAAATCATTTATTGAATGTGGGCCGCGCCAGCGGTACAAATTTATCGCAATATTTTTTTCAATAAAATATCACGATTATTTAGTGTCACTGGCGCAGACCCACATTCAACAAATGATTTTGGTTCGGGAATGTGAGTCCGCGCCAACGGCACTAATTAATAGCGGTATTTTATTGAAAAAATATCGTGATTAATTTGTTCCGCTAGCGCGGACCCACATTCAATAAATGATTTGGGTCCGGGAATGTGGGTCCGCGCCAGCGACACTAATTAATCGCGATATTTTTTATTGAAAAAATATCGCGATTAATTAGTGCCGCTGGCGCGGACCCACATTCAACAAATGATTTCTGTCCGAAAATGTTTGTGCTGCTGGCGCGGACCCAAATTAATCGCGATATTTTTTTATTAAAAAAATATCGTGATTAATTAGTGCCGCTGACGCGGACCCACATTCAACAAATGATGTGTATTCGGGAATGTGGGGCCGCGACACTAATTAATCGCGATATTTTATTGAAAAAATATAGCGATTAATTAGTGCCGCTGGCGCGGACCACATTCAACAAAAGATGTGGGTCCGGAAATATGCGTCCGCACCATCGATACTAATTAATCGCGATATTTTTACCAGCAACACTAATTAATCGCGATATTACGAAAAAAATTTCTTTATTTTTAATTTTAATAAAAAACTATTTGATTTTAATTAAAAATATGTTTTTTTAATTTAATTGTAAAAACTGTTTTTTTATATAAAAAACTATTTTTCTAATATCTAAACTGTTTTTTTAATATAAAAAACTGTTTTTATATTAAAAATTAAAAACAAAACAGTAAAAAAAAAAACGAAAATAGGGGATCGCTAGACTGGACAAAGAGGCGGGACATATAAAATTATTCTTTTCACTATTATGAAACCATTTAACTTCAATGATGAGGAATCTCTTACTACTATAAAATGCAAAACAAGGCATTAAGACTCCTTTTCAACCAGCCTATCCACGTAGGCAAAACATTTAAGACTAAAAATTTAATTTCCTTAATGCTAAAGATGTCCACATAGTCATCCATTAAAATGTGAGTTTTTTCTCTCCGTCTCTCTCTCTCCTCCCATTTAATTCATACCCTGCATCTTCTCCTTTTATCTATCTACCGTTTCAGTTCTCAAGGGCATTAATATTCTCTCCGTCTCTCTGTCTTCTTTATCACCCATATATACCCCATTCATCTCCAAATGATGAAAACCCATCATCTGAGAAACCCATCGCCGGTGAAACCCATCGTCGTCAAACCACCTCCCATCTCTTAATACACTTTAGATTCGGTTTGTAGATTCGTTTGAGGAAAAACCCATCGCTGGAGAAACCCTCAAACCACTTTAAATCCACTTTAGATTCAAACGATTTGAGGAGTAACCCATCGTCGGAGAAACCCATCGCGTGACGACGAGGTCGTTTGAAGATTCGATTTGCAGATTCATTTTAAAAATAAAATCCAACTGATTAACCATGTCTTACCCATTCTGAAGATTTTTTTTTGGTGTTTACCCATTTTGGAGATGTTTTACCCAGTTTCAAGTCGTTCCCAACCTGAGAAGAGGTTTTATATTTTTGTTTTGTTTTTTTGTGATTACCCATTTTGAGAAGAGATTCAATCATTATATTAGTTTTGTAGGATCAATCATTATATTATTGTTATGTTTTAAAGGGTTAAAAATTGTTTTGATTTTAATAATATCTTATGGTGGGTCGACAATGATGATGAGACTACGGGGAAACCCAACAAAATTTTCAATTAAGAGAACAATTGCTTGAGAGTTCCAACTGAAAAGCACTAGCACATCATCTAATTCAATGGTAAGAATGAGATATCTAAAAAGTAAACTCGGTCTCCTTTCTTGAATTTTTTTTATATTTCTTATGATGAATCGGTATATGTGGGTGCATTTGAAGTTTTAAGAATAAATCTAACACTCTCTTATTGCATTTTGCAGGTTATGATATGACTTTTTCAGGTTAATAAAGCTATTTATTTTAATGCATGGAGTGGATCAAGTGAACCGAGATAAGTCTTCGATTTTAAGCTTTTTGCTGTTCTATTTTCAAAGTTTTTTACAAATATCACAGAAAGAGAATTTTTTTGTTTTGGGTTCTGGGTAGTTTACATATATGCTATTGTATAATATACGATCTGGATTTTTTTCTTTCACTCGATCCAAGTTTTTTCTTAACCAATTTGGGTTTTGGTCTTAACTGATCGTTTTTTTTAAGCATTGGATCTAAATTCATAACATATCTGCTGAGTTTTTTTTCCTAAAACTGATCTGCCTTTTCTTTGTAAACAAAGATCTGAATCTTTTAGATCTGGTTTTATTTGTTTTGAATTGATCTCCTGATTTTTGTAAACCGATCTGTAATTTATTTTTTCCCAAAATCGATTTGTGTTATATCTGAGTTTTTGTTTTTAAGCAAAACCAATCTGTGTTGTCTGATATAATATTTTTATAAAAAAATACTTTTTTATTTTATTTTCACCAAGTATGAGTGCTTATATTCCTCTCTGCAAGACAAGCTACTGGTTTGGAATCTAATAATATGAAGAATATGGTATCTGTTTTGGCTTCGCTGAGTCCTTGAGACACAAGAACGACAATTATAACTGCTAGAGAAGCTCAACGGTCTAAGGGGTGCCAGCGTAAAGACATACGCACTGTTACTTCCTTTAAAGCATTTGGTTACTAGAAGACCTACGTAAGGCCGAGTTGGTGTGGCAAATCTCACTAAAACTTTAGATCTTTTGGCATGTATTAGAAGTATTTTCAGATCTTCAGACTGTTATTCTTTTGAAATATAGTATATATTCAATGTGTCTTAATTTGATTAATTACTGATTAAGAGATGTAAATTATGCTCTGTTTTGATGAATTCTAATTGAGATTTTATTGAATTAGATAGTATAAGTTTTAATTTAAGATTTATGTAAAATTGAATTTGGTGGTGATAATTTCACTGTTAAAGAAAGTAATATTATTTCCTATCACCTTTACTCTAATGATAGTAGTTTTGGAGAAGACATGCATGTTTGTATTCACGTATACATAGTATCAGTGTTATCGAAAAATTATTAAGATTTTATCCATTAAGTAATTTGTTGTCTGCACAAGCTAATCTGAGCCGTGATAAATAAAAAAGAAAAAAGTTTTTTTTTATCCATTAAGTAATAATTTGACGCTGTCGTGTTTCATTTTCATAGCTCTAATATATGACCGGATAATGAAGGAAAGTGGAGCCAACGTGTAAATTTCAATGGAAACATAAACCTCGCACCCTCTTCTTTGGTTTTAGCCCCAGTCAATCAGCCTTAGCTGGCTCGGAAGCAGATGGAACAAAAGAAAGCGTGCAACTTTACGCAATTAATTTTGGCAAGAAAAACTTTACGCAATTAATGAGTGAGCCATATTCTGTTAGGGGCGTCTAGATTTGAGATCAGAAAAAAAAAATCACCTTGAGTTTTTTATGTCTCATATAAAAAGTTTAAAAGGCATTTTTTTGTAAAACAAAAACTCTTTACTTAAATGGTATCGTCTTTAATTTTTATTTTTTTTAAAATTGACCAATATATAATTCAAAATAATCAAAAGACGAATGGTATCCCAAATCTCTCTACCTCCCGTAAAAAACGCGCGTTTTTTTTTCTTAGTATTAAAAAAAAAGTATTTTAGTTGCATATATTCAGACACATTTTAAGGTATGTACTATTTTAGTAGTTTCAATAGCATTATTATAGTTAAAAATATTAAAATATATTAAAAAATGCCTAAAAGCCTTTTCATGTCTTTTTACACCTAAAGCTCGCCTAAATTTCTAAGGTTTAAGGGTTGGCGTCCACGTCTTGGTCAACCTCGCATTTTTTAGAACCTTGAAAAATATAGGTGCACCATCTCAACTTCAAATTGTAAATCTGTAAAGTAACAAATATATGTCGTATGTACATGAGTGTGTGTACTTTATAACTATGATATTTACATTTTTTATTTTTTATATCTCACCGGTAGGCTTCATCGTTTATCATTTTGAGTTATTTGAAATTTAACTTTCATTAATTTTTTTAAAAATTGAGATTAAGTTTTCTAATTTTTTTTAGGATTTGACCTTCAAAATAACTTTTAACACAAAAAGTGTCGCAACAAGTTTTTCAAATATTTCTTCTGACATTTTATTGTCGTTGAAAGTCTTTTTGAGAGTAAAATTCAATAAGTGAAAATGTTAGGTGCTAAAGTCATTATCAAAGAATTGTTGAGGAACAAGGTCCAAATAAACCTATTATTTTTTTGTCAATCAATTTAAACAATTTAAAAGTAATTTTTGACACAAGACTAATATGGGCAAGCCTAATTGTTTTCTCTTCTGAGTTTTTATTTATAAGTATCAATTGCTATTTAGTGCTATGGGTTTTTTCGTAATATGAGGTGGGACAAATTTACTCCTATATTATTTTAGAGATATATTTAAAAGAATAATAAGAGTCAATATATCCAAGTGATGGATTTGTGTTTTCATTCTCATAGCAATTTTATTGCGTTGGTAAATTTGGAGGTTGGTAGTTCATTATGTGGTTTAGTCATATATTTTGAATCTCAAAATTATAATTATGGAAGTTGTCAAGAGTATCCTTTATCCTTTATATTTTATTTTATACTATAAAATGCTTTACAAGGCTTTAAAGGCTCCTCTTTATCTACGCTATCCACGTGGCATCATGAATTTTAACCTCCATTATTCGTGTTTTTTTTTGTTTACGTAGCATTTAGTATTTTAGAAATAAAAGGTCGGTACACCATTTACTCCAACTTATCCATTCCGATTCAACTATCTCTCTCTTCCAATCTTTTCCATTCCAACCTTTCCCATTCTCTTTTTTTATTCTACTCTCAATTTTTCAATTTGCTTCATTTTTTAAGCATTCAATACCGCAATGTATCGCGCATCGTGCGAGTTTTCACCTAGTATGTATTACTAATTCTCGGTATTATATAAAAGACTGTGCAAGCATTTAATGATCTCAAATTCTAAGCCATCTACGAATGCATCCAACATGGCACAAGCAACCAAATAAGCCCACTTCAATAAAAGTTCCATATCACCAGCCAATCCTTTCCCCTCCTAAAATGAAATTGGCTCTAAACTTTAAGGCAGCCAACCTTTCATCTTCTGTCTCTTCTTCTTCCTACCCCTCTGTAAGGTTAGTAGTTGTAGCTTTCAAATGTCTATTCATTCCAATTTTCTTTGATATTTTGTTCGAGGATGTGTATCATAACACTCTTCTTCGTACTACCATCAGCAGTCTCTTAACACCCACCAACGGTCTCTTCACATAACAGCAAACACGATACCAAGTTAATGTTTGTCATATCCCAAATGTTTGTCACCAACAGCAAATCAGAATTTATATAGTTTTTTGCGTCGAAGTGGTACTTGGTTGGAGCTGGGTTCAAATCAAGTTAATGGGTCTCATCGATTCAGGTTGTTTATAAAAACGGGTCAATGGTTTGAGGGTCGGAGTTTGGTGTCGGGTATGGAGGTATAAGGCTGCGCTTTTAGTTGGGAGGTATAAGGTTGCGCTTTTAGTTGGGAGGTCTAAGTATGGTTGTGGTTTGATCGACGGAGGTAGTAGCTCAGGTGGTGGCTATGGTCGGAGTTGAAATCGGGTTGGTGGACAGGTCCGTGTTAGAGCAGGTAAGGTCAGTGGGTTGAGCAAATGGTTTTGGGTAGGGGTGTGAGGGGGTTTACGAGCGGAGGAGCTTTAAGGTTGCGGGATTGGTCGGAGTTGTGATCGCGGGTTGGACGCCGAAGGTGGATGGAATTATGGCCGGGAGATGGGAGTTCCTATTTTCTATGTGTGACAGGTGGGTTAGGTGTGGGTTCCGGGTTTTGGAATCGGGTATGGGTAGTTGGGGTTCAAACTGTACTTTGGTTTATGGGTTTGGATTGCTCCGGGAAAATGGGTTGTTTCCCGGATTCGCTATCGACAATGGAGATATAAGTTGGTGAGATAAACGGGTTTAGGCAGGTGGGAACCGGGTGAGTGGGTTTGTTGTTGGTTAGGTTCACTGGGAATGGGTTATGGGTAGCAGGTATTGACCAGATTTATTTATGGGTTAGAATCGGGTTAAGTCTAGGTGGGGCTGCCGATGTGGAGCTACAAGGAGGTCAGGTTGGGTATGTGGGTTTAAAGTAAGGATGTTTGGCCGAAGATGGTCGACAGTGGGTGGATTAGGTAGGGGATATGGGTCAGATGGGTTAAAAGGCCGGTTAGGGGGGTATAAGGTGATTGAGTTATGGTTGTAGGAGGGGGTCTTGATTTTAATGGAGGAAATGGGTGTTAGATGGAAAGAAGAGATGAACAGTGATAAGAGAAAAAAGTTTGGTAAGTGTGAGAGATGAGAGAGGAGAAGATCTGATTGGATTTTTTGTGTTTTGTGAACAGTATTTGAATATTATAGTATGATATGTGTTGATGTAAAAAACTAGATCGCTCTAATTTTTCAATCACAGATAAATAAATAAGACAAAGATTTTTAAAGTGGTTCGGCTAGGAATAAAGCCTACGTCCACTGTTATGTTATTGCTGAGTATTTGTGGAATTCTTGATTACAAGTTCTCTCAAGAAATTCCCGTCCCTTTGAATGAGGGAGATACAAGGTATTTATAGCCTTGAGGCTGTACATGAAAGGTTCGATACATTAAATGATATACATGTGAAAGGGTAATACATTTAATGCAGCGTGTGCGTCAAGAATATAATGAATAGTTGAACAGTTGTCCGTCTGGTAATTAATGATACGACCGAGATGCAGTTCGGACCGCCTTAGTTGCTCGTTGATCAAGAGTTCCTCGGAGTGCTTAGAGTATCTCGGGATGATGTAGTTCCTCGGGGTGTTGTAGTTCCTCGGGGTATTGTAGTTCCTCGGGGTATTGTGCCATGTAGATTGCCACGTGTCTTGTTATTATTGGTCCACGTCAGTAGATTAAATTTGGTATCAACAGAAGCCCCCAATGCTTCATGCTTGATGGTTTACTTGAAAGGATGGAGTATTTATTCTGCAGTGTTGCTCGGTGCTCGTGAAATTCTTGATCTACTTTCTTGATTTGTTGGACATAAAGGGCATTATCTCCTGGACGACATATGATGCCGCTTGTAGCTTATCATAATCTTCAAGTATGTTGATTGGTTTTCTAGCCGACCTACTGCATTCTGTGAGCTAGTGGTGGACTTTGAAACATTTTCTTGCAACTTCTTCTTCGATGTTGGTCGAGACAGTAGTAGCAAAGATCTCAGTGATGTAGATGCTGATTTTAACTTCTACCTCTACTCGGGGGCGAGCAAGAGGTTCTCGGGGACGAGCAAGAGCTGCTCGGGGACGAGCAAGAGTTGCTTGGACAGACCATCTGTGATGAACATCAGAATGCTGAAATATCTTAACTTCATAAAATTCCCATTATGCTTTGGATGATCTTCCTGCTGGCGAGGAACCTGTTTCAAAATCAGAGGGAGAGAAACCAATAGAGTAGGAATCTCAATGTAATAGTTAGTACACAATTTAATATCAATGTAATAAATTTGCATAATTCATTTTGAATTCAGTGAAAGAATTTCATTTTTGTTCGCAAATTTGAATTTGCTATTGTTTTGTAAATATCAAACACTTTATTATTTGTGCTTGCATAACAATATTGTATGGTTCATCGACCAAAAAAGTTACAAGTATCAATGTTGCTTGATCACTTAATAATAAAGTAATGAAAAAATGTTTAGAATTTTTCCAACCAATCAAGGTTGTTAAATTATGCTTGTCGACCAACTACAGTTAGTGGGTTTTTGTCCCCGACCAGCCATACTTGGTTCAATTTCAAATATAAAAATGTGCCCGACCAACTAAGGTCAATACTTTTATCCTCGTCGACCAACTACAGTTAGTGGGTTTTTATCCCCGACCAACTATACTTGGTACAGTTTGGAATATTTTGTTCTTTAAAGAACTTTTTGTAATAATGTTACCTCCCGACAAACATAAGCTGTAATGCGAGAGTATATAAAGTCTTACCAACCGTAGTTGATCATGCTGGTCTACACCTCCTAATCAAAGGAGTAGTAGGGTTCTTTCGAACTTTTTGGCTCCTTGGAGCATGTCCTCCTAACCAAAGGAGGTTGGCTACTTATAGCACTTTTGCTCCGTAGAGCGCTCCGGAGAGCTTATCCTCCTAACCAAAGGAGGTTGGCTACTTATAGCACTTTTGCTCCGTAGAGCGCTCCGGAGAGCTTATCCTCCTAACCAAAGGAGGTTGGCTACTTATAGCACTTTTGCTCCGTAGAGCGCTCCGGAGAGCTTATCCTCCTAACTAAAGGAGGTTGGCTACTTATAGCACTTTTGCTCCGTAGAGCGCTCCGGAGAGCTTGACTCCGTAGAGCATGACTCCGTAGAGCATGACTCCGTAGAGCAGTCTTCTTCTTGTCAAGCAGTGTAGTGTTCAACACTAATATTCCCCGAAAAACTTTCAACAGAAAGAAAATGGTGAACCATCCTCGTTTTATTCATAATGAAGGAAATACTTTACATTTTTCATTACTGATAATACTTTCGCAGGTGTTCAGCATTCCATGCATTCTGAAATTCTTCTCCTTCTAGAGTTGATATTCTGTAGGTTCCAGGTCGAACAACCTCTGTAACTCGGTAAGGTCCATGCCAGTTTGCTTCCAGTTTATTCTGTTTCTGAATGACTTTCTTCAGCACATAATCACCCTCCTTCAAATCGCATTTCTTCACCCTTTTGTTGTAGAACAGAGCTGTTCGTTGTTGATAAGCAGCATTCCTAATGGCTGCCTCTTCTCTTACTTCTTCGAGCATGTCCAAATCCATTCTTCTCATCAAGTCACTGATCGGAGAGTTGAAATTCAGCACTCTATGCGTTGGGAGACCCAACTCGGCCGGTATCACAGCCTCACTTCCAAATGCTAGCATATATGGTGATTCTCCAGTTGCTGCTCGGGGAGTTGTTCGGTAGGCCCATAATACTGATTGGAGCTCATTAATCCAATTTGCTTTAGCTTCACTTAGTCTCTTTTTCAACCCATTTAGTAATGTTCTGTTCGTCACTTCAGTCTGTCCATTGCTTTGGGGATGTCCTGGTGCTGAATGAAACTTCAAAACGTTCGACTGATGACAATAGGCAGCAAATTCTTCATTATCAAATTGTGTTCCATGATCTGTGATGAAAGCATGAGGGAGACCATATCGACAAATGATATTCTTCCATATAAACTGGTATACCTTCTCGTACGTCATATTGATAAGAGGCTCAGCTTCCACCCACTTAGTAAAATAGTCCACTGCAACTACAAGATACTTGAATCTTCCTCGGGTGGTCGGCAGTGGTCCAACCAAATCAATTCCCCACATGGCAAATGGCCAAGGGGAAGTTATTGGTGTTAGCAATGCTTGTGGAGTTCGTCGGATGGAAGAAAAACGTTGGCACTTGTCACATTTCTTGGCATAGGCTATACAATCAGCCCTCATTGTCGGCCAGTAATATCCCTGTGTCATCACTCTTTGTAAAAGTGTTCGACCTGCTACATGAGCTCCACAAGATCCTTCATGGATTTCTTCAATCAATTCTTTCACCTCGGTGGGATGTACACATCTCTGCAAACCTGCCATAATTCCTCGTCTATACAAAATACCATTAGTTAATACATACCGAGCAGCTTTATACTTCAGTTTCTTGGCAGCGAGTTTGTCCTCCGGCAATTCGCCCTCTTCAACATATTTCCTGATTGGATCCATCCAAGATGGTCCTAAATCAAGAGTAATCACATTCGTTGTCAGATCTTCATCTATGCTCCGACCTTCTAATACTTCAATCGGTATGGTTCTTCGCATCTCGGTACGAGTAGCTGATGCTAGTCGGGCCAGTGCATCTGCTTGTACATTCTCCATCCTCGGTATTCTCACCAATTGAATGGCATCAAATTCTGTCAACAATTTCATCACCTTTGCATGATATTTGATCATTAAGTCTCCTTTAACCGCATATATTCCCATCATCTGATTCACAATTAATTGAGAATCACTGAATACCATCACCTGTTGTGCTTCCATAGTTTTTGCTAAATGAAAACCTGCTATCATAGCATCATACTCAGCCTCATTATTGGAAGCTTTGAATTGGAATCTCAAGGCATACTCCATGTCAATATCATCTGGGGTGTTTAAAACAATCCCTGCTCCACAACCAGCTGTGCAAGATGATCCATCTACATATAATCTCCATGTAGGTACCTCGTCTTCAAATTTTTGGTCTGACAGAGTTCCTCGGGGGAATACTTGTCGCTTTCTTTCATCATGTCGTGATACTTCTGAATACACCTCTTGAATTTCAATATACCTCCTGAACTCCAATATTCCTCCTGAACTTCAATATATCTCCTGAACTTCAATATTCCTCCTGAACTTCAATATACCTCCTGAACTTCAATATTCCTCCTGAACTTCAATATATCTCCTGAACTTCAATATACCTCCTGATTAGTCGGGGTTGAATTTGATGCTCGACTGCATGATGATATAAGAATGTGCCACCAAATGAACAAATATATCTGTAATATAAGCCCCCAACTGTGGAATGTGAACTTTGAATGAGATTTATCGACCAATACCAACCGGAGTTGGATTTTATCTACCAACCGGAGTTGGATTTTTTCTACCAACCGAAGTTGGATTTTGTCTACCAACCGGAGTTGGATTTTTTCTACCAACCGAAGTTGGATTTTATCTACCAACCAGAGTTGGATTTTATCTACCGATCAGAGTTGGTGGTAATTGATAATAAATGATGAAGACTTCCTCGGAGCTGACCAACAGATTGTTGGGAATAAGATAATATAAATACTGGAGACCTCCTCAGCGCTGACCAACAGATTTGTTGGGAATAAGATAATACAAATGCTAGAGATCTCCTCGGCGCTGACCAACAGATTCGTTGGGAATAAGATAATATAAATGCTGAAGACCTCCTCGGTGCTAACCAACAGATTCGTTGGGAATAAGATAATATAAATGATGGAAATCTCCTCAGCGCTGACCAACAGATTCGTTGGGAATAAGATAATATAAATGCTGGAAATCTCCTCGGCGATGACCAACAGATTGTTGGAAATAAGATATAATAATTGCAGGATACCTCCTCGGCGATGACCAACAGATTGTTGGGAATAAGATAATATAATTGCAGGATACCTCCTCGGCGATGACCAACAGATTGTTGGTAATAAATATAATAAATGCAGGATACCTCCTCGGCGATGACCAACAAATTGTTGGTAATAAATATAATAAATGTTGGAGACATCCTTGGAGCTGAATAAGATATAATAAATGTTGTCGAGCTCCATGCTGAAATGAGAATAGAATATGCATCCAAATAGATATAAAGAATAATTAAAAATAATAAAGTGCCTCGCCGATCAGTCGAGGTAGAATCATATAATGCCGAACAAGAATAAGATCTTTCAGAACATAATAATATGGCCGAGAATGTTGTCAGGCCTGAATATAAATAAGAATTATCTGAACGAATGTTGTAATTCTCCTTAAAGCTGAATAAGTATCCTGTCGAGGCATAATTGCAGAATGCCGAATAAGAATAATATTTTGCAGAATATAAGAATATGGCCGAGAACTTTGCTGGGCCTGCATATAAATAAGAATCACCCCGACCAACTATTCGTTGGGGGTGAAATATAATAAATGTTACAGTTCTCCTCAGAGCTGAATATGATAATAAGTATCTCGCCGTGCTTCATGTTGAGATGAATATAGAATATGAATCCCAATGTATATATAGAGTCATTTGTGCTGGAGCAGATATCTGGGCTTGAATATAAATAAGAATTACCCCGACCAACTATCCGTTGGGGGTGAAATATAATAACTGTTGTAGCTTTTCCTCGGAGCCGAATATATATAGAGAGAAGAAATTTTTTCGAGCTCCATGCTGAGATAAATATAAAATATGAATCCGAACGGATATAGAATAATTTGTGCTTCAGCATTCGTCGGCATTGAATCTTGTGCCTGTAAAAATTAATAATTTGCTCTACCATATGTGTAGGCTGAATTGATTAATCATGAGAATAATTTACTCATCCAATCAATATATGATATGTATCAGCATAAAAATTTCAAAATATGAAATAATATGTTTTATGCCAAATGTGTGTGAGATGGACAAATTATTATCAAATATGCATCATAAATAAGACGTAAAGTTTTTGTAAATTTATTTAATCTCCAACAACCAATCAGGTATTAGTTGCTGTTTAAAAATATTTTTGGGGTGATCATAAGTTAAAAATACTTAAGCCCCCTGCTTGTCCCCAAGTCGAACTCGTGTTTAAAGAAATATCAGGGGTGCTTCGCATTTTTTAATACCCCAAGATTCTACTGCTGCCGACAAACGACATGGATGTTGCCGACCAACATTTAAGGATATCTCAAATTATAGAATATATGGTTGGATGACCAGAATATCTCAAATCTTTAGATCAAAACATAACATTCAATGTAAAATTTAAGCCTTAAGAATGTTAATTAAATGAATAAATATATAACCCACTAGATCGTGTGATTTCGACAAAGAAACCTTGTGATGTGATGAACGAGGGGCCAACATATCAAATTTGTGCCCAGAGTCTTGATATGGTCATGATTATTTAACTGATCCTCTTTTACAAGAGGTGGGTAATGATTTTTCAGGTGAAAGAAAATTATATTTTTTTTTATTGATCCCTTCCTATTCCCAATTTGGAGAGATAAAAATATGGTGAATGATTAAAGTTATTACCAAATTTATATAAAAAATCAATCAATTTGACTTTATTGACATAGATGGAAGATGAACCAAATTAATTGTATAATTCATAAAAGCGAATGCAAAGAGACTCAAACTTAAAGAGAGAGAGAATATATATGGGTCATGATTTTCATGAGAAGACTTTTCATTGTCTTTAACCTTTTCCCATTCTTTTATTAAAAATATGATGGGAATTTGAATAGACATCAAATATCTTACAAAATTTATTTCAAAATCAACAATGAAAATGATCAAATCTTATCATCGTCGCGTATATTGGCATATGAAATCATTTAAAATATTTATTCCATGATATAAAATTAAAACTTGAGAATCAAGCAAAGATTTATGAAATCTACTATTTTTCAGATTTCTAAATAAGGATGAATCTAACAGTTATGATTTAAAAATCATGATATGCAATATTTTGCAGATAAAAATTGGACAATTAATTTATGTATATAAACATAAAAATCACGATTCAATCAAAAGATGTATGTATAATTGATTATACGTAGAGAAAATAAAAACTTAGCTTTTGGTGGAGAACAACGCTTGTAACACGTTTCCCACAGACGGCGCCAATCTGTTGATGTAAAAAACTAGATCGCTCTAATTTTTCAATCACAGATAAATAAATAAGACAAAGATTTTTAAAGTGGTTCGGCTAGGAATAAAGCCTACGTCCACTGTTATGTTATTGCTGAGTATTTGTGGAATTCTTGATTACAAGTTCTCTCAAGAAATTCCCGTCCCTTTGAATGAGGGAGATACAAGGTATTTATAGCCTTGAGGCTGTACATGAAAGGTTCGATACATTAAATGATATACATGTGAAAGGGTAATACATTTAATGCAGCGTGTGCGTCAAGAATATAATGAATAGTTGAACAGTTGTCCGTCTGGTAATTAATGATACGACCGAGATGCAGTTCGGACCGCCTTAGTTGCTCGTTGATCAAGAGTTCCTCGGAGTGCTTAGAGTATCTCGGGATGATGTAGTTCCTCGGGGTGTTGTAGTTCCTCGGGGTATTGTAGTTCCTCGGGGTATTGTGCCATGTAGATTGCCACGTGTCTTGTTATTATTGGTCCACGTCAGTAGATTAAATTTGGTATCAACAGAAGCCCCCAATGCTTCATGCTTGATGGTTTACTTGAAAGGATGGAGTATTTATTCTGCAGTGTTGCTCGGTGCTCGTGAAATTCTTGATCTACTTTCTTGATTTGTTGGACATAAAGGGCATTATCTCCTGGACGACATATGATGCCGCTTGTAGCTTATCATAATCTTCAAGTATGTTGATTGGTTTTCTAGCCGACCTACTGCATTCTGTGAGCTAGTGGTGGACTTTGAAACATTTTCTTGCAACTTCTTCTTCGATGTTGGTCGAGACAGTAGTAGCAAAGATCTCAGTGATGTAGATGCTGATTTTAACTTCTACCTCTACTCGGGGGCGAGCAAGAGGTTCTCGGGGACGAGCAAGAGCTGCTCGGGGACGAGCAAGAGTTGCTTGGACAGACCATCTGTGATGAACATCAGAATGCTGAAATATCTTAACTTCATAAAATTCCCATTATGCTTTGGATGATCTTCCTGCTGGCGAGGAACCTGTTTCAAAATCAGAGGGAGAGAAACCAATAGAGTAGGAATCTCAATGTAATAGTTAGTACACAATTTAATATCAATGTAATAAATTTGCATAATTCATTTTGAATTCAGTGAAAGAATTTCATTTTTGTTCGCAAATTTGAATTTGCTATTGTTTTGTAAATATCAAACACTTTATTATTTGTGCTTGCATAACAATATTGTATGGTTCATCGACCAAAAAAGTTACAAGTATCAATGTTGCTTGATCACTTAATAATAAAGTAATGAAAAAATGTTTAGAATTTTTCCAACCAATCAAGGTTGTTAAATTATGCTTGTCGACCAACTACAGTTAGTGGGTTTTTGTCCCCGACCAGCCATACTTGGTTCAATTTCAAATATAAAAATGTGCCCGACCAACTAAGGTCAATACTTTTATCCTCGTCGACCAACTACAGTTAGTGGGTTTTTATCCCCGACCAACTATACTTGGTACAGTTTGGAATATTTTGTTCTTTAAAGAACTTTTTGTAATAATGTTACCTCCCGACAAACATAAGCTGTAATGCGAGAGTATATAAAGTCTTACCAACCGTAGTTGATCATGCTGGTCTACACCTCCTAATCAAAGGAGTAGTAGGGTTCTTTCGAACTTTTTGGCTCCTTGGAGCATGTCCTCCTAACCAAAGGAGGTTGGCTACTTATAGCACTTTTGCTCCGTAGAGCGCTCCGGAGAGCTTATCCTCCTAACCAAAGGAGGTTGGCTACTTATAGCACTTTTGCTCCGTAGAGCGCTCCGGAGAGCTTATCCTCCTAACCAAAGGAGGTTGGCTACTTATAGCACTTTTGCTCCGTAGAGCGCTCCGGAGAGCTTATCCTCCTAACTAAAGGAGGTTGGCTACTTATAGCACTTTTGCTCCGTAGAGCGCTCCGGAGAGCTTGACTCCGTAGAGCATGACTCCGTAGAGCATGACTCCGTAGAGCAGTCTTCTTCTTGTCAAGCAGTGTAGTGTTCAACACTAATATTCCCCGAAAAACTTTCAACAGAAAGAAAATGGTGAACCATCCTCGTTTTATTCATAATGAAGGAAATACTTTACATTTTTCATTACTGATAATACTTTCGCAGGTGTTCAGCATTCCATGCATTCTGAAATTCTTCTCCTTCTAGAGTTGATATTCTGTAGGTTCCAGGTCGAACAACCTCTGTAACTCGGTAAGGTCCATGCCAGTTTGCTTCCAGTTTATTCTGTTTCTGAATGACTTTCTTCAGCACATAATCACCCTCCTTCAAATCGCATTTCTTCACCCTTTTGTTGTAGAACAGAGCTGTTCGTTGTTGATAAGCAGCATTCCTAATGGCTGCCTCTTCTCTTACTTCTTCGAGCATGTCCAAATCCATTCTTCTCATCAAGTCACTGATCGGAGAGTTGAAATTCAGCACTCTATGCGTTGGGAGACCCAACTCGGCCGGTATCACAGCCTCACTTCCAAATGCTAGCATATATGGTGATTCTCCAGTTGCTGCTCGGGGAGTTGTTCGGTAGGCCCATAATACTGATTGGAGCTCATTAATCCAATTTGCTTTAGCTTCACTTAGTCTCTTTTTCAACCCATTTAGTAATGTTCTGTTCGTCACTTCAGTCTGTCCATTGCTTTGGGGATGTCCTGGTGCTGAATGAAACTTCAAAACGTTCGACTGATGACAATAGGCAGCAAATTCTTCATTATCAAATTGTGTTCCATGATCTGTGATGAAAGCATGAGGGAGACCATATCGACAAATGATATTCTTCCATATAAACTGGTATACCTTCTCGTACGTCATATTGATAAGAGGCTCAGCTTCCACCCACTTAGTAAAATAGTCCACTGCAACTACAAGATACTTGAATCTTCCTCGGGTGGTCGGCAGTGGTCCAACCAAATCAATTCCCCACATGGCAAATGGCCAAGGGGAAGTTATTGGTGTTAGCAATGCTTGTGGAGTTCGTCGGATGGAAGAAAAACGTTGGCACTTGTCACATTTCTTGGCATAGGCTATACAATCAGCCCTCATTGTCGGCCAGTAATATCCCTGTGTCATCACTCTTTGTAAAAGTGTTCGACCTGCTACATGAGCTCCACAAGATCCTTCATGGATTTCTTCAATCAATTCTTTCACCTCGGTGGGATGTACACATCTCTGCAAACCTGCCATAATTCCTCGTCTATACAAAATACCATTAGTTAATACATACCGAGCAGCTTTATACTTCAGTTTCTTGGCAGCGAGTTTGTCCTCCGGCAATTCGCCCTCTTCAACATATTTCCTGATTGGATCCATCCAAGATGGTCCTAAATCAAGAGTAATCACATTCGTTGTCAGATCTTCATCTATGCTCCGACCTTCTAATACTTCAATCGGTATGGTTCTTCGCATCTCGGTACGAGTAGCTGATGCTAGTCGGGCCAGTGCATCTGCTTGTACATTCTCCATCCTCGGTATTCTCACCAATTGAATGGCATCAAATTCTGTCAACAATTTCATCACCTTTGCATGATATTTGATCATTAAGTCTCCTTTAACCGCATATATTCCCATCATCTGATTCACAATTAATTGAGAATCACTGAATACCATCACCTGTTGTGCTTCCATAGTTTTTGCTAAATGAAAACCTGCTATCATAGCATCATACTCAGCCTCATTATTGGAAGCTTTGAATTGGAATCTCAAGGCATACTCCATGTCAATATCATCTGGGGTGTTTAAAACAATCCCTGCTCCACAACCAGCTGTGCAAGATGATCCATCTACATATAATCTCCATGTAGGTACCTCGTCTTCAAATTTTTGGTCTGACAGAGTTCCTCGGGGGAATACTTGTCGCTTTCTTTCATCATGTCGTGATACTTCTGAATACACCTCTTGAATTTCAATATACCTCCTGAACTCCAATATTCCTCCTGAACTTCAATATATCTCCTGAACTTCAATATTCCTCCTGAACTTCAATATACCTCCTGAACTTCAATATTCCTCCTGAACTTCAATATATCTCCTGAACTTCAATATACCTCCTGATTAGTCGGGGTTGAATTTGATGCTCGACTGCATGATGATATAAGAATGTGCCACCAAATGAACAAATATATCTGTAATATAAGCCCCCAACTGTGGAATGTGAACTTTGAATGAGATTTATCGACCAATACCAACCGGAGTTGGATTTTATCTACCAACCGGAGTTGGATTTTTTCTACCAACCGAAGTTGGATTTTGTCTACCAACCGGAGTTGGATTTTTTCTACCAACCGAAGTTGGATTTTATCTACCAACCAGAGTTGGATTTTATCTACCGATCAGAGTTGGTGGTAATTGATAATAAATGATGAAGACTTCCTCGGAGCTGACCAACAGATTGTTGGGAATAAGATAATATAAATACTGGAGACCTCCTCAGCGCTGACCAACAGATTTGTTGGGAATAAGATAATACAAATGCTAGAGATCTCCTCGGCGCTGACCAACAGATTCGTTGGGAATAAGATAATATAAATGCTGAAGACCTCCTCGGTGCTAACCAACAGATTCGTTGGGAATAAGATAATATAAATGATGGAAATCTCCTCAGCGCTGACCAACAGATTCGTTGGGAATAAGATAATATAAATGCTGGAAATCTCCTCGGCGATGACCAACAGATTGTTGGAAATAAGATATAATAATTGCAGGATACCTCCTCGGCGATGACCAACAGATTGTTGGGAATAAGATAATATAATTGCAGGATACCTCCTCGGCGATGACCAACAGATTGTTGGTAATAAATATAATAAATGCAGGATACCTCCTCGGCGATGACCAACAAATTGTTGGTAATAAATATAATAAATGTTGGAGACATCCTTGGAGCTGAATAAGATATAATAAATGTTGTCGAGCTCCATGCTGAAATGAGAATAGAATATGCATCCAAATAGATATAAAGAATAATTAAAAATAATAAAGTGCCTCGCCGATCAGTCGAGGTAGAATCATATAATGCCGAACAAGAATAAGATCTTTCAGAACATAATAATATGGCCGAGAATGTTGTCAGGCCTGAATATAAATAAGAATTATCTGAACGAATGTTGTAATTCTCCTTAAAGCTGAATAAGTATCCTGTCGAGGCATAATTGCAGAATGCCGAATAAGAATAATATTTTGCAGAATATAAGAATATGGCCGAGAACTTTGCTGGGCCTGCATATAAATAAGAATCACCCCGACCAACTATTCGTTGGGGGTGAAATATAATAAATGTTACAGTTCTCCTCAGAGCTGAATATGATAATAAGTATCTCGCCGTGCTTCATGTTGAGATGAATATAGAATATGAATCCCAATGTATATATAGAGTCATTTGTGCTGGAGCAGATATCTGGGCTTGAATATAAATAAGAATTACCCCGACCAACTATCCGTTGGGGGTGAAATATAATAACTGTTGTAGCTTTTCCTCGGAGCCGAATATATATAGAGAGAAGAAATTTTTTCGAGCTCCATGCTGAGATAAATATAAAATATGAATCCGAACGGATATAGAATAATTTGTGCTTCAGCATTCGTCGGCATTGAATCTTGTGCCTGTAAAAATTAATAATTTGCTCTACCATATGTGTAGGCTGAATTGATTAATCATGAGAATAATTTACTCATCCAATCAATATATGATATGTATCAGCATAAAAATTTCAAAATATGAAATAATATGTTTTATGCCAAATGTGTGTGAGATGGACAAATTATTATCAAATATGCATCATAAATAAGACGTAAAGTTTTTGTAAATTTATTTAATCTCCAACAACCAATCAGGTATTAGTTGCTGTTTAAAAATATTTTTGGGGTGATCATAAGTTAAAAATACTTAAGCCCCCTGCTTGTCCCCAAGTCGAACTCGTGTTTAAAGAAATATCAGGGGTGCTTCGCATTTTTTAATACCCCAAGATTCTACTGCTGCCGACAAACGACATGGATGTTGCCGACCAACATTTAAGGATATCTCAAATTATAGAATATATGGTTGGATGACCAGAATATCTCAAATCTTTAGATCAAAACATAACATTCAATGTAAAATTTAAGCCTTAAGAATGTTAATTAAATGAATAAATATATAACCCACTAGATCGTGTGATTTCGACAAAGAAACCTTGTGATGTGATGAACGAGGGGCCAACATATCAAATTTGTGCCCAGAGTCTTGATATGGTCATGATTATTTAACTGATCCTCTTTTACAAGAGGTGGGTAATGATTTTTCAGGTGAAAGAAAATTATATTTTTTTTTATTGATCCCTTCCTATTCCCAATTTGGAGAGATAAAAATATGGTGAATGATTAAAGTTATTACCAAATTTATATAAAAAATCAATCAATTTGACTTTATTGACATAGATGGAAGATGAACCAAATTAATTGTATAATTCATAAAAGCGAATGCAAAGAGACTCAAACTTAAAGAGAGAGAGAATATATATGGGTCATGATTTTCATGAGAAGACTTTTCATTGTCTTTAACCTTTTCCCATTCTTTTATTAAAAATATGATGGGAATTTGAATAGACATCAAATATCTTACAAAATTTATTTCAAAATCAACAATGAAAATGATCAAATCTTATCATCGTCGCGTATATTGGCATATGAAATCATTTAAAATATTTATTCCATGATATAAAATTAAAACTTGAGAATCAAGCAAAGATTTATGAAATCTACTATTTTTCAGATTTCTAAATAAGGATGAATCTAACAGTTATGATTTAAAAATCATGATATGCAATATTTTGCAGATAAAAATTGGACAATTAATTTATGTATATAAACATAAAAATCACGATTCAATCAAAAGATGTATGTATAATTGATTATACGTAGAGAAAATAAAAACTTAGCTTTTGGTGGAGAACAACGCTTGTAACACGTTTCCCACAGACGGCGCCAATCTGTTGATGTAAAAAACTAGATCGCTCTAATTTTTCAATCACAGATAAATAAATAAGACAAAGATTTTTAAAGTGGTTCGGCTAGGAATAAAGCCTACGTCCACTGTTATGTTATTGCTGAGTATTTGTGGAATTCTTGATTACAAGTTCTCTCAAGAAATTCCCGTCCCTTTGAATGAGGGAGATACAAGGTATTTATAGCCTTGAGGCTGTACATGAAAGGTTCGATACATTAAATGATATACATGTGAAAGGGTAATACATTTAATGCAGCGTGTGCGTCAAGAATATAATGAATAGTTGAACAGTTGTCCGTCTGGTAATTAATGATACGACCGAGATGCAGTTCGGACCGCCTTAGTTGCTCGTTGATCAAGAGTTCCTCGGAGTGCTTAGAGTATCTCGGGATGATGTAGTTCCTCGGGGTGTTGTAGTTCCTCGGGGTATTGTAGTTCCTCGGGGTATTGTGCCATGTAGATTGCCACGTGTCTTGTTATTATTGGTCCACGTCAGTAGATTAAATTTGGTATCAACAATATGGGATAGATTATTTGCTTGAATTTTTGTATTGGGTAAGATTTGTGAACTACATTGGACTTTAATTTCACGGTCACTTTGTGAATGTTTTCTTCCAAATGGTTTTTTAATTATTTCCTAATTCAAAAGTGGATGCAATCAACTTTCCTTACTTATTTGATTTTTGACGTTTTTTAAATTTATGTTTTATTGTAATATGTATTATGAAAATAAGAGAACAAATATTTAATTTATAATTTTAGTCCCTATTTTTTTAATAAAGCCGCTGGTGCGAACCCATATCCATAAATGTTAAGTAATCACAACATGCCACGTTAGCCACTAATTTGAAAATAGGGACTAAAAATGAAAATGAAATGTTTGTTATTATATATCCATAATCAATATTATTTTAAGTTCTAAAAGTGCATAATTTATTGATTTTTATCTATTTCATTTTCCTAGATGGCCGAAGGATAAACATCACTTATTTAGGTATGAAAAAGTCTATACATTTTAACATATTTGTTGGAAATGTAAGGAAACAATGTATGCTTCTTATCTGTTATGTGTACCCATATGGAGAAGCCATAAAACGGATAATTCTTATTTTATTAATCTGAGTTTGAGAAGTATCTCTAAAATCGAGTTTTGAGTTTGCTTCGAGGGGTGGCTATAAATAGTTCGAAAAGATATAAATTAAATTCTTCCTTATCCATGTTACCAAGTTCACACATAAAGAATTATTAACATGTTAATCGTATTTTTGGTGTCATCATAGTTGTTTTTGTAAATAATTTGTCTTTTAAAATATTATGGTTTTTACAAAGGTTTTGGGTGTGTTGGTTTTAAAAGAATTTTATCCAATTAGTAACTTAACCCCTACCGCATTTTTTCTGCCAAGTGGAATGTGTGCCATGGCAACATCTTTTCCAGACGTCAAACTTATTAATTCCACATCAAACTTGCCGAAAAAATGCATGCCATTCCGTTAATGAGATAGACATTAGAGAAATGTGTGTCAGAGGGGCGCCTCGCCCACTCATCGCGTGGGCATACACCTAGTCAAATCTATTTCCCACCCTCGAAATGGACATTATTTTATCACATATCAAAGGTCAACAATTGGCATATGATTAAAGGACCATGTCGCTATAATAACCCACATTTTTATATATAGTTTTACTATATTTAGGTGACTTATTACTCGAAAAAACATTTTGTTTATAAAAAAATGAATTTGAGCGGCACAAATTTAAAGTAGCACGTTATACTTAGGAGTCGTATATTCTATTAGTAATATTTATGTCGAACCTCACTAAAATCATTAGTACCAAATACATTATATGCAAAAATTAATGATACATATAAATATGGATAAATTAGTATATGACTATAAAGGGTAAACTATTTTTTATATAAATTGAATTATAAACCAATGTGGGATTTTATTTTAAATAACATATTATCTATTAGTTATCAATATTATAAATTGTTGTAAACTCTAGGAGGTGCAAAATTAAATTATTAATAAAACCTTCGGGGACTAAAATTACAAATAATAAAAATATGAAACATCTAGATATTTAGTGAGTACATTTCGTTCACTCCAAGTTTAGAGAACCCATATACCCATCTAGCCGTGCAACTCACTTGAACTTTCTTACACACCCCACCTCCTACAAAACTGACCTCAAGCCCCATATTTCCTATAAATACGACTCCAAACCAATTCAAACAAACAAATCTTCATTTACCTTATAACCTGTTTATTCTCCTTATGTGCATGTTGGTATACACACAACAAGTTTGCAAAACTTACCTGTTTATAGATGATTGGGTGTTGAGGGTTGTTCTTATATATATATATATATATATATATATATATATATAGGGAGAGGTTCACAAGTGGACCAAAAGAATGGACTTTTTAATGGACTTAACAAAAAAGACTAATAAGTCTCGATTATTGGGTGCCGCTGGCGCGGACCCATTACACCAAGGAATTAAAATTAGTGGGTTATTAGTCTTTTTTGTTAAGTCCATTAAAAAGTCCATTCTTTTGGTCCACTTGTTAACCTCTCCCTATATATATATATATATATATATATATATTTACATTGTGTGCATGTATATGTACATACATCTGGTGTTTGGTTTAAGTTTAAAGAGACATAATTTGGTATATGTTCTGCTTTGGGTATTTATTTCTGGTATATGCCGGAGATATATCTATATATAATATGGGGGAAGGGTCATTTACTATTTTAAACAATCTAAGGAATGATGTTTGTCCAACTACTCCAATTTATGGGTCTCACATATTGCTATGTCATAAAGTGAGTGGGGAGAGAAACTCTAAGCCCTCATTTCATTGTTTTATATCTCCCTTCCCTCTTTCATTTTGTATACCACCCCCCCACCCCCCCCCCCCCCCCCCCCACACACACACACCCCACCCCACCCCACAAAAAAAAAAAAAAAAAAAATCACATCTATTGTCTCACCCCGTTACCTCCACGCTGCCGCCTTCCCCCAACAGTGTCACCTAACCCCCAGGTAATCTTTCTCTATATTACACACACACATACGCCCTCTTAATTTCTCCTCCACTTCCTTACGCCCATGGCCATTTTTTCAGATTTGACAAGTAACCATGTTTAGCTTCTATTTTGTGAGAAGATTTTCTATCGCCTCACACCCACATTGCCTCCTTACCCCCCAGGTACTCTCTCTCTCTCTCTCTCCTTATCTTAAACACACACACACATTGTTTTCAACACCTTAATATTTGTGAACGCTAATATGTTAAACATTTACTATATTAACAGTCCCAAATTTTAAGTTAGCCTAAATGGAAGCGAACATCGTTAGGGTTTTTTGAGACTTGGGGTTGATTTGGTGGTTTTGATTTTAGGTGGTGGATTATGGGTTTTATGTATCTTTCACACTATAGCTAAATATTTTTTTGGGGGGGGAGTACGATATCAGATTTGGATTGTAAAATACCCTTTGTTTTATCTTTCACATTATAGCTACATATTTCGGGGTTTACGATTTCATATTTGGTCATTATAGTTGAATTTGACATTCAACATTTTAGGCTGTTTTACTTTCAATTTTTATTTCGTATAATACTGTGTTGTATCGCTCACATTATGGTTGATTTTTTACGATGTTTGGATCGAACAATTTGTTTTGTATACAAAACGCATAATGTAGATTTAAATCAGTTTGTAAACTCGATAATTTATTTTGGAATGACTCTTTTTTCGGAACCTTTTCTAATATGCATAGAGCATACATCTATAATTAATGTGCAAATATCATAGCTGTGTAATTTCATTATCAAGTTGTTCTAATATGCATAGATGATAGATTATCATCCATTACTAAATCTGAATAACAACTTATAGTGCCACAAAATCACACGAATGCTTTTACGGTTTAGTTTGGTGTATATTGAAGATCAAATTTATACTCATTTTTATGTTCACTATGTATATTCTTTGAATCATAATTATTGATACATTTACTTCTGTAAACTCAATCATGGATTTTCTATGATACAAGTTTTTAATATATGAGTGCCTTAGTTTTTGTATATTCTTTGGGGTTTTATATTCCATTTGAAGCATCATCATATGAGAACTTTATTTTTAGTATATCCATTTAACGGTTGAATATTTGTGCTTTTAGCTTCCACTACGGCAGGGGCGGATCTGGGGGGGGGTGCCAGGAGGGGCGGTGGCCCCCCCTGAGATCTAAAAAAAATTAATTTTTAGGGGTATAAAATGTGTAATTTTTTTTTTAGGGGTACAATTTTTAAGGGACGCCCCTCTTGAAATCTTGTCTACACTGTCTTTTGATAAAAAATTTGTATAAAACTTGAATTAACCCAAAAAAAATTTGCCTCGGGGGCTACCGCCCCCGAACCCCCGGCACCACTCGAAATTTTCGCCCCTCCTGACAAAAAATCCTGGATCCGCCACTGCACTACGGTGAGGTATTTTGACCTGGAACTAAGATTATTTTTACACATGATATACCATTGAAATCTCATTGCGGGAATTCATGAAAATGAGTTGTTATTGATCAATTCACTATGATCATATTAGCTTTTATTTTTTTGGTTCCTAATATTTGAATTTCTTCAATATCTAAGATTTTATGGATGTTTTTATGTAACATGTATATGCAAGGCCCGCAATATGTTTGTGGTAAGGCTATTAAGTTTGATTTGATTTTTTATTTTTTTGTGTTCAACTATAATTTTTATTAAAACTAACTTTATTTTAATTTTGTGTCATCTCAGATGGAAATATATTCGAGTCACCAATAACGAAGCCACACCACATAATAAGCTTTCTCTCGCCCTCTCTATTGTCTTGGCTTCAACTTAATGTGTTACATTAATGAGTCTCTATGCTCTATTGTTCTGATCCCCTTACGGATCTACAATTTTCAAAGAATTAGCATTATGTTCAAACTTTTAATCCTCATTTTTAACAGTTGTTGCTTACAACTAAATTTATGGAAGTTTTTGGTTTTGTCCTTTTTTATATGTAATATTTATGTCATGTATTATGTTCTTGATTTTTTTTTTTGTTATTATTTGTTACATTTTTTTACTTCTAGATTACTTTGTTACTTCTTGGTTTCTCAACAACTAATCAGACCATGTTGTTAAGTTAGAGCCTTCAAGTTATTAGTTCTTCTCACTATCTTATGTTTGATGGTTGATTCGGGTTATTGTGTGTGGGTTGTGGTAATTGTATATTCCTTGTTTAGGGCACATTTTTACCACTCAACTGATTTAATGTTTAATTGTGGTTCCTTTAATAGTATAATGAACAAAACGTTGGGAAGATTTTTTTAATCTAACATCATTACTTTTCTTTTGAAATAGTTAGGCTTTTAAGTTTTATTACGTGGATTTTTTCAATTCATTCATTACTATTTATGCTATTTGTATGTCTCTGTACTACAATGCTTTTTAATGTGCCTTTTTAAGTGTCGTACTTTTTTATTTTTTGTGCTTTTTAATGTGAAAACTTTATATCAGGAAAGTGTCCTTGAAGAACATCTAGCAACATTGTGGGGTAAATTCTATCCTTTTTAAAAGTATTTCTTTTTCATATTCTCGTTTTTTCTATTCCTTCTATGATTGGTGTTTTGACATCATATACAAAATTGTACCACTAGGCTTCAAGAATTTGTGGATTTTTTTTATGCATTGCCTTAAATCTTTGTAGCACAATGAGTACATCTGTTTTGGTGATTGGGTAACTTTTTTTCCATGTTGTATTAAATCCCCACTCAAGAAATACTAATGGTAAAGATTAGTAAAAGAACCTTTTATGTTATTATCTTCATCTTGCAACTGAAACATTGGTTTGTTGTGTGGCTATTGAATTTTGTAAAGTTTTATTTCACTTATTATTCTTTTGTAACTATTTGGCAATGTGTGAAATTCATTCTTACTAATCAATGGCCTGTTGTATACTATTATTACTTGGAGTATAATGTTTTGACATGTGATGAAAAAGACAAATAGAATTTTTCCCTAGTCACTGAATGTACTATTAGTCATTGAGTTTATTCATTGACATTTAGATTCAAAGCACTAACATGTACATACTAAAATGAAAATGACCTTTTTTACATTAAAAATATATTAAGTTAAACTTTATAGGCAATCCTAATCTTAATTTTTGTTTTAGTATGGAATTGTTCATAAGATATATGCGTTTAATCATTGTTTTCATTTTCAAACATTTTGTCTGGGTATTTGAATTTGATATTGCCTATGGTTTCCATGTTCATGATGGTTGATTGGTGTATGAGTTTCTGTACAATTTGGAAATTGTTACTTTTCCCTTTTTAAAAACACCACTGATTATTTAGCATATCCATGTTTTTCTCATTTATTTTATATTTTGTATGGTCGAGTTTCGATATGTGTTGCTAACATTATTTTGTCGTATTTATGATTTGAATCATTAAACAAAATTGGGTTCACTAATTTCTCAGTTCTCAATAGTCATATGTAATTTCATCAAATAGACATGGTAATAGTCCGAAAATTTTGTAGGCACTTTTCTATATTTGGCAGGATGTTGATATGTTGTTCCACAAAAAATGCATGAAATTTCTATCGCTCCTTTTCCTCATCAGTGCAGCTAAGTCATGTGCATTAGTTTGTAATTTTAAATGAGAAATGCTAATTGCCATGTTTTAAAACCAATTATATATATGACAAATGACAACCATGTTTACGGGTTAGATTTATAGAGTTCTTTAATTTTATATGCCTTCTCCAAAAATTTATAATATCCAGAGGGCTCAGATTGTATAAAGATGTGACAACTATTATCAAAGATATCTTTTTATCCTTTTTATTTGTTTGTTTTTATATCCTTTTTCCTTGAGTTTTATTAAGTGTTCTTTCTATAGGACCCCATATAATGAAGCTTCATGTTGTGTTATTTCAATTAAAAACCTTCTCCTCTTTGTTGGCTCAATTTTGGTACAATAGTACCTATGGAATCATTACCTTATCTATGTCTTAAAACTCTACTTCATCTCTATGTTCTTGACATATTTTTACTTTTTTTTCTTTTCTCTTTCCTTTCCTTTTCTTTAATTTTATTTTCTTCATTTTATTTAGTTTATCAGGTTTTATAAACAATTTTCCTATCTTAAAATTTTGAACATTTTGTTTTTACTTAATGCATATTGTATGTATTTTTGTGCAGAAATAATTTATTTTTGTTTTAAAATATGATTTATAATTTTTTTCCTATTTTTCTATATTTATTATTTATTATTTTGATTTTTAAAAATGTTACAAATGCCATATTTAAATTTCTTAATTGTTTATATTAAACATTGTTAACAAAGATCAAACGACAGCGTATAATGTCTTTTGTGGGTACTTTGTCCTTGTGCTTGGTTATTGGCCAATCAACTTGTTGCATTTAACACGCGCGAGTTGATCACGTTTGTGTGTGTGCAGAGTCTCAGTCATTTGCAGTTTTGTCCAGTTGTCCTTTTACACTCTTGCCCTTACCGTGCCTCTGGTCGTTTATGCATGTTCCCCTGTATTTTGTCTTCCTTGGTTACCTTTAGTTTACTTTGACTATTTACTAATTTTCCCTTATACTTGTTGTATTAGCAAGAAAACCAAGCCTCTTCCAGAGCCTTCCATCACTGCCTATATATAAGAGCCTTATGCTTCACTTAATAGAGAGATAAAGCTTACTGTTACTCTGGCAACATTTTTTCTCACTTTTACTTCACTTAATAAATGTTTTTCACTCCCTATCAATCCTTTGAGTGAGTTCCTTTATATGTTGTATATACACTTTGAGGGATGCAAACCTTTTATGCCATTATTGTTGTGACAACCCGAATATAATTATGATAAATTATATTTAAATCATGCTTATCTTATGTGATATGAATAATGTGATATTAGTATATATAATGTTAAGTGATTATGTTTATTATAATCCTACTTTCATAAATGATGAAAGGTCGAATTATTTACAAACACAAATTTTGTTGTTTTTGATGGAAAGGTTCATGTTAGAGACTAGTTTTGACCTTTATAACATTATAAATGACTTGAGGTGAAAACTAGGTAGTTGTAGACATGTGAGTTAGGGTTGTAACACAACAAACGGATCATCAAATGGATGTCCGAGTAAAGAGTTATACCGAAATTAGGAACAAAGGGCAAAGTTGTCCATTCCCTTTAAGTGGTATTTTGTCCTTTATTAAACCAAATGTTTTAAATTGATTGGTTGGCTTGGGAGGCAGCCTTGGCCGACTTAAAACCCTCCCTCTAACATATTTCTTCAGCAAAACAAAGCCTAGGTTCAGTTTCAAGTGTTGTTAGCTTGAGGAAATAGAAAGTTGATGTTTAGGAAGAAAAAGTGAGGAGAAAAAGTGTAGAAAAATCCGTGGAAATTACGTAAAAGCCCTGAAAGTAATCCTAATTGTAATTCTTGTTATTTATCTTATATTACTGATTTATATGATATAAATCATCATAAGTTTACGAAAGTTTCAGCCCTTTATATATATGTATGGTTAGATGCAAGCTTATGTTAAGTTGAGTGTAGAAACCCTTAAAATTGCTTTGTGTTGAAACCCCTTGTATTCAAATCTGCATATCTCCTTGTGTGATTACGGGAATTGAGAATTTCCAATTGGAAATGAAATTAGACTCATATATGCATATAATATCTGAAAATTAGAATTTATCTCCTTGTGGTTAGGCCGTAATGATGATTCCAAGTTGGTACATAGTTGTTGTTTGTATACTTGATTTCGGTATGCCATGAGTTTGGTCAAGATTTTGAGATAGCAAATGAAGTCCAAATATTATGAAACTTTAATTCTGTACTATTCAGTATGTCTACTGAAAGTGTGTTGAAAATCATAGAAAGTTATGCTGTATAAAAATTATGAAAATTCTGGGAATTCGAAGGATCAATAGAGGAGCTTGTAGGGCAGATTTCTTGTGTTGTAGAGAAATGGTCATAACTTGCCCTAGGAAGCTTGAAAAATTACACCGTCACTTGTACTGGATAATATATTCATATATGTTTTCATATTAAGAAGGTTGGACCCCTGCATTTATACAATTTAGAAATATAGGATGGTTAAGTATGTATGACAATAATTTCAGGCCATACTAGATACCCCTCGAATAAATGATTGTATTTCGTCCTTACAAAGGGTACTTTGAGTACGTGTTTCATGTGTATATACATTGAGGAGTATAATTTCATGTTTACTTGACTTTGGTTATAAATTCCTCAAAAGGTATTTCCTACGGTTGAATGTCCGTAACTTTATCAACATGTATATCATTGTTTTGCCTTTACCTATGTTTTATGGAACGTGACTTAATTGGAATTATATTGTTGATGTATAGTCATGGAAAGTTACATAATTATGCTTGAATAATATTTGTGATTGAGGTTCAGAATTGATCTAGTTGGATTGACAGGTGTAAGGTCTAATCAACCCAGTTCAGCTCCACCAGAAAGAAACCTGAATACGTAGTTGTCAACAAAGGTGAGTGTACTCACTGGAATGATGTATTTGTATACTGTTACAAATGTGATCATAATGTTATGAATATAAAATTGTTCATTTCGGTTTACCGAAATGAGGGGTCACTCCTCGACCAGGAATGGGGGAGATTTGTCTATTAATGACAAGGGGTTACTCCTCGACCAGGAATGGGGGAGAATTGTCTATTTAGACAGGATATGTGAATCATGATTCGGAAAAGTTGGTCATTCATTATGAATGAGCCGGATAAATTAATACATAATTATATGAACATGATTTATTGCATTTAAATTCATGCAATAGTATAGTAGTGATACATTCACTGGGCTATTTTGCTCACGGTTTCTATGTTCACATTTTTCAGGTAATACGATGTCACTGCCAAATCTAGGAGGTCAGGTTGGGTTAGCCAGGAATAGGAGAAACAATGATGTTGTGTAAATGTAAATGATGTAATTAAGTTAACTTATCCTTCATGAAAGTTTTTATGGGCATGACTATATTGATGTTGTAAAAAGGTTTTCAGTTATATGGATTTAAAATGATGACTCTGAAATCAAAATTTCTGTTTACGGTTTGGTTAGATTAATTATGGTTTGACTCACTTTGACTTCCAGACTTAATTATAAGTAATTGGGTCGGGGTGTGTCAATTGTTTTGAAGGGGAGTACATAAAGTCTTGGGGGCGGGAGGGGGGGGGGTTACAAAGTGTTGTTGCTGGATCTTTCACTTAGAGACGCTTTTGGAAAGATGAAATTCGTGTTGGCATTGGGACTTTTGTTTTCCTGTTTTCTCTAAGTGGGAAATTCTTCTTTTACTTTATATTTTTGTAGATTTCAGTTCATTTTTGTAAAATCCTACATCTCTTTTGATATGTATTCTTGATAATCCTTTTTAAACTTGTTTAAGTCCCATGCATGTTCTTTTCACATGTTTATTTAGAGTTTATTTTACTGTTGATGTAAGTTTTGAGTTAATCATTGTTGTATCTTATGTTAAACCTATTTTTGTGATTTTCTTCATTTGCATTTGAGAGACAGTTTGATAGATCTATTCCATGAGCATCTTATGGTGGCTTTGGAACAGAAAGATCCAACTATCTCCTTTTCATTGATATCCTCTTACATCTTACTGTTTTTGGTTATACTTATTTTTCAAGACATTTATTTTGTGTGCAAACCTGTTTTCTATATGTGTCTCTTTGGATCAGTTTTGCTACTATCTTTTTGGTTGTGAGGTTGAGTAGATATAGCCTTCGTGTACTAGTGGTATTGGCTTTTTTCTATTTCATTTACACTTGTTGTAACAAACTGAATGTACCAAGAAGGATTGTTTAGTGGACTTTGGTGTGTGTGTGTGTGTGTCCCTTGTGACCCGGGGTTTTCCAATTGTTTCTTGTTTTTTCCTCGTAACCCATATTATTGAGTCATATGCTTTTCCTCACCTCACTCTGTGTATGTTTATATATTGTGCTTATTATTGTCACTGACATCTTGCGAACAATATAAAAATATTTTTGTGTGAGTTAAGATTTAGTTTCAACCATAAGTTTTTAATCTAGTTTTTATTAAAGAGTTAAAATAGTTTTTAGTCTTATCACCTTTGTGATATATACCCCTAGGTTTTTCAAGTGGTATTAAAGCTTTCAAGACTTTTTTATTCAAATGTTTTATAAAAAAATATCCTGAACTCTTATTTTAAATTTTTTTAAAAAGGGAAGATCGAAAAGGTAGTTCTACTCATGCACCGCATTTTAATGGTGCTAATTTTTCTTATTGGAAGGTAAAGATAATTGCTCATCTTCAACAGTTGGGTGATGAAATGTGGGACATGATTGCTCCCTGCCCACGTTGTTGGTACTAGTGATGCTTAGGGGGAAGGACATAAGCTTGTCTCACAGTGGACTAAAGATGAGAAGCTTTCCACTCAGCACAACAAAAAAGGAATGGATGACAGCTTCAGGCTATTGGTGAGTCTGAATTCTAGCAAATTTTAGCTTGCACAACCTCCAAAGAAGCTTGGGACCTTTTAATGTCTACAGATGAGGGTGATGCACGTGTTAAGAAAGCTAAATCACAATTGTTCGTTCATACTTATGATACCATTTTCATGCATTATGATGAGAAATTCGATGATTTTTATTTGTGCTTAGAAGATATAGTTAATATGTCTCATGCTAATGGTATAATATACAATGATTTTGAAATTATGTCAAAATATTGAGATCCTTTCCGCATATGTTTGATTTGAAAAATCATATAATTGGTGAAATGAATGACACTAGTATGACCCCTGAGTTGTTATGTAGCAAAATGAGAACTTTTGAGTTAAACACTATGCTTAGTGATAATCAAAGAGAAAAACCTAAAGCATACATGATATAGTCTCCCTTGGCTTTTACATCTTCTGTTAGCAGTCTTGCTTTTGTGTCTTCTTTTATTGATGTTGATGATGAACATATCTCTCTTGAGTATTTGGATAATGAAATTACCTTAATGTTAAAACATTTCAAGAAGTTTTTTAGGTTGAGAAACAAGTATGCCTATAAACAAAATCATCGTAATTACTCAAACAGACCACATGAAAGGATTTTTTAAAAGAATTCTTTTACAAAAAAGAACAGAGTAAAGATTTGAGTCATATATAGTGTAGGAAATGTAACAATTGTGGTCACTACTATAAGAAATGTGTTTGAAAAATTAAGTCGCAATCAACAAAAAAAGCTCATATCTCTAAAATATAGGATGACGGGTCAGATAGTGATAGTGAAATAAATGAATATAATAATCTTATGATGGCTTTTACTTCTCAATGCATGGTTGAATATGAAATCTCTGTTGAAAATGTGTTTGTTTTATCTGATGAGTCTGAAATATGTGTTGATGATTATGATATTGCACCTTCCATTGAATCGGTATGTGATACTGTTGTTGATCAAATTTCTTCGTTGTCTCCCATATCACAATGTATTAATATTGTTACTCTTTTTTGGAATAATGAACATGATGTTGACTCTGCTCCTTTCTTTGATAATCTCGTGTCTGAAAATGTGAGTTAATATGTTTGTGGTAGTTTTAAAATTGGTCAGCTTAGTTTTAGTGAAGAATCCAACATGCTGAAGTTGATAAATGCTAGATTAATGTCTAGGATAGATGCCTTTAATAAATAAATGATATATATTATTAAAGAATTTTCAATGCAACTAAATGTTTTTGAAATAGAATAACTAGAATTTGAGAAAACCATTACTGATTCGACTTAACATAACACTTCTCTTGTGAATGAGTTAAATTTTGAAAACAAATTGAGTGAATCAATTCTAATCTCAACAAAGTATTAATGAGTTGTAAACAACTAGATATGATAGAAATATAGGTCTTGGTTATAGAGGAGAGGAAGCAGGTGAAACTGTATTTGTTAAACCTGTGTTAAACATACAAGAACATACTACAGTTGAATTGCTTCCTCCACATGTTTACAATACTTGTGATAAAAAAGTTGTTAATGCTGTTTTAGATATACCCGAATCTTCTGGAACTATAGAATGTATTTCACCTGTGTTTACTGATTTGAATGTGAAATCCTTAGATAGACATGTTTATGTTTGTACCTTCTATGGTAAAAATGAACATTTAAGAAAATGTTGCTTTAAAGGACCTAATATGGATAGAAAATTAGGAAAGTAGTCTGCCTTGAATCCCATTTTTCCTAAACAAAAAACCTATTGAAAATGTTTTTAAAATCAAGGTTTTTTGGGTTAGAAAGGGTGAAGTAAATCAGTTAACTTGCAATTTTATTATTATTACTTCGAATGCCTCATATAAAACTTGACAGTGGTACTATGACTCTGGTTACTCTAGACATATGATCGGTGATATGTCCATGTTTTCCTCCCTCAATCCTTTTTCTAGAGGAAATATAGTTGTTGGATATGGCCAAAAAGCCCCGACATAGGTAAAAGGGACCATTTAGTGTGAAGGATTACCCATTCTTAAGAATGTTCTTTTAGTTGAAAGAATAAAAGAAAACTTATTAATCATAAGTCAACGCTGTGATACTGAACACAGTGTTAATTTGTCCAAACTTAATTGAAAATTTTTGAATCCAGATGGAAATGTAGTATTAAGTGGTGAGAGGACCCCTGATAATTTCTATGTTATAATTCAAAATGCTAAAATTGAACAATGTACATTTACTAGACTTAGTGACATTGATTTATGGCATGAAAGGTTAGGGCATATTAACTATGAAAACCTGTCTAGGTTGACTAGTAAGAACTAGTGCGTGGTATGTCCAAATTGTCAAAAGAAAAATATTCTATATGTGGACTATGTCAAGTAGGAAAAAAGTACAAGGCCTCGCATAAGAAAACTCAAGATCTTCTTACTACCCAACCTTTAGAATTACTCCATATGGACCTAATTAGACCTTCTAGTACAATTAGTTTATTTCGTAATTCATATGTCCCTTTCATTGTTGATGATTATTCAAGATTCACTTGGGTTGCCTTTATGAAAGAAAAGTCAGAAACTTTTAAACATTTTCATAAAATACTTTTGAGAATTGAAAATGAAAAGGACATCCACGTGTCTAAATCACAAGTGACAGATGTGGTGAGTTTAAAGATACTAGTATTCTTGAATATTGTGCTTGTAATGGATATAAACACGAATTTAGTGCACCTAAGACACCACAACAAAATGGAATTGCTGAAAGGAAAAATTACACTATTAAAAAAATGTCATGTGATTTAATCCATGCTAAAAATATCCATAAGTATTTATAGGTTGAAGAAAGTCAAACTGCATACTATGTTATTAATTATGTTTATCTTAGAAAGGACACTAAAAATACTTCATATGAGTTATGATACGAAAAATAACATGATTCAAAAAATTTGAGAATTTTTGGTAGTGAATGTTATGTGTGTAATAATAGCAACCAAATTTCAATGTTTGACACTAGAGGTGACAAGTCCATATTTTTAGGATACTCTTAAAATAGTCATGCCTATAGGTTATATAACTTGAGAACTAAGACTGTAATGGAGTCAATTAATCTAGTTATCAATGATATTTTTTGTCTAGTGAAAGAGAATGAGTATATACCTCCAGTGTTTGAAACTATTTCTAAAAACTCACTTAATGAGAACTCAATCAATGGTATTATGGGATCTCTTCCACCAAATTATCTTGATGTACCCAACTAGGTCACAACCTGTCATCCTAAAAATAACATTGAACAAGGTCACAAACAATATCTACTATGTTGTCTTCTTTCGTATCTTTAATTGAACCTATGGATGTTCAAAAAGATTTAGTTGATGAATCTTGGCTTTTTGCTATGCAAGAAGAGTTAGGATAATTCGAATTTCATGATGTTTGGTCACTTGTTCCACTACCCACACACATAAATATTATAGGTAGTAAATGAATTTTTACAAACAAATATTATGAAATTGGAAAATGCCATAAGAGAGGTTAGCTACTTTTTTTAATGAAAAATGAGTTCGTCCGAGGAGGAATCGATCTTACGATGTTTGTCAAACGTCAGTCAAAATGTTTGTTAATTTCTCAAATTTATTTAGACTATATCATCTTTAGATCAACTTCCACCACGAAAACATAATCTTTTGGTAACATAATGAAGTCTGAATTCCAAATATCCATAATGGGAGAACTATACTTTTATTAGGTCTCTAAGTGTCACAAAGACCTGATAACACTTTTATCTCTCAAACAAAATATTCAACAAAATTGATAAAAGATTTGGTCTTTCTACTGCTAAAATTGCTAGGACACCCATTAGTTCTTTAATAAATCTTAATAAATATATATCTGGAAAGGAAGTAGATATCACTTTATATCGTAGCATGATAGGAAGTTTTCTTTATTTACCTGCAAGTAGACCAGATATTATGCATAGAGTTTCTGTATGTGCTAGATATCAATGCGATTCCAAAGAATTCCACTTATATTATATTAAGAGAATAATTAAATACGTAAGTGGAACTGCTGATTATGGTATCTTTTACACATTTGACACATATTCTAACATTATAGGATACACTGATGTTGATTAGGCTGGATATACTGACGATAACAAAAGTACATTTTGTGGTTTCTTTTATCTTTGTCATAATTTATTATCCTAGTCATCTAAGAAACAAATTTGTGTTTATTTATCATCTATAGAAGCCGAGTACATTGTCGCAAGCAGTATATGAAACAAATTCTTAGAGACTATGGTCTTGCTGATAAAACTGCTTTAATTCTCTATGATAATCAAAGAGCCATTTGTATCTATAAAAATCATGTTCTTTATTCTTGTATTAAACAAATCAAAATGCAGGAACATTTCATTAGAGACTTTATTGAAAAGAAAGAGATTGAATTGACTACCTCAACACGCAAGATCAATTAGCAAACTTATTTACCAAACCCTTAGACAACAACCGATTTAAAAATTTGAGAATGTCTATAGGTGTTCGTGCTTGTCCCAAGCAACCTTTCTAGGACAGTCACATTTGTATTACCATATTTTAAATATATACATATTTCGTGGTACTAACATATTTTTGGAGGTTTAGCTCACTTTGTACACATTGAGACAAATAGAGGGAGAGTGAGACTTGGGCCTTTCTCCTGTAATGCAAATTTCTCTCTTTATGTTGTTTTTATAAAATCTTGCCCAATTTGTGTTATAATTATGTCTTAGGAACAATTGTTGTTAGTTAAGTTATGTAATGCTTGTCTTTTGTGTCTCTGTTGCGTTTGTCCCAAAATTGGCCAATAGGAGAGATTGAAGATTCAAGTTGTGTCTTTTCAATCAAAAACCTTTCCCTCTTTGTTGGCTTAATTTTGGTACAATAGTCCCTATGCAATCATTGCCTTGGCTATGTCTTGAGACTCTACTGCATCTCTTTATTCTTGACATTTTTTTATTTTTTCCATGTCTCTTTTGATTTTTTTAATTTTATTTTCTTCATCTTATTTAGTTTATCAGGTTTTATAACATTTTATTTTTCACTAAATACATATTCTATGTATTTTTGTGCATAAATAATTTATTTTGGCTTTAAAATATGATTTATAATTTTTCTTGACTTTTTTATATTTATTACTTTTTATTTTGATTTTTAAAAATGTTAGAAATGATTTAATTAAACATCTTAATTGTTTATGTTAAACATTTTTTACAAACATCAAAACGACAACATATAATGTCTTTTGTGGGTCCTTTTTGTTTAATCCTTGTGCTTGGTTGTTGGCCAATCAGCTTGCCGCGTGTAACACATGTGAGCTGAACACGCATGTGTGTTGCTGAGTCTCAGTCATTTGCAGTTTTGTTTGGTTTTCCTTTTACACTCTTGCCCTTACTGTGCCTCTGATTGTTTACACATGTGCCCATGTATTTTGGTTGCCCTTAGATTCTTTTGGATTTTTACCAATTTGCCCTCATACTTGTTGTATTTGCAAGAAAACCAAGCCTCTTCGAGAGCCTTCCATCACTGCCTACATATAGAAGCCTTATGCTTTATTTTTTAGAGAGAAACCTTACCATTACTCTATGAAAATTTTCTATAACTTTTACTTCACCTAAAAAATGTTTTTCACTCCTTATTGATACTTTGAGTAAGTTCCTTTATATGTTGTTTATACACTTTGAGGGATGAGAACCTTTTATGGCGTTGTTGTTTTGATGGGGAGTACATAAAGTCTTTGGGTTTTTTACAAAGTGTTGTTGCTAGATCTTTACTTAAAGACACAATTAGAAAGATGAAATCCATAGTGGAATTGGAACTTTTGTTTTCCTGTTGTCTCCAAGTGGCTAACTTGTTGAAATCCTTATTCTACTTTATATTTTTATAGATTTCAGTTCCCTTTTGTATAATCATACATCTAATTTGACATGTGTTCTTGATATGCCTTTTTAAACTTATTTAAGTCTTTGCATGTTCTACTGATGAACGTTTTGAGTTAATCATTGTTATATCTTATGGTAAACCTATTTTGGTGATTTTATTAAATTGCATGTGTGAGATAGTTTGATAGATTCTATGAGCATCTTATGGTCGCTTTGGAATAGAAAGATTGAACTATATCCTTTTTCTTGATATCTTCCTACATCTTATTGGTATTTGTTATGCTTGTTTGCTCAAACACTTGTTTTGTGTGTAAACTTTCTTTCTGCAGGTTTAGTACCTTTTGATCAATTTTGTACTATTTTGTTTCTTGTGGGGTCGAGTAGATATATCCTTGGCATACTGGTGGTATTAACTTTGTTCTATTTCATTTACACTTGTTGTAACAAACTGATTGTACCAAGAATGATTGTTTAGTGGACATTGGTGTGTGTGTGGTCCTTGTGACCTGGGGTTTTCCAGTTGTTTCTTGTTTTTTCCTCGTAACCCATATGATTGAGTTCACTAATTTTCCTCACCTTCTTCTATGTATGTTGATATATTGTTCTTGTTCTTATCAATGACATCTTGCCAACAACATAAAACTACTTTTATGTGACTTAAGATTTAGTTTCAACCATAAGTTTTGAATATGTTATTTTATCAAAGAGTTAAAAGAGTTTTTTGTCTTATCACCTTTGTAATATAGACTCCTAGGTTTTTCATTTGAATGTTTTTCATGATTACTTAATTAATTAATCAAATCATCCGTTTGTATCTCAGTTAAGGGACCTTGCCAAAAAGAACATATATCAACTAGAAATTGAATTCATTAAAAAGGTATTCCTTTTTATGGTTAATACAAATCAACGTTATGATTATTATAATGTTTTTATGCTCATGGTTTAACCATATCATAGTTAGTGTTGGTATAAAAAATCCAAACTTGATTTTGTAACATAATTACTAGGTCTGATTTAAACCAATTTATTATTGTGGCTGATTTAAGTCTTTTATAATAAGGTTCTTTTATATAACGATGGTTTAGAACATTTTTACATCCCTGGAAGCTTTAAATAGGTACATATCAACTAGTAAGTTAAACACTTCTTGCGACATTTTGTTTCTCTATTTTTTTTATATGTTTCGACATAACAGGGTTTTTTGAGACATTTAACTCTTTTTTTCATAAAAATCTACTGATATGTTTCGTCTTATTAATGATTTTTTTATATATATAAAAGTTCGTACTAATTTGAATTAATGTGAGTAATATAATTTAATATAGTTGTAGGAAGTTAAAAAAACTCAATGATGCTAACTCACATGTGGTAGTATAATGTATAATGGGTTTTAACTTATCTATGTTTGGATGATGCTAACTCCGTGAGGAGATGAACTCATCTACGTGTCTTTATTTACTTATTGGGGTTATTATAATAATCACAGTTGATAGTTTAAATATTATCATTCCTTAGGTGGCTGAACACGCACAGACTCTGGTAAGGCAAAGGAAGTGACTCAAGTCAATATGTATGAAAAAAAAAGATTTTTTTTAAAATATTTGATTTGGTCTTAATTGTTTTTTTATCTCGCAAACATAATATTGATAGTTTCTTGATTTTTGAAAAGTCTACTTAACAGTTTAGTTTGATTTGTCATTGTTTTCTTTGCTATTTTTATTATATTTTAAATGTGCAGTCCATTACATGTACAATTTATTGTAGTTTAATTGTGGCAACTAATTTCCAAAATAGGCCATCTTATATGATAAATTATAAATCTAATATTTTTTGTAGGAAGGAATTTAATTAGGGAAAATTTAGATTTATAGCTTTCTTTGCGTCTTGACATTTGTTTAAAATTGTCCCTATTTTTAATAGCGTCTACTGTAGGAGCATGCCACGATCGTACTACACATCCGAGCATAAAAAATTAGTACATCCGGAAATGAAATTATTACCGCTCCATTCCTATTGGCATGGGCATATACGTGTTAAAGTCTTATATTTGTCGTGCTATGCGACTCCATTTCATTTGTTAACGGATCTTGGTATATGTCGAAATAACTTTTGAAGGAGGTAACTTAGTTGTCCTTTAATATCATGCAAGCATTAGAGGAGCTTTCATATCTGGTAATATATACTCCTTTATCTTCTCAACGTGTTATGGACATATTCTCTTGATAAATATCACGTGTAACAACCCTCGTTTTTTAGAATCGATTTTATATTAATTTACTATGTGAAGTAATTATATAAAATGCCGGAAAATGAAGTAAATATTCATTGAATGAGTTAAAAGTTGATATTTACTTAGTTGTTGCATATTTACTGTATGTGTATGTAAGTATCCTCATGTTGAGTTTTATAGTGCCATAAGATTTAAATGACATTAATGGCTTAAAAATGAAACCGGAACTTGAGCGATTTATAAAATACCCAAATGATAATTTGGAGGCTGTAGTTAATTTAGAAACGTACGAGATAGTCAAAATGTGTGCCATATTGTATTTTTATGTTTTGGGAACTTTTGACTGGTTTTAACATATATGTGTAGTTGCAAATCATTTTAATGTGGTATTTACCACTTAAGTTATGAATTTAGACTTAGAGGCACGATTTAGTCTTGCTTTCCATTTATTTCCTTAACTGTATTCCTAAACCTAGAGAGAAAGAGAAAGAGTAGAGCAAAGAGAGGAGATTGAAGATTGAGATTGGATTCTTGCTACTACACAAGGAAAATATGAATTTGCAAGATTGAGGCAAGTTTTGTACTTGCTATAATGTGATTTAAGATGAGTGATTAGTATGGATAATTGTGGATTAATCATGGTTTAACTATGTTAGGGTTTTTGTGGATTTATGGGTTTTGAATCATTAAAGGAGGATTTGGATGATTATTGATGTTTATGGTAGAAGTTAGATGTATTTATGATCTATTTATGACAATAAATGATCTTGGTTTGGATGGATTTTCAATTGGGGAAAAATTTAGGAGTCCAAGACTCCATAGCCAAACTTGGCAAAATCGCAGGGGCGAATCGATTCGGCCCCTGGGCGAATCGATTTGCATAGGTCCAGTTTTAAGGTCTGCTTGGACCGAATCGATTCAGCCAAGCCGAATCGATTCGGCAATTTACAGAATGCCAGTTTTCCTTGTCCGAGTCGATTCTCTTTTAGGGCGAATCGATTCATTTTCCTGCGATTTTTTAGTTAGTTTTAAAATTCAATTCTAACTCATTTTCTTTAGGTTAGGGACTAGGAACCTTCTTGTATGAAGTAAACTTACTGTCCTAGAGTCTTAGATGAGTTGGGGGCACTACCTTGGATTAAAATTGGTTTATATGGGGTTATTATGGGGGTGCGTAAAGTGATGTTCATGCATTACTTTTCTTTTGTAAATCATTAGAAGTCTAGGAGTTGTAAGGTCATTTTTGGAGACTTTAGAGACGGAATTGAGGTACAATAGTGTTGGTGGTTTGTAATAGAACCCTAAAAGGCTTGGAGGAATAACTTGGGAGTTTAATTATTCATCGAGGTTATTATGATGATGCGAATTACGTATAGCTCCGGATAACTAATAAGCATTTGATAAAATGGAAATGGAATTGGAAAGAAATAAGGTAAATGATAATTTACTTAGTCCTGACATGGTAATTAATAAAATGGTTTAAACACACCCTCTCTAAATGCCATCTTAAGGGAAGTTCGCGCGTGAGGTGAAGCTCCCTGGCTAGTGAATGCAGGGTGAATATAGTCCTAGGCCATATGAGCGTTTGTTGTATATTTTATGTGATGGGTAGGTAATTCTGGGTGTGGTTATGACTACCCCGCAGGCATATGGCCGCTTCCCGACGTTTTGGTAGGATCCCAGATTGTCTTGATGATAGGCCCTGGAAGATGACGGTCATTTAGGGGCGCGCATAGTGGGGAAACCCGGACAGGCGGTCCTAGACTCGTTATATATGTATATTTATAACTATTCTATCATTAAGTGGGACTTGATGGATAATACATGCCACAAAGAGCATACAATTGAGATACGTGCTAGAAAGAGCACATGATAGAATTTGTATTCCTTATAAGGAATGGAAAGATAAAAATGAAGGTGAAACGTGATAAAGGCTTTTGATTAATTATGATTATTCATTTCCTCTTGTATAACCGAATTTAATTTATAATCCTTTAATTGCTTTAATCTTATTGTATGAAGTTACCATGTTAGAATGTTATCTTCATCATCCGTGATTAACTGTTCATAATTTTCATACTCTTTATTTATCTGGTGATCACATAAAACCGGGCCCTAACCCGTTCATTTTTCCTTGTTGTGTATGAATTTACATCCTCTCAGGTGCTCCGCCGCAAGGGCGCCCGTACTGACTTCCCGTTCTGATGAACTTTTGACAAGCCGTGATAGTTTGTGGATATCACGGGATACTTTGAATAGACGCCTTAATTTTTTGCTCTCTAGTTATGATTGGATCTTTATTCGGGCGTGTGGCCCAACCGTTTGTAATTGTATAATGAATGAAAAATATTACTTAATGAATTTATTATACATTGTATGTATCTGTGGACCGACATCATATTCGGTCTCAATATTGTATACTTGTTGTAGTTGTAATATATATGTTTTGGGGTTTCCACTTTCTTTTCAACTATGGGTTGTTTAAAAATGTGTCCTTTAAATTATAAAATAAAATTTTTGGCGACCCGTTTCCTGAAATATTGAGTGGTTATCCCGTATACTCTTTATATTGTTACGATGATAAGAATGATTCCATCCATGACTCCTATATTATTGGAGTATCGGGCTGGCCACCCCTTATTTTGGTGAGCGGATTGTCACAGATGGTATCAGAGCATCAGGTTCTAGAGTCTTTAGGATCTATGCGGACTTGTCATGTTCTACCATAGCGTTCTTTGATATAGAGCCTAATGTTAGGACTGCTTTGTTGCCTATGTTTACGATCTTCTGCAAGATAAATTGTTTTATATAGTATTCTAACTCTATCGTTTCTCCATCTCAGATGCCGCCTAAGAGAGGTCGTCCTGCTCGACGGAATAGAGTAGTAGAAGGGGATGATGGCCCTCCACCGCCGCCACAGGGGAGTATAAATACTGCTGATGTAGCAAATATAGTGGCCCAAGAGGTCAATGCAGCGATGACTGCCATGGTACAACAAATGCCACAAGCTCAACAACAACGAGCTCCGGATGCACAAGATCCTACGGGACCTTCTCCGTAGGAGAGAGTTAGAGAGTCTTTTCTAAAAGGACATCCCCCGGAATTTGATGGAGGCTCGGATGTTATAAGGGTAAATCAGTGGAAGAAAGACATGCAACGCCATCATCGAATGGTGGAATGTAGTGAGGAGAAAAAGCAAGTCCTTGTTACGTTCAAGCTTGTCGGATCTACGCTACATTGGTGGGAGTCGATGACTACACCAGAGCAGAGAGATTCCATGACAATCACAGATTTCTGGGCTTTGTTTGACCGAGAGTACTTCCCTCCCGCAATTCAAAGGGAGATGAGAAGGAATCTCCAGGATGTAGTACAAGGAGAGAAATCTATTGCAGAGTATGAAGAGGAGTTCACCCGGTTAACATGTTTTGTGCCGGATGAGGTGACTCCAGAAGAGAGGAAAATCTCTAAGTTTGTGGGAGGTTTACATTGGCGGATACAACAATATTTGTTGGGTAATCCGACCTTGAAAACCTTTGGGGATGTGATGAATAAAGCATTACTTCATTGCCAAGTTCATAGATTGTTTGTGCAAAATATCAAGAAGGCTACAACGATGGGGAAAGTGGGAAAACTTGGAGGTAATGGGATCGGGGGAGGAGCATCTCCTTCGTCCTAATCTTCGGGAAGTAAGCAAAGAGAGAGGGACCCCCAACAAGGGGATTTTTATAAACGCCAACGCTTTGGTAGATTTAATGCGGGTGGTAACAATAATAGGTAGGGTCAAGGTGGACCGCCACAATAACAAGCATGTAGAGGTGGAAATGGAGGTAGAGGCTAGTAGGGCCGAGGTTTTGGGCAGTTTCGAAACAATCAGGGGCGGAACCTGTGACACCCCGACTAATTAAATACCGGGTAGCTACTCCTTTATAAAATTAATTCAAAATGCCAAGTTGGCTCAGTTAATAGCATCACTGTCGAAAACATTTTATTTTTACTAACCACCTAGTATTTAAAAAGCAAGTTGCCAAATTTTAATTAAAGTCTGATTAACATGCAACAAGTGTAATGAAGAAATAAATAACACCATTCACCATACTGAAGTAAAACGAATAACCATTACAATAGAGTAAATAAAGTCTGGAGGAAACCCCTCACTATAATCCCATAACTGAAATAAATAAACTGAAACAATACATGCTAAAGTCTGAAAACTAAAATGTAAAAGATGTCTCTAAAGAAATGGGCAACATGCCCTACAACTGATAGATAGTGACTCTGGAATCCAAAGAGATAGAAGCGTCTACATGCAAATCCCTGTAGCTTCCACAAGCAGCTACAGCTCGTCACCTGAATGAGTACCTATGCTTGGTGTCCTTATGGCTGGGCACCTAAAATGGTTTTACAAAGAAAAAGATTTGAAAAGCAAACGGGTCAGAGCCCGAATGTGGAGTTATATTTTAAAAACCTGCAAGTGCTTTAAAAACATTTAAAACATTAAATGCAAAGTACATGTTAGGACGTGCACTCACATTATATTCTCACCCCTCGTCTAACTGTGCACTCCTAACGCAAGTACCCATCTATATCTATCCATACAACTAGCTAAGTGACTACATAACTAGCTACACTGCCAAAGGTTCTACCCATATTACTCAGTTCCATTTAACATAACAACGCTCGTTATTAAATAGGGGTTTAACGTGAACTCAGTTACTAAATATACCATTGATATAACTATCAGTTAACTCATTATATAACTCGAAATAATATCGTAATATTTTTACAACATTAACATGAGGATTCCCATTAATTTAATGTATATTATTCACATCATAAATATAAGATACAAGCACCCCGCAATCTAAGCTATGGTGCACACATACTCTGCTATCCATCCCGGTACATCACGTACATAAGGATCACATATTCAGAATCTCTCAGGAATAGTTCAGATAACACAAATCACAAATAGTGGAGGCGAACACAGTCACCATCACATGGGTCACGCACATACCTACGCTCCCATGGTCAGCGGACTTATTAATATCACAATAAGTCTTTCTATGACCTATGTTCATCAAGGTACCAGTCTATATCCCCCCCGTAGGCACACAAGGATTAGAGGGTCCTAAGCGAACGTAACCTCCCGTGATAGCAAGTATGGTAGGTATGTCATACACACAATCCAAATAACAATACTAAGTAAACACACATCTTAGTAATACCGTATTTTAATCGTAGTACATATTGCACTCTCGTACTAACTATAATTATCACAATTCGTACTATTCCGGTTTGTAATTATACGCGCCATAATTCATCCTCACATCGTAGTAGACACTCACGTCTCAACCCAAATGGTTCATTGAATATAACTCTAGTGTATAATACTCCTCTCAATAACCCAAAAGTCCCAAATCTATCCTCACATCAATAAAGGAAGGTCTTCTATATCCTCGAACAAGTTTACGGGACTCTAAAAATCAAAAGAGTCCAAAAAGGATCAAACTGTCAACTCGTTAGAAGTCTCGTTCGAACGAGACTTCGAACGAGTTTGGACTGTCAGGTCGTTAGAAGTCTCGTTCGAACGAGGCTGTTCGAACGAGATCCCAATTCGTTCGAACGAACTGACCCTTCTAACGATATCTCATTCGAACGAGATATCGAACGAAAATCCCTACTCGTTAATAACGACTGGTCAACTCGTTAGAAGTCTCGTTCGAACGAGTTCGTTCGAACGACCTGGGGGCTGCTTCTAACGAGCTACCAGTTTCGGCCCAGATTTTTCCCCAATTCGTTTTTTTTCCATTTTTACTCCTCAAACCTCTTCTAAAATTCATTCCTACAATATATTGAGTTCTCTAATCATCCTCAAACATGTCAAGGTGCTATACTAACATCATTAAAGGGGTTTAATACCTTCTAAACATCCTTAAATCACAAGGTTTCTACATAAATTCCCAATTTTCTTCAAGAACATAAACCCTAGATTCTTCTCATCAAAATTTCCCAGATTTTAATCCGTTTATACATCACATAGATATGAAATCTCTGAATTAAATCTTCAAACAATGTTTCTACATGCAAACCTATCCCAAAATTTAAACAACAATCTTCCAATTTCATGGGTTTTCTTTTAACTCTGATATAAGATTGATTAACAATGTTCTAACATGGAAAAAGCATTCACTGCATAAGGAATGTAATTTAAATCACTTGCCTTGCTTTGATTCCGGATTTGATGTTGATTTGATGAAGAATTTCTGCAGAATTTCTTCTCTCCAAGCTTCCTCTCTAATGGTGGCTTAAGGTGGCTAGGGTTTGATTTGGGGAAACTTAGAAAACCTAAATGATAACCTACGTAGCCTTCTAGGTTAATATGGGTTGGTTAAAGGGATTAATGGGTTTAATCCACATCAGATTTACATCTCTAATTTTCGTCACTTTTAATTCCTAAAAATGTAAAATTACCAAAATACCCTTTAAGTTACCGGTATGGCCTAAAAATACCCCGGGACCCAAACTATACCCCCGGATAGTGTTTTCTGACTATCTCTACCCTTCCGGATGCGTTGGCGCACTCAAAATGACCATACGGATTATAGATTTAAAATTCACTTTTTATCATCAAAATATAATACCGTGACGCGGCGGTCCCACGCGTCTCAACAAAATTTCTAAAATGCCGTATATAAATCCCACGACAACTTTTATAATACCAAGTACATATATAATCATATATGCACATAATCAAATACTAACTCGTATCACATTAGTATTTTTATCCCGGATTAATTTCCAATTAATACGCATTTAATTAATTAATCCTCAAAATAAATATAGTCAAAAGTACGGGGTATTACAGAACCAAGAGAATGTGATGAACATATGTTTTCAGTGCGGAGAGCCAGGTCACTACAAGAGTTCGTGTCCTCAGTTGAGTGGGGGACAACCTCCTAGGGCCCCATAGCATCCATATGTTCACTTTTCGCCACAGGCATCTAATTTGGTTGTTCCTCCACAACAGGGACAACTACAGTATGGATGGGTTAATCACATTCATGAGGCTATGCTTCCTCCAGCCCCTCCAGCGCCGCCAGTGATTGAGGGTAAGTTTCTCATTCACGGGCATATGGGTCGGGTATTATTTGATACGGGTGCAACCCATTCATTCATTTGTAGAAGTTTTGCTCAGACCACAGAGTTGATAAAATCTGCTGAGAGTACCTTCACTAGTGTCGAGTCCTCTAAGGGTGATGTTTCACTCATTTTCCTTGTTTGTAAACGTATAGGAATTACTCTTGGTAATTTGTGCTTTGAGGCCGATTTACTCGTCCTGGACATGGTTGGGTATGATTTGATTTTGGGTATGGATTGGCTAGTGAAGTATCACGCGATAGTCAATTGTTACGGGAAGAGTATAGTCTTTGCCGTCTCGAGATAAGAAATGTTCTTGGTAGTTATGCCTCGTTTAGAAAGAGGTGCGAGTACTCATTTATATTGTATTGCGGAGGAGACTTCTAGGGATGTAGTTGTTCCTTTGGATTCTATTCCGGTTCTTAGAGATTTTGAAGATGTTTTTCGGGAAATACCGGGATTGCCTCCGAGCCGGGAGATTGAGTTTGTGATTGATTTAGCGCCGAGAACTCGATCGATTGTGAGAGCTCCATATCGCATGGATCCCGTGGAAATGAGAGAGTTAAGGGATCAAATCCAGCAGTTGTTGGAGCAGGGATTTATTCGGCATAGCACATCGCCATGGGGTGCTCCGGTGTTGTTTGTGAAGAAAAGAGACGGTTCTCTCCGGTTATGTGTTGACTACAAAGAGTTGAATAAAGTCACCATCCGAAATAAATACCCTTTTCCTTGTATTGATGATTTGTTTGATCAACTTAGGGGAGCATCGTACTTCTCTAAGATCGATTTGAGGACGGGGTATCACTAGTTGAGGATACGGGAGCAGGATGTATCCAAGACTGCATTTCTGACGAGATATGGATCCTATGAATTTTTGGTTATGCCTTTCGGACTAACCAATGCCCCCGCCGTGTTTATGGATCTCATGAATAGGGTGTTTCGGGACTTCCTAGACCAGTTTGTTATTGTGTTCATCGATGACATCCTAGTTTACTCTCAAACAGAATCTGACCATGTTACTCACTTGAGGTTGGTCCTATAAAGATTGAGGGATCACCAATTGTATGCTAAGCTCGAGAAGTGTGGCTTTTGGTTACAGGAAGTGCAATTTTTGGGCCATATTATGTCATCCCAGGGTATATCGGTGGATGCGAGCAAGGTGGTTGCAGTGAGGGAGTGGGGTCAACCCACGACACCTACCGAGATTCGTAGTTTTCTGGGTTTGGCGGGTTATTACCGTCGATTTATCAAGGGTTTCTTTAAAATCGCTAGCCCTTTGATAAATTTGACCCGGAAAGGGGTGAGATTTGTTTGGGATAACTCTTGTCAGGCTGGTTTTGACGAGCTCAAATATAGGTTGACTTCGGCTCCAGTCCTTTGTAACAACCCGCGTAATTTTGGGAGTATTCTCGAAATTAAGAGGAAAAATAAATTTTGAGATAAAATTATTTTTATTGCTCAAATATGTTGGTTATTATTTTTAAAGGCGAGACTTTCAAACGGTTTCAAAATCGGAATCAGAACGGAGTTTTAATTGAATTTTTATTATATAGAAGAGTCCTCAAAATATAAAACTCTCTAAGAGTCCTCAAAACATAAAACTCTCTAGTAAAAATAATATTTTAGAAATCCGACCGTCCGATCAAGCTGAATTTTTGTCAGAAGTCCTGTCTCGCCGTTCGTTACAACATGTTAAAATTTCAAGCGATTCCAACGGTTCGATCGTCCGGAATAAAATTTTTAGTGTTTGTATCTGATAGAACTCTTTTCTTAATCAAACACTTAATCATTTATATATCAACAAATTCGTGGCTTGGCTTTTCAAATCACTTTTTCTCAAACTTTTCAACCAGAAGACCTCTCCAAAATTACTCCCTTTCATCTACAAACCATAGCCCCAAACCTATTCAAGATTTCAACCTTAGATTAGAAAGCCTATTTGGTGTTTTCTCGAGTTTGGGCTAGAATGAGATTTGATTATTTTCGCGAGAGGAACGTGATGGTGTGATTAGATTTTGAGGTTGAATTATGCGATGATTCATTTGATGATTTTGAGGTATGGGGTTTTACACAATATGCTCCTGAAATCTCGCGAGTGTTTATTCCGTTGAATTCTTGTTAATTGAACTCATATTTTGAATTGTTAAATTCTTGGAAATCTGGAAAAATAATTGTTGGAATTATTTTCATTCATGAGGTATTATTCATGTTGTTTTGAGCACGATGTCATGACATTTTAATATGGCACTGATGTTGGGCACCCGCCAAGACTCCTTTTCCGGCTACTTGATAAAGTATGGCGCGGTATGGTGAGGCCTGGTGACTCCGGTTAATGTGTTGTTGAGAAATTTATTGATAAAATGCTATTGAGATTTGCATTATTTGATTTGAGCATTCGTAGTCGTATTGTTGCGCTTTGTTCATCGCTAACATCTTTGTTGAGCATATTCCTGTCATATTGTGTACTTCCCCATCTTTTTCTTAGTTGGCAGGTGAGCACGGATTTGAGTGCTATGGACCAATTGGGATGATTTTAGCGAGGATTATTTGGGAAGAATTTTTAATACAAGAGATGAGAAGACTTGCATTTATTTTGATGTATAGAGCATTTGGAGATTTATTTTATTTTCGAGATAGTTAGATTGTTGTAATTATTTCGAGAGATTTGTTGTATTAATTTGAAGATGAGAATAGTGGTTTCTTGTTTTATTGTGGGATTTAGATGCTCTATACCTTGTTATTTGTGGATTAGTTTAGTTTTATCGATAGTAGCGCTCCGTTCGCTCTCCCCGGGCGGGCGGGGTGTTACATCCTTGCATTGCCAAAACCGGGATTGGAATATCTAGTCATTATCGATGCATCTCTTCAAGGATTAGGAGGTGTGCTTCAACAAGAGAGACGGGATATTGTTTATGCTTCTCGGAAGCTAAAGCCCCATGAAAGGAACTATCCGGTGAATGACTTAGAACATGCCGCGGTTGTCTTTGCCTTGAAGATTTGGAGGCATTATCTCTTAGGGGAGAAATTCAGTCTTTTCACGGACCATAAATCGCTGCAATATTTATTTTCACAAATATATTTGAATAGGCGACAGCGCCGATGGTTGGAGTTCGTGAAAGATTATCAATTTGATATCCACTATCATCCGGGCAAGGCGAACGTTGTAGCGGATGCCTTGAGTAGGAAGCCCGAGGGAGAGTTAGCTGATGTATGGAAAGTTAAGTGGAAAGAGCTCAGTCAGGAGGATGCGGTGGTGAGAGCGTTCATGTCAGTGATGACCATTAATCCTACCATTGTGGCAAGGGTTGTAGAATCCCAAGAAAGGGATAAGGGTTGTCAGGACCATATACACTGATTACTGTTCGAGGGAGAGGAATCCTACTCGATAAGTTCGAAGGGTGGATTACGCTTCCATGGAAGACTCATTGTTCCGGAGGAGGGGGATTTTAGACGGGCGGTGATGGCATAATCTCACGGGTCTAAATTATGGTACATCCTGGTGGGGATAAGATGTATCAAGACATGCGCCGCCAGTATTGGTGGCCAGGCATGAAGCGGGATATTTCCGAGTTTGTATCCCAATTCACTACTTGTCAATTAGTCAAGATTGATCATCAGCGACCGATAAGTTTGCTGCAACCGTTGGAGATTCCGGTGTGGAAATGGGAGAGCATATCGATGTATTTTAATACGGGCTTGCCAAGGTCACAAAGTGGTTGTGATTCTATTTGGGTGATTATCCACCGCTTGATTAAGTCGGCACACTTCCTACCCGTGCGTACTGATTATGACACTGCTCGCTATAGCCGATTATTTATCGCGGAGGTTGTTAGACTCCATGGGCTGCCTTTAAATATAGTTTCCGACAGAGACAAGATCTTTGTTTCCCACTTTTGGCAAAGTTTCCAAGAGACGATGGAGACCAAATTGAAGTTAAACACTTCTTATCATCCTCAAACAGATGGCCAGACTGAAAGAGTAAACCAAATGTTGGAGGATATGCTTCGTATGTGCATGCTTGATTTCAAGGGTGGTTGGGAACAATACCTCCCATTGGTTGAGTTCACTTATAACAACTCGTACCAATTTACTATTGGAATTGCGCCCTATGAAGCTCTTTATGGCCTGCCCTTTAGATCACCCGCTTGTTGGTCAGAAGTGGGTGATAATAAATTCCTTGGACCTGAAATGATCCAAGATACTTCTTCTAAAATTGAACTCATTCGGAATCGCATTCGTATAGCCCAAGACCGTCAAAAGATCTATGCCAATGCGGGTAGAAGACACATGGAGTTGGAGATTGGGGACTAAGTCTTAGTACGAGTGTCACCAATGAAAGGCATCAAGCATTTCGGGAAGAAGGGAAAGCTTGCGCCAGGTTTTGTTGGACCTTTTCCAGTTATTACGAAGGTGGGTCCAGTGGCGTATCAACTTGCCTTACCGGAACCTTTGCAATAAATTCACGATGTATTCCATGTTTCCTCTCTGAAGAAGTATAAGAGATGCGAAGGTGCCCTTTGGCATATCCCTTTCGAGGATATTGACTTGCAACCCGACATTTCATATGAAGAACAACCGGTTGCTATCTTAGAGCATGGGGAGCGTAGGTTGAGGTCTCAAGTGGTGCCTTTGGTGCGAGTCCAATGGAGTCATCACAACGCTAAAGAATCGACGTGGGAACGTGAGGACGACATGTGGGAAAAATATTCGCATCTCTTCTTGCAAGGTATGTTTTAATTTTGGGGGCAAAATTCCCTCAAAAGGGGGGGGGGGAGTATGTAACAACCCTCGTTTTTGAGAATCGATTTTGTATTAATTTACTATGTGAAGTAATTATATAAAATGCCAAAAAATGAAGTAAATATTAATTGAATGAGTTAAAAGTTGATATTTACTTAGTTGTTGCATATTTACTGTATGTGTGTGTAAATATCCTCATGTTTAGTTTTATAGTGTCATAAGATTTAAATTACATTGATGGTTTAAAAATGAAATCGGAACTCGAGTGATTTATAAAATACCCAAATGATAATTTGGAGGCCGTAGTTAATTTCGAAACGTGCGAGACAGTGAAAATGTGTGCCATATTATATTTTTATGTTTTGGTCACTTTTGAGTGGTTTTAACATATATGTGTAGTTGCAAATCATTTTAATGTGGTATTTACCACTTAAGTTGTGAATTTAGACTTAGAGGCACGATTTAGTCTTTCTTTCCATTTAATTCCGTTAAGTGTATTCCTAAACCTAGAGAGAAAGAGAGAGGAAGAGAAAGAGTAGAGAAAAGAGAGGAGATTGAAGATTGAGATTGGATTCTTGCTACTACACAAGGAAAATATGAATTTTCAAGATTGAGGCAAGTTTTCTACTTGCTATAATGTGATTTAAGATGAATTATTAGTATGGATAATTGTGTATTAATCATGGTTTAACTATGTTAGGGTTTTTGTGGATTTATGGGTTTTGAATCATTAAAGGAGGATTTGGATGATTATTGATGTTTATGGTAGAAGTTAGATGTATTTATGATCTATTGATGATAATAAATGATCTTTGTTTGGATGGATTTTCAGTTGGGGAAAAATTTAGGAGTCCAAGACTCCATAGCCAAACTTGGAAAAATCGTAGGGGCGAATCGATTCGGCCCCTGGGCGAATCGATTCGCATAGGTCCAGTTTCCAGGTCTTCTTGGACCAAATCAATTCGGTAGTTTACAGAATGCCAGTTTTCCTTGTCCGAATCTATTTTCTTTTAGGGCGAATCGATTCATTTTCTTGCTGTTTTTGAGTTAGTTTTGAAATTCAATTCTAACTCATTTTCCTTAGGTTAGGGACTAGGAACCTTCTTGTATGAAGTAAACTTGTCATAGAGTCTTAGATGAGTTGACGGGACTACCTTGGATTAGAATTGGTTTATATGGGGTTATTATGGGGGTGCGTAAAGTGATGTTCAGGCATTACTTTTCTTTTGTAAATCATTAGAAGTCTAGGAGTCGTAAGGTCATATTTGGAGACTTTAGAGACGTAATTGAGGTACAATAGTGTTGGTGGTTTGTTATATAACCCTAAAAGGCTTGGAGGAATAACTTGGGAGTTTAATTATTCATCGAGGTTATTATGATGATGCGAATTACGTATAGCTCCGGAACTAGTAAGAATTTGATAAAATGGAAATGGAATTGGAAAGGAATAAGGTAAATGATAATTTACTTAATCCTGACATGGTAATTAATAAAATGGTTTAAACACACCCTCTCTAAATGCCATCTTAATGGAAGTTCGCGCGTGAGGTGAAGCCCCCTGGCTAGTGAATGCAGGGTGGATATAGTCCTACGCCATATGAGTGCTTGTTGTATATTTTATGCGATGGGAGGTAATTTCGGGTGTGGTTATGACTACCCCGCAGGCATATGGCCGCTTCCCGACGTTTTGGTAGGATCCCAGGTTTTACTTGATGATAGGCCCTTGAAGATGATGGTCATTTAGGGGCGCGCACAGTGGAAAAACCCGGACGGGTGGTCCTAGAATCGTTATATATGTATATTTATAACTATTCTATCATCAAGTGGGACTTGATGGATAATACATGCCACAAAGAGCATACAAATGAAATACATTCCACAAAGAGCATACAATTGAGATACGTGCCAGAAAGAGCACATGATATAATTTATATTCCTGATAAGGAATGGAAAGATTAAAATGAAGGTGAAACATGATAAAGGCTTTTAATTAATTATGATTATTCATTTCCTCTTGTATAACCGAATTTAATTTATAATCCTTTAATTGCCTTAATCTTATTATATGAAGTTACCATGTTAGAATGTTATCTTCATCATCCATGATTAACTGTTCATAATTGTCATACTCTTTATTTATTTGGTGATCACATAAAACCTGACCCTGACCCGTTCATTTTTCCTTGTTATGTATGAATTTACATCCGCTCAGGTGCTACGCCGCAAGGGCGCCCGTACTGACTTCCTGTTCTGATGAACTTTTGACGAGCCGTGATAGTTTGTGGATATCATGGGATACTTTGAATAGTCGCCTTAATTTTTTGCTCTCTAGTTATGATTGGTTCTTTATTCAGGCGTGTGGCCCAACCGTTTGTAATTGTATAATGAATGAAAAATGTAACTTATTGAATTTCTTATACATTGTATGTATTTGTGGACCAACAGCATATTCGGTCTCAATATTGTAAACTTGTTGTAGTTGTAATATATATGTTTTGGGGTTTCCACTTTTTTTAACTATGGGTTGTTTAAAAATGTTTCCTTTAAATTATAAAATAAAATTTTTGGTGACCCGTTTCCTGAAATATTGAGTGGTTATCCCGTATACTCTTTATATTGTAACGATGCTAAGAGTGATTCCGTCCATGACTCCTGTATTATTGGAGTATCGGGCTGGCCACCCCTTATTTTGGTGAGCGGGTTGTCACATCACGATTCTTTTAAATTTATAGTGGTTGCATTTTTCTTAATGTTATTGGGTAGGTTATTTAAATTTCAAATGATTGGGAATTTTTTTTTTGTTTCGAGGCACGTTGTTGTTAATGTAATCCAAGGACTAAGTTTTTAATATTGTATAACATGTCTTTTTTAGTTCAAGACAGATTAATGTGGAGTTAATACTTGTTTGATAAATAAAAGATTCCTTAATGTTAATCAACTTAACCTCATATTTCTATTTTTTTGTCTTAGATATGTACTTTATGAATTTTTGTTACTGCATTTGAAAGTAGTGTACGATATTTGAATTTTACATATTGGCATTTTGATTAGGTCTTTGTTTAGTTTATAAGAGAATGGGCTTGTTAGTTATTATTTCTTCAGAAATTAAATAGCAATTAATGGTTCTTATTATGTAAAAGTGGTTATTATTGTTAATGTTAGCTTATAATTTTGTTGTTAACATTGCAGTAGGTAGGACTTCATACTTATGTTTGGAGTTTCTTTTATGAGTGTAAGAGGTTCTCCTTAAGTAAGGCCTAACCCATGTTGGAGTTAAACAATTTCTATCTAGGAAGAGTTGTCCTGCATATACGATCCCAAGAGTCCATCTTTAGCCTCAAGGATTTAGTTATACAAAACAAGAAAATCCTGTCATTACAAAAGACAATGTATGAACCTCAAAAAACTTAATTAATTTATCCAAACCACTCTATTTATTCACTGAATGTCCTTGCAAAATCTGATATTGTTAGCCTTGGTTTTTTATTTCTGCAATTGAAGTATTATAGAGTCACTGTAGATGGAACCTGACATGATCAATAATTATTGAATCATATTATAAGCTAATTATACATCAAATTTGACTGTATGCATGTAACTGCTCTGGCTTTGTTGTCCTGAGCTATTTACTCTCCAACTCATTGCCATATAAATCTTGATTCAAGGAATTAAACCATTTACAAATTAAATTTTTAGCACACAAGCATTTTTATTTTCTTTTTAATGTCAGTAGTTGCACATCTCATAAGATTGAGATTGTGGTTCGTCGAATGTAACCGAAAATCAACTTAACATATACGTACAGGGGCGGAGGCAGGTATGGGCTGGGGTGGGTGCCAGCCCGCCCTGTTTTGTTAAAAAAAAAAATAGAGGGTTATTTTGTATATTTCAAGTTCAGCCCACACTATTTTTTACTTTAAAGTATTAGGGGACAAAATCTAAATATGAAAAGTTATAAAACAAACCATTTGAAGATCAACCCACCACCTCTTTCTTTTGAGAATTAAACCTAAAATCCATTACCCTCTTATCTTCTCATCTCTCTCCCTTTTCTCCTCAACAACCGGTCGATCAAGACCCACGCAGCCCCTGCCACCGCCGACCACCACCGCCGCTCCTGCTCATCTCAACGCAATCACTCACTGTTTTGTCCAGTTCAAGAAACAATAACAACAAGTATGTATCCCTCTTTGTGGTTGGTTTAAGGTTAACAAAATCCATTTTTTAGATTGTTTTATAAGTCTATTTTTTTTGTTTATGAATTTTATGATGCTAGTTGTATTGTCTCGTACTCCCTCATTTTTTAGATTGTGTATGAAATTGTATGAAATGATTCAAGGTCCCCCGAGCCACCTTATATTTTATTATTTTAAAGTAATTATTTGATGAATACTAAAAAATAACCTAAAAAAAAATCGTCTCGGGGGTTCCCGCCCCCGAACCCCCGAAAATTATCGTAAAGGTAGCCCGCCTTGCCGGGAAATCCTGCCTCCGCCACTGTATATGTAGAATACACACATTAACATTAACATTATATGGACCATGTAATAGTGCAATGATGATTTCATTATTAGGACTTGGTGGACAAGAGATGGAAGAAGATTCAACTTGAGGTATAGATCGTTCAATAAAAAAACCAGGCTGTTTGGGCTGAGGTAAAGCACCATCACTAAGTAACATCAGAATCACATACGATATGCTTGGCCTATGATTTAGACATTTTTGGACACATAATAAACCCACTTGGATTGATCATAGCACTTTATGCGGATTGTATGAGTCATCTACTGCTATTGCTGCCTCCATCAGTTTCCAGGGACCTTCCTTTGTTATATAGCCTCCATGGCTAAACAGTTTGAAATAAAAACCTGCAGTACTAAGGGATGACGATGTAGTGCAATAATTCGACACGCTGTTAATTTCTCATATTCTCGCGTCCGTCCGGCCGGCCGGTTCGGTTGGGCCGAATTTATTTAACTTTCTGGGCTTTAATTATTAATTAATTATGAAATTAATTAATTAATTAATAAACTGTTGACAGTTAATTCGTTTAACTGTTTTGACAGTTATTTGCCAACCGTCACCTACTTTGCTATAAATACAAATGCCTCCCTCCGTTTTTAAAAATGAAAATTTTTTCCTCCTCCAGAATTGCTGTCATTTTATTCCTGTCATATCTGTTCCAGAAATTCTTTTTTCTGCATAACATATCTTGCATTGTTGTTGAGTAAAAGCCACAGAATTTGAGTTCTTTGAAATTAATTATTGTTGTGCTACATAATTAATTTGAAAAATCCGTTCTATCTTGGGAGACAATATTCATCAACCTCGGAGCACATTGGAGGGAATAAATTGTCTTAAGGAGACTGTTCTTAACAGGGCTCGGATTATTTCTTTAATTCTTTTATTATTTCTGCAAATTCAAGTAAGTGTTTCATTTTTGTAATTCTGTTTTAATTCTGTAATTAATTAATAATTCATAATTCTGTACAATTGTTATTTATAAATAGTAGACATAACAATCTTAAGACAATTTAAAAAGTTCTACTGTTTTTTAGTGAACATAATTTTTTTTATTACAGAAATTTTTTGTTGGAAATAAATTTGTTTTGACAGAATAAAATGAATTAATTTACCGCTTTATTATAGAAATTAGTAAAACAGTTTTTGATATAGAAATTAATTTTTATACTATTTTTATACTCTGTTTTAGAAAATTAAATTTTATTTCTGTATTCTTGTTAAAATCTGTTTATGTAAAAAAATTTAATCTTTAAATTATAATTCTATTTTGTACAGAATTCTTTTTATTATTAAAAAAAATAGTGTGACACAGATTTTATATTTAATTCTGTTTTGTACGGAATTCTGTTTATATTATAGTTTAATTCCGAATTTTATTTGCAATTCTTTTGGAATTCATTTATTGTGAATTATATTTGGAGGAAATTGGTGCACAGAATTTTGTATTCTGTTTTGATTAATTCATTATATATGAATTTTATCATTGATAAAAATTCTGTTTTTGTAACAGAAATGGAATCACAAAGTACGAACACTACTCCTACAAAATTGATTGTCACCAACACAAATGTGACTTCACCCGTATCTATGCCACACGGGGAGAAACCGAAAAAGTTCAATGGGGCCGACTTCAAATGTTGGCAAGGAAAAATGTACTTCTATCTCACTACCTGCCAACTGGGCAGGTTTGTATATGAAGATTTTCCCTCTATTCAAGAGGGAGATGACGCTGAAAAGGTTTCTGCTGTCGATGCTTGGAAGCATTCGGACTACCTATGCCGGAATTACATTCTGGCTTACTTGGACAAGACATTGTACCATGTCTACTGCACGATCAAAACATCCAAGGAATTATGGAGTTCTTTGGAAAAGAAGTATAAAACTGAAGATGCTGGGATGAAGAAATTTATCGTTGGGCATTTTCTGGACTTCAAAATGGTTGATTCTAAATCTGTGATCTCGCAAGTGCAAGAATTCCAAGTGATCCTCCACGACATTCATGCTGAAGGAATGTCAATTAGTGAAACTTTCCAAGTTGCTGCAATTGTTGAAAAGTTGCCACCATCTTGGACTTTGTTCAAAAACTATCTCAATCACAAGCGTAAGGAGATGAATGTGGAGGAGTTGGTGGACAGGCTAAGAATCGAAGAAGACAACCATGAGTCTCAAAAGAAAAGTGGGAAGAATCCGATGGAAACAAAGGTCCATGTCGTTGAAGGTCCTAAAAAGAACAAACGAAAGTATGATGCGGAAGGCACTTCCAAACATAATAAGAAAAAGTTCAAAGGCAAATGCTACAATTGTGGTAAACCGGGACACCGCTCAAGTGAGTGTCATAAGCCTAAGAAGCAAAATAAAAATAACTCTCAAGCAAATGTAACTGAGGGTGAGAATATCACCAATGATTTGGCGGATATGAATCTTTCTTCCGTGGTCTCTGAATGTAACTTGGTTGGAAATACCAAGGAATGGTGGGTGGATAATGGAGCCACATGACACATTTTTGCAAACAAATGGATGTTCACCACCTATAAGCCTTTGGAAAATGAGGAGAATTTCTTTATGGAAAATTCTTCCACTTCGAAGGTGGTGGGACAAGGAAAGATAACTCTGAAAATGACTTCTGAAAAGGAACTTACTCTCAACAATGTTCTTCACGTGCCTGATATCTGAAAGAATCTGATTTCTGGATCTCTCTTTACTAAAAATGGTTTCAAGCTTGTGTTTGTGTCTGATCGCTTTGTGTTGTCAAAAAATGACATGTATGTAGGAAAGGGCTACCTAAATGAGGGGCTCTTTAAACTCAATGTTCTTACTGTAACCCCAAAAATATCTGTTTCAATGAATGAAAATGCTAGTTCTTCTTACTTGATTGAGTCATCTAATATTTGGCATGCTAGATTGGGACATGTTAATTTTGATACATTGCATAGATTAATTAACTTGGAATTTTTGCCAAATTTTAATATTGATAAAAATCATAAATGTGAAATTTGTGTGGAATCTAAATTAGCTAGATTACCTTTCCATTCTATTGAAAGGATAACTGAACCTTTAGATTTAATTCACACCGATATTTGTGATTTGAAACTTGTTCAAACTAGAGGTGGGAAAAAGTATTTTATTACGTTTACTAACGATTGCACAAAATATTGCTATGTATATTTGTTACATAGTAAAGATGAGGCTATTAATGTATTTAAACAATATAAGGATGAAGTTGAGAATCAATTAAGAAAAATAATAAAGGCTATTAGGAGTGATAGAGGAGGTGAATATGAATATCCATTTGAGGAATTTTGTTCTGAAAATGGGATTATTCATCAAACAACTGCTCCTTATTCTTCTCAATCGAATGGTGTTGCTGAACACAAAAACCGTACTTTGAAAGAAATGATGAACTCAATGTTATTAAATTCAGGAGCTCCACAAAATTTGTGGGGGGAAGCCTTACTTTCTGCTAATTACATTCTCAATAAAGTACCTCACAAAAAGACTCACAAGACACATTATGAATTATGGAAAGGTCGAAGACCTTCCTATAAATATTTACGAGTGTGGGGGTGCTTAGCCAAAGTGATGGTTCCTAAAACTAAAAAGGTAAGAATAGGGCAAAAAACTGTGGATTGTGTACTCATCGGTTATGCTACTAATACCAGTGCATATCGATTTCTAATTTGTAAATCTGAGATTTCGGACATTCATGTAAATACGGTTATTGAATCGAGGGATGCTTCATTTTTTGAAAATGAATTCCCGTATAACATGACCCGAGAATCTGATCCTTATAAAAGGACAAATCAAGCTACTACAAGTGGTACTCATCAACCTATTGAATCAATAGAGGATGAACCAAGACGTAGTAAAAGATCAAAAACCTTGACTTCTTTTGGTCCGGATTTTCTAACATATTTTTTAGAAAATGAACCTCAATCGTATAAAGAAGCTATATCCTTACCCGATGCTTCCAATTGGAAAGAAGCAATTAATAGTGAAATTGAATCCATATTACAAAATCATACATGGGAACTAGTGGATCTTCCACCAGGTTCTAAACCGTTAGGTTATAAATGGATCTTCAAAAAGAAATTGAAGGCCGATGGATCAATTGATAAATATAAAGCTAGACTTGTAGCTAAAGGCTATAGGCAAAAGGAAGGGTTGGATTACTTCGATACATATTCACCGGTAACAAGAATAACGTCCATTCGGATGTTAATAGCAATAGCTGTTATTAATGGACTTGAAATACATCAAATGGATGTAAAAACTGCATTCTTAAACGGTGAACTAGACGAGGAAATTTATATGGAGCAACCTGAAGGGTTCAAAGCTCCCGGACAAGAAGGAAAAGTATGTAAGCTTGTTAAATCACTATATGGATTACAACAAGCACCTAAACAATGGCATGAAAAATTTGATAATGCAATGTTATCAAATGGTTTCAAAATTAATGAATGCGATAAATGTGTTTACTTTAAATACATTCAAAATGGATATGTCATTGTATTCCTCTATGTTGATGATATGCTTATCATGGGTAGTAACTTGGAAATTGTCAAAACTACAAAACAAATGTTGAGTAGTAGATTTGACATGAAAGATTTGGGAATCGCCGATGTTATATTAGGAATTAAAATTTCTAGAACATCGGATGGACTTATATTACCTCAATCTCATTACATAGAGAAAGTACTTGAAAAATTCAAGAAGTATGATATTAGTCCTACCAAGACACCTGTAGATGTAAATTTACATCTTGCAAGAAATAATGGTGAAAGCATATCTCAACTAGAATATTCTCGTATTATCGGCAGCTTCATGTATATCATGAACTATACGAGACCGGACATAGCATACTCAATAAGTAAGCTAAGTCGATTTACGAGTAATCCAGGAAGAGATCACTGGAAAGCTATATTGAGAGTTTTGGGTTATTTAAAATATACTCAAAACTATGGACTGCACTACTCAAAATATCCAGTTGTTCTTGATGGACATTGCGATGCAAATTGGATATCCGATACAAAAGACTCTAAGTCTACGAGTGGGTATGTGTTTACCCTCGGAGGTGCAGCCGTATCTTGGAAATCCTCAAAACAAATGTCCATTGCTAGATCGACAATGGAATCTGAATTCATTGCACTAGACAAAGCTGGAGAAGAAACTGAATGTCTTCGAAATTTCTTAGAGGATGTTCCAAATTGGTCTAAACCTGTGCCCGCAATATGTATACATTGCGATAGCCAATCAGCGATTGGAAGGGCACAAAATCACATGTATAACGGAAAGTCACGACATATTCGTCGTCGACACAATACCGTTAGACAACTTCTCCCAAACGGAATTATCTCAATTGACTATGTAAAGTCAAAAGATAATATATCGGATCCACTAACGAAATGTTTAAACCGAGAGCAAGTTGAAAGATCATCGAGAGGAATGGGTCTAAAGCCTATAAATAAATAAGAATCAATATAGTGGCAAGCCAACCAAGCTGACTGGAGATCCCAAGATCTAGGTTCAATGGGCAAACCGAACTACATTGTATTTCAGTAAGCACTGGAGGATATTTAATCCTATCTATTCCAAAGATGAGACAGTGCATATCTGCCGCGAAATTAGGATAAGTTATGCTTTTAATGACATCTATATCTTAGTACGTCTAAGTGGGGTATTGCAGAATACTCTTTATGGAAGTCAACTACGTGAGTGAGAAGGGGGCCACTTCTATGAGAATAATGAAAGGCATATTCTCTAAAATACTTACGAAACCAAGTGGTGTTCACGGCCAAAATGAACACAAACGTGAGAACCAACTGTGTTGAAGAATTGTTGTGTGAATACTGTTGTCTAGGTTTACAAAAATGTTTGACGGTTCAAGGACGTGAAGTCTACTAATTAACCAAGTAAATTCGATAGTATATCACTAAGGAAAGTTCAAGGCCACTAGGCTACTTCTCCCGATGCAATAAATCTTCAGTTTTACTCAACTTGTGTCTGCATCTGCATTAGCATCTATTTTGTTTTATTTATAGCGATATATCATTAATGTGGGGGATTGTTGGAAAATTGGACTTGAATGGGTTTAAGAAAGCTGTCCAGAATTTTCTGGACAGAATTTTGAGCAACTTTGAGCTCAAATTTAGGTGGGACCATATACGAACGCGTTCACCTCCGGAAGGAGATTAACGTAGTATATTCATATGTCTAATTTAAATAAGTTATGAATGATAAATATGTCCCCAAAGTGACTCACAAAGCAATGAAAGTTAATGAATAGGGTGTGTTTTAACTCTTGTCCCACATTGGAAGAGTAGTGGAAATTTGATGAGTTAATAACACCCCAAGTATGGACTAAGGCTTGGATGCCTTGGGGTATCCCAACTCTTTGAAGAGGAGATGACCTAAGCTATGCACGGGTTGACTTTCGATCAAAAGTCCACTCGCGCGTCCGTCCGTCCGGCCGGCTCGGCTCGGGCTTATAAAAATCTCCTACATTTTTGGGCCGAATTTATTTAACTTTCTGGGCTTTAATTATTAATTAATTATGAAATTAATTAATTAATTAATAAACTGTTGACAGTTATTGCCAACAGTTAATTCGTTTAACTGTTTTGACAGTTATTTGCCAACCGTCACCTACTTTGCTATAAATACAGATGCCTTTCTCCGTTTTTAAAAATGAAAATTTTTCCCTCCTCCAGAATTGCTGTCATATCTGTTCCAGAAATTCTTTTTTCTGCATAACATATCTTGCATTGTTGTTGAGTAAAAGCCACGGAATTTGAGTTCGTTGAAATTAATTATTGTTGTGCTACATAATTAATTGGAAAAATCCGTTCTATCTTGGAAGACAATATTCATCAACCTCGGAGCACATTGGAGGGAATAAATTATCTTAAGGAGACTGTTCTTAACAGGGCTCGGATTATTTCTTTAATTCTTTTATTATTTCTGCAAATTCAAGTAAGTGTTTCATTTCTGTAATTATGTTTTAATTCTGTAATGTCCCTCCGCCACTGGTTGTCCGTCCCGCACCCAATTCTGTTTTGTGTTCCACCTTTCCCAAATATTTTTATACTCAGTTATTTGGGGCGTAAGTTATGGTTTATTGTTGTGTGTCATAATATGGGCATACTAATGTATTTATGCACCATGAAGACATTACACTAGTTGTTTCATGGTGCCAACGTTTTTCATATTATTTTTTCCCTTCCTTTTGATGTTTTATTTTATTGGTTTTTACATATTTGATTTAGTTAATCTGTATTTTACAACTATATGAGGCCTTTATATTTAAGAATATGCTCCACTAATAGAGCTACACTAGCAGTCCAATTTATGTATACCTTAGTATGTACTATGTTACTGTTAGATCGAATAGTTTTTTCTTTGATTGACATTTTACCGTTTACATTTTTAGTTCTCATTAATTCTGTTTTTAGCATTTTCTATTTTTATTACTCATTAAGTCTTAATATAATCCATGTTAAGTGATATGGAAACATATAAAGTGGGATTTAATGAAGGCAATTAATACTTCCCTATTTGGATGTCCCATGATATATGGCTATTTACGTATTTCTTCATAAACTACCATAACAAAAAAAATGATTTTTGTATGAATGTTCTCATTAATGCTTATATGAATGTTCTCATTAATCCTTATATTATTGTTCATTTTCTGCATCTACGTTTTCCTTCTCGGTTTTGATACAAAAATTTAAGAGTTAAAGTAGCGATATTACCACAAACGTTATTGCTATGACCCATGGTAAGCTTTTATTAGTGTTATTATCTTTTTTAACCATTAGTTTGATATGACTTCATGGATTTTTAACTATTGATAAACTTTTTTATTTTGTTTGAGATGGATCCTTGGAAACTATGGACAATCATTATATTGGAACATGTGCGATGACCTCAATTGATGCGCTGATTTCTTTATTTTTAAAAGTAATAATTATTGACGCCAGATTAAATATTTTGGGGCATTTTTGCACTAAGTTGCCAATAGTGGTTTGTTGTGCACTCGCATTTGAATATTGTTAAATTGATTATGTAGTTTATACATGGTCCAGGATGGGCTATTAGTATTGTTACTATTGTTGTTGAATATTTGTATTTCTTAAATAGAGTGGATAGCCTTACAAATAAAAGATACCCTGCCCAAATTTTCTAAATTATTTACACTATATGTGTTGTTAAATAAACTTTTTTAATTGACCACTGTATATTTATTTTGACTACAATTTTATTGGCATTTTTACACAAACGAGTATTGTTGTCATGTATTTTGATTTATATTAGTTATTGTGCGAGCTAGATGTGCTTTGGTGGTTATTTTAGATGACAACTATTTTTATTAGTTTGAGTGTGTGGTCTATTGTAGTTGATATATTGCACCTTTAGTTAAATCCATGTTGTTTATACGAGGTCTGGATGAACTATTAGTGTTGTTGGAGTATTTTTTTCTCTTAACAGGATGAATAGTGCTACAAACATAGGAAATTATGCCTAAATTTTCTAAATTGTTTACACTTATAATATATAAAACATTTATTATTTATATATTATACACGCTTTATACTTTTCAAAATTATTTGCATGCCATCAGGCATGGGCATACCCTAGGGTGTGTGTGCGCCCACAAGGGGTGTTATGAGAGGAATAAAATAGAGAGGACAAGAGAAAGATGGATGAGAGAGAGAGAGAGAGTGGCTGACCGGAGGTGGGGTTCGCTACTATAAGTGTTTTGGCTAGAGGAAAACAAATTCCAGTTGAGTTATTTTACAAACCTATATATATATATATATATATATATATATATATACACACACACTAGGGTATGCTCGTACCTGAAGGCACGACACTAATTTTCAAAAGTATACGTCATTGATAGGATGACCATGCGTCGTATTTAGTTCGCAACAAATAAATCATTTTTTAAGTAATATATGGTACGAACCTATTAGTTTAAAAAAATTGGGCAAAATTACCTTTCTTTATGAGACAATGCACCCTATTTAAAAACAAAACTAGCAACTATACTATTATTAATACTAAATATGATAGTTTAAAAAAATGGGACAAAATTACCTTTATCGAGTAAAAATATCAACTATACTATTATTAATAGAAAACCTAACATATTGAAAAATTTGGGCATAATTTACTTTGTTTATAAACAATCCGCCCTATTTAAGGAGAGACAAACAACAAGAATTATACTATTATTTCACAATAGCCACCGTATAAACTATTAAAAATAACATAATCCATCACGGACCATAATTTGTATCATAACCACATAAATATAAACATTTAAAAAAATATAATCCACTGAAACTTCTTCATTTCATCTTCAGTAAATGTAAAAAGAGGCATTTTTCACTAAGTCGAAAAAACACATCAATATACATATACGATATATATTGTGTTGTATATATTCATAAGATTTATACTCCAAATTAGCATATTTGAACTTAAATAAAGATAATATTTATCATATAAGTTGGGGGAATTGATTAATATAATAACAACCTCATTTGATAGAAAAAAATACTACTTGTTCTTTGGTGCCGACTTGTTTTGATATAATGCTTCCTAGATACATGAGTCAAAAACTGCAATCAAGAGTCATTATAGTTCGCATGTATAATACAACTAAATTTATGAACTTAAAAACTCATACATATATATCCAGGCAATTGGCGATAAATCTAGTGGATTACATTATCTTTTTTAAAAAATAAATAACATTTCATGAGAAAAATAGAGAAACCCAACATGGAAAAAAATTATATTACCATGGCTCACACTAACGACAATGAGATCATGATGCTGAGTTAGATTTCTCAACCAATGGCTTCGCTTGTATCGTTGACAGGTTGATAGACCATAATGTCGGCTATGAGGGCATGTTAACCAATCTTAATTAAATGAATGAATATTTAGCATGTATGTAAGTGAAAAATGAGAGGTAGAAGCCATGAGTTCCAACAAATATATATCCTTACGTGATCAATAGCCATGAGTTCCAAGAAATAAGAGGTAGAAACCATGAGTTCCAAGAAATAAGGAAAATTTGAATCTTTTTGTTCCAAGTATGGGTGTTTAGAAAACTGATTAGACCGGTAGACCGAACCGGACCGAGCCGGACTTCATTAATTTTTTCGGTCTTTTCTTTTAATCGGTCCGATCCAGTTTTTTTTGGATAAACCGGTCTAACCGGTCCGTCACAAAAAATAATCGATATGGACCGACCCGGACCGGTTATATATATATATATATATATGTATATATATATATGTATATATATTTGAACCTAGAAAAAAAACTAAGGATAAGTTGGTCATTTTGAAAAATAAACTAGAAAAAACCCTAAAATAACAACACTCAGTCGTTCTCTCATCTCTCTGTCATTCTCTTCTCTCTCTCACAAGGATAACCGGTCCAAACCCCTCTCTCTCTCTCTCTCTCTCTCTCTCTCTCTCTCTCTCTCTCTCTCTCTCTCTCTCTCTCACTCACTCACTCACTCATCTCTCAGGCAAACTCCTCACCTCTCCTCGCCGCCCCTTGTCTCCTCTCAGTCGCCCTTACAGCCGGCGTAATCATCCTCCCTGCTTAGCCTCCATCATTACGGTATGTATTTGTCATATATATATATATATATATATATATATAACAATTAGAACTAGAATATTTTTATGATTTGTTCCGATCTGCTGTTGTTTCTTTCGAATTGCTATTTCTTCGGATTGAGGTAAAAAAATAGTTGTGAGGGGAAATGAATGGCTGAAATTAAACATGTATAAACAATATCAAATTTTTATTCTACAAGTTAAAATATGGAATTCATATGTCAGTTTAGAATTGTTTGTTTGGAAAATTTTAGTGGATCAAACTTTATTTCTACTTCCACGTAAAATGATTTCATCAGTTTAAATTTTTCTACACTTGATTAGAACCTTGAGTTATGTGCCAATTCTGAACCTTGTGAGCCGTGCTAAATTTTTTATTTATGGAATTCAAGTAACTGTTAGAATATAACAGTTATATATATTAGAATAGTTTTTTTTTCAGCTAATTTTTCATTTCAGATCGGTATGCTCTCAGTTAGAATATTTTTTTTCCAGGTTTTCTTTTTCAGGTGTATTAGGACCGACAAGTTAGACCGGACCGACCATATAAAAAACCGGTCCGACTAAATCCAGAAAATCGGTTTAATCAGTCCAGTCTTGGTCCTTTTTTTTAGGACCGATTTAATCGGTCCGGTCCTTAAAATTACTAAAATCGGACCCGACCGGACCGCGAATACCCCTAGTTCCAAGTGATCAACAGCTTTAAATGAGTAAAACTCACGACGTGGAATTTGACTAGTTCATGTAGTTCGAATTGTGATATTATTTTGAGAAATAATATCCTTACATCAAATATTATCCTTACACGTGTTCTAAATTTCAAGTATTGGATCCAATTATCTTACATGAGTTTTAGAATATGCAGTTGTTCAAGATGTACACTACAAAAATGCTTTCTATACAGAACACATGTGCACTCCACAATTCTAACTGCTTGAAAGTTAGAACAAATGTGCACTACGCTACGTAAATGCTTGATGGATAATCAAATGTAATTATATGAATTCATTGAAAATAGGCTACATAATCAAATATAATTATTAATACCTCTTCATATACTCGAGCAGTTTAAAAGAAAAGTTAACAACATGTTTACTAATTCAACACAAAAATAGAATAATTAAACATTTATGTTGTTTGAGCTTAAAGTTAGGTTTTTGGAAGAAATTAAATTTCAAATAGATTCATATGGATAAAAACATTACCAAAAATAAAAAATCTAGACTAACAAAAAACTCAACTTGACGCTGTAGTGATTGGATGTAATTGAAATGTATAAAATTGTGACTTTTTTACATATATATAATTGTGACTTTTTTACATATATAGAATCGTTTTCACACTGATAATAATATCCTTTTATCATAGGCATTTGAAATGTGTAGGATACCAAGGTTGCATAAAGGTCTAAAACCAATTACACATACACATATAAAAGTGACTTAAACACATAGCTATGGAACAAAACACAAACACACATATGGAATAGTTTCATGCCTAAAACATCTCATATAATTACAGTAAGACACATTCATATGGTGCGCCTTAATAGAGCCTTGATTTTATGAAACATTAGTCAAACCCCCAATACATATGGCTTCTTCAACTGAAAAATCTCAAATAGTAATTTAGTATACTTGTTTAAAAAAACATAAACACAGCGACATATTTTTCAAAACTGATCTGGCTTTTATGGTGACGGCATGGGCATTGACCACTACTCATCCAGCTGATAGTAGTGTCATTGTAGTTGATGGAGAAAATGAATCCCACATAATCTTTCATATCCATGTCATATATGTGTCCTGGATCGGCAGCTCTATTAGATCAACATGACCACCTCCATAGTCAAATGGATTGTCTTCTTATGTTAAAATTAAAGATTACAATAAGGCCATGACTGTAAAATCTTCCGTGAGATTAAAAATAGATAACTACAATGATAAAAACGCTAATTTTAAATGATCAAATAGTTAAAAGTAAATGTCAAAATTGGAAAATACCAAAACATATACAAAGTGTAATGGTAAGAAAGCCTCAGAGTTCATATTTGTGATTTTCCACCACCCAAAAAGGTGTCATCAGCAGATATGTGACATAGGGTTTCATATGTGGTGGTGTGCATATGTCGTGGATAAATGAATGTGTAACATATGAATAATACAATACATAACTAAACGTTGACACTGAAAAATACCATTCCAACACACACACTCCCCCTAAATACAAAGAGTGAAACAGAGCATACATGAAAATTAGACCCCAGAGAAGCTAATCCTTTATGTCACTTTGTGGTCTTCTACTTAAACATTATTTATCTCTGGCAACTTGCCCAGTTTAGCCATTTTTTCGGCACACTTGTTCCCCTCTATTAATGTGTGAGCCACCCTAGCACCAGTGTCTCGAGATAGTTCAATGTAATCTTCAATTAGAGCAAACAACGGGTGATTTTTTGCATTTGTCTTGGAAATCAATTGCACCACCAAGGTTGAATCTGCCTCAACTGTGGCTCCAAAACAACCTCTTTCTTCTATGAGTTTTAAATCGTGATAGATCACTTCCAATTTAGCTTGGAAATAGTCACTTTACCCTTCATATTGTTGTTGACACTACACCAAATCTGCCAAATTGTCAAGGTCATTGACCTTGACAAATCCAACTTGTCAAGGTCAATGACCGTGACATTTCGAGGCGAGATAACTTTTTTTGTCACGGTCGTGTCACGGTCATTGACCTTGACACAAAACTCGCGTTTTGTGTCACGGTCGTGTCGCGGTCAATGACCGTGACACGTTTGTCACGATTTATAACCGTGACAAAGCCGTGACCCTTTTTAAAAAAATTATCACGGCCATTGACCGTGACAATTCTGGGCATAATTTAATAAAAATCTGCTAGGCAGTATGGCCACTGCCACTACCCAGCAGTATATTTGTACCTGTTATAGCAACGTTGTACCTGTTCCAAACATCATATATCCAAACAAACTAAAGATAATGCAAATATATATTCAAAATAGAAACTATTTAAGAAGAAACAACATCACCATCAATTATCTCAAATCTACAAACTATTTGCATGGAAAAGAGATTTTGTACCACGACGCTCGGGGACACCTCCTTATCCTTCCTTTCTCGTCCGAATAGACACATAAGTATAGAGAATATGTGGCCTACCCTTAGGGCCACTCCCTGTCCCCTGAATTGAAACAAAGTAAAATTAGTATCCGCCCCTCAAATATAGATAAATATAAATCGTAATTGAAATCGATCTATACTTCATTCCCAAACCTTTCAAACTATTCTTCATAACAGGATAGCTATTTGGAAGTGTATTCACCTTGGGTAATAAACCCTTCACCCATTTCAGAATTCCCGTCACGCTATTGCCAGACAAACCGTACCGCGTCTTCAAAATATGCAAACCAACCATGGCATGTAAAGTTGTTTAATCTTTCTCACAGCCAGAGTATAACGGTTGGGTCGCCTTAAATTTTAAACTTTGGTAGTCATCGTCAAGTTTTATCGTGTTATCTTCACGAGCACTTGAATCTTCTACATCATCAGTAACCTCATTCTCCTCTGCTTCATAAACTCCGTACGCATCATCAACTAAATCCTCTAACATATTATGATCTACGTCATCCCCTTATACATCTATTCTACTTGTTGAAGGTTGTTGTGAAGGTTGGTCGTGGACAAAAGGAACTTTCAATTCACCGAGAAAACTCCAAAATCGATAACTATCTTGCATACCCGATCTTAACAAATGTAGTTCAACTATTTTCCACTCAAACACCTTACCATTCTTACACCCAGCACACGGACACGGAAACTCTTCATCATTACGACATCTCTTTGCATATTTCACAAATTCGTTAGCACCTCTACGAAACACATCCCCCATTCTATTAGTCTCACCCATCCACTCTTTGTATTTCGGATATCCCATCACAGCTACCACAACTAAACACCTATTAAAGGTAAACAAAACTTAGATTTATAGTATGTTTTATTTAATTATCCCATCATTTAATTATCCTATTAAAGGGTAAGTGGTCCTATCCCATTCAAGACTGCATTTTTCTGTAATATACTTAACAGCTCATGCACATTGTTACGATTTGAAAAAAATTCGACAGCATATCCCCTTAGTTCTCCAAGTACACGACATATATTGGCAGGTGTGAGTGTTATTTCAATTGGTCAATTGAAATAACAGTCACACTTGTCAATCTAGTATGTACCCAGGGAACATTAAGATACGACTGCAGAACTTCCTCTAAAAGTAACAACTTTAAGCCAATAAGAATATTATACAGAAATTATACAGTCTCAAACTGTCCAAATGGGACAATTCGAGAGATCTCATTACAGGGGTAATGACTCTCGAACGGGTCTAAGGGCTATTGAATGCGTACGCATAAGAACTAGAAGGCTAGTATCTATGCGCACTATATTTAATTTCAAGTATGTTTCATATAATGAGTTAATTCAAATGCAAAAATAACAGCTCATGGGTTAATTCAAATACAAAAATAAATTCATGGGTTAATTCAAATACAAAAATACAAATTCATGGGTTAATTCAAATATATACACACACACACACACACACAATACCCCCCCCCCCCCACCCACCACACACACACACACAGAGTAGTGACTGTCTATTTAAAATAATCTCAATGTTAATTTCATGTATTGAATTTCTACTATTGTTTTGTGCTTTTTATAAATCATATTCAATGTGAGATATGTGTTTTGTTAAGATATCTAAGCTGTTCTATAGAATTATTTTTTGTATCTTGAAGTTTAAGTTCTAAAATAATCAACCTAAAGTTGTGGTTCATAAAGTATTATCACAAATATAAACTAAGAGTGATAAAATAACTTTGAGGCATATAAATTAATTGTGACAAAGTAAGATTATGCACCAGAACCTAAAATTTAAAAAAAGTGTTTTTATTTAAACCCCACTTTTCTTTCTATAACTCCTATTTTATTAAACTTTAAATATAATTAAGGGTGTATAGAAAGAAAAGTTAAATAGGAATAAAAACAACATTTTTAAAATATGAAGGGCTTACCAATTTGATCAAATTTTTCAACAACATAGACTAAATGATATTTTATTTTTCATGCTTAATTAAAGCTATACAATTGTTAAAATTGCCCCCCCCCCTTCCCCCCCCCCCCCCTCCATGCACACACGCACACACCTATGCACACACACACACACCCCACCCCATCCCTACCCTCATCTTATCTGTATATTCATTGCAATTATATACTTCTTTAATCCTTTATCTTTATATTTATTCTTTGAGATTCTTTTATATTTCAAAAGTCTCTTATCCTCATTATATTTTATCACAATATGCATATCTTATAAGAGAGTCGGGTTTGGCATGAATAATTTGTAATGAAGTCTAGAACGAATCTTACTAAATCAATTGAGGTATTTTCATATTTTTATTACTTTATTAATTTATGACATGAGATAATTATAATTGGAGCATAAATTTCATTATCATAAAGGGATAAATCCAACCAAGTACAAAGATTCTACAAATTAAAGTGAGAATTAAATTTAAGACTTTCTAACAACATGCATATGTATGGATTCTACATAGTTGGGCACAAAAGTAACTAATGATATTCCTAAAAACATACAATTGGCATCATTTTGTGAATTTACTAAACTTTATATATTATTATCAAATTCTGTTAAAAAATTATCTAGGGTTTTACCTAATTGAATTAATTTCATGAATAAAATTAACAAATTATAACAAAATATAACAAAATATTAATTTCATACTAAGGTTTACTTAGTTTTAACAAATTATAACAAAATATTATCCTATTTTTATTTAGAAAATTCCACCACCACCACCACCCCCTCCCCCCACCACACCCCACACCCACTACCCCCTTCCCCCACCACACACCACCACACACATATACACATACCCCACCCCCTCCCCCCACTCTGCCCCCACCCTACCCCCACCCTGCCCCACCCCCCACAAACGCACACACACACGCACATATATACACACATACACACATATATATACACACAAACATATATATATATGGAAGAGAGAGAGAGAGAGAGAGAGAGAGCAGTGTTGAGAGAGAGAGAGGGAGGGAACGGCGGGAGGGAAAAAAGAAGGGGGAAAGGGTTTTTGCTTCTAACATTGTCACGGTCGTGTCACGGTCATTGACCTTGACAATTATTTAAAGAATTGTCACGGTTATTGACCGTGACAAGTAAATTTATCACGGACTTGTCACGGTCGTGTCAAGGTCAATGACCGTGACACAAAACGCGTATTTTTTGTAACGGTTAATGACCTTGACAAGGGTGGCCGGCTGAAAGGTGACAATTTGGCCATTTTGGTGTAGTGTGAATCCGACCACCCAAGCTCCTTGATCATTCCTAACTACCTCTCCGTAGCTACCTTGTCCCGTGATATTATTACATCATCCATATGCATTTACTTTCATAGTACCTGCAATAGGAAACTTCCATGCTATTAGAATCAAGTTTGGTTCCTGCACTTGTGGAGGGGCTTTTTGAATCACTTAAAAATCATCTCAATTTATATTCAACTACTAAATGAAGTCTACAATATATAAGTGAAGAGCGAGAGATTAAAGAAATAAGATCCATTCTAATGGTAACCTATATTCAAGAATGCCCTCCACTTTTAGTAGCCAAGTAGGTCTCATGTCTTGGATCCCCCCTCAAGAATGTGTTGATACTTGATACACTAGATTGAAAAATGCAGTGTAAATTTATGAAATTGAAAGATTATGAATATAATTTCATGTTCGCCAAACTTATATTATCTTGAAGGATAGAGTAACTATACTCATCTCCAAACATGACTCAACTTGATTCTCAAATCAATGTCTCGTTGAGATAGCCGAACGTCATGCGTGACCTCTATGTTCTCTCCTTTTGTTACAAAATCTGACTCACTTAAAACCTATATAAAAGAAAATGAAAGATAAGGTTCAATATATTAACACAATTAAAATCAAAATATAACTTGGATTTGAGTTACTTCAATATTTAAAAGGTACACTACAAATCTAAAAATAAATGGGAACAATTTACGAAAATCATCCAACTACTAGAACATTCCTGCATAACAAACCACTTCATCGGGATAGAAAAATAAGAACCGGTGATATAAAGAATTCTATCAAAGTAAAATCTCGATCTACACCGACCAAAAAACTTTTTAACCTAGAAAGAGATATTTACTCAGATGCTCATTTGACCTAATATAAAATCTTTTAGGAAGAGGCAAAGTGAGTTGGCAACCATAATATATGATTGAAAAAACATAATTTAGAATTTTAGTCATTACCTTTGACCACAAAAAGTCCACCAGATTTAGGATTGCGGTCGTTAACTCTGTCATTGAAGATATTGTCAAATAAAATGTGTAGAAAGAGATAGCCTGAGAGAGTACCTTCCAAGATCACACCTGGTCACGATTATATATGTAATTTGAAAGTGAATTCAACATTCATTGTTCTTACCAATGACCCTCACTAACACCAGGTGTGATTATAATTCCTCAAACTTAAGATATGGTTGCTTCTTTCAAAGGAAGTGGGAAAATGGCATACACATGCAATAAGAAAGACTTCTTATAAAAAAATATTAACAAAAATTGGAAGCTTCGGGAATAAACCATATGATAATGAATTGGTGAAATGTACCAAAACAAATAAAATCCTTTGCGAGTACATTATTCGGCATTTCACCATCCGTTACAAAAAATGCATTGGCTTCACCTTACACAGCATTATATCATCCAATTGTCTTGTAACGTGCTATTTTGTGGGGTGCACTTATCCATGAACTGAGTAAACTCTGAATCAAATTCTCTCTCGAGCTCAATCTTCTCCTCCCAATATCTCTTTTCAATCGCTGCCATCTTTTTATCACGAACTTCTATCAGCTTTTCTCTCTTCAACAAATTCTTTCATTTCATTGTTCTGAGACTTTAACAAGTTACCATACCCCACAGCACACTGTTATTTCATAGTCACAATGTATGTGTTAGATGAATAATAAATGCTCTGTTTATCATTTGGTCCAATAGTTAAATCACTCCTATAACATAATGATAGATTTAGTGTGCTAAATATATCAGTGATTATTTAACTACTCAACGGACTAAACATGAACAGATGTACCCTTACACGCAAACAAATCAGTAAAATGTATGAGCAATTAGTACGGTGTGCATAGAAATAAAAAAAAAATCAATAATTGTTAAATTAACTTTAAAAATTCGCAATGGTGGATTACTTGGAAAATGGTGTACGGTGTAACATGAATATCTCTAAACTATTGAAACTCATGCAATCTTATTAATTGTAATCAGGCGGTATAGACTTCTCAAAATCATCCTTCATGATCACCCCTTCCATTATATATACAATGATTTTCCCTTTACTAATATCTACCTACTTTGTTCGAACTATGTTAACTCTCAGTATTCTATCTACATCCTTCAATATAAATAAATTAAATACTGTTAAGGAATCATAAGTAATATCCTTAAAATAAGAAATTATCTGCATTACAATCGAGAAACCAAATACGTGAGTCAACTTATATCGAGGGGATAAAAATTGCAAATGTATTGTTGATGTTCTCCTCCCCTAAACTGTCATTCATTCATAATGTCAAATTATGCTTAAAAGATTATATCGAGTGGATAAAAATTGCAAAAGAAAGATCATCGCATAACATGTGAATCATTATTTTTCAAACTTTCATATTCCCGCATTATGTAAAACATGGAGAATTTCTTGAGGCCTAACAGAACTCATCAAACTATTTATCATTGAAACCGCTAGAAGTTTTGAAGCACTGAAGCCATCAAAACTAAGACATAAGAAATAGAGTCAACTAAACAAACAAATGTAACATAATTCTTTGAAAATATCACTCTCCTCATCATCGTAATTACATACACATATATTTCTAAAATCTTACTAACAATACAATGAAAATCATATTCATGATTAAAAGAAACTTTTACTTTGAAACAATTCTCACTTAAAAACTATTGTTAAAAACAACCATAGGATTAAATGAAAATTTTACTTTGTGACTGAAATATGGATCTATAAGATTTTTTGGAGCAAAAAAACCCATTAATATACTAAAATTAAACACAAACATATACATAACAACTTAGCAAGAAATTATTCTTGAACTAAACAACTCATAAATAATTTATTGTACCAAGTAAACCTAATTTATTGCAGCAACTAAAACTAAGCTAAAATGAAATGAAACCAATATGCTTAAAATCGAAAGCTAAAATCGCACCAATCGGATAAAAGGAAGAGATAATAATAACACATACCCATAAATAGAATAATGATCAAACTCAATAATATCTAAAAACATTAGATCAACAAAAAAACACTTACCCACAAATAGAACCACAGATTGGCTTTCTACTACCCCAAACATTAGATATGTAAAAAAACATTACATATGTAAAGAAAAAAAAATATAAATATGATAAAGCTGAACATATTAGATCTGAAAAAAAACTTACCAAGAATATTTCAAAAAAACATTACCCCAAAATCGAACCATAAATCCTACACAAAAATTGAACCATAAACATTACCAAAAAATCAACTTACCTAAAAATAGAACCATAAATCTCAACTTTTTTACAAATCTGGAGGGATGAGGGTCTGTGTGTATGTGTGTGTGTGTGTAAGAGAGATATAATGAGAGGAACATCGACGTGGAAGTAGGTGTGGCGACGACGATGACGCCTGAAGAAGTGGGTAATAGGGTTCATCTTTAAGGTAGAGTTTTTTGGGGATTCTGATGAGAGAATGGAAGAGAAGTAGAAGATGAGAGGTTTGTGTGGGTAATGATAGTGTGGACAAATTGATGAAGTGTTTTTTACCAAAATACCCCCAAATTTGAATTAAAGTGTAATTTTGGTAAGTAATAAAAGGGGGTGGGGGATAAAGATTTGAGGGGTAAAAGGGGTATTGCAGGAAAAAACACATCTTATGACATCATAAGCTAATCTTATGACATACATAATTTTAATCCTTATATATATATATATATATATATATATTTATGTGTGTGTGTGTGTGTGTGTGTGTGTGTAGTTTTTTAAAAATTAATCTTATTTATGGATCAAAAGTTTAAGAATTCATATCATTCGTGATATAATTCAGAAAAAATATAAGAAAACTATAGTTGGTCTCGTAACGATGAGTAGATGATTTTGATATATAATTTACCAATATCCTACACTATTTTTTTTAACAAAAGTCCTTTTTTAGCATTTTGTCAATTAATGGTCAATATATGCTCGTCAAAAATATCATTTTAACACTATGTAGTTCATACCAAAACTTCTCGTACACTATTTAATGTATTTTCATTATAACCAAAATATTCATTGAGTGTTAGAAACATGATTTATTCACCCCATTATTTTTATTATAAGAAGTTATTTTGATCCAACTATCATTTTTACGAGAATTGGAACTAGGTTCCTATATGAACAGTGTGTATTATAAAATATTAGTTCCTTACTGGGATTAACAAAATATTATAATTCAATTATAAAATGAGTTTCCTATAAATTGAGACATATTAAAAAGTGTACGTAAATATCCAATATTATAATTTCACATAAAATCGATTGAAATGTATCTCTGAAATTATCCGTATTAATCTTTCCATTAAATTGCAGCTAGAAATATCGGATTTAGCTTATACCAAGAAAGCTAAACCTTATTGAGTATTAGTAGGTGGATTGTTGTTTGTATTATTTAGCACCATGAGATTAATTTTTTTTATATCACTTTGTGATAGTCTCTAAACTCTTGTTCTCATTTATGAACTTTTTTGTGTAGTTCACAATCCTTTAAATTTGATACATTTTTTAAAATATAATTTTTAAAACATAAACCAATTATTTTATTTAGGGTCAATTATTAAATAGTCCCTACTATAAATATATATTTTTTAAAAAGGACACATATTTTTAGTTTAACCCATTTAGTCCCTCAAGCACTCAATATCCTCTTATTTTTAGAGGTCCGCGCCAACGGCACTCCCTCTCCAAAATATGTGGCAAAGGACTTTTTGAGGCAAAATAAAAAAGTTTGGACTAAATGGGTATTAAAAAATGTCCGAGGGACTATTTGGTATATGTCCCTTTTATTTATAGTTTCATCTCATCAAACCCACGATATCATATATTATAATCAGTGAATAGACTACCGTTCCACCCATGACAACGTTATTTGGCCTGTAGGACTCATGGATTGAGTGCCTAGTTTAGATAACCCTATGGGTGCTACTCTTCAGAGTAGGGCTTAACAATTTTGACATGGCTACTTTTATTTTGTCTTAAAATATGGTATTTGATGATTATTATATTTTATTTATATGGAGTTTCAGCTTCTATAACTGGATAGTTATTGGTTATCTTGTTTTAGAAATATCTGAACCATTACTCTATACGGCTTATATTATTATATCTAGTTCTATCACCATAATTCTTTTATTTGAACTAATTCATTCATGTTATTTTTCCTTCAAATTTTAGTTCATTCTATAATTATTTACAAGTATATTAAATTAATTAATCAATTACTAAAAATATGTACAATTGTTATAGACTTTGATTAGCCCACTTGGCACAGTTTTGCTTATTCTTTCTCTATGTCCTCCGATTATTTTAAACAGTTACCTATAGGTAATGATGAGCACTCAGTAAACTAAATCTAAAGTGGAAAGAACATTAGGAACAATGCTTGAATTAGGGATAATCATATGCAAGTAGTGTTAGACAAGAATATAAATAATGTCAGAGAGTGATATCTTAAAACTATGTAATGTGACCCAATGGATTATCAATACAACCTCATAAATTTTATTATCGCTAAGTTTTTATTAAACCTGAGCGGTTGGCTCAGCTGGTTAGACCTTGGGTTTACTCCCCAGAGGTCACCAGTTCGAGTCACCGCAAGGGCCACGGACCGCGAGATGTTTATGTGTGCACTTAATTGTGTGATTCCATACTTCCTGTTTTGAAATCCTTGTTCGGGGTGAAGGGATTAGTCTCGAGGTAAGCATAAGATATCCCGGGGATCACCCTCCGTACCCCAAAAATACCTCATATTCTGAAAACTATGGTGTGACAACATGGTATCGGAGTTGGCCTAGGTTATTTATCCAATGGGGGACATAGGTTAAGGTTAAGATTTGGAAAATTTATCCGTTGGTTTATTTTAGGGTTGGCTAGGATAAGATGTTTAGACATTATTTAAGAAAATCCATCTATGATATACTTTATAGACATATGAGATGAGATATTCAAGCTTTTCATAGGCATACTTTGAGGATATGAGTAGTAGTTATAATAAAGGCATTCTACTCATTTATAGGAGGGGTGCAAGGATAAGATATTTGGATATGAATTGCGAGAATTATTTCTTGAAATAAAACTTTGAAATATGTGAGAAGTTATTATATAAGATATTTGGATTTTATGTGGCCGATAGAACCATTAAGAATTTTGAAGAATTAGCAATATGCAATTAATAATTTAAATCAGGCATATTAAGAAAGCAGTCTTAGGAAGGGATTATATACAATATACTCCACAAGTCCTTAAAGAACTATTCTTATGGTTTAGCAATTCAATTTTATTCTCCCTGAGAACAAATTACTTCATTTGGAATTCCATTTTTCTCTTTGAAAGTGATAACACTTTTTGTTGACCTTTTGTATCATCTTCTGCATTGTTGTATAGTATACTATTGTTTATAAGAAGGAACAACTTATGTTAGAATGGTACCTGAATATAATTAGATAGGAAAACCATTAAAATAATTTCTTAGTAAGCATTAGGAATTTATTTAGAAAAAATTAGTTGAATCAAAAAAATTAGATAAGTCATTATACTCTTTAGAACATAATGGTACTATATACTCGAGTCTACACAAAAAACAACAATTATCATGGAATATGGACTTACCCACAAAATTTCGTCGATTGGCCGATACCATTTACTTTATAAAACCTCCGACAATTATTTTCCAATTCACCTTTATTCAAGCTATCACTAAAAATTCAATATCACAATAAAAAATATTGGTTAAGTAATAGAACCAAATTCCCTACGTACAAACTAGTATAGTTTTGTTAAGATAAATTTTCCATTATATAATCCCTGAATATGATCTCTTTACCAAATATATGTCTCCCTTGTAATCAATTTTCAAACAAAAATACAATCAAAAACCCATATAATCTTATTAATCAGCAGAGTGCATGATGAAAATCATGAATAGACTCATATATAACATAATCAACAAAATTAAATTCAAATTACTTGGAATCACCAATAGTTACTATTTAAGTAACCTAATTTACAATTAATTATTCGAATCTAATAGTTTACTTATAATACCCTTATGATCAAATACGAAAACTTACATCTTTGTAAATAGAATTCACCAGGAAACTTAGGTTTTCATTACTTCATAATAAGTTTTGTATTTCATTTTCTTTTAAACTTGTGATAATACAACCAAATAATAAGCATAGATACCCTACATAAAATTCATTCCTAATAATGAATTGTTATATTTTTTCCATTATCAATATCTTACCACGCATTACATTCAAACATGTATTAAATGTAACACATCGTATTTTTAATGAATTTTAAAATGGGATTAATTAGAATTAATTGTGGGATAATTGAATATTAATCCGAATTTAAATATTTCTCGATATGTGATTTATGTTTAATATTACTTGTGATCAAAATTAATATATATTATTATGACTTTAGACATGATTATGATTTTTATAAAATTGTCGCGAGTGATGAATACAACAATTATGGTAATATAGTTGGGACGCGCGTGTGAGTCGTGTCGGGACTATAATTAAATGGAATGAAAAGTTAATTATTTTTATGTTAGATGAATGATCATTTTGATTGCACCAAAGTGTTTGAAAGAGTTTAATTAGTCCAAAAAGTCTACCTGGGGATTACTTTGGGTTTGGGGGCAATTTGGAGCCAAACGGTCACCCCTCTGGGACCCTAGTGGAGTATTTTTGTCATTTTCCATCACTACACCAAAAACAGCAATTTGACACACCTTGATATTAAAAATTTGGCACAGTTTAAAACTCTGCCAGATTCTGTCATGGTTTAATGATAATCTGGCACACTTTTAAACAGTGCCGAAATTTGGCACTGTTTAAAAGTGTGCCAAAATTGGATACGTTTTCCTAAAATATAAAATACCCTAAAAATAGTTCACTTAACTCATTTCCCTATCGCTCTCTCTCATCTTACTCTTATTCCCAAACCTTCCCGCTCATCTATCTCTCTCTAAAAATTGAGTTTTACCTGATCCATGGTGAAATTGTCTCTCAAACAATTTCCATTCGTGCCTGATTATCTCTCCTACTTCGATGTTCCTTCCTCCACCCCTCTGACCCTTTAACACTCGACACACATTTTCCCCATGACCTAGATCCCATTTTTTGTTCTCACATATCTGCAGTTAAGGTACTAGATTGTCCATCTTTTGTTTTGATTTTCCTTATTTTGTAATTTTTTTGAATTACAGATCTACTTATTTTACACTGATATAGATTTCTCGTCGTCGAGAAACAAGTTGAAGAAGGGGATTTTTTTCCTTTCACATGGAAGGGTAATGGAATTGTTTGGGTTTGGATGATTTAGGGATTTTTATTGGTTGTTAATGCAGTTTTGAGGAATTTCATCTTTTTCTCTCACACGGGTATTGTAGATTTCCCACACTGAGGTATTATTCCTTTTTCTGAATTCTACTTGATTTCTTTAGTTTCTAAATGCTCGAGGATTTGATTTACTAATTCTGTTAATATTGTTTCACATTATAAGCTTTCGTTAATTGATTTGATATGGGTTTGAACAAAGTTACATCAGTTATCTCTTTGTCTGAATCAAGGATCATTGCAGATTTGGTTCACCTACACCGAGCTATGGTATTTCATAACCTAGGTTAGTTATTCTCATAGAATATTTGTTGGGTTTGTTAATTAACATTATCTCATGTTTATCATTATGAATGATTTTTTACCTTTTGATTTTGTTTTTACAAATTCATTGCATCTCATTAGATGCACACATGTATACACACTATTTCCTCTGATCTGCTTTTTTAGGAAAAATGAAATTAATGATCCGTGCATGAAATATGTGGGGGTAGAAGATGAACATGTGAGTATTTGCCTTTTTTCAAAATTTTAAGAAGTTATCTTTTATTTTGAACTTAATCCATTGCTTCCATTCAATTATTTTGATCTAAATCGTCTTTTATTTTAAAGTTTTACTTTTTATCTTTTTTACTTTTGTTTATGTTCTAGGGTTCATTTCTATAAATACTTATTTCTTCTTCTATTTTTCCGGTTACAAATTCATATATGTGGAGTTTAAGTGGGAAATTATTAATTTCATTAGTTGAGTTATGATTGTTCTTGGAAGTGGTTTGCGTTGGGATGATTACCCATGCGAAATATCACATTACTCGGGACAGGTGCTTATTTTTGATATATTATTGATATTGAAAATGTTCTTTATTTTCGATATCACATTACTCGGCACCTGTGCTTCATAGCTAATTTGTTAGTGGTTGATGATACCATTAATACTTCTCTACTTCACTCTGCCTATTAAGTTTCTGGTAGTAGCCTTAGTACATCAATCGCCAGTTTTTTTTTCTTTGTTTCCAGCCATTGGTGATGCAAACAATCGCAAAATCAATAATAAATTTAACAGAACCATTGAGCATTCAATATCAACATCACGGATTTGAAGAATGAAGTTACTATATGTTTAATCTGGTGTGTCCACAATTTTATCTCTTATCTATATTGTATTTATATCCTTTATTTTATTATTAGGGCTATTTATGTTTTACTTTTTAGGCACATTTGTATCTGACTGACTAAAGTTCTTTGAAGAATAATCAATCTCGTATTGTTCAATGGCTCTGTTAGGTACGAAGGTAGAGTTAGATACGAGGAAGAAACTATCATATCGTTGTTGGTGATGCTGAGAATGTTGCTACAGAGTATCTTTAACAACCATGGTTAGAGTATTTTAATTATTTTACAATTATGCCATGTATTTTGAAAAAGGTGTCTAGTTACAGGGACTTAATTTAGAAAAGGAAAAAAAATATGCATCTTACACAAGAAAATAAACTCAAGAACTTAAAGGCCCATTTTTTTGTATTATTAAAGGGGAACCTTCCCTGAGGGTTTGAAAGGTTTTGAGTTGACCTGTTGAAATTTGGGAATTACTTGCTGAAATTTGGGGTGCTATCAATGCCTTATGTTTTGTAACATCATAGCACAAAACATCATTTTCTCCTTGTATTTAATTATACATACGAGTAATCTTTTTTTAATAAACTGAGAAAAGACGTGTGGGGTAATAAAAGCCTCTCCTATGAGAAGTTTTAAGTCATTCAATCTACCTATAAAAAGTGAGATTTTCAATTCATATATTTAGACTGGAATTTGAGCAATGAGGCCTATATGACTAATGACACACCCTGCATTTTCAACCTCTCTCTTTATTCCATCCTCTTTTATCATATATGAACCAAAAAATACTCACAACAAATGATGAAGTAAAGTCAATTTTGAATAGGTTTTAATTTTATTCCTTTTTGCTTGTGAATAGGTTTTCTAAGTGGGAACGTTGCAAAACTTGGAGCCACACTCGCAACATACCCCTTGTTGGTTGTCAAGGTAAAATCGTGTCTATCTTTCTTTATAGATAAAAATTATGACAATCCTAGTAAAAAGATAATACGTGAAACTAATAAAGATAATAATAATGAATCCTATATAATTATAACATACTCCCCCCCCCCCCCCCCCCCTCTTAAGTTCATAACAACATCCTATCCAAATATACGTAACAGTGCTTCATGTGTCCATGTAATAAGAGAAGTATCTTATGTGACATTTTAAGTTCTTTTCTTTTCCTTTTCCCTTTCTTTTGGGGCCAAATGAGGGACAATATAATTTGAACAATGTGTCCATATCTTGCCGTGACAGGCCAGGTCACCAATAGGCCAGGACATCGGTTCCAAATGACAACTAAAAACTCAAGTTACCTCTCATCTTTTTCATTCTTTTTGACTCTGTATGAATAGTGCATAGGGGGTTGTGCAAGCTGCTGCCATGTGGTGCTGAAATAGGCCGACGGCCATTTAAAACAACCATAAACAAGCAGACCTTTTAAAACTGTGGAGATGGTGGAGTTATGGTTGTAGGTTGTGCTCCTCTTCACTGATTCGTTTCAAAGGTATAACTAAAACTGTTTTGATATAATACTTTTTTTCATTTCTCTTTGAGTTAGGTTTATCATTTGGCAATATGTATGCTGATACATGTTCGGTTGATACATTTCTTTCTGAGTTCAATTATGGTTGTAGGTTGCCAGAAGCACTCTTCCCTTTTTAAGGTAATATTCAGCTTTGCCTTTACCTCATATAAGTCACTTCTAGTGATTTAATTAGGATCATGCTCAAAAACATTTTCTTTGACAATCACCTGGTCTTCCAAATCCTTAAAATTCTGGAAAATATTTTTAAAATGACTGGTGTTCCACTCCTTAAGGAAGCCTTTGAGTCTTTCGAGTTTTTGAGCAAACCAATTCATTGGGGAAGCAACCAACGGGACTGACCAAGTCTACTATTTCACAATAGTATGAATGTTATAATACACACACCACATATTGAGGAAGTTGAATGGTTTGGGGGAAGTTTTGATTGAGAGCAATATATGACTATGATCAGAGCAATTTTTATGCAAATGAGTGATGCACGATTTGGGAAAGTCAATCAACCATTGAAAGTTGATAAGCCCCCTGTCCAATCTGCTGAAAGTTATGTCAATCACCCTATTATTTGTCAAAGTAAACCTTAAACCTGAGAATCCAAGATTTACTAAATCACTATAAGAGATTATGACATTGAAATATTGACTAACATTTAAATCTAGATCACTTGGAGATAGGTATGCAACAACCGTTGCTTGAATTGACGAAGTAGGGAACTATTTTTTCCCAAAAATATTTTCTGAACTTAGAGTTGGAGACAGTTATGTAGCAATCCCCCTTTTAGTGCAGCAATCCACCTTTTGTGTTTTTCTTCAAATGATTATTAAGATATTTGTGTTTTCCATTTCTAATCTCTGATTTTCTTGAAGTGTACAGGTTATGTGGATCTCGAACGTGGAAATGCCTGAATGCCAATCGCAAGATAGTATATATGTTGTGTACATTAAGCTTGTCTTTTTTTTTTATCTTCTGTAATGACATGTGTACATTAAGCTTTATGACAGACTCAAGATAAGCTATACATATTTTAACTTCCGCGAGTCTTGCATCATTCGCAAGGCTATGCAAGTCCCTCAAAGTATACTTCCATTAACTATCGATATTATAAGTTAGGTTTAAAATGCTTCCACAGTTGTATTCCACTCTGACTTGAAACTCATTCGTTAAAATTTCCCAAGCATCATTTGACTTAGTAGCATCCATGGTTCATTTTGTATTGATGTTTATGTATACATCTTTAAATTTTCCCAGGTGAAAGACTTGAAATTTCCCTACCATTTCTCCCTTGAAATGTTTTTCCATTGTAGGTTGGTTCAATAATAGGCAAGGGTGGGAAAACTAATAAGAATCTGCAGACGAGATCAGGGGCACGAATTCAGGTACTTGATATCATATTACCTTGCTCTGAATTCTATAAAAGAATAAAGTATACAATAAATGAATTCTCAATGAATGCAATAAAAGTTATGGCATTTTTTTATCGATTATAATAGAATGAGCGAACCCCGTTGAACACTTCTGAGTGTCTTAGGAACACGAGGATACTAAATGAGGACAATTTGCCATAATATTTGGCAAATCAACTATATTATTCAACAATTTTCCATAATTCACTAACCTTAATTTATGTTTTTTTCATAATGATAATGATTTATACGTTTCTTCTTTAATTACATTTAACATGCATATCTTGAGAATATGACGATAATTTGAAAATATACAGATTATGCTTAAAAACTAGCCATTGAAGGGTGAAAACCCAAACCAGCCCCCAAACGGCCCCGTGAGAGGTACGAACACCTCGCACAGGACCAATATAACTTATAGGAATTGATCGCGTAGTCATGGGTCTCCCGATTTTAGAGTATAACAATAATTTGCAAAAATCACCCTTAGACCTAAAAAAAAATCCATTAAAGGGTGAAAACCCAAACCAGCCCCCAAACGACCCCGTAGGGGGCACGAACACCTCGCACGGGACCAATGTAACTTATAGGAACTGACCGCGTAGTCCCGGGTCTCCTTGTTTGAGAGTATGACGATAATTTGCAAAAATCACACTTAGACTTAAAAATAAGCCGTTAAAGAGTGAAAACCCAAACCATCTCCCAAACGACCCCGTAGGGGGCACGAACACCTCACACGAGACCAATATAACTTGTAGGAACTGCCCGCGTAGTCCCGGGTCTCCCGATTTGAGAGTACGAGGATAATTTGCAAAAATCAAACTTAGACTTAAAAATAAGCCGTTAATGGGTGAAAACCCAAACCAGCCCTCAAACGACCCCGTAGGGGGCACGAACACCTCGCACGGGACTAATGTAACTTGTAGGAACTGACCGTGTAGTCCCGGGTCTCCCGATTTGAGAGTATGACGATAATTTGCAAAAATCATACTTAGACTAAAAAACAAGCCATTAAAGGGTGAAAACTCAAACCAACCCTCATATGACCCCGAAAGGGGCACGAACACCTCGCAAGGGACTAATGTAATTTGTAGGAACTGACCGCGTAGTCTTGGATCTCCCGATTTGAGAGTATGATGATAATTAGCAAAAATCACACTTAGACTTAAAAAGAAGCCGTTAAAGGGTGAAAACCCAAACCAACCCCCAAACGACCCCGTAGGGGGCACGAACACCTCGCACGGGACCAATGTAACTTGTAGGAACTGACGCATAGTCCCGGGTCTCCCGATTTGAGAGTATGACGATAATTTGCAAAAATCACACTTAGACTTAAAAACAAGTCGTTAAAGGGTGAAAACCCAAACCTGCCCCTAAACGACCCCGTAGGGGGCACGAACACCTCGCACGGGACCAATGTAACTTATAAGAACTGATCGCGTAGTCCCGTGTCTCCCGGTTTGAGAGTATGATGATAATTTTTGCAAAAATACACTTAGACTTAAAAACAAACCATTAAAGGGTGAAAACCCAAACCTGCCCGCAAACGACCTCGTAGGCAGCACAAATGCCTCGCACGGGACCAATGTAACTTATACGAACTGACCGCGTAGTCTCGGGTCTCCCGATTTGAGAATATGACTGTAATTTCCACTCATATATGTAATTTTTTAATTTGAGTAATTTTTTTTTTAAAATTATTGGGTTACTAATATCGTATCTTTTTTGTATCCTATTTTTTTTTTTGCAGAATAACAATTTATCGTTGGCATTTATTCACATTGAACACACAGAGAACTCAATGGTTTACAATAAGGGGTTTATTCATGATTCCATTTTTTTGTGTCATGGCCATGCGGTCTTTTGTTGTTTTATTGTTGACTTTTATGGCCGTGCGGGCTTTTGTAAGTTAATTGTTATATGTTGTGGCCGTACGGGCTTTATGTTAGGCAGGTTTTGTATTAACAGGTTTTGGAATGTCCAGAAAATAGAGAAAATTCTGCCCAATTTTTTTGGGCCTGTGAACTGTTAAAGACTTGTAATATTTTGAAGTTTGTATGTACATTAGTTTATTAACAACGTGCAATATTATTAATTTGTGAATTAAATTAATTTTTTTTTATATAAAATTTGGCACAGTTCAAAGCTGTGCCAAAAGTATGCCAGAAATATCAAATTCTGGCACGGTTTAAAAGTGTGCCAGAAATGTTCTTGTTTGGCTGAATCTGGCACAGTTAAAAACTGTACCAGAAATATCAAATTCTGGCATGGTTTAAAAGTGTGCCAGAAGTGTTCCTGTTTGGCCAAATCTGGCACACTTTTGAGCCGTGCCAGAAAAAAAATGCCATTTTGGAACACCTGATTCTGGCACAGTTCAAAATCGTTCCAGATTTGATCTGGCACAGTTTTAAACCATGCCAAATTCCTATTTTGGTGTAGTGCAAAAGGGGTAAATAGTACCCCATGAATTTGTAGTATTATTATATGAGTGTAGAGGTCATGGGATTAAGTTTCATTCACCAAAAATCAAAAGAAAAGACTTAGGGAGAGTGCGAGACTTCTCTGGGAAAGGAAGAGGCATTTCTAGGAGACCAAAACCCAAGAGTCATCCTACACCACCACCACCACTGGAAGTTGGCCGAAAAAAGGAGGAACACCACTAGGGTTATCTTCCCTAATGGTTCAGACCTTCGAATTAGAGGCAAGTGATTAACTATTTCAAATTTTAGCATGTATATTGTCCATGCTAGGTTGGTTAGAAAATTCAGAAAAGTTGTATGAATTAAGATGATTTTTGATGAATCCTTGAAATGATAATTATTAGGGTTGATCTCTTTTCGAGTTTAGAATCAACTCCATGAAATATGTGAATTATTTGGTGAAGAAATCTTGGATTTACATATTTAATTAATGAAAAGTCAAAAACTAAAATTCTTGATATTAAATATGGAATCTGGGTAAATTTATGCATGTTGATGATGTTTAATTTATTTGGATACGTTAGGACTTGCACATATATGTTAGTATATAATCTGGGTTACATGAATATAAATTTGGAGATGTTTAAATATGATTTTGGTGGTTAAAAGGTATGATACCCGTGACTGTTAAGGAAAATCTGGGAAAATATCTGATTGATCGACCTAAGATTGTCGATCGATCGACTAAAATCACGGATCGATCGACTCCCCTGGAAAATGTGATTTGTTTCCTTTTTTAAATTGTGATCAAATCTCAACTTTAGAAATCTTTGTTGTTGATTAATGAAACATAATGGGACTTGGGTAAGGGCAGTAGAACATAATTAAGACCCGAAAAATATTATTATGTGTGAGATTGAATGGGGGAAATTAACGAGTCTTAATTGAATGAATTACGGTGACTATTAATTGATGTTTAAATTCGATAAAGGATAACTTAAGGTTAATAGCAGTAGTAAGAGAATCATTAATTACCGGAATAACCTTAGGATTATATCAAATTAACCCTAAGAGATGGAATGAAGGGTGCAGATTGAATTAGGGATTATCTAGAAATAAACTTAATTAACGATAATTTTAATTCATGGAAATTCGGGAGTTGTGATCAAATGGACTAGTAGGGAGTGGATGTTACCTACTGAATTTATATGAGAAATAAAATATTTACCTTCGAGTGATGAGATAAGCTCAGGAATATAATTTAAGAAGTAAAGTCATAATCTATAAATACGTAGGATATTAGAGATAAATATACATCGTACGAAAATGTTTATATGGGTTGTTCGTGTGCCCTATTGTTATTATATATAGGTGGTGTGAATACCGATATTATTATTTATTGTGTGTATAACATACCTACACTACTTGCTATCGGGGTGGAGCTTTCGCATTGTGGACGATCTTATCTAGATGAGCCCATTTGGGGGATTTTAGATTCGTTTCTTGAGCATAGGACCTTGGACATGTGCTATCGGTGTGAATGATAGTTTTGACGGTTGAATGGGAACGTAGGTATGTGCATGACCCATTTGGATGGGGAGCATGCTCACCCCCAATATATGAGTTATGTTATTTATGGTTAATGAGAGATGCTGAACCAATAATCCTTTATATAACGAGAGATGTATCAGGACATGATAGCAGAGTATGCATGCTTCGTAGCTGTGTCTAGGAGGTGCCGTATTAGTATATATAGTAACGTGATGGATATATATACTCTGATGTAATCTACTGTGTGAGAATTGAAGATTAAAATATATACTGTGATGTAATCTACTATGTGAAATTGTAGATAAAAAATGAATAATGATATTTGGTTGAATTAAGTAAGTGAATACTTAATCTTAAAGCTATGAAAGCCTAGTTCATATTAAAGAGAAATGAACATGTTGAATTATCATACGTAATATGTGGGAAATACGGGAAATGATACGGGATAGAATCATAATTGAAAACCTTAATTTGAGAGATGATAAGGTACGTTAGGCGTTCACACTAGATGAGAGGTGAAAATTCTCAGCTGAGAGATCGAGAAGCTAACATGTACATAATAATTGCTTAGTTGCACTTGTTAAGCACTTGCTATTTTAAAAATCTTTTACAATCGGGCTCTGACCCATTTCCCTCGCATATTCCCTTCTCTATTGTATCTTGTACATCAGGGGTCCAATATCAGGGATGCCGACATAAAATTTGGATGTCTCAACGGATTATAGCTGCTACGGGGGATGAAGACTTTGTTTAGAAGCTTCCATTATGTTTATTAACACATCTATATTATCTACTTTCATTTAGGGCACATCGTCTAGGATTCTAGTTATTTCATTTATATTCTAGAGGTTGTAATTATTTATGTCAGAACCGTGGATATCAATTTTATTTTATGGCATGATATATTTTAACTGGAGAGTTATTCCAATCACTTTTACACTTGTTATATTTAGTTCAGTTGTGATGTGATGTTCCTTATTAATATTTCGTATTGTGGTATGGTTTTAATTCAATTAAAAATGGAAAAGTTTTTTACACTAGCTTAATTAATTATTAGGTGAATTAATAAAGAAATTATTTTTCGACATTGATGCTTAGAATGAACCAACTGGATATTCTGATTTAATTTAATAAATGACTGATCACCCGATATTTAAATAGACGGCGTGTCACATTAAATAGTTGACTTCAGAAACATTTGACCATCCTATAAATGTTTTCAAAACTCTAAGGAATGTTTTTACATAGGTAGCTTATTATTTTAAAATCCAATTATGTATATCCGAATTCTGGACTGGTGAAAATTTTCAAATCAGATTGTATTTGAGTGGTGCCTCTATGACCCACTAGAGCTACTAAGAACCAACCGATTAGGAATAACAAATAACTTGAATCTTTAAATTGTAATCTACTAATCGTAAAAGTTAGGATTTTGTCAAAAGCTTCTCTAAAAATTGTTAATTGTGACATGTCAAATCAGGAGAAATAAAAAAATGTAACTATTTGTATAAAAAATCAAATCACCTTATTTACATAAAAAAATATCACAGGTTTTCCAGATATCCAATTAATACCTACATAAAAGTAGTTCCTATTTTTAATATTTATTCCACCTCTTGCATAAACAAAGGAAACCCTAGTCTTTTACCATAAACTTTTTGCCTATTTACCAATTATTAGAAAATATATTAGGTTTGTTAACATGAACGACATTTATGTAGCAATTATGACTTAGCTATGTTCTTGAATCCTACCTTAATTACACGAATCATCTTATATAAACCTAGTTGAGGTCTAAATATTACCAAATACGATTTTACAAACGTGGGTATTTAGCTTCAATAAATCATCAAATTTAATAAATTCTTGTATGCATACATCGAATAGAATTATTATCATTCTTATAATAAACGAGGTAGATTTTATGACCCCATTTGCATAGGTGTATACATACATACATACATACATACATATATATATATATATATATATATATATATATAATCAAACCAACCTTTAAACCACATTAGTAGACCTTATACTCCATAACCCCATTCCCATTTCATATCCAAAATTTTCCAAATTCGTTATAAAGTATATATCATAGGTAAACACAAGTATACTTTACTAACCCTATTACTTTTTTATATTTATGGTAAATTCCATGAAATATTTACAAGTAGTTACAAGTCATTTTTAGTGTTTCTCTAATAAAACCATATAACTCTAAGATCATTCAAACTAACAAATCTATTTTTAATGTAACCAAAACTATCAAAACATTACCTTCCACCCCAAAATGTTAGTTCACCCAAATTTATTACTATGGATGTATTTTCTTACAATATTCAAAATTTAGGGATTTCGAGTAACAAACAATCAGGATACAAGATATATATTTGAACACCATTTATGTTAAGATATCTCCTCAAGTTAGGCGTTGTTATCAAAGATACTTAACTCAACTCAACAAAGCCTTTTTTCAATTATTTGGGGTTGGCTACATGAATCCTATTTTTTTATTCCATTATGTTCAGTGCAATATCTTCAGTTAAACCACATGATATCATATCCTTTTTTAAAATATTCCAATAAGTTAATTTAGGATTACCTCTTCCCCTGGCATCACCATTAATACTAACTAAATCGATCTTCCTTACAGGGGCATCCAATGGTCTTTGGTTGCTATGTCCAAATAATCTAAGTCGATTTTCTCTCAATTTATCTCTTATGGGAGCTACTTTTACCATTTCATGAATTTGTTCATTTATAAATTTATCCTTTTGAGTTTTACTACAAATCCATCTTATCATTCACATCTCTTCCACACTCATTTCATGCACATTTTTTTGGTTGTCCAATACTCTGTCCCATATAACATGGTAGTTCTAATGGTTGTCTATTAAATTTTCATTTTAACTTCAAACGTATACGCCTATCACACAATACGCCGAGAGCACTTATCTAGTTAACCCATAGTGCTTTAATCATAGGAGTAACATCATCACTAATATCTTCATTTTTTTGGGATAATCGAGCCTAAATAATGAAAATGATTATTTCTAGGTATCTATTGGATCTCCAGTTTTACCAAAACCCTGTTTATCCTCCTATTACCACTAAAATTTCACTCCACATATTCTATTTTAGTCTTTCTTATTTTAAATCCTATTGGTTATAGAGTTTCTCCCCACAATTCCAATCTAGGATTAATAACTGTCATAGTCTCATCTAGTAAAATAATATCGTCTGCAATAGCATACACCATGGCACCTCATGTTGTATTTATCCAGTCAACTCATCCATATCAAGAGTAAAGAGATAAGAACATAATGATGAACCTTGGGTAAGACTTATAGTAATTGCAAATTCATTACTTTCTCTAGCTGATATTCTTACCATAGTCATGGCCTCATCATACATATCCTTGATTACACAAATATATCTACAAGTGATCATTTTTATTTAAAACCCACCATATTATATGTCATGGTATCCTACAACACTCCTTCTCCAAATCTACAAAAATCATAAAAAGGTCCTTTTGTTTCTCCCTATAAGTCTCCATTAATATCCTCAATATATAAACTTCTTCCATGTTTACCTTCCAAGCATAAACCCAAATGGATTCTCAAATATTTTTGTTTTCAATTTCATTTTGTATTCAATCACCCTCTCCCAAAGTTTCATAGTATGACTCATGCACTTAATACTACGATAATTTGAAAAACTTTACGTTCCTTTTATTTTTATAAATAGGCACTAAAACACTGTTTCTACATAAATTAAGAATCCTATTAGTTATTATATTCTATTAAATAATTTGGTAATCCAAGACACTCCTTGCTCTCCGAAGAACTTTCAAACCTCAATCGGGATACCATCTAGTCCTAAAGCCCTCCCTGTTTTCATTTTTAAATTAATCATAAGCTCTGTTGTCCTCATTCTACGAAAATATATATTTTCTCGAGTCTCCCTAAGTTCCTCTATATCTAATCTACTCCCATTATCTCCATTCAATAACCTCTAGAAATAGTTTTTTCATATTTCCATAATCTTATCATCCTTGACTAGGACTCTCAAATCATCATTTTTAATACACTTAACGTTATTGAAATCTTTTATTTTTCTGTCCATAAGTTTGCAAGATTATAAATACTTATTCCCCTTCTTATGTTCCTAATTTTCTATAATGATCATCATGCGCCTTTAACTTAACATCACTTTCCATTTTCTTAACTTCCTTTTGAGCCCATTTATATTTCTCAAAATTTTCTTTGTTTCTAGTCAGTTTCCATATTTTAAAGTATTCCCTTTTGATTTTTACTATATTTTGTACTTTTTCATTCCACCACCAATATTCTTTAGATTGTGTCCCTTGCCTTTTGATTCTATAAGAATTTCTTTCGATATTCTCCCAATGCATATGTCCATCTAATCCCACATTATGTTAGTCTTATCTTCGGTATTTCATGACACTTTAATTAATATTTTATCTTTAAATAGTTCTTATTTATCTCCTTTTAAGTTCCACCACCTAGATCATGGGTTAATCTTCCTTTTTCACACTCGAGATTAATTTTGAATATTTATAACCAACATCATTATCCTATATTATGAGGTTAAGCTCTCTCCCGAGATAGCCTTACCCTCTTTATATATTAATTAGTCTTCTTTCCTGGAAATGAAGTAGTCTATTTGGCTCTTAGTCATTCCACTTTTATAAGTTATTAGGTGTTCAAGCCACTTTTTGAAACATGTATTTACTAATACAAAATCATAACCCGTTGCAAAATTTAATATAGAGTCTCCACCGTTGTTCCTATCTCCAAATCAATATCCACCATGAACTATCTAATATCCTACATGACCTTCTTCTACATGGACATTAAAATCTCCCATATATAGATTTTCTCACCTACAAGTATTTCTTGAATTAGGTCATCCATGTATGCCCAAAATTATATTTTAGTGTGCTCAACTAATCCTGCATGGGGTGCATAAACACTAATAATGTTAATTATATTTTAACCTAATACCAGTTTGACAAGTATAAGTCTATCACCTTTTATATATATATATACAATATCATCCTTGAAATTATTATCAACTATTATTCCTACTCTATTCCTATTTCCATGCTTTCTTTTATAATATAATTTAAACCAAGTATGTTCTATTTCTCTAGTTTTCTTATCGACCCATTTAGTTTTTTTAAACTAGCCATGTTAACTTTTCTTCATATCATGGTATCCATTAACTTAATCATTTTCCCCTCTCATAGTCCATATATTCCAATTCGCTAACCTAAGTCTACTATCCTAGAGTAGTTTCTTTATCTGCAGACGTAGATATTGCTACAGAACCCCTTTCCTATATCTCATAGCACCCGGGCGCCAATGCGATGCCCCTTGCCTATTTTTTGAAACACCCAGTGGCAGGCACAATTCCCCTTGCCTATTTTTTGAGATACCTAGTGGCTGACATAGTCCACCTATCAAGGATAATACCCTAGTATTAGCGCGTATATTCATAAGATTCATGTCTATATGGATCTAACAAAGTTTTACGCTAGTTGTCAGTTACCTAACTCAACCCCCCTCCCTTATTCGGGCTTAGGGTGGACAATGACCAAAAAAAGATATAAGAAGTTTAACAGGACAGATGCAAATTACGGTGTTATCAAAGATCTCTAAAAAAATTCACTCCAGTCTCAACATTATTCCAATAAATTAAACATAATATTTTATGAGTTATTGATATCTCTTTACCAATTCTAGTTGCCCTTATATAATTTACTGCGTATTTTAAGTATCCCTCTTTGTTGAATTATTAATCACAAATAACAAATCTATTGAAATAGACACTGTAGGAAAAGTATATTAGACTGAAGGAACCAACCTATAATGATATGATTAATAAATGTCAAACCCTTATGTTTCTAATAGTGACTTATGTTCGAGTACATTATTAAATATTTTTTGAGATATAAAAGCACTGTGAGTACGAGATCAACATATAACCCATGGTAACCTCTTACCAAACCTAAACTTCATATCATCAATTAATTTGTTGCATGCATAAAACAAACCCCATATGGTCATAAGGTGTCAGACTCTTTATATTATCAAAACCCTATAAATTATTCCTTCATATTTTTATTATACAATTTTTTTTGTAGAATCTTCGTTAGAAAAACCTTCATTAGGAAAATATTTATAAGAATATGCAAAACATGCAAAGCTTGTAAAATTGATAATTAATTATCTAAACCCAATTTTGATTATTGTTTTCAAATCCTAGTTACATCGTTTTATAGTTCTATTGCACAACTTGCAATTAGGGAATGAAACAACTTTAGCTACTCATTCACATTACATGACAAACATACAACTTCAAGGCTAGTGTGTCAATAAATAATCGTTTCAAAAAATAGTATTCCTTAGATTGTGTAATACACGCCATAAGAGTCATAAACTCTAAGGATATGGTAAGTTTTGAGGAGGAAATTCTTTTAAATGTAGGTACACTTTCACCTAAAATAAGAAATGTGAATTGATAGTTCAAAATGATGGCATATCATGAAAGAAAATTCCTTTAGATGTTTTTATATCAATATGTGTGACTTGAACAAAAAATAAAATAATTTTTGCATATGAGGACAAACGTAAAATCATCAAACATATGGAAAAAACTACCATCAAGTGAAAATGCGACAAAAGTGCTCTAGATGTCTCCGTAAAATGTTGCCAATATAATTCGATTAGACCCGGACATTTCTACCTCCATGTCGAGTGTGTGGGTTGTGTCACCACTTATTGATCTAAAAAATAAATTATATAGTAAATCTTAGTTATTGAAAAGAAAAAATGAACCTTCACAGGTTAAGGAAACTATTGCACAAAGGTAGTGGGCTCAAGTTAAAATAAATACTTGTGATATCCCGCCATTCTAACCATGGGTGATCGGTCCTTCATTAAAACAAACAGGAATCTCATCTGGTTTATTCTTAGCATCACTGTTGACAAACTTTTTAATTACTAATAACCTAAGTCTCTTTCATTATAATAACAACATGCGAAAATAAATTAAATAAACCAAACCGTCACATAAATATAGTCTGAACAATCATACGACGAATATATATAAATGAATAATACTGAATAAACTATCGGTTCTCAAAGAAAATAATCCAATCACAATCTAAAGTAAATAAAACTAAAATTTGAAATAAGTATGATAAATGACCTGAACAACTAAATAGTATTAAGGTCAACACGTGAAAATAAAATACTGAAGAAACTCCTATCTAGAAATGAATGAGCTAAAGCTTCTAAAGAAACTCCTGCAAGCCTCCACAAATGCTGCAGCTACGCATGCCTAGATAGAATCATCAAGTTGGTCATCCATGTGGAAGGACATCTAAAATGTTTTGAAAATACTTTGTCATGGGTCAAAGCTCAAGATAACAGTTTGAAAATATTTTTTAAGTGTACCGATTCCCAAAATGCCTTTATGGGTATTCGTAAATGTCCCAGCTATTCACGGAAGCCTAAAAGAAAATGGATTCTTCCTGGGTCGATGCCTAAGCGGTTAATGGGGACGAACTGTAAATTCGTTGGCAATATGTCTACGCTGGTTCAAATCCAGCTTGGTCCAACAATTCGCCAATCTGCCCAATCCAATTTATTCTGCCTTTTCATTGGGTATCGATCTAATTCATTGAAATTCCATCCAATAAAATGGAAGAATTATAAATCTCCAAAATAATAGATAGAAATATTTCAAATAGAGCCATTGCAACAGTAGTGATTAATATTGACATGATAGAAGTAAGTGGATCGATCAAGTAGCCGAATTCTAAAGAAAAATCATTATTGATGATCCACGCCTTCATCATTTCTATTAACTTAAAGCCCCAATTATAATTCCTTTTATTCATAGAAAAATCCTGTTGAATAACCTCCCGACAGTTTCACAAAGACAGTCGGGAGACGGTATATTATATTCTTGACGAGGGGTTTCCGAAAATAAATTTTTTTTGCACTTTTTCTATATAAAAAAAAGTAAATTATCCATCCAATATAATATTTAGTGAATGCCTGAACACTCAGAGATTCCCGTGAGTCCGACGCGCTTTCATCCTTCCCTTTTGTCGTCCAAGTTCACAGATTAAATCAGTTATTAGATACACATTTAGTTCAACACACACTCCTTTGAGTTCCTCACCTCTCAACTAATGTGCACGCCGAAGGTTTCTTACCTACCTATGCTACCCATCCCAAACTATATAAAGTATCTAACTCCACAAAAGATCTAACTCCCTTGTATAATATATACGACCCTACCATAGTATCAATGACTAATATTTCCCATGTATTATTATTTAGTCAATTATTTAAGTTTTTTTACTTAAATTATGTTTAGATATACACAATCTACCATTTCTACTATCACACGTAAGTAGATATATCACTCTTCTGTATATTTAAAACACGTATAATATATACAACTATAGGATCCCCCGGAATGGCGCCTCATGATGTTGGCATACTTTGTTATCGATTCCATGTACTTTTCATACGAAATCAAGGACTATTGGTTCAACATGACTCCTTGAACTCAAAAATCAATCAACACACATACTGGAGGCGAATATGGTTCTAAGCCTTTAGGATACGCACATACATAACGTACCCAAATGATATGTCGGTACCACTAATACACGACACATAGTGAGCGTCCTTAAGTTCCATGTTCTCGGTCACAAATCTTGACCTCACTAGAATCGTCAAGGTGGGATCGCCCTCTACGTAGAAACCTCCTGATAGTAGGTAGTGTAGGTATGTTCACACACATCATCAAAGCACAACAAGAGGTATTCACACAACTTATATGTATATATTATTGATGTAAATGATGACCCCCAAATTTTAAATTTTACAAAAAGTAATTTCCTGTTAGATGAGGAATAAAGATGGTTCAACTAAACAACTATATAAACCAAATTTTAATTACTTTCAAATTAAAATTAAACTATACTCAAAGTGAAATTCAATTACACAAGAAATACATTTTTCACTTAAACCAAATTAATTCAACCCAAGTCCTAGAAATTTGCCTAACACAAATAATTAATCCACTTTTGCAAATTAGGCCAAACCAAATTTTATTCAATAAAATTAATGACTTGAATTAAATGAATTTTTATCCAAACAAATTTAGCACGAAATTCAATATTCCAATTTTATCTTTTATCTAAGCATGCATTTAATGTGAAATTGCAAAAGATAAAATAAACAGACCACTACGCCGTGATACACGAGGAAAAACCCACAACGGGAAAAAACTCTGACGGCCCTACCCTCAAATCCACTAAGTACGGTTTTACAAGTACAAGACAAAAAGACTTACAAACACTCGACTTGACTCCGTCCAAGCCCCGATGCTTCTTCTTGTACACACCTCTGCATAGAGAATAACCACGGAGGTCCACCGTGGTCTCGAAATCCACCGAACGAACTTTTAGGAACCCATCAACCACACACGGTGCCTTTCACCGTATGAGAATGTCGTAGCCAAAAACAATGAACTTCTTCTTTATGGGATGTAGAAGTAAACCCAAAACTCTTCCAATGGTAGAGATAAACCCGGTGCCAAAACTCCAAGCAAAGTATATATATTATGGAACTTGGATAAACTAAACAATTGGGTGTAAACAAAAGTGTTTAAGAATTTTTCATAAAAGACAAACACTCAAACTTGAATTGTTTCATTTGGAATTGAAACTTTATAAAACTCTCTCTAGGAGATGCAGGAATGTGAAAAAGTTATTTGGAAAAGGTTGGTTTTCGCACTTGATAATTCCGTCAAAAAGTAGTAGGGAAAAGGTAGTTGGAACATGGAGAAAACTGCCAAAAAACCGCCAAAAAATTGTTCCGCCAAAGTCGTTCGAACGACTTTTCATTCGAATGACTTTACTAACGAGGTTCCATAAGGGAAAAAGGAAATTCGTTAGAAGTCTCGTTCAAACGACCTAGCAATCTCGTTCGAACAAGATGCCAGTTCGTTCGAACGACATGGAAATCTCATTCGAACGAGATGCCAGATGGTTCGAACGACGTGTCAGAAAAATAAAATATTATTTTTAAGCCCAAAACTTTTTATGAAAAGTTCTAAAAAATAATTTCTCAGTAAAACAAAGTCGTTAAAACTATTTTATAAAAATTATAAATTACACCCAATAAATTTCCAAAGCTCCTATATATATATATATATATATATATATATATATATATATATATATAATGCATTCATATCTTAGGAGCATTGGAACATTGTTGTTGACGTAGAAACGAGGCACACTAAACCCGACATATGATGAAGATTTATAATCTTGGCTGCTACATCTTCAACTAAAATGACATACGCTTGGATGGATACATAAGAACACTATCTTAAGACACAAATGTTTTTGTCCGGAATTGAGTCAACTCTACATTAAGACTCAATTGGAGACTTGTGTCCTTACAAATATCCCCCTTTGGCTATTCCGGGATAAAAACCAAACAAAAATCCTAAAGGGCCGTCAAGCTCTACTAGACTTAAACAAATGTCCCACCTAAAATAAAAATTACATTGCTTTACTCGAAAACCCAAGGATCAAATTCTTTGCCAATGAAAGTTGCCATTTAGAAGAATTCCTACACACTTAAGCAAACAATAAAACGCATAGGGAATATCAAGAATATTAAATGCAATGTAAAATAAATACTCCCCCTAAATTAATTATCCCCTTTATCAAATAAACAACCTACATATAAAGACGTCTCCCTCTAAGATAAATATCCCAAACTAAGATACGATGACAATAGGAATATATACCATTTCTCCCCTATCATTCTCCCCTTTTTTTTTTTCAGGAATAGACAAAGGATAAAAACTACTTTAAACATAATGAAGCTTAGAGTGATAAGAACATGAAAGCATATCGGCAACAAAATCAAAACTAATCCATAGAAAGAATAACGGATACCAACGAAGATGCAAAAAAAATGATATAAATGTGATACATAAGATACTAATCATGTGATATCAACAATAGTATGCAACAAGATAGATACCAATTATGAATTAAAGCATAAATGGACTAGAAAGTGAGGCAAAGAAAAAAAATACCATATATATGTAGACATAAAGACTATTACTAATGCACACTCACATATATATAGGTATAGATACTACACATGACACAAAATACAATAAGCTTTTCACACTCGTATGGCAAAAATGTGTCATATGGAAATGGAAGTGTAGGGGTGTAAACTGGTAACAATTAAATCTAGACCCAATCACTTAAAATATGTTCGCGGAGTTCTCATTTGATTGCAAAATTTATCACATTTGAATATAACTTCATGTGATAATATAGATTGAACTCAATGAACAAACATACATAATGCATACAAGCCTAGAATTTTGATAATTCTACAAACCAATAGAGTCATGACATTGAAAGTACAACTAGGATAAATTGACATTGTGCAAACCGTTGATATACCATCCAAACTCCCACAATTTAAGCATATAGAGTTTAATCTTTTGAATGAATAAATAAACTAAACAAAATAGGCCTTCGCACCTATTTTTTCTTTTAATGCCATTAATCTTTTAGGCCTTTGGACCACGTATTTCTTTTAGGTCCATTCCAAATGGTGGCTTACTCGCAAAGGATGATATTTCCTTTCGGAGCCCTTCCCCGTGCACATTTATATATATTATTTTTATGTCTCACACAAATCTCTCGTGCAACGGATTTTAACATGCACTAGTCCTCCTAGATCACATAATACGTAGATGACTAGATTGGTTGGAGAACACCTCACAAAGCTCAAATATTCACGTGAAGTCAAAATTTCAAGAGAGCACGTGCATGTGTGAATATAAAAATAGAATCCGTTATATCAATAAAATGTCCAACTACTCCACGTAAGCATGGTAAAGAACATTTTAAGGATTAATAATCTAAACCAAAAGTTCTAGACACATGAGAGCGAAAAAGAAGAGATTCAAACACAAGTACATGCCACATAGAGTGTGTCAAACTAAAATACACACAAAAAAATATATTTTTTAGTTTTTGAAGTTTTTAACTAAAAATAAAAATATTTACTCAAAAGATAAACAAAATCATTTGTATTTTTCATAAAGCCTAAATTTAAAAAAATGAAACACAAGTGATAAACACAAATCTTTTTGTATTTTTCATTTAATGCAAACTAAAATGAAATAACTATAATACAAAAGAAAAACAACAATCATAATTTTAGCATGTGATACAGCATGAAGTATAGACTAGAACAGTGATTAAAACAAGCATACAATTAGCATGATGATATAGCATGAAGCACAAAATCTAAAGTATGCAAACAACTAACACATTCAACCTTTAGATTTAACAAGGGAGGAAGCATGTGAAAGTAAATGAGAATAAAAAATTCTATTTGGTAAAGCTACCAAGTCGGATCTTTTAACCCAAACTAATGACGAATGATGATCTTGGGGTGTAGAAATCTTGGCTTACGATGGGATTTTCTAGGAGCTTGTTTAAGATCATTTTTTTTTCTTAAGATGACCTTTTCGACCACAATGTGAGCACCTAAATACTCGACGAAAAGACTTACCTAAGTAATGATCTATAACATTGTTCCTAGATGATTCTCCTAAAACATTTGTTTTGGCTTTATGAGTTGATTCATTACAGGTATCAAAGCCTAAACCACACGTGACATTTTTTATTTGGACTGTTCCTAATATTTTATCTAATTTATCCGAAGAACACTCCAAATCAAATTTGACTTTACTAGAGTCCTTTAATTTATTTTCTAAATCTAAAATGTGAGACTCTAGTAAAATATTTCTCTATTTAAACTAGAGAAGTTCCTTTTTCATTGACTCCATTAAACCTCTAAGGCTATCTCTTTCGCCTTACACATACTCAAGCTTCTCTCGAAGAGCTCTCTCTCATGTCCTAAGGTCTTCCACTAAAACACTCTCATCAATGACCTTAACACGCTCTCTTAAACGAGCTTCTAACTTTAAATTTGCCCCTTTTAATTTAATAGATGCTTCATATAATTCTTGAAATGCAAATTGAAGTTCACTCACATCAACCTCTTCTTCATTTTCACTCTCTCTCTCTTCTTCATTCTCACAACCATAAAAAATAAGGGAATCATAAAATTTGACCTCGGAAGTGTCATGTGTTTGTATATCTTCATGGGAAGATTCATTATCGGTGCTCACATGACTAGCCATAAAAGCCACAAAGTTGGGCTTAGTGGGGGAATCGGGTCCCTCTTCCTTATCACTATCACTAAGGGTTGCATTATAGGAAATTGGTTGTTTACCCTCTCTCCTTAGTTTAGTGGGGCACTCAAAAGACCGATGGCCATACCCTTCACAACCAAAACACCTATTTGACTCGTCCCTATTAATATATTCATTAAAAGTTTTAGGGATCTTTTCGGCTTTGTCATGCTTAGATTTTTCAAATTTCTTAAAATCATTTTTAAATTTATCTTTGTTAAATTTAAGAAATTTTCGAAATTTCCTAGCAAATATAGCCATGTCCTCTGAGTCACTATCACTTTCACTCTCTACTACTTGTTTTACCTCCTTTCAGGCTTTCAAAGAAATGCCCTTGTCTATTTTCTTTTTAGTTTTAGAGGGAAACATGTCTAGTTCATAGGTTTGTAAATCACCTACGAGCTCTTCTAATTTCATAGAGGCTAAAGTGGGTAAAGAATTTAACATGGTCACCTTAGGAATAAATCTACCGGGTAGGGACCTTAAAATTTTCTTTACTACTCGGTTGTCGAGTATTTTCTCTCCCAAATTAAAAGATGAATTAACTATATTAGAAAGTCTATCATAAAATTCATCAAAAGTTTCTTTTTCATTCATTTTGATGGTTTCAAATTGAGTGGTGAGGTTTTGGAGTTTAGAAGATTTTACGACAGTAGTTCCTTCGTATGTGAGTTGTAAAATATCCCAAGCTTCTTTAGCGGTTTCACACGTCATAATGCGACGGAATTCATCCAGTGTGACTACGCTAAACAAGGCATTTAAACCACGAGAATTAATGTTTACAAGTTTAAACATCTATCGGTAGGTTTGGGAACACAATTATTATCTACTAAATGTGTAGGTGGGGACCACCCATTAACGACTGACAACCAAATCCTCTCATCTAGAGACCTAAGTGACGAATGCATACGTTCTTTCTAATATGCGTAATTAGAACCATCGAAAATAGGAAATTTCAAAAATGGGGAAAAATCAATTTTTAACCAAAAAAATTAAAAGGACCTTAACGAAATAAATTAGCACTCCGGCTCTGATACCACTTGATGGCAATGATGAGCCCCAAATTTTAAATTTTACAAAAAGTAATTTATTATTAGATGCGGAATAAAGATGGTTCAACTAAACAACTATATAAACCAAATTTTAATTACTTTCAAATTAAAATTACACTATACTCAAAGTGAAAATAAATTAAACAAGAAATACATTTTTCACTCAAACTAAATTAATTCAACCTAGGTCCTAGAAATTTGCCTAACACAAAATAATTAATCCATTTTTGCAAATTAGGCCAAACCAAATTTTATTCAATAAAATCAATGACTTGAATTAAATGAATTTTTACCCAAACAAATTTAGCACCAAATTCAATATTCCAATTTTATCATTTATCTAAGCATGCATCTAATGTGAAACTGCAAAAGAGAAAATAAACAGACCATTACGCCGTATGCACGAGGAAAAACCCACAACGGGAAAAAACCTCTGACGGCCCTACCCTCAAATTCACTAAGTAAGATTTTACAAGTACAAGACAAAAAGTCTTACAAACACTCGACTTGACTCCATCCAAGACTCAACGCTTCTTTTTGTACACCCCTCTACCTAGAGAATAACCACGGAGGTCCATCGCAGTCTCGAAATCAACCGATCGGACTTTTAGGAACCCATCAACCACACACGGTGCCTTTCACCATATGGGAATGCCGCAGCCAAAAACAATAAACTTCTTCTTTATGGGATGTAGAAGTAAACCCAAACACTCTTCCAATGGTAGAGATCAACTCGGTGCCAAAACTCCAAGCAAAGTATATATATTAAGGAACTTGGACAAACTAAACAATTGGGTGTAAACAAAAGTGTTTAAGGATTTTTCTTAAAAGACAAACACTCAAACTTGAAATTTTTCATTTGGAATTGAAACTCTCTCTAGAAGATGGAGGAATGTGAAAAAGTTACTTGTAAAAGGTTGGTTCCCGCACTTGATAATTTTTCAAAAAGTAGTGGGGAAAAGGTACTGGGAACATGGAGAAACTGCAAAAAAAAACTTCCCAAAAACTGTTCTCGCCAAAGTTGTTCGAATGACTTTTTCGTTCGAACGACTTTACTAACGAGGCTCCGGAAGGTAAAAAAGGAAATTCATTAGAAGTCTCGTTCGAACAACTTAGAAATCTCGTTCGAATTAGATGCTAGTTCGTTCGAACAACATGGAAATCTCGTTCGAACAGGATGACAGATGGTTCGAATGACTTGTCAGAAAAATAAAATATTATTTTTCAACCCAAAACTTTTTATGAAAAGTTCTAAAAAATATATTCCGACTAAAATAAAGTCGTTAAAACTATTTTATAAAAATTATAAATTACACCCAATAAATTTTCAAAGATCCTATATATATTAAATGCATTCATACCTTAGGAGCATTGGAATATTGTTGTTGACGTAGAAATGAGGCACACCAAACTCGACATATGATGAAGATTTATAATCTTGGCCGCTATGTCTTCAACTAACACGACATAGGCTTGGATGGATACACAAGAACATTATCCTATGACACAAATATTTTTGTCCGAAATTGAGCCAACACTACATTAAGAATCAATCGGAGACTTGTGTCGTTATAAATATTCAGTAGGTGTACATATAACCCAATCATAAAAATACGTATGTAGTATATATCTCTCGCGTACTCAAAACACCATCGATTAAAATTATAACCTCATATTATATATTTTTGAGTATCGCTCCGACTTAAAAGGTCCTAGTTACACCTTGATTAATATCAATAGCTAATATACTCATTCACTACTAGACGGAATCATAGGTTCACTCATACTCTCCATGATCCATTCGCATTCACTTGAATTCATTATTTTCATAATTCATATCCAACAGGTATTCGCCTTAATTATTTCATTATAGCTACGCCTCTACCCGACATTAGGCCTATTGTAATTCAATATAATCCACATTATGATTTAAAGATGTCCTAAAAGTCCCCCCCGTTAATTATTCACAAATTCAGGACTTAAAAACTAAAATTTCTCAATTCCGGGATAACTGAATTTATTCACCCAAAGGCCGAATCGATTCAAAAAATGTCAGGTCATATTCTTGCTTACACAGTTGCATTTTTCACCATTTTTCATTATCCAAAACTTCATGATTCTTCACCAAATTTTAAACCAATACTACTAAAGAATATTTAAGTCTATATGGATAATTTTTGACGTAAATCTAACATTAAACCATCAAGAATTTTGTCCAAGAACTGATTATCTTTCAATATCCATAAAATCCCTAGTTTCATTATTCTTCCTACATACTTAAGCATTTGCCCATACTTCTTCCATGCTAATCATCATACATCATCTGATTACGAATTATTTACATCACTAGATCCATTCTACATCTAAATCCTTCATAGTTCATGAGTTTTTTACATCTACACCTAAAGAACATCATTTGAATTAATTAATTGAAACCCTACACTACATGGGCATTATAACTCAATTAAAACATGAAAGACAAACACTTGCCTTATCAAGCATGTCTGATTTCATGAATAGGATGATATAATTAGTCTTTCCTAGCTCCGATGATAATTTTGGCAACGTTCGGGGTGAGAATTGGTGTGGGAAGCCTTGGTTTTATCCTCCTCTTCCCTTCTTATGAACTTTTCTCTGTTAACTTTGTATTTAACCTAGACTCTAACCCAAAGGGGAAAATATAACACTTAGAATTTTTTAGTTCTCGTTACCCTAATCTCTCAAATGATCAAAACGCCTTCTTGGGGTGCCGATTCAGTCTAAAATTACCTCGGGACCCAAATACTACCCCCGAATACACTATTCCACCCTTTTGGAATCAATCATGACCTCAAAATCATCATCTAAGTCACTCTAAAATAATTTCCTATCTCGACCTCATATAGTCTACACACGACTCCCGGTTGAGATATAACACTATCACGTCACTATCACTCGCTATGACGAAAAATACTAAATCACTATTCACTTAGTAATTTTATTCATTTTACATTAGTCATTTCTCTTCGGTTAATAATTTAGTACCAAGAGTCCCTTATTAAAATGCAAACCACCCTCTAAACTAATCGAGTACGACTTTGTGCCATCAGCTAATAACTGGCAAACTCTATCTTGGCAATATTGATCCTCTACATGTTCTCTCACCACCCTCATAACAATCTTGGGTGTGGCAGCTAATACATATTTGCAAGCTCTAGCAACCTCATAATCATGTCAAATCTCTCTCCAATTATCCTTCCAAACCTCTTATATCTCCTCTAAACGCCATCGACTCAACACGTCTACCACCATGTTAGCCTTCCCGGGATGATACTGAATATCAAACTAATAATACTTCAAAAAATCCAACCACCTCCTCTACCTCATACTCATATCTTTGTGCGTGAAAAGATATGAAGAGATTTATGGTCCGTGAATAGGGTAAACTGCTCTCCCAACAGATACTGCCTAAAAATCCTCAAGGCAAATACAACTGCGACTAACTTTAAGTCATGCATGGGGTTATTATTCTCACGGGGCTTAATCTTGTGGGATTCATAAGCTATAGTCCTCTCCTCTTGCAATAATACACCCCAAAGTCCATGCCATGATGCATCAATATATACACGGTACTCCACTTCTCCCCTTGGCAGTGCAAGTACAGGTGTTGAGGTCAATTTGTCCTTTAGCTCATTAAAGGCTAATGATAATGGTTGTCCCAAATAAATGGAACCCCTTTACGAGTTAGATTTGTCAGCAAACCCATAATCTTTGAGAAACCCTGAATGAATCGTCTATAATATTCGTCCAGTACTAAAAAAATGCAAACCTCGATCGGTGTCGTGGGTTGTCCCCACTCCCTCCCCATTGATACTTTACTCGGATCAACTGTTATACCCACGTCGATGTCCACACCCTTACAGATCAAGTGCATAAGCTACCCACTACTCAATGGTGACTACATACACATAAGGAGACTACCAGTTGTCTCTAATAGGCCGAAAACTTGTGAAAATCTAGTCACTATAAAAGAGTGTGATGCCCGAGTATCAAATAAAATCCTACCATCATGCCCGTGAATAGAAAGTGTACCCTCTACTGTCGACGGTGCCTGTGGGACCTGCTGTATGATGGAATCTCGGACATTATAAACACGTTCGTACTACAACTGTCCCTACTGTGGTGGGGGAGGTGGGGCTAGTACTGCAGGTTGCCTGTATGCCTTTTGCTTTTTCGAGGAATCCTAAGACTATGGTGCTCTACCCTGTTGTGGGAAATCTCTCTTCGTGTGGCCTATTTGACCACAAACAAAGCATTACCCTAGAAACTCCCTATGTCTCTGGACATGATGACCTTCATGGTACTGCCCATGCTGCTTGACCTGATGGCCAAAAGACGTGGCCACATCAAACTTTTCCGTGACTAATTCCATGACCCAACAAGGTCCTTGATCCTCTTGAATATTTTCACGACCCACGTCTGTGACCACTACGGGTCATGAATCATAGTCGTGACACGGGTGTGACCATTATAGCGCTAATTTCACGCCAAAGTTTCCTCCAAACTAGTTACGGATGGGGTCACAATCTAAGTTCATGACCAACAAAAAAAATACACACTGCCATGGTCATGGCTTTGGGCTGTGACTATCCCAATTTAGGGGTCACGACTTTGGGTCATGACGATGTGCTTGTTTATAGGCTAACGTATTAAATTTTAAAGGGGTTATGGCATATGGTCACAGCTCAGGGCCGTGACCAACGGTTTAATACTAAAATATCCTAACCAGCTTTCCAATTTCCTTTAAAATTTCCAAACCCTTCAACTTTCCCTCTCTCCGGCGATTTCGGTGATTTTGGAGATTTCCAATTTCAATCTCCCATTTTAATCTCAATCTCACCCTCAAAAGTAATGACATTATCTTCCAAGTCCCAATTTTCTGTATATAAATCATTGTGTATGTGTGTCCATCTATGCGTGTATTTATGTGTGTACGTGTGTATTTCTATGTATATGTGTGTGTCTGTGTGTGTACGTGTGTATGTATGTGTGTATACGCATATGTGTGTGTGTATTGGGTTAGTATGTATGTATGTTATATATATATGTGTGTGTGTGTGTGTGTATTGTGTATACTGTGTATGTGTGTGTATTGTGTATTGTGTACTGTGTGTATGTGTGTGTTTTAGAGACAATTTAAAAAAATGGAAAAGTAAGTATATATAATTATTTGGGTAAAAATTAAAATAAATAAAAAGGTATTTATACACACACATTATATATAATGTGCATGTGTGTGTGTGCATTTCTATGTGTGTGTAGCGTGTATGGTATAGGCTATTTAGTTTATTAGAATTTTATATGTGTATAGTTTGATACAGTGCAATTTTGGGTCTTATACGGCGAGTTGTTATTTGGATTTCGCATCGGTGATATCCAACATACACGGGATTCACGCCCTCGTACATAATAACTGATAAATTAAATAGCAAATTACTCTTAGGTCCCTCGAAAAAAAAATTAACACTAAAGGAATTTTGACAAATTTTAAACACTTAGGTCCATTAATAGTAAATTGTCCTTAAATGTTTAAAAATTGTTAATAAGGGACCTAATTGTAAGTTTCCATAATTGTAAGTAACCTAACTAGTTAATGAATCATTATAGCCATTATTTATGGGAATCATATTCACGCCCTCGTTCATTTTTCTCTGGAAAAATGAGTCACGGTGAATAGGACCACTCGTAGCTCTTTCATTAATGAGCCTTATTCATAGGTTACTCTGGTTTATTGGTATGGGAATAAGAAGATCAAACAATTTTACTAACTTGTAAATGGTGGAGTTCCTCTCCAGTAAGAGTCCTTGTTCAATCGTATTATGTTTTCCCTACCATAATGTTGGGATGAAGATCTACAATATATATTTCGGATACACAATCCCAATAGAGTACTAGCCTTGCTTACGCTATTAGAGAAGGTAGAAAAAGAATCACCAATTATGAATAAAATTACGTACAAAGAGCATTGGCAAAGACTGTGATGTATCGCGACATATACGCGTCAAACTAAATCTTTCCAATAGGCTTAAGAGGATGATGTTTTGTGTTCATGTCACTAACATCTATGCATCCATTATAGATACTCGTCCTCCTAATTGACCACGCTAGGTTTTTATGAAAATCATCCCAACGGGATAAGTTTTATAATGAAAAGGTAAATTATAATTGGGGGTACCTTGATTAGTTATTCCGGCCCAGATGAGTAGCCGGATTAAGCCTGGCCCAAAATCTAAAGGCCTCGTGCTTCAACTGATTAAGTTATGACCCATTATACCCCTAAAATCTCGTAAGAGATATTCTATGGATTGTGGACTAACGTGGAGGGATTCAACACTCCCACTCTCCGAGAATGACATGTATAAATTAAACCCTCAGCCAGGGGAAAAGGGCATTTAATTGTAAACACTCCCCTAGAGTAAACATACATAAAATACAGAGAGCACCACCATGGACGCAGGCCTTCTTGTCGAACCACGTATATCTTGTGTTGTGTGTGATTGCAATTGTTTTACGTTTTATATTTATTCTGGTGATCGCATTTTGCTTATCATTTTTTGTTGAGATTAATTATCAACATAATTGGTTCCATCTGTGGGAAACGTTTATTTTTCTTTAAGAAAGCCTTCAATAATAAGAACTTGGAATCTGGTCACAACAGTTTCCCCTCAAAAAGGGGATATTCAAGAGAATCCTGATCCTCGCAGGGTCAGATCTGAAGTTCGATGCTCAAATCCTAGGGCTCGCCTAGAACGAAAAGCTTCGAAGGAAAGTCGGGGACCATCCAGGTTTACACAATTATCCAAACTAATAGACGCCTATGAGGCCAGGCTCCAAGATAACGAGGAGGCCACTCGCAAGAAAGAAGCTGAGAACGCTCGTCTCCAGAGAAGACTGCAGAAAATGGAGAGAGAACTCCATTGTATCACAAGGCAACATCATTATTGCACTCCTATCCCTCAGGCGAGAAAATCTCATAGCCGAGGAAGGAGACCTAGAAGTGTATCTCAAAGATTCGAGGAACATAGGTCAGATGATGACTTTCCTAAGCAATAATAATCAGCTCGTCGTTACAAGAGCCCAGGTCGAGGAAATGACGACATACAAAATTTAGTCCGAAGAGAAATGGACCAACACCCAGCAAATCGGGGTTCCAGATCGACTAGATAGCTAGCCAAGTGATCTCTCAAGACCCAGGTGCGGTCCCCTTTCTCAATAGAGATAGAATAAGAATTCCCCAAGAAGTTCGCGATTCCCAGATTCAAGATCTACAATGGAAAGACTGATCCTATTGATCATATTAGGCAGTACAGGAAGGCCATGACCCTGTGGAACCATAAGGACGCATTGATGTGCCAGATTTTTCTGTCGAGCTTACATGATGTGGCCCAAAACTGATTTGAAAAACTCCCTCATAGATTCATCTGAAGCTTCGAGTCCCTGGCGGAGGTCTTCACAGCTCTCTTTATTACCAGTAGCTCCCATTCGAAGAGGATGGATGGTTTGTTGACAATGAAGAAAACGCCCTAGGAAAGCCTCAAAGACTATGGGAAGAGATATTGGGAGCTATTAAACAAGGTTGAGGACTACTCGGAGCAGGTCACCGTGGAATCATTCAAGATTGGTTTACCCAACTCCTGCCTCTTTCACCAGTCCCTCACTAAGAAGGAGGCCATGACCATCGACGACTTAATGGCCCGTATTGAGAAATATGCCAAAGTTGAAGATGTGACCCATCTCAACGCAGGTGGAAATGGTCACACCAAGTTCGCCGATAAGAGCATCGATAAAACTGAGAATCAAAATAAAGGAAGTAAGAATGGGGGTAGGAGCGGCCCTAAGAATGGGAATAAAAGTGACACCTCGAAAGCATTTCAAGCAGTGAATACAGTTTTTAAAGAACCAATTTACAAGATTATGGCAAAGATCAGGGACGAACCATTCGTTAAATGGCCCAGAAAGATGGGTGGAGACCCCTCGAAGAGAAACAATGCACTAAGATGTGCATTCCACAAAAAGGGAGGGCATAAAATCGAGCATCGCAAAACTCTTAAGTCTCACCTCAACGAGCTAACCCAAGCTGGGCACTTGAATGAGTTCATAGAGAAAAAGGCAGAGAAGGTAGCTGCCAATAGAGATCGAAGACCCAATAACGTGGTCGAGGAGGACATTGTCCATGAGATAGCTATAATTCATGGGGCGTCCGACCTAAAGAAGATTCAAGGAAACATAACTCAGATGGAAGTCAAAAATCTTAAGGCAGTAGTGCAAGCTTTTCAAATCGATTCAGCCAAGACTCAGGCAGGAAAGCGTCGGCGAGCAGATGATGTAGACTACAACAAGCACATTGTGTTCACGGATGAAGACCTTATGGGAGTAAGGACCCCACATCGTGATGCCTTGATCATTAGATTCAGGATAGCTAACTACGATGTAGAAAAGTTACTCATCGACTAAGGTAGTTCATCCGATGTAATGTATCTCAGCCTATTCAGAAAGTTAAAGTTAAGCGTCGCTGACTTAAAGGAAGTTACCGTCCCTCTAGTTGGATTTGCTGTAAAAATAACCATCCCCTTAGGGAAGATTGTACTGCCTCTGAGGGAAGGAAACATCTCCAAGATGATCGAATTTCTAATGGTCAATATATACTCACCCTACCAAGCAATCCTTGGCAGAGGGTGGATTCATGCGATGAAGGTCGTCCCCTCTACCTACCATCAGAAACTTAAATATGTGACTGAGGTAGGGGTAATGGAGATTCATGGGGACCAGGCGATGGCGAGAAAGTGCTTCATAGCAGCCATCTATCCCAAGTCAGAGAAGAAGGTTGTCAAAGTTAAAATCAAAGAAGAGAGAAGGAGAGGCTGATGCCCTCTAAATAGTAACTAAGGTATGGAAGACCAGGAGTGGAGGAGACTAGGCTCATTCCATTCAAAAAAGTCATCGAGGGCCTGGAGGAATGTCCCAGCCAGCAGCAAGTCAAGTGAGAGAAAATTCTGAATTGGAACCTCGCTCACTAAAAGTGAAAAAACGGAATTGATTACCCTACTCTGAGGTAACCTATATGTCTTTGCATGGGAGACTTACGAGCTGCCTGGGATAGATCCAATCATCCATTGTCATCGACTACACATCAACCCAGCATTCAAGCCAATTACACAAAAAGCTCGACGTACTGCTCCGGAGAAAGCCAAAGCGATGGAGAAGGAAGTTGAAAAACTATTGGACGCATGATCCATACGAAAGGTTCAATTACCCAAATGGTTATCCAACCCAGTAGTTTTACCTAGGAGAAACAGAAAGTGGAGAGTTTTCATCGATTTCACCAATCTCAACAAGGTATGCCCTAAGGAGAAATCCCCCCTCCCAAAGATTGATCAGCTGGTGGATGCCACTACAACACATGAAATGATGAGTTTCCTAGACGCATACTCCGGATATCACCAGATACCTCTGTACGAGCCAGATCAATACAAAACAACATTCATAACCACAGTTGGGTTATATTGCTACAAGGTTATGCCATTTGGGCTAAAGAATGCAGGAGCTACCTACCAACGGCTGATCACCAAAACGTTCAGAAATAAAATGGGAAGCATCATGGAAGTCTACATCGATGATATGCTCGTCAAGAGAAAGCTAAAGGAAGACCGACTCTCTGACGTATCAAGAACCTTCGAAATCCTCAGGAAATAGCGAATGAATCTCAATGCAAGCAAGTGCTCCTTCGGTGTCCAGTCAGGAAAATTCCTTGGGTACTTGGTCAACAAGAGAGGTATCGAAGCCAACCCAAATCAGATCGATGCCATCAATAGGGCGCAACCCTCATATGATAAGAGACGTGCAGAAGCTCACAGGAATGCTTGGCACCTTGAACTGATTCATCTTAAAGTCATTCAAAAGGTGCCAGACGTTCTTCCAACTTTTGAAGAAAAGCAAAGATGTGGAGTAGAATTAGGATTGCTCGAAGGCGGTAGAAGGACTCAAGTCTTACCTCAGCACACTACCCTTGCTCGTAATCCCTCAAGAGAATGACTCTCTATACCTATACCTCACAGTCTCTAGTCATGCTGTAAGTTTTACATGGTATTTGAAAGAACGGGGATCCAACACCCAGTCTATTACGTGAGCAAAACTCTCTTGGATATCGATCAACGATACCTACCACTAGAAAAGCTCGCCTTTCTGCTAGTGGTAGCCTCGAGGAAATTGAAACATCACTTCGAAGCCCATTCCATCATTGTCCTTACATCCCACCCCCTTAAGGCAGTCCTTAGAAAAGTAGATATATCCGATAGACTATCAAAGTGGTCAGTCAAGCTCGGGCGATTTGACATCCAGTTTTAGCCAAAGAATGCCATCAAGGGACAGGTCCTCACTGACTTCACTGTAGAATTTATAAGCGAACATCTTTCTGAGAAACTTCAAACTGTTGATCAAAAGGAAAACCCCTCGGCACCAGGCATTTGGTGACTTTTCGTTGACGGTGCCTCCAACTCCAAAGGGGCAGGATTAGGCATCGTGTTGATTACCCCTAAAGATGCAATCCTCAAGCAAGGAGTCAGTCTTGGATTTGAAGCCGCCAACAACAAAGTAGAATATGAAGCACTAATAGCAGGCCTATAGAAGGCACACGAGATGGGAACAAAGCAACTCCAAGTGTTCGACGACTCACAACTCGTCTCCAACCAGATAAGTGGCGACTTCAATTCTAGGGATGAGAGAATGGTGGCCTACCTCACCACATCGAAGAAATTAATGGATAACTTCGAATAGGTCAGTGTCGAGTAGTTACCCAGAGGACATAACAACCATGCTTACGCCCTAGCGGCTTTGAGCTCATCGATCAATCTGACTCTTCAATTTCGATTGACTTTCTCGCCCAACCAAGTATTAACCAGATCGACGAACTGCCAAACATAGGTCAAGTTCTCTAGATTGAATCAACCCCCAGTTGGATGGACCCCTTAAGGGATTATTTGAAAGATGGTACCCTACCAGACGATAAGAATACCGCTCATCAGATAAGAGTAAAAGCTACTCGCTTTCACTTATCTCCCGAGGGAAAGCTATTCAAGATATCTTTAACTGGTCCTTACATCCAATTCATTCAGCCAAAGGACGTCGAGCAAGTTCTGCATGAACTCCATAAGGGAATCTACGGGAGTCATATTAGGGGCAGGTCGCTAGCTTTTCGAGCAATGAAAGAAGGCTACTGGTGGTCGTACATGGAGAAAGATGTTGGGATATATGCTTGCAAGTGCAAAAATGCCAACTTCACGCTCCTATAGTTCACCATCCAGTCAGTGAACTAAAGTCACTAACCAGCCCATGGCCTTTTGCCCAATGGGGAATGGACATCGTATGTTCTCTTCCTACCGTTCCCCATAATGGCAAGTATTAATTGGTCGCAATAGACCACTTCACCAAATGGATAGAGGCAAAGCCTCTAGTAAACATTAGAGACGCGGATATGATAAGATTCATATGGAAGAACATTGTCACCCGTTTTGGGATCCTCGGGACCATCATCACTGACAATGAAACCCAGTTTGAAAGTGGGCTCTTCTAAGGCTTTTGTAGCGACCACGGGATCAGACACTACTTTAGCTCTGTGGGATACCCTCAGAGTGATGGATTAGCTGGAGCTTCCAATAAAATAGTGATTGATGGATTGAAAAAGCGATTGGAACAAGCCAAAGGGCCATGGGTAACCGAGCTACCCCACATCCTTTAGGCTTACCGCACTACCGCATGGAGAGCAACCGGGGAAATGCCATTCGCACTGACATATGGTATGGAGGCAATCATCCCCTTGGAAGCTGGCCTCCCCACCATGAGGTCCACCCTCGTCGACCAAATATTGCTCCCTAAACTTGACCTAGCTGAGTAAAGAAGAGAGTTGGCCCTAGTGAAGCTAGTAGGATATCAACAACAATTAGCAAAGCACTATAACAAGAAGGTCAATCCAAGATCATTCCAAGTTGGGGACTACGTCCTAAGGAAAGTTCTTGGCAGCGCAGTGAAACCATTAGATGGAAAGATATAGATGAATTGGCAGGGACCATTCAAGGTGATAAGAAATGACTTACAAGGAGCCTATCACTTAGAAACGCTGTAGGGCAGGGAGATACCTCGAGCTTGGAATGCAACCAATTTGAAGAATTCTACTTCTAGTTTTCTGTGTTTTTTTTACCCAATGTTGAAATTTGCAATTCATTTTTTATTAATAAAAATTGTTTAGCAGCGGCATTCTATGAAGTGTTGATTTTTTCTCAAATACTTTATAATTCATGGACCCTTTCCAAGTTACAAGCTCTCTTCTTAACATATAAAAGAAGGGTATTACCCTCCTCAGCTTTTCATCACAAAACACGAATAACCTCCTAGAATTGCGCCTGGTAATATATGAAGCCCTACAGGGGACCCTTAGGCAGCTTAGCCAACCCAGGCTGGTCGCCAAACAATGTTTGGCTAAAAAAAAACCTGCTCAAATAGAACATCTAACACCAGGTGTGCCCTCACCATTGCCACACTTAGGCCTAAGCGAGTGTGACGACACAACCTAAAAGTTAAAGTGAGGCATAATGGTATCTTATAAGCATACTGGACTGGGGGGATACTCCCTCAATAAAATAACTCTACCTATATCACATCTAGTCGGCTAAGAAGAGCCCAAGATAGTCGAACAAGAAATAAATGAAGTAAAAAATACACAACACATGTTTAGTCGGTGAATCTTCCAAAACATAATTATTTTATTACAGCATTACATATGCAAAGAGTTACATGTGTTGGATAAAATAAATCCTAATGAGGATTAGGTCTTCGAGAAAGATAGTCATCCACTTGCGCTCTTCGTCCATCATCTAGGTGAGGAGCTAATTCCCCCTCGACTTTATTTGAATATGGTTCAAATAGCTTCCTTGGGATAGCATCTATGGGGACCCATTGATCATCACTCCTGAATGGGTTCGGTATCAAAGTTGAGGGGGATATCTCATGACGATACCAGAGCCATCCCTTAATAAAGGATAACTCTTCAACCTCCCCCAACTTCGTCAGAGCATCGGTCCAACCCTGATCATAACCATAAACCCACACTCGCCGAGGACCTTTCATGAATAGGTTCCTCAACAAGGTAACATCTCTTTGAAGACTGGAAGCTATCACATACGCCTGGTGAACATCACCTTGAAACTCGACAATCTCCCTCGCTGAACCACTGTCATCATTATCAGCTCGCGGTCCAGTCAATGATTAGGAACCATGTAGAACTCGACGAGAAATTCTCGGTGCATTCTCCCTGAGTCGCGATACTTCTCTCCTCATATCATCATTCTCTTGCTAAAGTACCTCTCCAACTTGATTGATCTTGGAGGCATCGAGAAACTTAGCCTTCAGAGCATCCACTTCTCCTTGAACAGAAGCGCCGATATCCTCCATCTCTTAGAGCCAATCCTTTAGCTTGGAAATGATCTCTGAATGGTCCTTATAGTCTTGATTCCTTGACCTAAGAGACTTTCAAATCCTTATAATGGCTTTGCGAACTCGATTGCTTGCATTAGGACCAAGAATCTTTCTTAGTTGAGAAGTAGCAGGTATATACTCATCAACATAAATCAGTTACAAACCATATAAGCATTGAAGAACAAATAAATCAGTACGTAGAAGGGATTTAATTTCATTTCATTAAAAGAAGGTTCAAAGTACAACATCAAAAGGGAAGAAAAACAAAAATACAAAGAGATCCCTAAAGAAGATTAAGTGGAAACCTCAGTCTGCTCTGAGGTCACTAGTTGCTTTCCCTTGTCTACAATTAAGTGGAAACCTCAGTCTGCTCTGAGGTCACTAGTTGCTTTCCCTTGTCTACGACAACCCCAGGTACGCCTCCCTTAGACAAAGAGATTACCGTCCCCTAGTTAAGGGGAGTACTAGCAGAAGTGGTCTACATAGCTGGATCACCTTTATTGAAAATAGAAGCAGGCATCTCATCAATAACAAGCTTGGGGCCAAGATTGTGCTCTCAAAGAGGGGAGAGTCAATATCCACCTCGACAGCAAGAAGAACCTTGTCCCAACCATTCTTGAAGTTGAGATGACTAATATAGCCAGTCTGAACCTCAGCATCCTCGTACCTTGTGACCCATCCTGTATTATACGAGCTCTCCTTGAGGGTGACAACCTCAGATTCCACCTTACCAGCAAGCACCTTGTTCTCTTCAACCACCACCAACTTTTTTGTGTAGACCAAATCATAGGACTGCCTCAGCTCCTGAAGCTCCTTGGTCATCGCCTCTTTCACTTTATGGGCCTCAGTTAAGGCGAGATCAAAAGAATTTTGATCAACATTGGTAGTCTTTAAACTAGCCTCCATTTCATCATTCTTCCTATCCAGATCGACGTTTCTCCTTGCTAGCTCATCACGGCTGCGATAGAGGATAGTGAAATCAGACACAAACTGCAGAGAGAGGAGAAATATTAGCAAAGGAAGTATTTAAAAGAACATTACAACAATAGATAAGTAAAAGCAGGCTTACCAAGGCTAGCCTCTGACTTGCCTTCAGGGCTAACTGGTTAGCCCCCATCGACCTCTGGTGATCAATCGATAAAATTGCTCTCTCGAGCACAGCCAGAGCCAACAGAGGGGAAAGGGAAATGGAAGACCCTTCGGGAAGAGCAGACACGGGCACCAGAGACTACCCCGATTTTTTCCTCACCTCTTCTCTCCTCGTTTCTTCTTCTCTCTCTTTCTTCTCCTTCTCAACCCTTTTTCTTTCCTCCACCTTCTTCCTTCATCCTCTCTCTCTCTCTCTCTCTCTCTCACTTATTCCTCCTCCTTTTTCTTCCTCTCTTGTTCATGAGAAGCAGTCTGGGAGCTAGTGGCAACATCCCCACTCCCAGATTTCTGCTTCTTCAATCGGCGAGCAAGCAGCACATTATCTTCATTATCCTATTGGATTAAAATTTTCCTAAGAGGAGCCATATCTTCCTCGCTGGATCTACTTGAATCCCCTAAATCATTCGGAGCCTCAGAACCCTCCTCCGAGCTGGAAGATTCTTTGCTACTTAAGCTCTCCTCACTGGAATCACCTTTAACACCACCCTGTTAGATCCCTCGCTCTCTTCACTAGAGCTTCCTTCCTCCTCGTCTAATTGGATTGGGTCAGTAGCAAACTCTTCTGTGATATCTAGCTGAGGAATGTTATCCATAGGTTGTGCAATAAAATTGGACCTGATGTTCTTGTACTCCAAGAGGAAGGCTGCTGATTAAGGATGCTCATCGTCACCCAAATAATCCCTGATCTTCCAAGCCTTAACCAACTCAGCAGCTCGAATCTTGCGAAAAGTAGGTTCTGAGTTCTTTGTCTTCGCTGAAAAAAGAAAGAGAGAAAGATGTAAGAAAGATCGTACACTAACAAAAAAGTCAATGAGCAGAACAAGAGCTATGCCTATCTATGAACTCCTCCCCATAAAATGGAATCATAGGTCCCCTATACCTCTCCCCTTTAGCTTGGGGAGGAAAATGCTAGTTTTTGGCAATAAACCCCCATGCTAGTATTCCTTGTGGGAATCAGGTAGATTTACTACCAATACCCTATCAGGACTCCTAGCTTTGAGGTAAAGAAGACCAGGGCTCGTTCGAGAAAGAGAGTAACAATATCAAATTTCAACAAGCCCTAGATTGGTGCCATAGAGCTGATTAATTCTATGCGCATCATTGACAATTTTCCAAACATTTGGTGAGCACTGTGCAGGAACTATATAAAAGTAACTAAAAAAATGCAAAAATAAGAGATTTGGTGGAATAGTAAGCCCCCCTGAGATAATAGAAGAAAATGTATCCATTGACCATTCTCAATGTCCCTAACATTATGAGGAACAAGGGAACATTCAATGTCTACCCAGTTTGGAATATTGTAGAACTTCCTAAACTCAGTTATCGACCTATTGCCTATTTTTGTCATCAGAAAAGAGAAACACTAGTATCGATAATGAAAAAATTCCAACAGAAAAAGAAAATAGGAGGAGTGTGAAGAACTTACGATGTGTGAATCAGCTTGGGATGATGCAAAGCCACAAGCAGAAAAGATGAGAAGGTAAGGAAGAAGCTCAGAGGCGAAAGACGAGACCTGGAAGTGAGTAAGGAGTTGGAGAAATATTGAGGACGCAAAGAAATTTCAAGCGACGATAGTGAATGGTTCCTCTAAACTAGTTTCAACCCTTTCAATCATGACGCACGGGAAATGAAGCAATTTAATGCCAAAATAGACCCAAGAAGGATGCTTCAATCCCAAGGTGCTACATGATTCACAAAAATGACATTAAGGCAATTATTTAAAATTATTGAGCCCAAATTATGACCCAAAAATTTTAGGGGTACCTCGATTAGTTATTCCGGCATAGATGAGTAGCCCGATTAGGCCTGGCCCAATATCTAGAGGCCTTGCGCTTCAACTAATTAAGTTATGACTCATTCCACCCCTACAATATCTCAAGTGATATTCTAGGGATTGTGGGCTAACGTGGAGGGATCCAACACCCCCACTCTTCGAGAATGACATGTATAAATTAAACCCTCAGCCCGGGGCAAAAGGTATTCATTTGTAAACACTCCCCTGGAGTAAACAAAAATAAAATACAAAGAGCACCACCGTCGACATAGGCGTTCTTGCCGAACCACGTATATCTTGTGTTGTGTATGATTGCAATTATTTTACGTTCTTAATTTATTCTGGTGATCGCATTTGTTTTTCATTTTGTGTTGAGATTAATTGTCACCATAATAATATATGGTCAAAAAATTTATTTTGTTACTTATAATTTTATATTGACCTTTGAAATAATGCATTTATTATAGATACACATTGAACTTTTATTAATTTTGTAGATAATGTCATGCGGTAATGGACACAATGCTCCGACCGAAGAGATGACACCACCCCAGGTAGACTTCTCATCACCAATTGGTGAGCAATATACAACTCCACTTATGATTCACTTCACTACACTGAATTGAAATAGGCAAGGTACTCCCAGTAAACCAACAGACACACCCAACACTCCTGAAACTGTCGGGTCAGTTGGGAAGAAGTCCATTAGGTTCTCTCTATTGGGAATTAACCCCACAGGGGATAAGAATCAGATTCAACAATTTAAAGCCCAATGTTTATCCTTGGAAAAAATTAATGTGGGGTTGGGAGGAGCTAACAATTGGAACCTAGTAGATAAGGTTGTTAAAGATGACATCTATGAACAACTCAACAAACGATTTTCATTTTCCGTAAACTCAAAAAATACGATTCTTTCTTTAGTTGTTGAACAACTCCGAACATATCACAGAAACCTTAGGCATAATCATTTCCCTAAGGCAGCATCGAGCTCGGAAATTTTGTCTCTCGAAGACGAAGTCCTTTCGAAAGTCGAGATGCTAGTCGATCAATGGAATGATTTTCTGAAAAATAAGGCGAAGGATTAGAAAATGTTGCAAAGGGAGAAAAACAAGCAGAATAGGGCATAAAAAACTGATGTTCACTGGCTTGGCTTGAAATATTATGAAGATTTGAAGAACGAGTGGTCGAGCAAGACAAAAGGCATCCTAGATGAAGGAAAGTTACCGAATCTGGCCAATTTGTATATTCATACAAGATGAGACAAAGATAATAAATTCCCTCCCCACTTGGAGAAGACTCTAGAATTAATAGAGTCTATGAGCAGTCAGTCAGCTTCAAGCCCATTCGAAAACCTTGATAATGAAGCCCTCGTACATACATTAGGGAAGGATTGTTGAGGGAGGACGATAGCTATGGGGTCACATATGTCAAAAACAAGATTCAAACACAACACACTTCTCGTGGATGAACTTCCTTCTGTTAATGAGTTATTTTCATCCAATGATGAACATCATTTTAGGATCGAAGGGGATGTAATGAGGATTCAAAATGAATTAGGAGGCATGAGTGAGAAACTTTCACAAATTGTATCCCTTTTAACTGGTCGTATGCCCTTGTAGCCCCCAATGCATCCCAATTTCCCTTTACATCCTCAAAATTTTCCTCCTTCTCCATTACCCTCACAGATGTTGGTTCCTCCTTCAATATTCCCATTTTTAGTGCCTCAGAATGTCACATGTCTTGCATCACTATCAACAACCGATGATGACTTTGGTGAGAAATACTATATGAAGGAACTGAGTGGTAAAACTCTCATTGGGGTGTGCACGCTCATCTCCACTCAAGTAGTAACTTTATTACATAGTCAGCCTTGCAGGAGGGTGAGTAAAAGATCATGATTGATAAAATATATGTCAATTTTGAAGATGCTCCAGTGCATGTCAACAGTGGAGAAGGGAATGGGTTGAAAAATTATTTGAACTCTTTTATCACTTGGCCATCTTACCTTTTGATGATGATGTAGTAATATTTTTCTTATATTGTAATAGTATCATTCGACAAAATTATTTAATTTGAGTTTAAGTGGTTGTGTATTATTGTTGATTGGTGTGTTCTTGTATTTGAGTTTGATTGATTGGTGCATTGTTGACACTATATTAGTGCTTTACTTTGATTTACACTATATTACTGCATAGTTTGTTTTATTGGTGGATTGTAGACACTATATTAGTTCTTTACTATATAAAATGATACTTATGCAACATGATATTTATTTTATCATGCTAACAGAGGACTGCAATTTCAATATTATTAAATGGATTTTCCACAATACAAAGAGTAGACGGGGGAGAGTGACCGAATAACTAATAGTTATGTTAAAGGTGTTCTAAAATTTATTAGCTATGCCTTTAAGAACCATAAAAGTGAGAAGATTTCATGTCCTTGCACCCATTGTATGAAAGGAAAATATACATCTTTAAAGATGTTGAGTTACATTTACTAAAGTGGGGAATTTGTCAAGGTTATAACAAATGGATATACCATGGTGAAAAACATGTACCTTATGTTCCCGAAGAATTATCGGTAACAGACTGCGTAACAGAAAACCAATGAGTGGAAATGGTAATTGGTTCACCAACACATCATCCATTGACCGACCTAATTAACAATGTTTACGGAGTCCACCATGGACAAAATCACCAATTAAAGGAGACAAATAATGCGCATAATGAACAATTTGATACTTAACTACTAGGTTACCGAGAGTATATATGACTGAAAACCGATACGGCTAGAGTGTTGTATAAAGATTGTGATTAATATTACTTGGTATTATATGTAATGACTGGTTTGCATAATTGGAAGAGTCATTTGGGTTTTCCTAGGTATAGCGTAACCGGAATTCTTAAGTGGGTTAAAGAAATTCTCCCAAAAGAGAACACGTCACCAGACAACTATACTACCCTGAAGAAGAGTTTCACGGGTTTAGGATTGCCATACAAATCTATTCAAGTATGATTGCATATTGTACCGCCACGAGCACGAAGAGAAGGATGAATGTGCAGTATGTGGTGAGCCTAGATATGTCATTTGTGAGAAGGTAAATGACAAACCTGCAAAATATCAAAAGTTCTCTGAAATCCCACAAAAGGTTTTAAAGTATTTTCCACTTGGGCCACGATTAAAACGGTTTTTTACTGTACCAGGGATAGGGAATGTGAGGTGGGTGGGAATCTGATGCATCATCTAGTTGATTCACTCATCTGACAAATTTCAAATGCACAACACCATGAATTTTTAAATAAACTAACCAATGTTTGTCTTGCAATCTCAACCGATGGGTTTAACCCTTTCGGTAATTTAAGTACTAGTCAGAGTTATTGGCCAGTTCTCATGGCGCCTTTAAGTTTCCCTCCGGAACTGTGAATGAAAAAGGAGTTCACATTGTTATATTTGTTGATACCCGAGCCGAAGGCTCAAAGAAATGATATTAATATATTCTTAGCCCCATTAATCGAATAACTTAAAGAGTTGTGGGATAAAGTCATGACGACATTAGACTCTCACAAGGGTGAAGGTTTGACACTTAAAGCAATGGTGATGTGGGCGATCCACGACCATCCTTCTTATTGGACCTTGTCCGGTTTTAATGTTCATGGTTATTATGGATGTCCCATATGTGGGGAGAAAACTTAAACCAGTTGGCTACAACAGAGTAGTAAGATGTATTATACATGTCATTATATATTTATGCCAACCAGTCACCCTTTCAGGAATGACAAGTCTAATATTTATCATATTAGTCATGAGAACCGTATGCCACCTACTAGGCTTTTTGGCCAGTAGATCGAGGAGAAGGCAACGGCTACGACTGCGGGGAAGAGGTATGTTGGAAAAACCCTAAGTTTGTAAACATGAAGCGTAAATCAAGGGGGATCATAACGACCCTAGTAAAGAAAAATCATGGTGTAGGCGATCCACATTTTTCTATTTTCCATATTAGAAAAATCATCGTGTAAGGCATGTAATTGATGTGATTCACACAAAGAAGAATGTTGCAGAATATCTGATAGGAACAGGTCTGGGTGGATCTCATTCTAAAGATGAGAGCGGGCCCGTCGAGATCTACATGATATGAAAATAAAGAAGAAACTCTAGCTAAAAACTGATCCTACAACAGAAGAATTTCTACCCCTCTGGATGCTTTCACTTTGACTGCTAGTGAGAAGAAGATCCTCTTAGACACATTGTTCAACTTGAAGACTCCAATGAGGTTTTTACATAATTTACGTAGGGTAGAAAGCTACCAAGAAAATGATTTAAAATAGTGCAAGTCTCATGACTGGCATGTAATCAGATAATTAATCCCTACATTATTTTGGCATTGCTTCTCTGAACTCCTTTAGGAAATTATGCAAATTAGTTTGTCTTTTACCCTACTTTCTGCAACAGTGGTAAATAGAAGGCACATTAAAGCTGAAAAATTAACTTTAGCCAAGGCAGTTTGTGTATTAGAGTAATATTTCCCTCCATTATTCTTCGATATCAGCATCCACTTACTTCTGTATTCATGTGATGAAGCTTTATTATGTGGTCCCATCAGGTATCATTGGATGTATTAATTTGAGCACTTGATGAAAACCTTCAAAGATTACGTAAAGAACACATAGTATATTGGAGGGTCAGTCGATTAAGAATACATAACTATGGAATCATTGATATACGATAGGGAATATATTCCAGAATAAGAGGTGAGGATGTTTAATCCTCGTGGAGGAGGAGTGATCGAGGAACCTAACGAGTTTGAGGACGAATTACCATTTAGGAACCCTAAAGAGGTGAAACTCACAAATATAAAATACAAGAAAAATTCACAAGCTATTAAACTTAGGCTTAAAAACATGCCGTCAGAGGGTGAGAATGTAAAATGAACCACTAAACGACCCCGTGAGAGGCACAAACACCTCACATGGGACCAATGTAACCCGAAGGAACGGACCGCGTAGTCACGGGACCCCTAGTGTGAGGAAAGGAGAAAAATTTACAAACTATTAGACTTAGGCTTAGTAACATGCCGTCAGAGGATGAGAACGTAAAACAAAAACTAGACGGCCCTATAAGAGGCTCAAACACCTCACGCGGGATGTAACCGACAGGAGCCCCCCGAATTGAGAGCATGATCAAAATTTGTGAACTGTTAGAGTTAAGCCTAAAACCATATCGTCGGAGGGTGAGAACATAGAACAACCAATAAATGTCCCTATGAGAGGTACAAAAACCTCTCACAGGACCAATGTAGCCTACAGGAACCGATCGTGTAGTCACGGGACCCCCGATTTGAGAGCACGAGCAAAATTTGCAAAATGTTAGACTTAGGCTTAAAAACATGTTGTGAGAGGAAGATAACATAAAACTTCCACTAGATGGCCCCTTGAGAGGAACGAATACCTCGCACGGGACCAATGTTACCCACAGGAACCGACCGTGTAGTCACGGGACCCTCAGTTTGAGTGCACGGACAAAATTTGCAAACTATTAGACTTAGGCTTGAAAACATGCCGTTAGAGGGTGAGAACGTAAAATAGATACTAAATGGCCCCATGAGAGGAACAAACACATCGTACGGGACCAATGTAACCAGCAAGAAGGGACCGCGTAGTCACGGGACCCCCGGTTTGAGAGCACGACCAAAATTTGCAAACTATTATACTTAGGCTTAAAACCATGTCGTTAAAGGGTGAGAATATAAAACACCCACTAGACAGCCCCGTCAGAGGCTCGAACCCCTCTCTTTTGTCATGGCATGTTTTTAATCCTAAGTCTAACAATTTGCAAATTTTGGTCGTGCTTTCAAATGGAGGGTTTCGTGACTACATGGTCTGTTCCTGCGGGTTACATTGGTCCCGTATGAGGTGTTCATGCCTCTCTCGAGGCTGTCTAGTGGTTGTTTTACGTTCACACACTCTCCTGGAATATTTTTAAGCCTAAGTCTAATAGTTTGCAAAGTTTGGTCATTCTCTCAACATAGGCTTAAAGACACGAGACCAATGTAACTCACAAGAATCGACTGCATAGTTACAAGACCCTCGGTTTGAGAGCACGAACAAAATTTGCAAACAGTTAGGGCTATTATGAGGAAAATTTAACCCATATGAACCGACCACCCAGTCACCCGTGGGGCCAATGTAACCAAATTATCACTCACAGTAACTGATCGATTACACTCGCGGTTCGAGGAAAAATGATTTTTTTTATTAAAAAAGTCATGGCTTTGGGCCTTGACTATTTTATTTTTGAAATAAAAGGTGGTCACGATCCAAAGTCATGACAAACTTTTATTTCAATGATAAGGTAGTCACGTCCCAAAGTCGTGACCATATTTAAAAAAAAAAATTGTCACGTCCCAAAGCCGTGACCACTTTTTATTTGAAAAATAACATTGTCACGACCCGCAACTGTGACAATTTGATTTTTAAAATAAAATGTTGTCATGGCTGCCGTAACCATATTTTGTCGACACAAAATAGTGGGTCGTAAACATGGGTCGTGACCCTCCTAGTTCTTGACCAATGTGGTGGTAAGGGATTTAGGCCGTTACCACCGATGTTGGTTACACCAGATTTGGTCACGGACCAAATTTGTGACTCACCAACCTTAGTCAATGATTTGGGTCGTGACCATGCGCAGTATTTGTTGTAGTGCCAATCAAGTGCTGCCTGATCCTTCGGGATATCGCATCCATAAACTTCACTCCTTCCTTTATTTATTCGTCACCTCCTCTGGAACAAAATTAGCCAAACGAGTGAACTCCTCCTCATACTCATCCACTGAATGATGACCTTGAGTCACCTCACTAAACCTCTTCCTCATCTTTGTCTCGATTGCTGTCGAAGAGTATTTGCGATGAAACCACACCCAAAACTCATCAATAGACATCTTGTCCCTCTCTCCCACTACTATAACACTGCTCCAACCAACTTAAAAGTGTCCAGCATATGCTTTTTCACCTAGTTACACTCTACCATGCACAGGAGGTGCTGAATATCTTTCTTCAACTGGAACATCGTGATCACATCTGAACTACCCTGAAACTCGGGTGGGTGGCCCTTCTAAAAAGCCTCCCCAACTCTCTGCCAATCTAACGGCCCTGGATGGACCTGGACAACCGTCACCACTAGTTGTGGTGGATGCTGAGCCTGAGGAAAATGGAAATCCATGGTAGTCATCACTCAATTAACTACATGCGCCATTTTCGCTGCCACCTCTGCTGCTGACACTGACCCCTGTGATGATATGCTTTCGGTGCTTGTGGCCCCTACTGAGTCTCCCTCACATTATCCTTAGATACTACTCTCGTCGCCCGACCTCTCCTCGGTGGCATCTGAAAATAGATTGAATTGTATGAGTTCACATTAAATACAAATATAATTATAGAAGAATGAAATCTGAAATGCGTAGTGATGAATGAAACAGTCCTAAAAATAGGGCTCTATGTTAAACAATGCTATGCTGAAATTGTAGTAAGCCATACAGATCCTATGGACATTAGAACCTGATGCACTGAAACCATCTATGACACCCCGCCCATTCTAACCATGTGTGATCAGTCCTTCATTATACCAAACAGGAATATCATATGGTTCATTCTTAGCATCACTATCAGAAAACTTATTAATTACTAATGACCTAGGTCAAATTAAGTCAGTGTCAAATTTAATCTTTCATTATAATAACAACATGCGAAAATAAATTAAATTAACCAAACCATCACACAAATATAATCTGAACAATCATAGGACATATATTTATAAATGAATAATTCTGAATAAACCATCGATTCTCAAAGAAAATAACCCAATCACAATCTGAAGTAAATAAAACTGAAATGTAAAATAAGTCTGATAAATGAACTGAAAAACTAAATAGTCTAAAGGGCAACATGCCCAAATGAAATACTGAAGAAACTCCTATATAGAAATGAATGAGCTAAAGCGTCTAAAGAAACTTCAACAAGCCTCCATAAATGCTATAACTATGCATCCCTAGATAAAATAATCCAGATAGTCGTCCATGTGGTTGGAAACCTAAAAGGTTTTGAAAATATTTTGATATGGGTCAGAGCAAAAAAAAACACTTTTGTGAAATTTTTTGCAGGTGTATAAATAATAGATTAAGTCAATTATTAGATGCACATATTAGTTCAACGTACACTCCCTTAAGTTCCTCACCTCTCAACTAATGTGCACACCTAACGTTTCTTACCTAGACATGATACCCAATCCAAAATTGATAAAGTTATAGGAACCACATTCTGGTACCCCCTAAGTCTCTACTTAGGTCCGCAGCACCTCCCCAATTTACTATAAAACCTAGTTCATACTCTGAGTATCGATCTAGAGGCCATTGGGGGCTCTCGAACCCCATTTGACTCTGGTCAACTCTATTATTAGAGAAAAATATCAATAGATATTTAAAGGGATCTGAATTTCCTTTCCAATGGTCCACCATGTATGTGAATTGGCATAACGGTTCAGATGAATGGACCATTTTACTATCGAAATTCGATCTGGAGGCCACCAGGAACCCTCAAACCCTGATTTTCTTCCAATCAACTTCATTTTCAAAGTGAAATCTCAATTAATCTTCAAAGGAAAGTGAATCCCCTTTCTAATGGTCTACCCCATGCACAAAAGGTCATAACCGTTCGGATGATCTGTTTTCCCTAAAAAATTGATCCGAAGGCCATTAGGCGCTCCCGAGCTCCGTTTGGCCAAGGTCAACTCCACACCTCAATTGAGACTAAATGAATCTGTGAAGGGAACTAAATAAACATTCCAGTGGTCCACCTCATGTGTGAATCAGCCTTACGGTATGGACGAACGATCCATTTTACTCTGAAAGGTCACCAGATGCTTTCGGGCCACATTTCACAAAAGTTAACTCTCTGAACCGAGCAAAGATCTTTGGAACATCAAAGTACCTAGTATGATCTTTACAATGGTCCACCCCCGTGTGCAATTTGAACTTATGATTTGGATGAATGATCCATTTTTTACCGATACTTGCCTGTCCAACGGACCGATGAACCCTTTTGAGCCCTGTTTGACCCAAAGTCAACCCCTAGACACGGGAACAACTCAAAGGACTCTTAAATTTCTCTGAATTTCTATTCTAACGGTTTGACCCATGCATGATTTTGATTTATAGATTTCGTTCTACGATCATTTTCTCAAAAAAATCTGCACGAGACTCTCGATAGGCAAGTCCATTTCCCTGGCAATCGAAAGTTTATCTAGGGCCACCAATCGATTGGCAAAACTAGGGGTATGCCGATCGATAATACCTAACCACATTAAAGGAGGGCATTATCTCACTCCCAGACAGACCTCAGATCCATCAATATGAGTGATCGCAACAACATTCTCTTGCAATCAGTGAAGTTTCCTTTTGCGAAATTCCTTCCAATATTTCATTCCCATCAATTTCATACTCAATTTAGAAAAAACTCCTTCTCTCTCATTCAACATTCATCCCAACATTCAATGTTCCTCATCAAGGATCAAGATCAAGCCTCAATTCTCTAAAGAAGGTCCAAATATGATCTCCTCTCTTTAAATATATTTATTTTTACATTAGTTACATAAAAATTCTAATCTAGTTTTTACTTTAGTTCATACACGTTAACATCTCATCCTTTACTAGTTATATTTCACATACTTTATTTTCTAAAAAAAGAACAAAGAAAAAGAGGGTTACACCTATAAATTCCGATGGGATTATCCGCCACAAATTCTCAAAACTAAAAATACATTTTCTACACACACACACACACACACACACACACACATAGTAAACTCCCATTTAAATTTGTAGTATAATACCCACCCTTCTTCCACATATTAACTACATGAACATTAATGCTTGTATAGGCTACATAGGAATTTCGGGCTAAAACTTGAGACTCGAGTCCAAATTTCCAAATTTTCAATTTTTCAGTTTCCCAATCTTTTGATTTTCCCATTTTTGTATTTGCATCCTTTTTATTTATACCTTATTCAATATATATTATATTTGTGATTCATATCGGAGTTTCATCTAACAAATATTATTGTTCCATTATAGCGATCAATATCTGAGTAAACACATACATCATATTTTTGAAATATTATTTTGGGAAACATTCCTATGGATTGTCTCACTCTATCTTTTCTATGATATGAGTTAGGTGATTTCGATCTCCATTTATATATACACGCACACACTTCATGAATAAATTAAGGAAAATAATAGCACAATCCCATAAGAGACCGAAAGGGAGAGATGGGCGCCTAACACCTTCGCATTACGTAACTTAACCCCAAACCTATGAACTATTGGTTTCGTAAGCATCAATTTGTCTTTGAAGCCGCTCTCTTGAGGGGGCAACATGTTGTTTTGCCTATTTTGAGCAAAATAAGATGCCAACTACATATATTTATATCACCCCACATCGACGATGGCCGAAACGCTCCTAGAAAAGGGCGCGAGACATTCTCTCCCTCTTCCAGTGCGCGATCGTGAGTGCCAAAACCCCGAGACGGGAGGAAAGAGATAATGAAGGTATGGACATAATGGCGAATCTGCTGGGGACATGTTTATCATAACAGGGATATACTATGTTTGCATGGGTGATATCATTTTCTTCTTATGTGTGTATGCGCCTAGCTGCATGTTCCTTTTTCTATTTTATATTATTTCTTGTATATATCTACTTCATGTTTTATCACTCCTCACTCACACCCTTATTGATACTCTTCATGTACACTTCACACTACTTACATGTAGGATCACTCATACCCACATGTTGCACGCACCACTTAGAATATCCAAGCTTAGGTGTCACTAACACGCACCTCAACTTATCACACTTGTATATATCCATGCTCACTCATGCTTATCACACACCACGTGTAGTTGATCAATATTTAGGTTCACTACCACACACTCACTTATAAATATTCACACATAACTCACTCTCACATATCTATCCTTAGTGTAATACTCATTCTCTATGCTAGATTTACTTTGTACTTGTACATTCTTCCCTATTAGTATAGTTCTCATCATGCCAAATAAAATACTCTCTTTATAACGTACTAATCGAGAATCATGCATTTTTCACACTACATCACCACAGAGCATGGCTATAGGCCAAAATTTGTCCCATAACTGGGGGTCACTTTGTGATGGGTGCTGGTCGAGTAGGTTGCAATTAGCCTAAGCAATATGATTCTCACCTCCATTGCCCAAGTACCTTTGACATAAATCGAACGGTTCCCCCGGCTTCATACCGCTTGATCGAAGTCATGAAGGGAGGTATATCACATGGAACTCTTTCACGTATGTCGAGTGTATCAAATTTTCCCTCACACATATTGTCCCCATGACGTATATAGTGAGGAAATTCACGTACACTTGTAACAACCCGCGTAATTTTGGGGTAGTTTCAAAATATAGAGGAAAATAAAGTTTTTGGTAAAATTATTTTTATTGCTCCAATATGTTGGATTTTATTTTTAAAGATGAGAATTTCAAACGGTTTCGGAATTGGAATTCAAATGGAGTTTTAATTGAATTTTTATTATATAGAAGAGTCTTGAAAACATAAAACTCTTTAAGAGCCCTCAAAACATAAAACTCTCTAGCAAAAAAAAATATTTAAAAATATCGAACGGTCCGATCAAGCTGACTTTTTTTATGTAGCTTCCTCTCGTCTTCAGCTAATTCTCTTAAAATTTCATCCAATTCCAACGGTCTAATCGTCTCGAATAAATTTTTTAGTGTTTGTATCGGATTAGAACTCTTTTCTTAATCAAACTCTTAATCCTTTATATATCAACAAATTCGTGGCTTGGCTTTTCAAATCACTTTTTCTCAAACTTTTCAACCAGAAGAGCTCTTTAAAATTACTCCCTTTCATATACAAACCATAGCCGTGAACTTATTCAAGATTTCAACCTTAGATTAGAAGGCTTATTTGGTGTTTTCTCGAGTTTGGGCTAGAACAAGATTTGATTATTGTCGCGAGAAGAACGTGATGGTGTGAGTAGATTTTGAGGCTAAAATTATGTGATGATTCATGTTGGTTCTTTTTGGTGGTTTAAGGTATGGGGTTTTACACAATATGCTCCTTAATCTCGCGAGTGTTATTCCTGTTGTTTTCTTGTGATTATTGACTCGTATTCAAATTGATAAATTCATTGGAATCTAGAAATTTTTGTTGGAATCTAATTTTGATTCATGTGGTATTATTATTGTGTTGAGCATGTTGTCATGAGATTTTAATATGTCACTGAGGTTCGGCACCCGCCAATATTCCTTTTTCCGGACATGCGAAAAAAATGAATAGGCGCGGTATAGTGGTGAGGCCTGGTGACCCAGTTAATGTGTTATTGAGAAATTATATTGATATAATTGCTTATGAGATTCACGTTGATTTGAACATTCATACTCATATTGTTACGCTTTATTCACCGCTAATATTTGTTGAGCATCTTTCCTATCGTATTGTGTACTTCCCCATATTTTCTTTTAGTGACAGGTTAGCGCGAATTTTGGGCGCTTGGGATTTATCGGAGATGGATTTTAGCTTGGATTATTTTGGGAAGAATATTCGAGAGTACATGAGAAGAATTGTATTTATTTTGGTTGTATAGAGCATTGACGATTTATTTTCTTTCGAGATAGTTAGATGTTTTATTTCGAGAGATTTTTGATTGTATGTAATTGGATGATATTTCAGATTAGGAGATTCTCTTATTTTTATTGTGAGTTTTAGATGCTCTATACCTTGTTATATTGTGGATTAGTTTAGTTTTATCGATAGTAACACTCCGTTCTCTCTCTCAGGAGGGCGGGGTGTTACAGAATGGTATCAGAGCTTAGGTATACGACAACTCTCGGGTCTTGGGTTTTGGGTCTATTGCGTTTTTGTGGTGCAAATTTGGAGATAAAAATTTTTAGAGAATCGTTTTACGTTAGGCATCTAGATTAGGTGTGAGGAAATTATTTTTTGGTGACGAGATTATTTTTGGAGATTATTGGCCTTATTTTTTAGAGTTAGGTATTCGGCGAATTTCGAGGGCGAAATTCCATTGTTAGTGGAGAAGTGTAACAACCCGCATAATTTTGGGGTATTTTCAAAATATAGAGGAAATAAAGTTTTTGGTAAAATTATTTTTATTGCTCAAATATGTTGGATTTTATTTTTAAAGATGATAATTTCAAACGGTTTCGGAAATAGAATTCAAATGGAGTTTTAATTGAATTTTTATTATATAGAAGAGTCCTCACTACATAAAACTCTCTAAGATCCCTCAAAACATAAAACTCTCTAGCAAAAAAAATATTTAAAAATATCGAATGGTCCGATCCAGATGAATTTTTTTCTATAGCTTCCTCTCATCTTCAGCTAATTCTCTAAAAAATTTCATCCAATTCCAACGGTTTGATCCTCCGGAATAAATTTTTTAGTGTTTGTATCGGATTAGAACTCTTTTCTTAATCAAACTCTTAATCCTTTATATATCAATAAATTCGTGGCTTGGCTTGTCAAATCACTTTTTCTCAAACATTTCAACCAGAAGAGCTCTTTAAAATTACTCCCTTTCATATACAAACCATAGCCCCGAACTTATTCAAGATTTCAACCTTAGATTAGAAGGCTTATTTGGTGTTTTCTCGAGTTTGGGCTAGAACAAGATTTGATTATTGTCATGAGAAGAACGTGATGGTTTGAGTAGATTTTGAGGCTAAAATTATGTGATGATTCATGTTGGTTCTTTTTGGTGGTTTAAGGTATGGGGTTTTACACAATATGCTCCTTAATATCGCGAGTGTTATTCCCGTTGTTTTCTTGTGATTATTGACTCATATTCAAATTGATAAATTCATTGGAATCTGGAAATTTTTGTTGGAATCTAATTTTGATTCATGTGTTATTATTATTATTGTGTTGAGCATGTTGTCAAGAGATTTTAATATGGCATGAGGTTGGGTACCCGCCAATATTCCTTTTTTTGGATATGCTAAAAAAAATGCATAGGCGCGGTATAGTGGTGAGGAATGGTGACCCGGTTAATGTGTTATTGAGAAATTATATTGATATAATTTCTTATGAGATTCACGTTGATTTGAATATTCGTACTCGTATTGTTACGCTTTATTCACCGCTAATATTTGTTGAGCATCTTTCCTGTCGTATTGTGTACTTCGCCATATTTTCTTTTAGTGACAGGTTAGCGTGGATTTTGGGCGTTTGGGATTTATCGGAGATGGATTTTAGCTTGGATTATTTTGGGAAGAATATTAGAGAGTACATGAGAAGAATTGTATTTATTTTGGTTGTATAGAGCATTGGCGATTTATTTTCTTTCGAGATAGTTAGATGTTTTATTTCGAAAGATTTTTGGTTGTATGTAATTGGAAGATATTTCAGATTAGCAGATTCTCTTATTTTTATTGTGGGTTTTAGATGCTCTATACCTTGTTATATTGTGGATTAGTTTAGTTTTATCGATAGTAGCGCTCTGTTTGCTCTCCCTGGGCGGGCGGGGTGCTACAACACTTAGGTATATCAAATGGCTTGTCCACACACACCTATTGACCTTAAAAGTAAGAGGTATATAATGGAAGTCATGCCAAAGGGAGGAACCTTTCCACTAACCCAACAACTGGATACCCTCATATAGGCATCAAACTTAAGGCACTCATATTTAGTTTGCTGGCTACTACCTAGAACTCTATCGAAATTCCGGGTCGATGTACCGCCCAAATTTTCATGCAATTTCATCTTTTTTTTAAAATGGGACTCTGTCCACGAGATAGGCAACAAGTCCAATCGTGTTTTACATATTTTTTTCAAACCCAATTTTTCCAGCCTCGGGACCCGTCTCACATTTCTTTTTGCATTTAGGTAAACCTATTACAAGTGTGAACATAATAATAATAATAATAATAATAATAATAATAATAATAATAATAATAATAATAATAATAATAATAATAATAATAATAATAATAATAATAATAATAATAATAATAATAATAATAATAATAATGGTGAGACCATTCTCTCGATTTTTCCTCTTTATTTACCAAAAGTTTTAAAAAATATTTTTCCTCCTTTTATCAAAATACCCAAAAACATTTTTTCCTCTTTTTTTTTCAAAAATATAAAAATCACTTTCATCCTATAATAAATGTTTTCTCTCCTTATCTTTCAAAATAAATTCGAATCTTCTCCCTCTTAGGTCGATTGCATACCCGACCCTTGGCCTAGCTCCTTATTGGCTTCGGTCTTCCGTCGAACCACCACGAAGCTCCGTCAGTTCTCCCGCTACTTCCTTTGAGTTTAGAATCCACTTTCACCCTCTTTCCATGGAGAATGCAAAATAAGTACCGAATGTGCAGCCTCATTTGATGACGATTCTAGCCCAACTTACTGCCAAGATTGATAGCCTTTAAACTGAGGTTCATGAGATGGAGCAAAACTCGATCGCCAATCCTGAAGACCCGGAGGTCCTCTTCCCTTGGACCATGGGTTTTCTCGAGCCTTAGCCTATTTAGGTCCCAGAAGAATATCAACACGATCCACTTTCCCCTCCTGCGAATGGGCCACCACCAGCTCAGCTCCCTATGTCGAATCTTGCCTAAACAGCGGCTAACCTACCCTGGACCATTGATTCAAAGGAAGAAAAGTTGAAGAAGGTCAAAGAGGACTTTAAGCTTTTGTCCAAAAAGTTTGACCAAGTCCGAATCTTTGAAAACTACATGGATTTCACCCATATGTCTCCCTATCCTAAAGCAAGGCCGCTGGAAAAGTTCAATATACCCAACATTGAGAAGATCGGGGGTAGTGGGACCCTAATTGTTCACATCCGAAATTACCTTCGAGACATGACTCTCAAAGGTTCCTCCCAACAAAATAATGGCCCAGACGTTCCAACAAACTTTGAAAGACAGTGATCTTCGCAAGTTCTTATTTCTCAAGGAATCTAGAATTTGTAGTTGGGAGGATATTACCCACGAATTCATGTCACGATACAAGTATAATGAGGAGTTGGAAGTTACACCCCATGATCTAGAACTTCGCAAGAAGAACACTAAAGAAGTTGTCAGTAATTTCATAGCAAGGTGGAGAGAGAAATCGGCCACCATGACCAATTGGCCTTAAAAAAAAACAAGTCAGTATTGTGAAGAAGAACTTCTTACCCCATGTCTGAGCAATGATGGGGGGATAGTATAACCTCTATTTCCAAGCCCTCCAATAAGCACAAGTGGAGATCGAAAAAAACTTTCCAAGATGGAAGGTGAGACAAAGAAAGTATCCAGACAGTTCACTCCTAAAAAGTATGAGAAGGCTACCAATACAAAATTTTCAAACATCAATAACATTAAAACCGTGCCAAAATTTGGCACCGTTTAAAAGTGTGCCAAAATTGAGCACACTTAATTAAAATATAAATATCCTAAAAAAATAATATTTCTCCAAATTGTTTAGCGCCCAATAACCCATTCCCGCTACCCTCCCTTCTCCCCTCACTCCCGCGTATGCCCTTTTATCTTCCCACACTCTCTCACCGGAAATTTTTCGTCACAGCTTCTCCATTGCGCATTATATCTCTCTACCCGACCTGAACTAGGTTCGATCTATCTCTCTTACTCTCTCTCTCTCTATCTATCTATCTATATATATATATATATATATATATATATATATATATGTGTGTGTGTGTGTGTGTGTGTGTGTGTGTGTTCGATCTGAATACTGATTTTTGTTTACGTTTTGTATGAGTTTCATGATTTAAGGTCTAATATGTTCAGGATTTAAAGGGTGTGTGAATCGAAGGGTTCCATTTTGTTTATGTGATTGCAATATGGAATATTTGAGGGGGTTGCAATGAGGGTTTCGACTTGGGTCAATTTTGGTTTAAATTAGGGTTTCTATTAGCATTATTTATGGTTCTATTTGGGTCAATTTGGGTTTCAATTAGGGTTTCTAGTCGGATTGATTTGAGTTATGTTTTGGTGCCGGTGGGGTTTAAGATTCAAAAAAGTAATTCCAGGGTGCTATGTTTTATTGCTTTACACATAAGCCTTATGAATAATTCTCTTCGTACCAATAAGTAGAACAAAATCCAAACTAATTACATATGCGTCAGAAGAATGTGCCCCTTGTTTACTACAAATTGGGATGTTGTGTTGTAAATGGGGTTAGCTTGGATTGACATGTGGGTATGTCGATTGAATTTCGTTCAGAGATACGGTTCATATATATATATATATATATATATATATATATATTGTGTGTGTGTGTGTGTGTGTGTTTGTGTGTGTGTATCATATTTAGAAATGTATCACCGGTTATACATACTTTTGGATTTTCATAGTGGATTCCATTTTTTATTTAGGTAAATGTTTAAGATTGTGGTTCAATCATCATCAAATCACATGGGGTGGGTGTTTTATGAAGAAAATCTGACTGTGTTGGGTAAACATGATAGTGTGTATGTGATTCAGTATCTAACCTAGTTCTACTCACGCCTGAGGTTTCTTTTGGATTCTATCACCACAACCATATTTTTCTTCTCAGGTAACCTTCAACAAACTCACGAATCAATTAAATCGGAATGAGAAGATTTAAGAGAGACTCTTAATTGAAAAATGTAAATGTCTATGTATTGCTTGGGGATTTAGGGTGTGGTTGATTTGGGTTAAATGAATTGGGGTTTGGATGATTTGATTATCTGTATGTATGTTTTGTCTACTGTTAATAATATATTGAAATTAGGTTTTGGGGTATAATAAATTGAAATAGGTTTTGTTTTAGGAATGCAATTTGATAGTTTTTCTTAATTTCTTTATAATTCTATACGAATTTGCCTCTTATTGCAGGGGAGATGCCCAGTGTGTTGCTCATGGCTGCTGTGCGTAATGTCCAAATTGTATGGAGAACGTGAGAGTAATATGCTTGAGACTATTTATGAGTATAGGTATTATGTTTCGATGGGTATAGATCATAATCATTATGTAGTTTCCACAAGATATGATTGATAAAGTAGTCCTGCATATCATTTTTATTTGAGATGATTACATGGACTTGTGAGAATTCATTTGTTTGTGTTTGTTATATGGAATTAAAAAGAGGAAAAAATATGTTCAGTTACGTTACTTGTGTTGTGTAGTTGTAATACTGCTATATGAACTATTTTTTATTTGTGACCATGCAGAAAATGACCAAGGGTGGTACGGTGGGCAAGTCCAGATATGGTCAACCAATTCTGCCATGAACTGATATCTATGTGTGGCGGAAAAGGAATGGTATGCATTTCCCTTTCATTCATAGCTCCTTTCCATAATTTAGACAACTCATGATGCAATGAATGTGTGATGAAAATATTATTGTCTTAAATAGTTAATATAACTTGGAAAGATGGGTGATAAGTATGTGTGCTTAGTTACTATTATGACCATAATTTTCTAACTCCTCTACATATCAGAATATCATCTACAAAGGAGATTAAACTAATGATAGGACTCTTAGGAAGCATGGAAAAGTGTTTAACGTCTTCCTGATACATCAAAGTATCAATACCTCTATTAAACACTTCTTTTTCAATAACAAACAGAGCTAGGGAAAAGGGATCTCATAGAAATTAAGCATACGCTTAGGAAGGATGGAGCTTAGACGATTAGGCCGCATTACTGTCCAGGATAATATAATTTTCGTACGGTTTTTTGTGTTGACTTGTTTTGTGTCTTGTTTACGTGTCCCATATCCATGTCCATGCTTCATAGATCTTAACTTTCCCTTTATTTTTATAATTATTTATGTGTGCATGGATTAGGTTCAAGATTGTTACAAGCTATCAGCTGAGTATGAAGGGAAGATTGACCCTAATAAATTGGAGGAGATTGGGAGAGTGATAATAAGTTTGGATCCCAAAGATTCTATTGTAGTTGCCAAGTCCTTATCCCACATTCTTAACTTGGCCAACTTAGCAGAAGAGGTTTAGATAGCTTACAGAAGAAGGATTAAGTTGAAAAAGGGTAATTTGGCCGAAGAGGCCTCAGTGATAACGAAATCAGATATTGAAGAGACCCTTAAGAGGCTGGTGGTGCAACTAAATAAGTCCCCTACAATCTGCGACAAATAAAGAAGGCCCGTAGATCTTTGCTTCAGAAGCACGGAAGGTTTATCTTCTACAATTTGCTAAAGATACTAGTATAAAATCCCTCTTGTTATCGTAGGCGTCCTTATTTTAAGATACTTACATACCTCCCCTTTTGGCGAGTAGATAGTTGAATTTTAAGAAGAAACTTGATGAATATTACTCAAGTTTAAGTAGATCATATCCACCAATTCCAATCATTTAATGGGTGAAATACAAATAATACATATCAACGACTGTGCATATTAATTGAATTTTCATTTCACCCACTAAATTATTGCATTTATTTCTCTCCATAATGACGGAGAAGATCTCTGCATGGAATTTAAACTCCACTAAATTCGCTGAAAAAATGTCCATCTTTTGCATAGAAAAAAATTCAGGCCTCTCTCGCTCGCTCTCTGTCTATCTATCTGAAAGAAAGACTCCCTTTATTTTATATATTCTGTGTTGATTTAATTGCATTTGTTTTATCTAAATGTCTCACTTGGAACTTTTCATTACTTCACAATTCCATCTAGAAAAGGGATTATGATTGTTTTCCTTTACCAACAATTCTAATGATACTTTCTTTCTGGATTTTATCTTTTCAGAATTCAGAATTGTTTGGATCAGTTGTATGCTAAAGACATCACTCCGGATGATAAGCAGGAGATGGATGAGGCTCTACAGAGAGAGGTGGGTTAATATATTGTCGGTTGGTCTTCGTTCTTGCATTATAGATAAAATGCATGCTCTGTCACTATTTCATCCAAAATACAAGTATAGAGTTTTGTGTTTTTCACTTCTTGGAACGTCAAATTAGTCAATTCACGTATAGAGTTTTTGAAATTTAAGAAATGAATTTGCGTATTATTCAACTCATTGGATTCCATGATATCTTTAGTTATATAATATTTCTCCACATGTTTTTTTATCATATTGTCACTTTGTACCTTCTGTAATATCTTATCTATTTGCTTCAGATTTTACCATATGCTATTAAATGCCCAATTCTCCATATTTGTGGGATTCTCATCACATCATATTAATATTCAGTTTTGTTTCTCATGTGTGTTTTGATTGCAATGAGAGATGGAGTCCCAAAAAAGCTGAAAAAGCTGCTATTAGGCAGTTGCTGCTGCTGCTGTTTCTCTATGTAGGATGTTTAAAATAAGTGTTGTGTTGTATCAGAGTTCAATTTTTTGTAATTTGTTAATGTTGTTAGCTAAGTGATAGAGAAGGTATTCCATGTTGACAAAAATAATGAAAAAATTCTCTTCAAAATGCAATTTTTTCTTGAAAAATTAAATGACTCTTTTATATAATTTTCTTTTGATGGTTGAGAAATATCAACAAAATTTTGTCTATAATCACTAACACGTCAATTGCTTTTGGTGTTGAGAGATATATAATCTTTTTTCTAGACCAAATGTGTTAAATAGACATTTTTTCATAATTTGTATTTTGTCTATACAACTTTTTTTGTGGTGATGTTATGAATTATATTTTCCAAAACTGCAGTCTTCTGGAGAGGCATATGCCATCGAGCGATATCCAACGGCTGATAATTGAAACTTTATGAATCTCCGACACAACTAGGCAAATTGAAACTTTATGCAGAGGTGGCACACTGGAAAAAAACTGAGCATATAATTTTAAGAAATTTGCTTTGGATGCTAAAATTGTTGATAGATTCTTCAGTTGTATTCTAGAAATTGTAATGTCCTTTGTTAATATCATTTCTTATAATTTTCTTTGAAAAAATTGCTAATGGAATCTCTTCATACCATGCTTAACATATTTTATCAACATATTTGGGTGATATCAATTTTTGTATCTTTCCCAATTAGAATAGACAAGTATCTGAATCTTTATTGTTTCTCTTTTTCATCATGTCAATATTTTGAGTACGTTAAGGCATGCTAATCTTGTCACTCTTATAGGAGCCTTCCTAGAAGCTTCGACTCTTATCTATGAGTATCTTCCCAATGGAAACCTCAAAGATCATCTCGACTGTAAGGAAAAAACTCCCCCACTATCCTGGAAAACTCGAATTCGTATTGCCACAGATATATGTTGTGTTCTAATTTTCCTTCATTTGTGCATCCCTTGTAGCATAATACACGGGGGCCCAAAACCAGATAATGTTATCCTCAATGACAACTTAGTGAGCATACACGGGGTCCGAGGAGCATTGCCAGATCCCGACCTATTTTATTTGTGCGATTTTTCAGGTTGGTCATGGTTTTTAAATCCAGTCTGAAATACCCTTCATGTATATGGTTTTTGAATTATTCCATCCTAACTTTTTTGAAAATTGATTTAAACACGCCATGTTCTAGCTTCATAAGTTTTAGTATATGGAACTCAATTGCTCACTCACTCTAGGATCATATCGTTCTTCCCATGGTCTATGGTTAAGAAATAATAGTTATTACTCTTTCTATTATACATATATACTTATATGTATTATTTAGGTAGGTTTTGTATTATTCATCTGTTACCTGGAAAAACAAGCCGTTTGAGGGTGGACCATTCAATTCGTTGGCTGGCAGGATACTGAACGAAACAGGGTATACAATATATAAGGCAGCCTTATATATATATATATATATCTGTGTGTGTGTGTGTGTATGTGGGTGTGTGGGTGTGTGTGTGTGTGTGTATCTGCTAAATATATCAAAGATACGTATCAAAATTTTGAACATATAATGGAAAAAGAAAATATCAGCTGAAACAAACTATATAGAAAGTCATACGTAGATTACGCTTGAAAACAACACTTAAACTTAAACTTAAAAACAAGTCGTTAGTGAAAATGATGAATATGATGAAAACAACACTGACCGCGTAGTCCCGGGTCTCCCGGTTAGTGAATATGATGATAATTGGCAAAAATCAACACTTAAACTTAAAAACAATCCGTTAAATGGTGAAAACCCAAACCAGCCCCCAAACCACCTCGTAAGATGCACGAACACCTCGCACGGGAGCAATGTAACTTGTAGGAACTGAACGCGTAGTCCCGGGTCTCCCGGTTTGTGAATATGACTATAATTTTATAAAATCAACACTTAAAAAATAAGTCGTTAAAGGGTGAAAACCTAAACCAGCCCCCAAAATACCCTGTATGAGGCACGAACACCTCGCACGGGACAAATGTAACTTGTAGGAACTGACCGCGTAGTCCTGGGTCTCCCGGTTTGTGAATATGACGATAATTTGCAAAAATCAACACTTTAAAAACAAGCCGTTAAAGGGGGAAAACCCAAACCAGCCCCCAAACGACCCTATAGGAGGCACGAACACCTCGCACGGGACAAATGTAACTTGTAGGAACTGACCGCATAGCCCGGGTCTCTTGATTTGAGAATATGACTATAATTTGCAAAAATCAACACTTTAAAAACAAGTCGTTAAAGGGTGAAAACCCAAACCAGCCCCCAAACGACGCTATAGGAGGCACGAACACCTCGCACAGGACAAATGTAACTTGTAGAAACTGACCGCATAGTCTCGGGTCTCTCGAATTGAGAATATGAATATAATTTGCAAAAATCACACTTAGACTTAAAAACAAGCCGTTAAAGGGTGAAAACCCAAACCAGCAACCAAACGACCCCATAGGAGGCACGAACACCTCGCACGAGACAAATGTAAGTTGTAGGAACTGACCGGATAGTCCCGCGTCTCTCGATTTGAGAATATGACTATAATTTGCAGAAATCAACACTTTAAAAACAAGCCATTAAAGGGTGAAAACCCAAACCAGCGCCTAAACGACCCCATAGGAGGCACGAACACCTCGCACGGGACAAATGTAACTTGTAGGAACTGACCTCATAGTCCCGGGTCTCTCGATTTGAGAATATGACTATAATTTTAAAAAATCACACTTAGACTTAAAAGCAAGCCGTTAAAGGGTGAAAACCGAAACCAGCCCCCAAACGACCCCGTAGGAGGCACGAACACCTCGCACGGGACCAATGTAACTTGTAGAAACTGACCACATAGTCCCGGGTCTCCCGATTTGTGAATATGACGAAAATTTGTAAAAATCAACACTTATACTTAAAAATAAGCCGTTAAAGGGTGAACACCAAAACCAGCCCCCAAACGACCCTGTAAGAGGCACGAACACCTCGCACGGGACCAATGTAACTTGTAGGAACTGACCGCGTAGTCCCGGTTCTCTCGGTTTTAGAATATAAGTATAATTTGCAAAAATCGCACTTAGACTTAAAAACAAGCCGTTAAAGGGTGAAAACTCAAACTAGCCCCCGAACGACCCCGTAAGAGGCACGCACACCTCGCATGGGACCAATGTAACTTATTGGAACAGACCGCGTTGTCCCGGGTCTCCCGGTTTGTGAATATGATGATACTTCGCAAAAATCAACATTTAAACTTAAAAACAATCCGTTAAAGGGTGAAAACCCAAACCAGCCCCCAAACGACCCCGTAAGATGCACGAACACCTCGTACGGGACCAATGTAACTTGTAGGAACTGACCGCGTAGTCCCGGGTCTCCCAGTTTGTGAATATGATGATAATTTGCAAAAATCAACACTTAAAAAATAAGTCGTTAAAGGGTGAAAAACCCAAACCATCCCCCAAAAGACCCCGTATAAGGCACGAACACCTCGAACGGGACAAATGTAACTTGTAGGAACTGACCGCGTAGTCCCGGGTCTCCCGGTTTGTGAATATGACGATAATTCACAAAAATCAACACTTAAACTTAAAAAAGGCCGTTAAAGGGTGAAAACTCAAACTAGCCCCCAAACGACCCCGTAAGAGGCACGAACACCTCGCACGGGACCAATGTATCTTGTAGGAACTGAATGCGTAGTCCCGGGTCTCCTGGTTTGTGAATATGGTGATAATTTGCAAAAATCATACTTAAACTCAAAAACAAGCCGTTAAAGGGTGAAAACCCAAACCAGCCCCCAAACGACCTCGTAAGCGGCACGAACACCTCGCACGGAACCATTGTAACTTGTAGGACTTGACCGCATAGTCGTGAGTCTCTCGGTTTAAGAATATGATGATAATTTGCAAAAATCACACTTAGACTTAAAAACAAGCCGTTAAAGGGTGAAAACTCATACCAGCCCCCAAACGACCCCATAAGAGGCACGAACACCTCGCATGGGACCAATATAACTTGTAGGAACTAATCGCGTAGTCCCGGGTCTCCCAGTTTGTGAATATGATGATAATTGGCAAAAATCAACACTTTAAAAACAAGTCGTTAAAGGGTAAAAACCCAAACCAGCCCCCAAACGACCCTATAGGAGGCACGAACACCTCGCACGGGACAAATGTAACTTGTAAGAACTGACCGCATAGACCCGGGTCTCTCGATTTGAGAATATGACAATAATTTGCAAAAATCAACACTTTAAAAACAAGCCGTTAAAGGGTAAAATCCCAAACCAGCCCCCAAACGACCTGATAGGAGACGCGAACACCTCGCACGGGACAAATGTAACTTGTAGGAACTGACCGCATAGTCTCGGGTCTCTCGATTTGAGAATATGACTATAATTTGCAAAAATCACACTTAGACTTAAAAATAAGCCGTTAAAGGGTGAAAACCCAAACCAGCCCCCAAACGACCCCGTATGAGGCACGAACACCTCGCACGAGACCAATGTAACTTGTAGGAACTGACCGCATAGTCCCAGGTCTCTCAGTTTGAGAATATGACGATAATTTGCAAAAATCACACTTAGACTTAAAAACAAGCCGTTAAAGAGTGAAAACCCAAACCAACCCCCAAACGACCTCGTAGGAGGCACGAACACCTCGCACGGGACCAATGTAACTTGTAGGAACTGACCGCGTAGTCCCGGGTCTCCCGGTTTGTGAATATGATGATAATTTGCAAAAATCAACACTTAAACTTAAAAACAAGCCGTTAAAGGGTGAAAACCCAAACCAGCCCCCAAACGACCTTGTAAGAGGCACGAACACCTCACACGGGACCAATGTAACTTGTACGAATTGACTGCATAGTCCCATGTCTCTCGGTTTTAGAATATGACGATAATTTTCCAAAATCACACTTAGACTTGAAAACAAGCCGTTAAAGGGTGAAAACTCAAACCAGCCCCCAAACGACCCCGTAAGAGGCACGAACACATCGCATGGGACCAATGTAACTTGTAGGAACTGATCGCGTAGTACCGAATCTCCCGGTTTGTGAATATGATGATAATTCACAAAAATCAACACTTAAACTTAAAAACAAGCCTATAAAGGGTGAAAACCCAAACCAGCCCCCAAACGACCCCGTAAGAGGCACGAACACCTCGCACGGACCAATGTAACTTTAAGGAACTGACCGCGTAGTCCCGGGTCTCTCGGTTTGTGAATATGACGATAATTTGCAAAAATCGACACTTTTAAAACAAGCCGTTAAAGGGTGAAAACCCAAACCAGCACCCAAATGACCCTGTAAGAGGCATGAACACCTCGCACGGGACCAATGTAACTTGTAGGAACTGACTGCATAGTCCCAGGTCTTTCGGTTTGTGAATAAGACGATAATTTGCAAAAATCAACACTTAAACTTAAAAACTAGTCGTTAAAGGGTGAAAACCCAAACTAGCCCCCAAATGACCCCGTAGGAGGCATGAACACCTCGCACGAGACCAATGTAACTTGTAGGAACTGACCGCGTGTCTCCCGGTTTTTGAATATGATGATAATTTGCAAAAATCAGCACTTAAACTTAAAAACAAGTGGTTAAAGGGTGAAAACCCAAACCAGCCCCAAACGACCCCGTAGGAGGCACGAACACCTCACACGGGACCAATGTAACTTGTAGGAACTGACCGCGTAGTCCCGGGTCTCCTGGTTTGAGAATGTGATGATAATTTTCACTCCTATATGTAATTTTTTAGTTTGAGTAGATTTTTTTTTTGTAAATTATTGGGTTACTAATATCGTATCTTTTTTGTATCCTATTTTTTTTTGCAGGATAGCAGTTTATCGTTGGCATTTATTCACGTGGAACACACAGAGAACTCAATGGTTTACAACAAGGGGTTTATTCATGATTCCATTTTTTTTGTGTTATGGCCATGCCGTGCGGGCTTTTGTAGGTTAATTATTATATTTTGTGGCCGTGCGGGCTTTATGTTAGGCAGGTTTTGTATTAGCAGGTTTTGGAATGTCCAAAAAATAGAGGAAACTCTGCCCAATTTTTTTTTGGCCTGTGAACTATTAAAGACTTGTAATATTTTGAAGTTTGTATGTACATTAGTTTATCAACAACGTGCAATATTTTTAATTTGTGAATTTTTGTTCTTTCAAATAGTTATTTTTTTTTCTTTTTAGAAAAAAATTTGGCACAGTTCAAAACCGTGGCAAAAGTGTATCATATTTTGGCATGGTTTTGAACTGTGCCAATTTTTTTTAAACTATGCTGGCAAAGTTAAAAACTGTGTCAAAAGTGTTCCAGAAATATCAAATTCTGGCACGGTTTAAAAGTGTGCCAGAAGTGTTCATGTTTGGCCAAATCTGGCACACTTTTGTGCCGTGCCAGAAAAAAATGGCCATTTTGGAACACCTGATTCCTATTTTTGGTGTAGTGAACTCATAGACCATAACTGTCACCTTTAGCGTTGTCTCCATGATCCCAAATCATAACCATTCCAATAGAAGTTTCAAACTTTCATGCATTGGTCATGCCTAACGATTTCTCTCAACGAAATTATTACCAACCCTACAAATAGCACACGGAGGTGCTGTAATCAAACCTAACACTTTTATCCCTAGGGTTATCTTTAAAATCCATGATGGATATCATTGTGTTCTAATTCTCCCAGGTGCACCACCTATTATTGTTCAACATAATTTCGAAATCATCCTCGAAGGTCATATCGTGACACATGCCTATAAACAAAATTCGTAGCCCAAACTCTAAGGTAATGCCACAAATCGGCACGATCTAACCATAGTATAGCCATTAATGGTTTACCATCACTTATGTTAGCTTCGATACAATAATGACTCCCAATGCCTCATAAGTGACAACATCAAAGTCAATTACGTCTCTAAATAGCATACACGTCTATTATAATAAACCACAAGTCATACCATGACCTATGCTACACAACCTTGAGTTTTATCACTATGGAATGTGCATCACTACATAAAATGCAATGAAAAAATGAATCCCAAATGTAATACATGGTACCCAACCTCAAATTCACTATTACTATGGGACGTGTACCACTTGCATTAACAACTCACTGAATAAACCGTAGTATACATATCCAAGGAATTTTTTATGCAGTTTCACATGCCTAACCATGTTATTAAATCGAAGTCAATCTCTCTGGGCCACATCTTTGAACCCCTATGAGTGTTCAACCATTATGACTAAATTGCCTCACCATGTAAACATCATACTCTGCGCTACTCCACAAGCTAATACAACTATATATATTTGGTAGGATACGAGACGTCGGGCATTACCTATAATCACCAAGGCCCATGCTCAAGAACATCGCACGTGATCCTATTCTAAATGCCAAACTACAATTACCAAACTTGAAATGTATACCATTAAAGTCTTGGTAGGACATAGGACATCAGGAATTGCCTAAGAGGAGGCCCCCTAATGATGCCGCCAAAAGGTCCTATTTTAAACATCACCTCTTTTACTTGATACTAAATCACCATGATTCTCTAGGTTCACTCTTAGGTTACCTCAATCATCAAGTTTATCAAAACTCATATTAAAGTCAAGGTACATTAATCGAGATATAATAACCCAAGACCACAACCAAGGGACCTTCTATTTTCTTACCACGTAACCCAAAAACACATTACTCAGTCGCTTAGTTCCAATAGGGGAATTCACAAGCTTTCCAACTAAGTCATAGAGAACATTATACGATGTTACCACTACTACTAAATCTCTTTGTAGGATATAAGACACTATGTATAACTCGTACATCCCTAGGTATACCTCACTAGTGTCCCTAAAGAATATATTCATCAAATGTTGCATCACTATTTAAATCACAACTCTGAGGAGTTATCTAAGGTTCACTCCCTCGTGACTATAACTCATCATTAGAAGTCACATGACCCATTTTCCATAAGTGGCTACAAATTATAATCATGGTCCATAAATATACATTCACCGGCTGACGTCCACTTAGGCACTCACCCACAAGGATATAATTATATCAACTAAGATTGACTTATCATCTAATGTTGATCAACACAAATTTGTATACTCGTCAAGTTAACAATCAATCATGGTATTACCCCAAGGCTCGTATTGGCCTAAGTATGTCATAAACACTGACCACCATATGTGTCATCCAAAGGCTACATATAATTTAAAATCACTATTTCCCTTTACATAATTATGACACTCTCTCAATCAATCTATACTATTGATTATTCGCAATTCAGTGACACTTACCGAACGGGCGATATGTCATTCTGTTAATATCTCCAAAGACTCTAAGTCATCAAAGGTTCAAACAACACCTCACACTATAAACCATGGTGTCCACACTTACTGGCTTACATTGGCACCTGTAAATTATTTACACACTTAATCAAAAATGCATAAGCGATTTATGCAACTAACTTGAACGTAGGCCACTTAGCATTAATTCACTAGTCGTGCTAACCTCTTTGAACTTACCATCAAGGACATGAACTAAACTGTTACCAAACTAATGTTACAGGCCCAAACCAACATCGACGTCAAAAGATCCAATACCAACCTCACGCCGTCACATCTTAAAGGAACCTTGAACCTAGATATCTGATACCATTTGTAACGACCCAACTCAGATTTATGGATCACCCGTGTGTCAACACGATCAGAATAGGATGTTATGTGTAAAATGGAATGAAACAACCTAAATAATGTTGCTAGTCCAGATTTATTTTAATTAGCACTACACTTGTTTAGTATGCAATTCCAATTTCAAGATAAACTACACGTTTAGGCCAACGGGGAGCACCCCGAAGTCCAAGTAAATAGTGCTTGCTAGCGTAAAATAAATAAGTACACTTACATGTATAACGCTCTTAAAATACAAAACCGAACCCAACCTTCCGTAACAAAGTGAGGGTATGAGCCTATGTCCAGTGGGATTATACGAGCATTAGAGAAATGAATCGACATAAATGAATACTCACATCCTACTATCACATGCTTGCAAATATATATATTAATTTTACATTAATCTTGTAAACAGTTTCTTTATTCATACTTAGCATTTCTTAATTTATTTGACACACCCAGTTTAACACTTGGAACCATTATACTAGACTTACCCTAATACATTCCCTTACCGAAATTACTCCTTTTAACTCATTAATATACACTTTATTATCTCCATTGAAAATTTCCATTTCAACTCACGCATTCATCGTGTTAGAAAATACTTATTTGTTACTTAAAAACCTTTTATTATTTACTTATGAAATTATGAACTTAACAACTCGGTTGCTCAATCACCCATTTACCCACTTACATTATTCGATTTTACCTTATCTTATGGACATTAATAGTTTTACGCATTTTCTTATCCATTTACCTTTTACCGAAACATTTTTCATCCACTCAAGTTAGGTTGTATTAACACATTAATACACAACCCAATTCTTGATGCGTTCCATATTTCCTTTATCTTTTTTTCTCAGAATATTCCAATTAACTGCATACATACAAGTGCTTCAAACCGACGGCAATGCGCACCATATGCTCTGGCCAGTGATTTAGGGCTTTCACCCAAGGGCTCTGGGTGGCCCTTCTTGATTTATCCCGGTGTCATCCCAGTTCCTTTCATGTGTTTAAACATTTTACAAATCTCCACATTATTCTATTTTCTTACTTTTACCTAGTCCAAGCTAAAACCCGGACTTAATGGTCCATCTTTCTATTAAAACTTGGAAAATTATTTATTTTCTTCTTTAAGTCCCCTATTCACACACGGCTGATTTCTAGTAAATTCATTCACGCTTAGGACTTAATTCATTTTCACACACACATTAGTGTGAGGACATTCTTTAACATTTTTATTCCATAAAAATATTTCACTTTAAGAAAATTACCAATTTACCCTTTATTTGCCAAACTTGCAATTTATTCCTTTAACACGAGTATTTTTGTCAAAATGGTTATTTAGTTTTCAACTTAACATTTAAAACACTTTAGTCAGTGTAACAATTTTTTAATATCACACTTTTTCCCCAACTTTCACACATGTTATTTTAACACCTTTAACATACAAAATATCACCCGTTACATTTATGCTCCCAAATTTATGTTTGGCAAAGGACTAAAAAAATATTTATTTCAGAAATATTTTGACAACATTAACATCATTCCACATTTTTATTTCATAAAAATGTCCATTTTCAGATTTATTGGGAAATATGAAGAAACTATAGTTTCTTAAATTTTTATTACATAAAAATGTCCATTTTCAGCTTTTACAAGAAAATATCTACAATAATATTTTCTTGCATTTTTATTTCCATAAAAATGCCCATTAAGAGATTTACTAGGAAACATATCATCATTTCATGATAATAGCACTACTCTTGATATTGAACAAAAACAAGACTGCAAAATACATCGAATCGAGTCTTCGATATATAGAGTAGGTTATCCCACCTAAATGGTCTCCAAATTGGTGGTGGTGATGAAGTTGGGTGACTACCCCACTTGTAAAGGTGGCCCTAAAGGGAGTCACAAAAGCTCCACCAAATAGCCTCTATGGAAGCTCCATTAAATTCTCTTCAAATACCTTCAATAACACCATCATCATCTTCCTAAAATAACTCCTCAAAGAAAACCCTCTCACTCATCTCTAAACTCCAAACCATCCAGTCTAATCTTTTGTATCTCTATTTTTGAGTAGGAAAAAAATGGTTTTTGTGTGGTGTGGGTGTAGTCACCACACTTTAATGAAATGTGGTGGAAACAGACTAAGAAATGGGGATAGAATGCGACGAGAGTCTGTCATCCCTCTCTCTCTTATAATTCAACAAAAACACAATACTCACATTGAACCATCCAAGGCTCCAAGAGCTGATACGACTTCTGGATCATAAATCCTAAGGGTGCTAACAATTTTTGCAGACCTATTGCCATCCATACCACGTCCCTCATCTCTCTCTGATTATATGAGTCTGAAAATCCTTCGAAGATTTTTAACCCCACTAACATAGTTCTTAGTTCCACCACAGATAATTTGAGAGGTCACAAAGGAGAGAAATGGACTAGATGACGTTCGAACAATTCCCTCCATCATTCGAGCGAGACTCCATCCTCGCTCAAACGAAAGTCTTGGTCATTCGAGTGACCCTTCTGCTAAATTTTTGGATTTTCCCCTTAACAGCCTCTAAGATTCGATCACATATCAGTAGCCTCTTGCCTCTTATTTATTTGTTGAGAAATCTAGGACGTTATGAACTGCTCACGGTTCAATATTGTGTAACTTATTGCTGACGATATTATTTTGACTTCTAAACAAATACTGGTTGTTCTTATTTATATTGCATCAGCTAATAAAGAAGTGGAGGTTTCAATCCTTAGAGTTTACTATCCACATTGCTTAGTATCTCATTTTCCACACTAATTCGTTGGCTTCTTAAATCCAAGACTTTTATTTATCATATATACCCCTAATAGTTTCTGCTTTCGAGAAAGGGCCAATATAATTTATTTAAATCTATAACCAGCTAATCCTCTAATTAATACAATTTATTAGCCACAAATTCCTACAAATTCATAATTTATTCTCCTCATCTATAATCCATATAAAATATAATTAATTTACCAGGGCAGGGTGTTACATTATCTCTACTATCGGATTACTGATGCTTGCATTCTCAGTGTTATCATCATCTCCCAAGATGCTGATGATTTTCCCATTGGTAAAGAACTTCATCTTTTTATGGAGAGAGGAAGACACATCGTTGATAGTATGTAGCCATGGTCGTCTGAGCAACATGTTGAAACAAGTTGGTATGTTGATGACTTGTGAGCTAGTAATGGGATTTATAGGGCCATCCCTTATTGTAAGATTGATGGATCCCATCACTTCCCGATGACTATTATCATAAGGATGCACCGCAGCAGAAGTTTGAGATCTCTTACTTTCATTCCCAAATAGTTAAGGATGGGTTCTTATTGGGAAAAAATTAAGTGTTGATCCATTGTCGATAAGAGAAAGTGGGACGGTCTTTCCCATGACTTCAACAAAGATATTAAGAGCATAGTTATGATTTAAACCAAAATTATGGATTTATTTTTCAGAGAAGGAGAGCATTCTAGTAGAGGTTAAATATTCGACCACATTCACTTCTTCTTCTGGAGTGGTGGAAGGAAGGATTGTGGGCCGATAAGTAGTTTAATCATGGCATTTTGGTGCAATTGGAAAGACATAAAGGCTCCCTATATAATGATGTTAGCTTCAGGTTTCTTCAATTGATCGAGGATCTTGCTCTCCTCGAGGGTCATTTCCCACATAGAAAGTTTCTCAACACTTTTTCCTTTATCGATCGTTGCTGATTACGGGTTTAAAACCTCATAATGACTCCATGATGTAGTTATATGGTTTACAGAAGAGGGAAAAAATAGAAACCATGTCTCTTCATCTATCTCTGGTGGTTCTACCACTTATTTGATGTCTCATAGAAGCTCCTCAAACGATATCATTCCACATATACTCACTAATGGGCTAGTATTTTTTGGGTTTGTCCCTTCATTTGAACTATCAAATTCTTCCCCCATCCGGTGGAAACGATGTCATCCTTTCATGATAAGCCAATGCATTCTATAACCTCGCCTTTTCGTATAGATCCTCCCACTTAATGGGGAGATGTAAAAGTGAGGGGACGAAGTGCACTTATAGTTTCAAAGCATCAAGTATCTCAGATATATTATAAATTTCACCGGCCTATCGGAATAAGGTTGTTATGATCTGGACGACATCATCTAAGGTGGTTCATCAGTGGTTACCACCCAACTATCTGACTCTTGAGCCCATTTCTAAGCTTCTAAGAATGGCGTGCTGAATTTCTGGTAGTCAATAGTCATATCTGAGGGAAATTTTAGCCCAAACTCTAGGAGTTAATTGAATATTGTTGATATTTCCATACCTCTTACTTCGTAATGAGTATAAATGGCAATGAATGATCTTTTGAGAAGTGATAGGGCCTGATTGGAAAAACAGGTAGGGTGTAGGAGAAAATATGGGCAAACTTTGAGGGGTTTAGATGAATATATGGGTATGATGGGAAATTTGCTGGGTACAATCTAGGTACACTACACCAAAAATAGGAATCTGGCACGGTTTAAATCTATGCCAGATCAAATCTGGCACTGTTTTGAACTGTGCCAGAATCAGGTGTTCCAAAATGGCCATTTTTTTCTGTCACGGCTCAAAAGTGTGCCAGATTTGGCCAAACAGGAACACTTCTGGCACACTTTTAAACCATGACAGAATTTGATATTTCTGGCACACTTTTGGCACAGTTTTTAACTGTGCCAGATTTAGCACTGTTTAAAAAAATTTGGCACAGTTCAAAACCGTGCCAAAATATGATACACTTTTGCCACGGTTTTGAACTGTGCATAATTTTTTTATATAAAGAAAAAAAAATATTTGAAAGAACAAAAATTCACAAATTAAAAATATTGCACGTTGTTGATAAACTAATGTACATACAAACTTCAAAATATTACAAGTCTTTAATAGTTCACAGGCCAAAAAAAATTGGGCATAGTTTCCTCTATTTTTTGGACATTCCAAAACCTGCTAATACAAAACCTGCCTAACATAAAGTCCACACGGCCACAAAATATAACAATTAACTTACAAAAGCCTGCACGGCCATAAAAGTTAACAATAAAACTACAAAATCCCACATGGCCATAACACAAAAAAAATGGAATCATGAATAAACCCCTTGTTGTAAACCATTGAGTTCTCTGTGTGTTCCTCGTGAATAAATGCCAACGATAAACTTCTATCCTGCAAAAAAAATAGGATACAAAAAAGATACGATATTAGTAACCCAATAATTTACAAAAAAAATCTACTCAAACTAAAAAATTACATATAGGAGTGAAAATTATCATCATATTCTCAAACCAGGAGACCCGGGACTACGCGGTCAGTTCCTACAAGTTACATTGGTTCCGTGCGAGGTGTTCGTGCCTCCTACGGGGTTGTTTAGGGCTGGTTTGGGATTTCACCCTTTAACGTCTTGTTTTTAAGTTTAAGTATTGATTTTTGAAAATTATCGTCATATTCACAAACCGGGAGACCCGTGACTACGCGGTCAGTTCCTATAAGTTACATTGTCCCCGTGCGAGGTATTCGTGCCTCCTACGGGGTCGTTTGGGGGCTAGTTTGGGTTTTCAACCTTTAACGGCTTATTTTTAAGTTTAAGTGTTGATTTTTGCAAATTATCGTCATATTCACAAACCGGGAGACCTGGGACTATGCGGTCAGTTCCTACAAGTTACATTGGTCCCGTGCGAGGTGTTAATGCCTCTTACGGGGTCATTTGGATGCTGGTTTGGGTTTTCACCCTTTAACGGCTTGTTTTATATGTGCTGATTTTTGCAAATTATCGTTATATTCACAAACCGGGAGACTACGCGGTCAATTCCTCAAAGTTACATTGGTCCCGTGCGAGGTGTTCGTGCCTCTTACGGGGTCGTTTGGGGGCTGGTTTGGGTTTTCACCCTTTATAGGCTTGTTTTTAAGTTTAAGTGTTGATTTTTGCGAATTATCATCGTATTCACAAATCGGGAGACTCGGGACTACGCGGTTAGTTCCTACAAGTTACATTGGTCCCATGCGACGTGTTCGTGCCTCTTACGGGGTCGTTTGGGGGCTAGTTTGAGTTTTAACCCTTTAACGGCTTGTTTTCAAGTCTAAGTGTGATTTTGGAAAATTATCATCATATTCTAAAACCGAGGGACATGGGACTATGCAGTCGATTCCTACAAGTTACATTGGTCCCGAGTGAGGTGTTCGTGCCTCTTACAAGGTCGTTTTGGGGCTGGTTTGGGTTTTCACCCTTTAATGGCTTGTTTTTAAGTTTAAGTGTTGATTTTTGCAAATTATCATCATATTCACAAACCGGGAGACCCGGGACTACGGGATCAGTTCCTAAAAGTTACATTGGTCCCATGCGAGGTGTTCGTGCCTCCTACGGGGTCGTTTGGGGGTTGGTTTGGGTTTTCACTCTTAAACGGCTTGTTTTTAAGTCTAAGTGTGATTTTTGCAAATTATCGTCATATTCTCAAACCGAGAGACCTGTTACTATGCAGTTAGTTCCTACAAGTTACATTGGTCCCGTGCGAGGTGTTCGTGCCTCCTACGGGGTCATTTGGTGGCTGGTTTGGGTTTTCACCCTTTAACGGCTTATTTTTAAGTCTAAGTGTGATTTTAGCAAATTATAGTCATATTCTCAAATTGAGGGACCCGGGACTATGCGGTCAGTTCCTACAAGTTACATTTGTCCCGTGCGAGATGTTCGTGCCTCTTATCGGGTCGTTTGGGGGCTGGTTTGGGTTTTCACCCTTTAACGGCTTGTTTTTAAAGTGTTGATTTTTACGAATTATCATCATATTCGCAAACCGGGAGACCTGAAACTATGCGGTCAGTTCCTACAAGTTACATTTGTCTCGTACGAGGTGTTCGTGCCTCCTATGGGGTCGTTTGGGGGCTGTTTTGGGTTTTCACCCTTTAACGACTTGTTTTTAAAGTGTTGATTTTTGCGAATTATCATCATATTCACAAATCGGGAGACCCGGGACTACGCGGTTAGTTGATACAAGTTACATTGGTCCCATGCGAGGTGTCCGTGCCTCTTACGGGGTCGTTTGGGGGCTTGTTTGAGTTTTCACCCTTTAACGGCTTATTTTTAAGTCTAAGTGTGATTTTTGAAAATTATTGTCATATTCTTAAACCAAGAGACCCAAGGCTATGCTGTCAATGCCTACAAGTTACATTGGTCCCGTGCGAGGTGTTCGTGCCGCTTACGAGGTCGTTTGGGGGATGGTTTGGGTTTTCACCCTTTAATGGCTTATTTTTTATTTTAAGTGTGATTTTTCCAAATTATCATCATATTCACAAATCGGGAGACTCGGGACTACGCGTTCAGTTCCTACAAGATACATTGGTCTCATGCGAGGTGTTCGTGTCTCTTACGGGATCGTTTGGGGGCTGGTTTGGGTTTTCACCCTTTAACGGTTTGTTTTTAAGTTTAACTGTAGATTTTTGTGAATTATCGTCATATTCATAAACCGGGAGACCCAGGACTACGTGGTCCGTTCCTACAAGTTACATTTATCCCGTGCGAGGTGTTCGTGCCTCATACGGGGTCTTTTGGGGGCTGGTTTGGGTTTTCACCCTTTAACGACTTCTTTTTCAAGTGTTGATTTTTGTAAATTATTGTCATATTCACAAACCGGGAGACCCGAGACTACGCGGTCAGTTCCTATAAGTTACATTGGTCCCGTGCGAGGTGTTCGTGCATCTTACGGGGTCGTTTGGGAACTGGTTTGGCTTTTCACCCTTTAACGAATTATTTTTAAGTTTAAGATTTGATTTTTGCGAATTATCATCATATTCACAAACCGGGAGACCCGGGACTACGCGGTCTGTTCCAACAAGTTACATTGGTCCCATGCGAGGTGTTCGTGCCTCTTACGGGGTCGTTTGGTGGCTAGTTTGAGTTTTCACCCTTTAACGGCTTGTTTTTAAGTGTAAGTGCGATTTTTGCAAATTATCGTCATATTCTTAAACCGGGAGAACCGGGACTATGCGGTCAATTCCTACAAGTTACATTGGTCCCCTGTGAGGTGTTCGTGCTTCTTATGAGGTCGTTTGGGGGTTGGTTTGGGTTTTCACCCTTTAACGGCTTGTTTTTAAGTTTAACTGTTGATTTTTGCGAATTATCATCATATTCACAAACCGGGAGACCCGAGACTACGCGGTCAGTTCCTACAAGTTACATTGGTCCCGTGCGAGGTGTTCGTGCCTCCTACGGGGTCGTTTGGGGGTTGGTTTTGGTTTTCACTCTTTAACGGCTAGTTTTTAAGTCTTAGTGTGATTTTTGCAAATTATCATCATATTCTCAAATCGAGAGACTCGGGACTATGCGGTCAGTTCCTACAAGTTAGATTGGTCCCGTGCGAGGTGTTCGTGCCTCTTACGGGGTCGTTTGGGGGCTGGTTTTGGTGTTCACCCTTTAACGGCTTATTTTTAAGTATAAGTGTTGATATTTACAAATTTTCGTCATATTCACAAATCGGGAGACCCGGGACTATGTGGTCAGTTTCTACAAGTTACATTGGTCCCGTGCGAGGTGTTCGTGCCTCCTACGGGGTCGTTTGGGGGCTGGTTTCGGTTTTCACCCTTTAACGGCTTGTTTTTAAGTCTAAGTGTGATTTTTTAAAATTATAGTCATATTCTCAAATCGAGAGACCCGGGACTATGCGGTCAGTTCCTACAAGTTACATTTGTCCCGTGCGAGGTGTTCGTGCCTCCTATGGGGTCGTTTAGGCGCTGGTTTGGGTTTTCACCCTTTAACGGCTTGTTTTTAAAGTGTTGATTTCTGCAAATTATAGTCATATTCTCAAATCGAGAGACCCGGGACTATCCGGTCAGTTCCTACAACTTACATTTGTCCCGTGCGAGGTGTTCGTGCCTCCTATGGGCTCGTTTGGGGGATGGTTTGGGTTTTCACCCTTTAACGGCTTGTTTTTAAAGTGTTGATTTTTTTGAATTATCGTCATATTCACAAACCGGGAGACCCGGGACTACGCGGTTAGTTCCTACAAGTTACATTGGTCCCATGCGAGGTGTTCGTGCCTCTTACGGGGTCGTTTGGGGGCTGGTTTGAGTTTTCACCCTTTAACGGCTTGTTTTTAAGTATAAGTGTGATTTTTTCAAATTATCATCATATTCTTAAACCGAGATACCCGGGACTATGCGGTCAGTTCCTACAAGTTACATTGGTCTCGTGCGAGGTGTTCGTGCCTCTTACGGTGTCGTTTGGGGGCTGGTTTGGGTTTTCACCATTTAACTGCTTGTTTTTAAGTTTATGTGTTGATTTTTGTGAATTATCGTCATATTCATAAACCGAGAGACCCAGGACTACGCGGTCAGTTCCTACAAGTTACATTTGTCCCGTGCGAGGTGTTCGTGCCTCATACGGGGTCTTTTGGGGGTTGGTTTGGGTTTTCACCCTTTAACGACTTGTTTTTCAAGTGTTGATTTTTATAAATTATCGTCATATTCACAAATCGAGAGACCCGGGACTACGCGGTCAGTTCCTACAAGTTACATTGGTCCCGTGCGAGGTGTTCGTGCGTCTTACGGGGTCGTTTGGGGACTGGTTTGGGTTTTCACCCTTTAACGGATTTTTTTTAAGTTTAAGTGTTGATTTTTGCGAATTATCATCATATTCACAAACCGGGAGACCCGGGACTACGCGGTCTGTTCCAACAAGTTACATTGGTCCCATGCGAGGTGTTCGTGCCTCTTACGGGGTCGTTTGGGGGCTAGTTTCAGTTTTCACCCTTCAACGGCTTGTTTTTAAGTTTATGTGTTGATTTTTGTGAATTATCGTCTTATTCTTAAACCGGGAGAACCGGGACTACGTGGTCAATTCCTACAAGTTACATTGGTCTCGTGTGAGGTGTTCGTGCCTCTTATTAGGTCGTTTGGGGGTTGGTTTGGGTTTTCACCCTTTAACGGCTTGTTTTTAAGTTTAAGTGTTGATTTTTGCGAATTATCATCATATTCACAAACCGAGAGACCCGAGACTACGCGATCAGTTCCTACAAGTTACATTGGTCCCGTGTGAGGTGTTCGTGCCTCCTACGGGGTCGTTTGGGGGTTGGTTTTGGTTTTCACACTTTAACGGCTTGTTTTTAAGTCTAAGTGTGATTTTTACAAATTATCATCATATTCTCAAATCGTGAGACCCGGGACTATGCGGTCAGTTCCTACATGTTACATTGGTCCCGTGCGAGGTGTTCGTGCCTCTTACGGGGTCGTTTGGGGGTTGGTTTTGGTGTTCACCCTTTAACGGCTTATTTTTAAGTTTAAGTGTTGATTTTTACAAATTTTCGTCATATTCACAAATCGGGAGACCCGGGAATATGTGGTCAGTTTTTACAAGTTACATTGGTCCCGTGCGAGGTGTTCGTGCCTCCTACGGAGTCGTTTGGTTGCTGGTTTGGGTTTTCACCCTTTAACGGCTTGTTTTTAAGTCTAAGTGTGATTTTTGAAAATTATAGTCATATTCTCAAATCGAGAGACCCGGGACTATGCGGTCAGTTCCTACAAGTTACATTTGTCCTGTGCGAGGTGTTCGTGCCTCCTATGGGGTCGTTTAGGGGCTGGTTTGGGTTTTTACCCTTTAACGGCTTGTTTTTAAAGTGTTGATTTTTGCAAATTATAGTCACATTCTCAAATCGAGAGACTCGGGACTATGCGGTTAGTTCCTACAATTTACATTTATCCCCTGCGAGGTGTTCGTGCCTCCTATGGGGTCGTTTGGGGGCTGGTTTGGATTTTCACCCTTTAACGGCTTGTTTTTAAAGTGTAGATTTTTGCTAATTATCGTCATATTCACAAACCGGGAGACCCGGGACTACGCGGTTAGTTCCTATAAGTTACATTCGTCCCATGCGAGGTGTTTGTACCTCTTACGGGGTCGTTTGGGGGCTGGTTTGAGTTTTCACCCTTTAACGGCTTATTTGTAATTATAAGTGTGATTTTTGCAAATTATCATCATATTCTTAAATCGAGAGACCCGGGACTATGCGGTCAATTCCTACAAGTTACATTGATCCCGTGCGAGGTGTTCGTGCCGCTTACGAGGTCATTTGGAGGCTGGTTTGGGTTTTCACCCTTTAACGACTTGTTTTTTAGTTTAAGCGTGAATTTTGCAAATTATCATCATATTCACAAACCGGGAGACCCGGGACTACGCGGTTAGTTCCTACAAGATACATTGGTCCCGTGCGAGGTGTCCGTGCCTCTTACGGGGTCGTTTGGGGGCTGGTTTGGGTTTTCACCCTTTAACGGCTTGTTTTTAAGTTTAAGTGTTGATTTTTGCGAATTATCGTCATATTCACAAACCGGGAGACCCAGGAGTATGCGGTCAGATCCTACAAGTTACATTTGTCCCGTGCGAGGTGTTCGTGCCTCATACGGGGTCTTTTGGGGGCTGGTTTGGGTTTTCACCCTTTAACTACTTGTTTTTAAAGTGTTGATTTTTTCAAATTATCGTCATATTCACAAACCGGGAGACCCGGGACTACGCGGTCAGTTCCTACAAGTTACATTGCTCCCGTGCGAGGTGTTCGTGCATCTTACGGGGTCATTTGGGGGTTGTTTTGGGTTTTCACCCTTTAACGGATTGTTTTTAAGTTTAAGTGTTGATTTTTGCGAATTATCATCATATTCACTAACCGGGAGACCCGGGACTACGCGGTCAGTGTTGTTTTGATCATATTCATCATTTTCACTAACGGGTTGTTTTTAAGTTTAAGTTTAAGTGTTGTTTTCAAGCGTAATCTACGTATGACTTTCTATATAGTTTGTTTCAACTTATGTTCAATAATTATTAATTAAGTTAAGCTAATATTTTCTTTTTCCATTATATGTTCGAAATTTTGATACGTATCTTTGATATATATAGCATATACACACACCCATACCCACACACCCACATACACACACACACACATACACACACACACACACATATATATATATATGTAAGGCTGCCTTATATATTCTATACCCTGTTTCGTTCAGTATCCTGGCAGCCAGCGAATTGGATGGTCCACCCTCAAACGGCTTGTTTTTCCAGGTAACAGATGAATAATACAGAACCTACCTAAATAATACATATAAGTATATATGTATAATAAAAATAGTAATAACTATTATTTCTTAACCATAGACCATGGGAAGAATGATATGATCCTAGAGTGAGTGAGCAATTGAGTTCCATATACTAAAACTTATGAAGCTAGAACACGGCGTGTTTAAATCAATTTTCAAAAAAGTTAGGATGGAATAATTCAAAAACCATATACATGAAGGGTATTTCAGACTGGATTAAAAAACCATGACCAACCTGAAATGACACAAATAAAATAGGTAGGGATCTGGCAATGCTCCTCGGACCCCGTGTATGCTCACTAAGTTGGCATTGAGGATAACATTATCTGGTTTTGGGACCCCGTGTATTATGCTATGAGGGCTGCAAAAATGAAGGAAAATTAGTACACAACACATATCTGTGGCAATACGAATTCGAGTTTTCCAGGATAATGGGGGAGTTTTGTCCTTACAGTCGAGATGATCTTCGAGGTTTCCATTGGGAAGATACTCATAGATAAGAGTCGAATCTTCTAGGCAGGCTCCTATAAGAGTGACAAGATTAGGATGTCTTAACGTACTCAAAATATTGTTCTGATGAAAAAGAGAAAAAATAAAGATTCAGATACTTGTCTATTCTAATTGGGAAAGATACAAAAATTGATATCACCCAAATGTGTGGATAAAATATGTTAAGCATGATATGAAGAGAATCTATCAGCAATTTTTTCAAAGAAAATTACAAGAAATGATATTAACAAAAGGACATTACAATTTCTAGAATACAACTGAAGAATTTATCAACAATTTTGGCATCCAAAGCAAATTTCTTAAAATTATATGCTCAGTTTTTTCCAGTGTACCACCTCTGCATAAAGTTTCAATTTGCCTAGTTGTGTCGGAGATTCATAAAGTTTCAATTATCAGCCGTTGGATATCGCTCGATGGCATATGCCTCTCCATAAGACTGCAGTTTTGGAAAATATAATTCATAACATAACCACAAAAAAAGTTGTATAGACAAAATACAAATTATGAAAAAAATGTCTATTTAACACATTTGGTCTAGAAAAAAGATTATATATCTCTCAACACCAAAAGAAATTGACGTGTTAGTAATTATAGACAAAATTTTTGTTAATATTTCTCAACAATCAAAAAAAATTATATAAAAGAGTCATTTAATTTTTCAAGAAAAAATTGCATTTTGAAGAGAATTTTTTTATTATTTTTGTCAACATGGAATACCTTCTCTATCACTCAGCTAACAACATTACCAAATTACAAAAACTTGAACTCTGATACAACACAACACTTATTTTAAACATCCTACATAAAGAAGCACCAGCAACAGCAACTGCCTAATAGCAGCTTTTTCAGCTTTTTTTGGGACTCCACCTCTCATTGCAATCAAAACACACATGAGAAACAAAACTGAATATTAATAAGATGTGTTAAGATGCCGAAAAATATGGAGAATTGGGCATCTAATAGCATATGGTAAAATCTGAAGCAAATAGATAAGATATTACAGAAGGTATAAAGTGACAATATGATAAAAAAACATGTGGAGAAATATTATATAACTAAAGATATCATGGCATCCAATGAGTTGAATAATACGCAAATTCATTTCTTAAATTTCAAAAACTCTATACGTGAATTGACTAATTTGACTTTCCAGGAAGTGAAAAACACAAAAATCTATACTTGTATTTTGGATGAAATAGTAACAGAGCATGTGTTTTATCTATAATGCAAGAACGAAGACCAACCAACAATATATTAACCCACCTCTCTCTGTAGAGCCTCATCCAGCTCCTGCTTATCATCCGGAGTGATGTCTTTTGCATACAACTGATCCAAACAATTCTGAATTTTGAAAAGATAAAAGCCAGAAAGAAAGTATCATTAGAATTGTTGGTAATGGAAAACAATCATAATCCCTTTTCTAGATGGAATTGTGAAGTAATGAAAAGTTCCAAGTGAGACATTTAGATAACACAAATGCAATTAAATCAATAGAGAATATATAAAAGAAAGGGAGTCTTTCTTTCAGATAGATAGACAGAGAGCGAGCGAGAGAGGCCTGAATTTTTTTCTATGCAAAAGATGGACATTTTTTCAGCGAATTTAGTGGAGTTTAAATTCCATGCAGAGATCTTCTCCGTCATTATGGAGAGAAATAAATGCAATAATTTAGTGGGTGAAATGCAAATTCAATTAATATGCATAGTCGTTAATATGTATTATTTGTATTTCACCCATTAAATGATTGGAATTGGTGGATATGATCTACTTAAACTTGAGTTATATTCATCAAGTTTCTTCTTAAAATTCAACTATGTACTCGCCAAAAGGGGAGGTATGTAAGTATCTTAAAATAAGGACGCCTACGATAACAAGAGGGCTTTTATACTAGGATCTTTAGCAAATTGTTGAAGATAAACCTTCCGTGCTTCTGAAGCAAAGATCTACGGGCCTTCATTAGTTGTCGCAGATTGTAGGGGACTTCTTTAGTTGCACCACCAGCCTCTTAAGGGTCTCTTAAATATCTGATTTCTTTTTCGCAGAGGACTCTTCGGCCAAATTACCCTTTTTCAACTTGATCCTTCTTCTGTAAGCTATCTAAACATCTTCTGCCAAGTTGGCCAAGTTAAGAATATGGGAGAAGGACTTGGCAACTACAATAGAATCTCTGGGATCCAAACTTATTATCACTCTCCCAATCTCCTCCAATTTATTGGGGTCAATCTTCCCTTCATACTCAGCTGATAGCTCGTAACAATCTTGAACCTAATCCATGCACACACAAATAAAAAATAAAAATAAAGAGAAAGTTAAGCTCTATGAAGCATGGACATGGATATGGGACACGTAAACAAGACACAAAACAAGTCAACACAAAAAACAGTACGAAAATTATATTATCCTGGACAGTAATGAGGCCCAATCGTCTAAGATCCATCCTTCCTAAGCGTATGCTTAATTTCTATGAGATCCCTTTTCCCTAGCTCTGTTTGTTATTGAAACATAAGTGTTTAATAGAGGTATTGATACTTTGATGTATCAGGAAGACGTTAAACACTTTTCCATGCCTCCTAAGAGTCCTATCATTAGTTTAATCTCCTTTGTAGATGATATTCTGATATGTAGAGGAGTTAGAAAATTATGGTCATAATAGTAACTAAGCACACATACTTATCACCCATCTTTCCAAGTTATATTAACTATTTAAGACAATAATTTTTTCATCACACATTCATTGCATCATGAGTTGTCTAAATTATGGAAAGGAGCTATGAGCGAAAGGGAAATGCATACCATTCCTTTGCTGCCACACATAGATATCAGTTCATGGCAGAATTGGTTGACCATATCTGGCCTTGCCCACCGTACCACCCTTGGTCATTTTCTGCATGGTCACAAATAAAAAATAGGTCATATAGCAGTATTACAACTACACAACACAAGTAACATAACTGAACATATTTTTTCCTCTTTTTAATTCCATATAACAAACAAAAACAAATGAATTCTCACAAGTCCATGTAATCATCTCAAATAAAAATGATATGCAGAACTACTTTATCAATCATATCTTGTGGAAACTACATAATGATTATGATCTATACACATCGAAACATAATACCTATACTCATAAATAGTCTCAAGCATATTACTCTCACGTTCTCCATACAATTTGGACATTACGCACAGCAGCCATGAGCAACACGCTGGGCATCTCCCCTGCAATAAGAGGCAAATTCGTATAGAATTATAGAGAAATTAAGAAAAACTATCAAATTGCATTCCTAAAACAAAACCTATTTCAATTTATTATACCCCAAAACCTAATTTCAATATATTATTAACAGTAGACAAAACATACATACAGATAATCAAATCATCCAAACCCCAATTCATTTAACCCAAATCAACCACACCCTAAATCCCCAAGCAATACATAGACATTTACATTTTTCAATTAAGAGTCTCGCTTAAATCTTCTCATTCCGATTTAATTGATTCGTGAGTTTGTTGAAGGTTACCTGAGAAGAAAAAGATGGTTGTGGTGATAGAATCCAAAAGAAACCTCAGGCGTGAGTAGAACTAGGCTAGATACTGAATCACATACACACTATCATGTTTACCCAACACAGTCAGATTTTCTTCATAAAACACCCACCCCATGTGATTTGATGATGATTGAACCAGAATCTTAAACATTTACCTAAATCAAAAATGGAATCCACTATGAAATTCCAAAAGTATGTATAACCGGTGATACATTTCTAAATATGATACACACACACACACACACAATATATATATATATATATGAACCGTATCTCTGAACGAAATTCAATCGACATACCCACATGTCAATCCAAGCTAACCCCATTTACAACACAACTTCCCAATTTGTAGTAAACAAGGGGCACATTCTTCTGACGTATATGTAATTAGTTTGGATTTTGTTCTACTTATTGGTACGAAGAGAATTATTCATAAGGCTTATGTGTACAGCAATAAAACATAGCACCCTGGAATTACTTTTTTGAGTTTTAAACCCCACCGGCACCAAAACGTAACTCAAATCAATCAGACTAGAAACCCTAATTGAAACCCAAATTGACCTAAATAGAACCATAAATAATGCTGATAGAAACCCTAATTTAAACCAAAATTGACCCAAGTCGAAACCCTCATTCAACCCCCTCAAATATTCCATATTGCAATCACATAAACAAAATGGAACCCTTCGATTAACACACCCTTTAAATCATGAACATATTAGACCTTAAATCATGAAACTCATACAAAACGTAAACAAAAATCATTATTCAGATCGAACACACACACACACACACACACACACACGCGCACAGATATATATATATATATATATATATATATATATATATATATATATATATATATATATATATATATATATATATATAGAGAGAGAGAGAGAGAGAGAGAGAGAGAGATCGAACCTAGTTCAGGTTGGGTAGAGAGATATAATGCGCAATGGAGAAGTTGTGACGAAAAATGTCCGGTGAGAGAGTGTAGGAAGAGAAAAGGGCATACGCGGGAGTGAGGGGAGAAGAGAGGGTAGCGGGAATGGGTTATTGGGCGCTAAACAATTTGGAGAAATATTATTTTTTTAGGATATTTATATTTTAATTAAGTGTGCTCAATTTTGGCACACTTTTAAACGGTGCCAAATTTTGGCACGGTTTTAAAGTGTGCCAGATTGTCATTAAACCGTACCAGAATTTGGCACAGTTTTAAGTTGTGCCAGAATTTTAATATCAATGTGTGCCAAATTGTTGTTTTTGGTGTAGTGGTAGATGGATTAAATTCGGGATCTTATTTTAGGAAGATGGAATTTGTATGATTTGAGAGTGGATTGTGTGTAGTGTTTGGTTTAGGATTGGATGGTGGGGCAATGATAACCCGATAAATTAGACCTTGAATTACATTTTGTAGATGGAACATTGATCAATGGTATGGCCGGTATTTTGATGGAAATCACAATGGGCATCTGGTTTGAAATTTTTGGGAAGCGGGTTTGGTAATGGACGAGTTGCCAATGTCTTGATAAAATTTTAGCTCAAAATGGATTGATAAACTTTGTAGAGGTAAGCATGAAGCTCGGTGTATTCTTTTCTGACTGGGTTAGGGAATCCTTCTAGTGCCAATGAAGTGGCCGGCTGAGAAATGTTATTGATGTTTGAAAATTTTGTATTGGTAGCCTTCTCATACTTTTTAGGAGTGAACTGTCTGGATACTTTCTTTGTCTCACCTTCCATCTTGGAAAGTTTTTTTCGATCTCCACTTGTGCTTCTTGGAGGGCTTGGAAATAGAGGTTATACTATCCCCCCATCATTGCTCAGACATGGGGTAAGAAGTTCTTCTTCACAATACTGACTTGTTTTTTTCAGGCCAATTGGTCATGGTGGCCGATTTCTCTCTCTACCTTGCTATGAAATTACTGACAGTTTCTTTAGTGTTCTTCTTCAGAAGTTCTAGATCATGGGGTGTAACTTCCAACTCCTCATTATACTTGTATTGTGACATGAATTCGTGGGTAATATCCTCCCCAGTACGAATTCTAGATTCCTTGAGAAATAAGAACTTGCGAAGATCACTGTCTTTCAAAGTTTGTTGGAATGTCTGGGCCATTATTTTGTTGGGAGTAACCTACGAGAGTCATGTCTCGAAGGTAATTTCGGATGTGAACAATTAGGGTCCCACTACCCCCGATCTTCTCAATGTTGGGTATATTGAACTTTTCCAACGGCCTTGCTTTAGGATAGGGAGACATATGGGCCCCTTTGATTCACACACCCTTTAAATCATGAACATATTAGACCTTAAATCATGAAACTCATACAAAACATAAACAAAAACCATTATTCAGATCGAACACACACACACACACAGATATATATATATATATATATATATATATATATATATATATAGAGAGAGAGAGAGAGGCAGGCTCCTATGCACACTAAGTTTGCACACTAAGTTTGCACATTACCTTTTAAAAGTGTGCAAACTTAGTGCTGGCGCACACCAATTTTTTTATATGATATTATAACATTTCAACGGACTCACATAAAAAAAATTAGCTCAAAAAAATTTTTTTTGCTATTTTTAAAAAATCGGTCAAACTTTCGCAGTTTTTAAAGGGCTTAAAAACTGTGAAAGTTTGACCGATTTTTTAAAAATAGCAAAAAAAGTTTTTTTGAGCTGATTTTTTTTATATGGATTCCTTGAAATGTTTAAATATCACACAAAAAAAATCAACTCAAAAATATTTTTTTTACTATATATAAAAGGTAATGTGCAAACTTAGTGTGCAAACTTAGTGTGCACAGGAGCCTGCCTCTATATATATATATATATATATATATATATATATATAGAGAGAGAGAGAGAGAGAGAGATCGAACCTAGTTCAGGTCGGGTAGAGAGATATAATGCGCAGTGGAGAAGCTGTGATGAAAAATGTCCGGTGAGAGAGTGTGGGAAGAGAAAAGGGCATACGCGGGAGTGAGGGGAGAAGAGAGGGTAGCGGGAATGGGTTATTGGGCGCTAAACAATTTGGAGAAATATTATTTTTTTTGGATATTTATATTTTAATTAAGTGTGCTCAATTTTGGCACACTTTTAAACGGTGCCAAATTTTGGCACGATTTTAAAGTGTGCCAGATTGTCATTAAACCGTACCAGAATTTGGCACAGTTTTAAGCTGTGCCAGAATTTTAATATCAATGTGTGCCAAATTGTTGTTTTTGGTGTAGTGGTTGGACGTATAAAACATTAATGAGCATTTTATCTTACTTGATGAGAGCGGTCTTGGGAACTGCGATTAGCCACTACATGTTAGGATTTTGGAGGCCTAGCAGTGATGGGTCGGTGACTAATAATAAGTGTCAATAGAAGTAACTTCATCTTGATTTAGGATAGTTATGCTTACCAGTGGAGGATACTTAGCATTAGTCCTAAGGAGGGAAACCTAGTGTTTTAACTTCTCGAAGGAAATTTTTTTTGTATTTCGTTTATCCAACATGGATGGGTGATTTTTTAGTAAAACCCTTCAAGGTTAACAATCTAATCTAAGATATGTGGTAATGCTAAGGTTCTTATCAATCATCGGTGAAGAGTTATAAAATTCAAGCGTACGTCGTGGATTCGTACTTCGCGTGATTCGATTCATTGTCTGAGTTGGACAATTTTTGTTTGGTGCGGTAGTTACCTGATTTATAGCATCCTTGTTCCTTCCTTGATCCCAATAATGGGAGGTTGTTAATCAGTTTTGATACGGATTTTCCGCTACATTAGCTCAATATTGATGTGGGTTGGGTCGGTTGTGGATGATGCATCATGATATAAGAGTGCACTTTCTTTGGATGCACCTTTATTCTACACCAGTTCACGTGTGCGTATGGCCTCGCATGCTTGCATTTAGTTTCATGTGTTACTTGATTACTTTAGGTTAACATGTTATTAGTTAACCAATATAACTAGTACGACTTGGTCATGTGACCCGAGGCTATGACTTGATAGTATTATGAATATTAATACATGATGAAAATTGGGTGATAGCTTTGAACTTGGATTGAAATCTTGGATATCTTGGAGATGATCGCTTATATATGTGCATGTTCTGATGCCTAGAATGTTTCTAGGTTAGAATTAGGGTCTGATAAGAGGTATCGTTCAGGTAGGCCTATGTAATAAGGTGATTTTCTTAGGAATCATTTTATGTATAACAAGGAGTGTTTAAATTTCACCAACCTAGGCTAGGCATGAGCCAAGATTGTTTGAGGAAACGTAGGTTGTTAGTCCTGATGAAGGAATGATCCCTATTAATGAATTCATTGTTGATATTGCGATATTTGATTTGTATTAATCATCTCGAGGTTTGTTAGATGGATATGTTAGGCATACTTGAAAATTTTGCAATAAGATCTTAGGAATGTCGTGATCGTATTAGCAATGGTGTTCGATTAAACGGAATCCTTGGGTTTAGACCAGAGTGTTGAGGACTCTTAGAATGGAAAAAAAATTGTCCATGAGTTGATGGAGTAAAATTGAGATGAACTAAGAATTTCAAGGACAAATTCCCTAAGTAGGGAAGTTTGTAATACCCTGCCCCAGTAAATTAATTATAATTTATATGGATTGTAAATGAGGAGAATAAATTCTGAATTTGTTGGAATTAATGGGTAATAAATCGGATTAAGTAAAGAGAATAAGTGGGTTATAGCTTTAAATAAATTATATAGACCCTTTATTTAAAGTGGAAATTGTTAGGGGCAAATATGATAAATAAAAATATTGGATTTAAGAATCCAACAAATTAGTTTGGAAAATGAGGTACTAAGCAATGTGGACAGTAAAATCTAAGGATTGAAACCTCCACTTCTTTATTAGCTGCGGCAATGCAAATAAGAACAGCCAACATTTGCTTAAAGGCCAAAATAATATCATCAGTAATGAGTTACACAATTTCGAATCATATGCTATTCCTAATTTCCTAGATTTCTTAACAAATAAATAAAAGGCAGGAGGCTACTAATATTGATCGGATCTCAGAAGTTGTTAAGGGGAAAATCTGAAAATTTATTAAGAGGTTCGTTCAAACGACCAAGACTCTCATTTGAGCAACAATGGAGTCTCGCTCGAACGATGGGGATAATCTTTCAAACGGTGTCTGGTCCGTCCGTCTCCTTTGTGAGCTATAGAATTCTCTGTGGTGGAACTAAGAACTATGTCAGTGGGGTTAAAAGTCTTCGAAGGATTTTTAGACTCATATAATTAGAGATAAATGAGGGACGTGATATGGATGGCAACAGGTTCTTAGGTTTGTTGATCCCGAAGTCGTGTCAGCTCTTATATCCTTGGGTGGTTCATTGTGAGTATTGTGTCTTTGTTGAATTATAAGAGAGAGAGGGATGCAAGACCCTCGACACACTTTATCCCCATTTCTTAGTCTGTTTCCACCACATTTCTTTAAAGTGTGGTGACTACACCCACACAACACAAAACCCATTTTTTTCCTACTGATAAATGGAGATATGAAATATTAGACTGGTCGGTTGGGAGTTTAGAGATGAGTGTGGGGTTCTCTTTGAGGATTTATTTTGGGAAGAAGATGATTGTGTTATTGGAGGTATTTGAAGAGGGTTTAATGGAGCTTCCATGGAGGCTATTTGGTGGAGCTTTTTTGACTGCCTTTAGGTCCACCTTTGCAGGTGGGGGAGTCACCCAATCTTCATTAGCACCACCACTATGGAGACCATTTAAGTGGAATAATCTACTCTCTATATCTCCATTCGATGTATTTTGTAGTCTTGTTCTTGTTAAATATAAAGAGTAGGGTTATTATCATGAAATGATGATATGTTTCCTAGTAAAGATGTTAATAGGCATTTTTGTGGAAATAAAAATGCAAGAAAATATTATTGTAGATATTTTCTAGTAAATGCTGAAAATGGTCATTTTTACGAAATAAAAATGTAAGAAAATATTGTTCGTGTATATTTTTTAATAAATCTGAAATTGGATATTTTTATGGAATAAAAATGTACGAAAATATTGTTTGTGCATATTTCCCAATAAATCTGAAAATGGCCATTTTTATGTTAATGTTGTCAAAATATCTATGAAATAAATATTTTTTTAGCTCCTTGCAAAACATAAATTTGGGAGCTTAAATGTAACGGGTGTTATTTTGTGTGTTAAAGGTCTTAAAATGACATGTGTGAAAGTTGGGGAAAATGTGTGATATTAAAAAAGTGTTAAAATGGCTAAAGTTTTTTAAATGTTACGTTGGAAACTAAATAACCATTTTGAGAAAAATACACTTGTTAAAGGACTAAATTTCAAGGTTGGTAAATAAAGGGTAAATTGGTAATCTACTTAAAGTGAAACATTTTTATGAAATAAAAATGTTAAAGAATGTCTTTACACTAATGTGTGTGTGAAAATGAATTAAGTCATAAGCACGATTACATTTATTTGAAATCACGTGTGTGTGAATAAGGGACTTAAAGAAGAAAAGAAATAAGTTTTCAAGTGTTAATGGACAAATGGACGGTTAAATCCGAGTTTTGGCTTCGGTCAGGGGAAAGTAAGGAAATTAAATAATGTGGACATTTGTAAAATTTTAAAACACATGAAATGAACTCGGATGACACATGGATAAAGAAAGAAGGTCCCAGAGCCCTTGGGTGAAAATCCCTAAATCACTGGCCAGAGCATATTGTGCGCATAGCCGTCGGTGTGGAGCCCGTGTAAGTATGCAATTAATTGGAAGATTTCGTGAAAAAGATAAAGGAAATATGGAACGTATTAAGAATTCGATTGTGTGTTAATGTGTTGATACAACCTAACTTGAAATGATGAATAAATGTTCCTGGAAAAGGTAAATGGACAAGAAAATGCATAAATCAATTAATGTCCATAAGATAAGGTAAAATGGGATAAATTAAGTGGGTAAATGGGTGATTAAGAAACCAAGTTGTTAAACCCAAAATTTCATAAGTATTGAAAATATTTTCAAGTAACAAATAAGTATTTTCTAACACGATGAATGCGTGAGTTGAAATGACAATTTTCAATGAAGATAATAAAGTGTATATTAATATGTTTAAAGGAGTAATTTCGATAAGGGAATCTATTCTGATAAGTCTAGTATAATTGTTCCAAGAGTTGAACCAAGTGTGTCAAATATAGTAAGAAATGCTCAGTATGATAAAGAAAGCATTTACAAGATTAAAGTAAATTAATCTGGGCAAGTAAGGTTTTCGCAAGTAAAACGGTTAATGCATTGAGTATGTTTTTTTCAAAGGTATATTTATATATGTATTTAGATATATGTATGTAGATACATATATATTTTTTCGCATGCATGTGATTGTAGCGTGTGATTATTCAGTTCTGCCGATTCGTTTATATACTGCTTGTATAATTCCATTGGGCATAGGCTCATACCCTCACTTTGTTACGACGTGTTGGGTGTGGTTTCGTATTTTTAGGGCGTTATACAGGTAAGTGTACTTATTTATTTTACATTAGCAATCTCTATTTACATGGAATTCGGGGTGCTCCCCGTGGGCCTGACTCGTTGTTTATCTTGAAATTAGAATTTCATGCTAAACAAATGAAATGCTAATTAAAATAAAACTGAAGTAGAAACATTATTTAGGTTGTTTCATTCCACTTCACACATAACGTCCAATTCGGATCGTGTTGACTCATGGGTGATCCATTAATCCAGTTTGGGTCATTACAGATATAACTTGGGGTGAATGATATGATTCCGTCAAGTTTTCGAGTCAAAGAACTTACACTCCCAGTAGGGGATGGTTTTAGAGGTAATGTTTGTCCAGAACACATCCCTCATAATAATTTCAATATGATACAGATGTTGGAGAATATGCACTTCATGCCCGAACTGGGATGATGATAACATTGAATACTATAACCCATAGTATTGAAGAAGGGCTTTCCTTCTTGTGGTTTGGGTTATCAACCATCACCAGAAGAACTCAAAATGATCCTCCAACCTCGATTGAAAAGAAGGCTAGAAAATACTAAGACTATCTCAGGGGATTCCTTGAATGGAAGATTCATCAAAGAAGGTGAGTATTTTTCCTTTATGGCTTTCCCGAACCATGGTTTTATCAAGTGGACAAGATGATGGATCCAAGAATGGAGATATTCTTTCAAAATAGTTACTCGTGGGATGAAAGCTCCCAGCATCATGTGCAACCACTCATTGAGAAAACTATAGTTTTTGCCAGAGATTCCGAGGGAAGTGACTCTGAGGATTCATTCAAATTGTAGACACTGGGGCTGATACTTTGCATGATCCACTCAAGCGATTTATCATCGGATTTATTCTTCCTAATCGAAGATGTTGATGCACCACTCCTCAATTGGAATACTATACCAGTTCCCAACTCGGATGTTGATCCCAATTCATCTTCTTTTAATGTTCCTTCTTGTTCTAATCATAATGTAATCGAGCCCTCATTGAAAGAGTTTCTTAACGTTATTTTTCCTAACAATGAAATAAATGAAGACTTTGAGTATATTTTTGTGCCTTACATTAATTATGTTGACATTAATTAAACTCTTGATGATGATGATTTTTGAAATGAACAATTCTTAACTAATCTTAATAAGGTTAATAACAAACAACATAATCGCGTTCAAGTTAATGAAGATAAAATTGTTATTATTAACCTCGGTTCTAGTAGCCAACTGCACAAGATTAGGATAGGGTCCAACCTCGACGAGTATGAGCGCGCGCAACTTAAAGAACTATTGAAGGAATTTGTAGACGTTATTGCATCGTCCTATAACGACATGCTCGACATTGATCCCAAAATAGCCTGACACGAATTCCAATGCTCCCAGAATGAAAATCGATCAAACAAAACTGCGAAAGCTCTGCACCGAATGGTCACTCAAGGTTATAGAAGAAGTGTTCAAATAATTAAATGTAGGCTTCATTCGGGTGATCAAATATCCCATATTGCTAGATAATATTGTACCCGTGCTAAAATAAGTAGGAAAGGTTTGCATGTGCATTGCTTACCAAGATTTGAACAAGGCCTGTCCAAAGGATGATTATCCTTAACCCAATATCGACATGATTGTTGACAATACAACTAGTCATCCTGACAAGTCATTTAATGACAGTTTTGCTGGAGATAATCAGATCAAGATACACCCGAATCATCAATAGAAAGCTGCATTCATCACCCCATGGGGAACCTTCTATTACACAGTTATGCCATTTGGTCTAAAAAAATGCAGGGGCTACCTACCAAAGGTAGGCCACGACCATCTTGCATGATCCGATACACAAGGAAGTCGAGGTCTAGGGAGATGACATGATCATTAAGTCTATGACTCGGGAAGGACATGTTCCCCCTCTTCGAAAGTTCATCGAGCGACTACGATAATACCAGATGTGACTTAACCCACATAAATGTGTTTTTGGTGTTACCAAAGGAAACCTCGTAGGATTCGTGGTTAGAGAGAAGTTGATTGAAGAAGATCCTATAAAATTGAAAGCCACACTCAAAATGCCACCACCCCGAACGGAGAAGGAAGTTGGAAGATTCTTGGGAATATTATAGTATATCAGTCGGTTCATCAGTCAGTGTTCTATTTGTGAACCCATATTCAAACTCCTCCAAAAGGATTCCACTAAGGTTTGGAACGAAGCTTGTTAGGAAGCCTTTGGTTGAATCAAGAAATATCTAACCCAACCTTTGGTACTCATGCCACTGCATTCGGGTCTCCCCTTACTCCTATACTTGACCGTGATAGATACCTCATTCGGGGCCCAATGCCTTAAAGAAACCCCCCCAAAAAGAGCCATATACTATGCTCGATGCAAATTGTTTGGATATATAGTCAACTATACTTCCTTGGATAAATCATGTGTCGCCCTTGTCTGGGTCACCCAAAAGTTACGGCACTGCATGCTCTCCTTTCCCATCAGACTTGTGTCTCGAATGGATCCTATCAAATACCGTCTAGAGAAACCATCTTTATCCAGCCGAATGGCGCAATAGTTAATGTTGTTATCTGAATTCGATATTGTGTATGTCACACAGAAATCCATGAAAGGGAGACCCATCTCTGACTACCTTGAGGACCACCCTATGTAAGAAGATGATGTTTGGATCTTCGAATTCCCAGATGAAGATATCCTTTGTACCTCCCAAGAAAACCTCCTATAGCAATTTTTCTCTGATGGTTCCGCTAATAAGAAAGGATATGGTAATTGGATACTACTAATTTCCCCTAATCATTCTGACACTCCCATTTCCATCAAGCTAGATTTTCCCTGCACCAATAATATGACCGAATACGAGGCATGCACGGCAGGCCTCAAAGTCGCTCTCACTAACGGAATCTGATGCCTAGATGTCTACGAGGATTCAATCCTCATCATCTGTCTGGTCTTTGGATGATGGAAAGTTAAAGATGATAAACTCTTACCCTTCCACTCCCACCTAGAATAGATGGCCTCCTAATTACAAAATATTACCTTTTACTACCTACCCCGAATAAGGAACAACTTAGCCGATGCCCTTGCTACCTTGGCCTCTATGGTCGACATGCTCGAATGAAAGATGATGGGCCTCTTCCTAGCCCAAAATAAAGCTAAACCAGCCCATTGCTACAAAATTGAACTCATTATAGAAGAAGATCTTGATATGTCTGAATGCTGGTATTAAGATATTTGGCGCCTCCTCAAGCACAGTAGGTACCCCCAAGATTACAACAATAAAGACCAAGTAACCCTCTGCAAAATGGCTTCCCCGTATATGGTTTGTGATAAAGAACTATATAAGAAAAACTTCGATGGAACCCACTTACACTGCATTGCAGGGGCTGACATTCAAGAGATGATGCAAAAGATCCATAGCGGGGAGTGTGAATCCCACATGTATGTCCATATGATCACCAAGAAGATTATCCGATATGGTTACTATTTGACTACCATGGTTCAGGACTGCATCGCCTATGTTCACAGATGCCTTAAATTCTAATAGTTTTCCAATCTCCAACACTTGCCTCCGCATGAGTTATACAACATGACCTCTCCATGGTCGTTCTCCATATGGGCCACTGATATCATTGGGAAAGGTACACTCAAAGCCTCTAACGGGTATGAATTCATCTTATTTACCATTGATTACTTCACCAAATGGGTCGAAGACGAGTTATACTCAGTTTTAAATGACAAATTGGTTGCCAAGTTCATTCAAAAAACATCATCTATCGATACGGGGTCTTACATGAGCTAGTGTCAAACAACGGGATACATTTCGAGGTAGAACTCACGAAATTATTTGACGAGTATAGGATCAAGAGGCACAAGTCTTCTCCCTACCGACCTCAAAACAATGAGGAAGTCAAAGACGATAATAAGAACCTCAAAGAAATCATCAACATGATGATCGAGAGTTACTAAGAATGGGCCATTCGAATCCCCTACGCCATTTTGGGCTACCGTACATTAATATGGGCATCTACTAGGGAAACTCCTTACTCTCTGGTATACAACATGAAAGCAGTCCTACCCATCGAGCTAGTAATACCTTCATTATGCGTTATGCTTGAAAGCAAAGTCAGCAAGGAAGACTAGCATGAAAGCAGTCCTACCCATCGAGCTAGAAATACCTTCATTATGCGTCATGCTTGAAAGCAAAGTCAGTAAGGAAGACTAGCATCAAAGCTGTCTTGATGAGTTTTCAATCTTGGAAGAAAGGAGACTGAAATATTTATATCATATACAGGGTATACTCCTGGAATAAGATGATCATTCAACAAGAGAGTCAAGTACCTTGGTGCCCGAGAAGGGGATTTATCCATTAAAGAAATCGTAGAACCCGTTTGGGACCCTGAGCGAAATTAAAGGACAATTGGAGCGGGCCCTATATTGTGAAGAATATCATATCGAGTGGCATCACTATGATCAATGACCTAGATGGAGAAGAGATGGCCCGTCCAGTCAACCTAGACTATCTCAAGAAATTCTACCCTTCATCCAAAATTTCAGCGCGCTACGATTCTTCTCACCCCCTTCTATTTTAAAACCAAAAAAAATCTTCATTCCCCCTACTCATAATTACGTGGGGCCTCATACTCTAAAACCTTTTTAGTTTCATATATGAAAATTTTCAAACCCCCCAGGGGTACGTAGGCAGCTCGTACGGTTTACATGAGCACCGCCCCTTTCTTTTTCACGAAATGCTATTATTTTCTTATCCCCTAGAATGACAGTTCATTTTATTATTTACGTGAAAAAGAGGATTAGGTAGGCCTTAGCGATTGGTATAGGTAATTCAAATGTAAAACTCATCAAAAGGCACACCAATATAATTAATATCCTTTTTTATTCCATTATTGGGAAAATTTGGCATGATTACAGGAAATATCAGCATGGGGAGTCAAGAAATAACCCCTGCCAACCTAGTTGTTCTAAAAACAAAGTCAAACCAATATAACTCCTAAATAATCTTCATAGAATTATCCCTACCAAAAACAACCAATCACATAACCATCTTAAAAGCTTCACATAAACACCAAAAACACCATCTTTATAAAAAGGCCTTACCCACAACTGCCACAAGAATTGGCCCCATCATCATCTACATCTTGTGGTCCCCAAACTTCCCCTACTTGGATAGTATATCAAAGGCGCTTCGTGGAATGGTAAGCCCTGACCAATTAAGGGAAAACCACTATGCCTCCCTTTATGGTATCAAAAATGGCAAACCCTCTTTACCTGGTCTCCTCAACCAACATCGTAGCAACTTCCCTCCTCCATAACCATTTTATGTAATCCCCCAAATCATGCCAAACTATGCCCGTAGCTTAGGAATGATGGGTCGAAGGATGACGACTCTCCCACAAAGAGCCTAGCCACATTCGTAGGCCTATCTATATATCCTGCACATGAAAGAAGTCCAAAACATGAGAAGGCATGATCTATTCCCATCAAACTTGGTACATTATCCAACAGGGTATTGACCATCATATAAATCGATCCTAGTGCTCTACAAACCAGTTTACCTAGTTCTTGATGTTTGGGATAAAGCTGATGAAATAACGGGTGAAGAAATTTGGCACAATTGCCAAGGGATATTCAGGTGGGACTGCCAAGTAGAATCTCTTAAACAGCCACATGAACAGCACAGCCGAGTTGCCTCTCAGAAAGTCAAAATGACCATACCTCTTAGAATTTATCCATTCAGTGTCTCTGCCAGTATCACCGCCACGGGATTACGATGGCATGATATCCATGTAGTGATTGCAATAAGTTGAGAGTCCACTAATAGGTCCTCAGTCACCAGCAGTAACTCTCAAGTTAAGCCAAGGGCAACGACTCTAGTATAGCCCACATCACCAATGTACTACGGACGCATGAAATACATCACAACTAGGAGAGAGATCATTCCTCTAGTAACCAATGATCGAGTTGACGAGGGTGAAATATTTAAAAATTCTACCAAATATATCCAAAGGGATCAAGAGAATTCAGGCATAGCCTCCGCCACATTGGGGTTTACCCCTAGCATAGTAGAAAACTCCTCGTAATTCGACAAAACTTCATCTAAGCCAAAATAAAAGACATGATCCTCGAGATACCAGAATTATACCACCACCATTAGCATTTTCCAGTCAATGGGCCGATTGCACCATCAAGGACCAGAAAGAAACCCAATGCAGGTTGAAGGCATCGTAGTCTACAATATACGAGAACAAAGCCTCTAAATGATCTAGGTAAGAGATGAATTAAATGCTTACGGGAAGATACATTTTAGAAGAAACAAGACACAAGTAACAAATAAGCAAGAAAAGGAAAATATGAATTGGTGAAGAAAAACCCTCGACCTTACCCCCTTTTATACTTGAAAAACTTGGCTACAGATAAAGGTCCTCCAAAATTCGTATGAAACCCTACCCCGTCAAGGAAAAAGTATTTGAAGCAAGTACAATTAAGCCTTAGGGTGATTAGACCGGACTGACCTTCTGATAGGCAGGAGAAGGGTTATGTCGATCAGCAACCCCCTATTTTTAGAAAATTCCCTTTTTCCAATTTTGTTAAAATAAAAAACTCAATAAAATGAAACTTTTAATTCCAAAATAATTTGGAATTTTCCTTTATTTATATATTTCTGTTATCCTCTTTTAAGATAGATGATCCTTTAAATAATAATTCTAATCCTTTTTACGATCTCAGCAAACACAGTAAAAAGTTCATGTAAATTAAGTCATTAAAAGCAAAGGTGGATAAATAAAACCCCAGTCATTGCATATATATATATATATATATATATATATATATATATATATATATATTGTTGTCATTACATTTCTTTGCAGAAAACAAAAGGAAAAGAAAAACGGGCCTCATCCCAATCCCCCAAATTTTCCCTCTCTCACCTTCTTTTTTCCTTCTCTCTCTCTATGATTCCCCATCCCAGCGACGCACACGCTTTCCTTGGCGATGATCTAAGGAGCCTATGCTACCCGATCAAGACCCCTCCTCACACGAATCAGATGTCACCAAATAGATAGGAACAAGGACTGACTCCCGAATATGAGCAGTCGTAGAAGCTACCCAATCCTGGATGCCTCTTAGCTATCCAGTCGACACCCGGACGTGCTATAAGAAAAATAAAAAATAAAAATCAGTCAATCTGAGGCAAAGAAGGAATCAAAAAAGAAAAAAGGCGAAGGACCAAGATATACCTCAAACTGAAGGACATCCTTCATCATCCCAAGCACTTCCGGGTCCATCGTATTGGGGTGATGCATCATACGCACCGATCCTCCCCTAGTCCATCTTATATAGTGGAAGGGAGGAGAAAGCTGCAGAAATGGAACATGTGATGTCGTCCCCGCTGCTGACACCAATGCACCACTAGCACGGTTGGCAGACCCCACTTGATGACTAGTACCCCTACCTGAAGATATGAGAGGCGGAGGCATATTCACCACATCATAAATGCACGATGACATCAACCAGCTCGTCATAAAGTCTAGGTAGTTATACACTGCCACCATGTCCGTGTATAGAGAATAAGGCTCACCGATCATCACCACCACCCGAGCATCCTTCGACATCTTATACACCTACCTCACATATATTGCGGGCATCGATTATGAGACCGCCACCTCATCCTGCCCAATTTGCCTAACTAATATCTCCCCCAGATACCAGGAGTAGGGGTGTGCACGAACCCAAATGGACCGAATGGACCGAAAAAACCGAATTGGACCGGACCCACTTTTGCGGGTTTTTTTTAATTCGGTCTTAATTCGATCGTAAAATGTAAAGGACCGCATTATTCGATTCGGTCTCGGTCTTGGATCGTAAAAAGCGGGTTTGGACCAGACCGGACCGGACCGTTTTTATTATATATATATATATATATATATATATATATATATATATAAAATTTATTAACTCATACACATGGTATACCCATAACCCATTACACAACAACATAACACAATCTAATCTAATTCTTATTTTTCTCTTCTCTCTCTCTCTCTCTACAAACTATGGACGGCGGCTGGCTCCCTTCCCTCATCTCGTCTCTCTCCTCCGACTCCGGCAGAGGCAAACTAACCATTCTCGTCAGTCATGGTCTCACAAACAGGTCAGTGAGGTCACTCTCCTCCTCCTTCACCTCCGGCTCCGACTGAGTCAAACCACGTATATATGTTTTGGATTTTTAGATCTAATGTTCCAAATGCTAGAAATGATTGTGTATGTTTGTGGGTTTTCGGATCTACTGATTTTTATGTTTGTTATATGTGTAGAACTCGTTGATGATGTGTTGCTGACTTTGTTTTGGTAATTTTTTTAGGATATTAAATGCATTTGACTTGTTAATATATGACCCCAATAGTTTAAATTCAAATTTCAAGAAAGTAGTCTAACAATTACTTCAGATTTTTCTCATAATAGAGCACGCATTTGTGGGTTTTTTGTTTGTTCCAAAGAGTGTACTGTAATTTGTTGCAATTGTTTGTGGGTTTTGTTACAACAACATGTATAATGTAAAGACAAACTCAAACAGATTGTTTATGGACCAAGGACCTCTTTTTGAATACTTGTTTGTGTAATTACATTATACCTGTTTGTGTTTGTGTTTATGGATTAACTACATGACTGAATACCTGTTTGTCAGAACCACACTCACAATTCAAAAACAGAGTCAATATAATGTAATTATACCTGTTTGTGGGAACCACACTCATAATTCAAGGTATTATTTTTTGTGTTTTTTAATCTTTTTTTTTAATTAGATTATTATTTATGGACTGAATAGGACCGAGACAGAACACGGACCGTTTCAAAACCGAATAGGATCGAGATCGATTATTTCGGTCTGGTCTCATCCTTAATTTTATAGGACCGATTAATGCGGTCCGGTCCCAAAAATACCTCAAAACCGGACCAGACCGTGAACACCCCTAACCAGGAGTAGCCAAACTCGTGCGCCAACATCCAACACATCTGCACATGCCCGTCAGTCATCCCCATATGCTAAATGGCCATCCCCATAGATAAAAGGTCACCTACATTTTGATAAGATGAAGTCAATACTTACACAAATGAAAATTCTTAAAAGAAAAATTCAAAGGATAAAAGAAAGAGTAACCCGATCGCTTGCCGGGTCATTTAAGGCTTGACGCATCACAGCCGAGGAAAGGGATCGCCTCGACTGTTGGTTGGACTTCTGCCATCGGTACATCCGAAAGAATTCCCCCACTGACTCATACTTCAAGTCAATCAAATGGACATTAAGGCGATGACATTAGCAAAAGGACAAGGGTCATCAATCAGAAGAAAGGAATTAAGGAATGAAAGAGGAAATAAAATGCATAAAGGAAAACGCAAAAAGAAAAGAATATCTCTAAAAGATATGTGGCTCCGATAAAAGTGTGCCGACAACAAAGGCTGAAAGCATCCAAGGAAGCATAAAGGGTCACCAAAGTTAGGCTCTCCTAGTCAAAGAGAGGGATATTCTTGAAAATACCCTCAAGTATGGTAAAAACCATAAATGAGCAATGTCGCCTCTCGACGCCACTAGAAATCCACCCGAAAACAAAAGGATGAATAAATGAGACATATGAAGAACCTTTAGCTCATTAGTCTCATCGATCTATCGACTCAAAAGTGTCTCACGCATAGTAAAAATGCAGATCGAGTCACCAAAACTATCTGCCTAACATCACCCTGCGTCGCTGGCGTCACCCTCAGCGTGTGATCCACCTCTATCTGGGTCCCCTCACAGTCTAGCCCCAATAGATGTTTTACATCGATAAGAGTCATTGTCATCTCCTCAAAAACTAAATGTATGGTGTGGGTGCAAAGCACAAAGAACCGTCGTAGAACGTGGTGTCTCATTAAATACAGATGCCATACTACCAAAACTAGCTGAAAAAATAACCCAACGCACCATCGAAGGAATGTGCTCCCACATGCTTCTAAATCCCTTCGTCCATTGGGAGCGATGACTCAATGTGGCGATGTCAGACTGTCAAAAGAAAAACCTCTGGTAAAAAAAATTAAAGAAACAAAGAAAATGCAAAAGAAAAATGTGAAAAGGAATACCAACAGTCATGCGATACTTATATAACCATCATGGTTCCACACCCTAGATTATCAATGGTGCTCAGGCTCACGTAGAAGAGTCTTCTCATTGGTGACAGGCTCAAACAATCAAAGGAATTCTTATTTCCTAGAGCTAAGGGCACCATGACCCGTCATTCAAAATTAGCCCAATCATCAACACCTAGCCACTCCATGTGTACATCGCTGCTTGAAAAGTCTGACATTTTCTGATCAAAAAGGGAAAATGGACGCAGGAATGAAACGCAAAAGAGAGAAACGGAAAAGGAGAAGGCTAGAAACTGTGAAAAAAGAGAAAAAGTTGCCCCTTTTTATAGGAGGCTAAGGGTTATGTCGATCGGTAGTCCCCTGACATCATCCGATTGGCATTGTCCCTTACCCTTCCCTAGGCTATCTAAAAGACCATGCCACTGTTGTTTATCAACCTCCATAACCTGCTGGTCATCACCCCCCCGAAATTTCGTACAAAAAATCCCATAAAATGCCGAAAAATTCCAGAAATGAATTTTGGAGCATTTCTTTGCCAAGAAATCATTTTTGAAAATACCAAATCTCCAGCTGAATTAAAACCTCCTTTTATTCCCATTGTTAAAACCCAAAAAAATAAGCACATCCATTAGCGAAGACCCAAAAACTTCATCTTCAGCAAAGCTACTCGTCCCCCCAAATTCTCAAGTTTCCAAACACATTCCCTAGAGAAATAGTAAAAAACTCAAATCATCCACTATTTCCCTAGCGGAATTTCCAAATCCAACTTCCCCAATGGAGCTATAAGCCATTCGAATAACGCTTCCCAACAGCATTTCAGAGAAACACATTCACCAGCGGAATACCAAAACATCGAATCAATCAACTGTTTCCCCAATGAAATTTCTAAACTAGACATTTCAGCTCCCCAACAAAGCTATCTCCTATAAAAAAAATGATGAAATCCCCGGTCGAATGTCTCTTCCCATTAAAGTCTCAATAAAGGAAAGCAAACACGACAACTTTAGGTTCTCAAAGTTGAACTCGACCTTTAGAATTGGTCGCCCAACTTAAGACCTCGACCCTCAAAATTAGTTACTTCCATTTCCACTTAAGGTCATTAGAATTGACCTCATCCCTCATGATTGGTCTCCCCCACTTAAGGTCCTCAAAATTGACATTGACTCTCAAAATCGGTCACTCCCACTTAAGGTACTGAGAATTGACCTCGACCTTAAGAAATTAATCATTTCCACCTAAGGTCCTTAGAATTGACCTCGACCCTCAAAATCGATCTTTCCCCCTTAAGGCCCTCAGAATTGACCTCGACCCTCAAAATCGGTCTCTCCCATTTTAAGTCCTCATAATTGACATCGACCCTCGAAATTGGCCACTCCCATCTTTAGGTCCTCAGAATTAACTTCGGCCCTCAGAATCGACAATCCCCTAACATCGACCTTGACACTATGAATCGATCATTCTCGTCCCTTTAGGTTTGTAGAATCGAATTACTTCCCAAAACATCATGTGGTGTCTATTTGACGTCTTTCAATTGTTCCAAGATCACCCTTCGAGGGGCTCTATAGACACCATATTTTAGGACCCCCCAAGTCTCTACTTTGTTCCCTAGTGCCTCCCCAATTCACTACAAAACCTAGGTCGTACTATGAGTACCAATCTAGAGACCATTGGGCCCTCCCGAGCCCCATTTGACTCTAGTAAACTCTATCATCAGAGTGAAACCTCAATAAATCTTTGAAGGGCTATGAATCCCCTTTCTAATGGTGCATCCCGTGCACGAATTGGCATAAGTATTCAGACGAACGAACTATTTTACTACCAAAAATTAATCGGGAGGCCATCGGGCAATCCCAGACCCCTATTTACCTCCAATCAACTTCATCGTCAGAGCAAAATCTCAATGAATCATCGAAGGGAACTGAATCCCCTATCCAACAATCTACCCCATTTGTGAAATGGCATAACCGTTCCGATGAATGATCAGTTTTCCCCAAAAAATTGGAATAGAGGGCATTGGGCGCTCCTGAGCACCGAATCCTCAGCTCGATTGAGACTGAATGAATATTCAAAAGGCACTGAAAACCCTTTCCACCGGTTCACCCCATGTTCGAATCAACCTTATAGTATGGACAAACGACCCATTTTATTTTCAAAGGTCATCGGACACTACCAGGACCCGTTTAACCGAAATCAACTCTCAGTACCGACCAAAGATCTTTGGAACATCGAAGTACCTCATATGAAATTTCCAACGGTACGCCCCGTGCATGATTCTGACTTATGATTTGGACAAACGATCCATTTTTGTTTGTTAGTCTCCCATCCAAAGAACCAATGAGCGCTTTTGATCCCCATTTGACCAAAAGTCAACTCTCGAACCTAGGAGTGTCCCAAAGGATTCTTAAAGGTCCCTGAATTACCTTTCTAATGGCATACCCCATGTGAAATTTAGATTTACATATTGGGTTCTATGATCATTTTTCCCGAACACTCTGCAGGAGACTACCGATTGTCAGGTCCATTTCCCTGCCAATCAGTAGTGTACCTAGGGTCACCTACTAATTGGTAGGAATGGGGGTATGTCGATCGGTAGTCTCCCCACCCTATAAAAGGAGGGCATGCGATCATTCCCAGACAGACCTCAGAGCCATCAATATTTATGATATCAACAACATTCTCATGCAACCAAAGAAGTTTCCTTATGTGAAATTCCTTCCCATATTTCATTCCCATCATTTTCGTACCCAATTTAGAAAAATCTCCTTCTCTCTCATCCAACATTCATACCAACATTCAAGGGTGCTCATCAACTATTAAGATCAAGCCTCAATTCTCCAAAGAAGGTCCAAATATTCTCCTCTCTTTTTAAATTCCTTTATTTTCGCATTAATTACATAAATTCCAATCTAGTTTTTACTTTAGTTCATACACGTTAACATATCATCCTTTACTAGTTATTTTGCACATACTTTATTTTCTATAAAAAAACCAAAAAAAGAAAAGAAAAAGAGGGTTACACCTATAAATTCCAATGAGATTATCCACCATAACATCTCAAAACTAAAAATACATTTTCTACACACACACTTATAATAAAATCGAGTTTAAATTTATGGGATAAACCCCACCATTATTCCGCAAGCGAAATATGTGGGTTGTGATGCCTTTATAGGCTATGTAGGCGTTTCGGGTTAAAACTAGAGACTCGAGTCCAAATTTTTAATTTTTTAATTTTCTGATTTCTCAATCTTTCGATTTGCTCATTTTTGCATTTGCATCCTTTTTATTTATACATTATTCAATATATATTATATTTATGATTCATATCTCCATTTTATCTAAAAAAAATATTATTTTTCCATTATAGCAATCAATATCTCGGTAAATGCAAACATTGTATTTTCTAAATATTATTTTGGGAACATTCCTATGGATGACCTCACTCTATCTTTTCTATGATAGGATTTGGGCATTTACTATTTCCATTTATATATACACGGGTACACACTTCAAGGAGAAATTAAGTAAATTAATAACACAAGACCACGAGAGACCAAAAGGGCCAGATGGGTGCCTACCACCTTCCATTCCATAACTTAGCCCATGAACCTCTGAACTATTGGTTTTGTAAGCATTAGTTTGTCTTTGATGCCGCTCTTTCGAGGTGGAGTCATGTTCTTTTGGATGTTTTGAGAAAAATAGGCTGGTGACTCCATCTCTTTACATCACCCCACATCGACAACGGTCGAAGCACTCCTAAAAAATGGCACAAGACCTTCTCTCCCTCTCCGAGTGCACGATCACGATCACTGAAATCCTGAGACTAGATGAAAGAGCCAGGGAAGGGATGGCCATAATAGTATCTAACTCCATAAAAGATATAACTCCCTCGTATAACATATACTAAGCTAACACAATATCAATGATTAATATTTGGCACGTATTATTATTTAGTCAATTATTTAAGTCTTTCTACTTAAATTACGTTTCGATATACACAATTTAACAGTTCTACTATCACACATAAGTAGATATATTTCTGTTGTATATATTTAGAACACATATAACATACAACTATAGCATCCCCAGAATGACCCCTTGCGATAATGGCATAATCTGCTATTGAGTCTATGTACCTATCGTACTAAATCAAGGACTATTAGTTTGGCATGACTCCTCGAACCCAAAAATCGATCAACACGCATACTGGAGGCAAACATGGTTCAAGCCTTTGGTATATGCACATACCTAACGTACGCAAATGACACGCTATTTCCACTGATACACGACACATAGTGAGTCTCCCTAGGTTTCATGTTCTGGGGCACAAATCCAGACCTCACTGGAATCAACAAGGTGGGATCGCCCTCTGTGGGGAAACCTCTTAATAGTAGGCAGCGTAGGTATGTTCACACACATCATCAAATCACAATAATAGGTATTCACACAACCTATATGTATATATTATTCAATAGGTATACAAATAAACTAATCATAAAAATCCATACGTAGTATATCTCTCTCGCATACTCTATGCACCATCGATTACAATTATAACCTCACAACAATAGGTATTCACACACATCATCAAATCACAACAATAGGTATTCACACAACCTATATGTATATATTATTCAATAGGTATACAAATAACCTAATCATAAAAATCCATACGTAGTATATCTCTCTCGCATACGTAGTATATCTCTCTCGCATACGAGTATCGTTCCCTACTCGAAGGGTCCTATTTACCCCTTTATTAATATCAGTAGCTAATACACTCATACACTAATGGTAAGAATCATAGGTTGACTCATACTCTCCATGATCCGTTCTCATTCCCTCGAATTCATTATTTTCATAATTCATATCTAATAGATATTCACCTTAATTCTCTCGTTATGTCTAAGCCTCTATCCCATAGTAGGCCTACTGTAATTAAATATAATCCTCATTACGATTTAAAGATGTCCCAAAAGTTCCCCCATTAATTATTCATAAATTCAGGGCTTAAAAAGGGAAACTTCTTAATTCTGGGCAAACTGAATCGATTCACCCAAAGGCTGAATCGATTCGCTTGTCGAATCGATTCACCCTTGGGCTAAATCGATTAAAAAAGTGTCAGGTCATCTTCTTCCTTACAGAGTTGAATTTTTTAGCATTTTTAATTATCCAAAACATCATGATTCTTCACCAAATTTTCAACCAACACTATTAAATATGACATTAAACCATCAAGAATTATGTCCAAGAACCGATTATCTTTCAATGTTCATAAAACCCTAGTTTCATTATTCTTCCTACATACTTAAGCATTTACCTGTATTTCTTCCATTATAATCATCAAACATCATTTGATGAAGAATTATTTACATTAGTGGATCCATTCTACATGGAAATCCTACCCTAATTCATGAGTTCTCTACATCTACACCTTAAGAACATAATTTAAATCAAATAATTGAAAACCTACACAACATGGGTATTATAACTAAAATAAAACATGCAAGATAAACACCTTCTTTATGAAGTAGGTTTGATTTCGTGAATAGGATGATAGAATTGATCTTTTCCTGCTCTAATCGTGATTTTGGCAACGTTCGGGGTGCGAATTAGTGTGGGAAGCCTTGGTTTCTCTACCCTTCATATGGACTCTTCTCTCTCAACTCTGTGTTTAACCTAGCCTCTAACCCAAAGGGGAAGATATAACACTTAGAATTTTGGAGTTCTCTCCACCCTAATCAATCAAACGACGAAAATACCCTCTCGTGATGCCAGTTTAGTCTAAAATCACCAAAGACCCAAATACTACCCAAGGTACACTATTTTGACTATTTCGATCCTTTCAGAATCAATTATGACCTCAAAATAATCATGCAAGTCACTCTAAAATAATTATCTATCTCGACCTTATATAGTCTATACACGACTCCCGGTTGAGATATAACATTATCACGTCATTGTCACTCGTTATTATGTAAAATACTAAATCACTATTCACTTATTAATTTTATATAATAAACATTAATCACTTCTACTTGATTAATAATTTAATCAACACGTAATATTTTATTTCACTTAATTATGTCACGCTTGTAATTTAAAAAATTACCGATTTAATTCAGTTTTAAATACTCAGAAATACGAGGTGTTACAATACTCAACCAAAAACCATCTTGAACAATCATTAATAATATTCTTCAATTATTTTAGAAGAAAATGAGTAGTAAAATCATTAGTGAGGATGTAAATAACAAGCACCGGGTATGACATATCCTTCCCTCCTTCGCATTCCCCCTTTGTTAACACTTTGATTTGACTCCATTATATGAAAACCGACCATTTTAATTAAAAAATTAACTATTTTTTCTTGGGTGAATTGGTTGACTATTGGCGAATGTATATTGAACTGATTTTACATTTTGTTTATTTGTTTTAAAAGAATGGTTAAATATTGTAGTATACTGATCATTTTGAGTGTTTTTATACATATTAATATTAATTATGAAATTTGGTGGTTGTTTCATTCAAACATAACATATACCTGACTTATTGTATATCCATGTGTTACCATTGTCATCTCACATATAACATGAATGGTATGATAACATGTCAGAACCAAGAATTAATTAACAGAGTACGAGATCTAAATTGTAGTTTTTCAAACCCCTAATTTCATAAGTTTTTTTCCCAAAACAAAAGTTTATTCAAATCCAAGGTATTTCACAAGTGATGTTCCTTACTGCTGACAGGACTGAGATGAATCAATTCTAATCATTATTTAAAAAGGGAACTACAAACTCAGGCATGGATGAAAAAACCTAGAACAAAAAGGACTAAACACAGACATAGAAGCAATGACATCAGCACATGTATTTTCTTCACGAAAATGTAGACAAAAAGTGACATGATGGAACTGCTGGAAGACTTCATGGATGGCCTGGGTTAAATCCCCGTGGACTGGATGCTGGATTATTTTCCTAAAAATCATATGGAACGCAATTTGACAGTCTGTTTCTATTTTAATACATTTTATTCCCGTATGAAAATCTAGTTTGAGTCGCATTTTTAAGGCTCAAAGCTCAACGATCAAGGATAAAACATAACCAATATTAGGGATTAATCCTAAGTGGAAATTACCCTGGTAGTTTCTGATAAGTCTACCAATTGATGCAAGACCCGTAACATGGGATTTTTCCATGTCAATATTACACTTAAAGAAAACTTGGAGAGGCGGAATTCGAGCAATAAGGAACCTCCTGGTGCCCACCTTCGACTGGGATGGCTGCATAGTATGGGAATGAAGAAACTGTCCAATTTGGTCAAAAACCGAATGTACTATGAGGTATTTAAAGATTGCCTTATGTCGAAAGAATTCATCATTATGAGAGATTCATAAGGCTCAGAGGGAGAAAAAATATCGAATCGACTGATAGGTATTAGAGTAAGTCTCGCAGCGCACGACCCGTCTCCAAAAAATGGAGTTCCTAGTGAAATCCAATTCCTTTTGTTTATGTGCGTTTGAAAAAATGCCAAGCATTTCATTAAAATTTGATTGTTTAAGTCCGTCAAGCTACAAAGAGGGCAGGAAGCCAAGGGTATTTTATGGTAGTAGTTAAGCAAAACTGAAGTGGACAAAGACTGGTGCACAAGAAACCACAGGAAGATCTTCAATTTTAGGGGCGATCCACACTTCCAGGGCCATATCCATGGCAGATTCGATATGTATTGATGGATGAATTCCTTACTCAGACGTTGGCATGTGTCTTTTAATGTAAAAGTACCCATTCTTCTCAGCCACCAGTAAGGTATGTCCTGGGCTACAACAGGTGACATGTAAATCGCTTGAATATAGAGCAGGAAATAAACCGGCAAATATTGGGCTAACACAGGCAGATTCCATTGGTGGTTACGAATAAAGTGGGATATCAGGGTATTGATGGATATGTGAGGTAGGGTGGGAAATCGCTACCTTAGAGGTTCCTGGATAACCTAAAGATGGTGGCCAAAGGAGATATATCCAGGCCTAATACGCCATTTTATTCCTTGATGGAATAGGGGGATAAGCCTCACTACCCGATTCCAAAACCACAACGCATGGTGGGTTCAGTGGGCCTCATCCAATTAGAAGTGCCTTTAGTATTTATGCTTGATCACACGAGCCCAGAGGATATCTGGCTCTGAGAATAACTTCCTCAAAAGACTAATAATAAAGGTAGTATTAAGCGTGTAAAGAGTCTTTATTCCCGCCTGCGATATTATTTGGGAAGGGTGATGGTCAACCAAGGGATGCTGGGGGTTTTGTTCGAGGACATGGTGGCATTCCAGAAGAAAATTTTAATATTTTTTAGTGAGGGTACTGAGAATTCACTTGGGTAGAGGAAAGGTTGTCATACTATAAGTCCAAAGTGAAGTTCATACAAAATTAATAAGGTATCCTTACCCACATAAGAGAGAAAATGAGAATACCACGTCTTTCATCGAGTATCAATATCCACAATAACTTCCTAAAATAGACTGCGCATAACACAAGAAGTAATAAGAGGGAGGACTAGATATTTTTCCAGGTCTGGGTTGCGGTGGAAACCTAACATGGCCCACGTTGTCCATGTTATCAAACGCAGGGTTGAGGGACCAAAGGTAATCATGGATTTATCACAACTAACTGCTTGCCTCGAGGTAATGGAAAATTCTTAGAGGACCAACCTAAAACATTTAATAGTGTGGGGTTTGGGTTGAATAATGCAAATACAGTCACCAATAAAGGCCAACCCCAAAATCCTGGGCCTGGTAACAGATGTCTAGAGGGTTGTCATAGTTTTCTAGCGACAATACTGGTTAATTTTTTGAAAGACAACATCTAATCCTAGAATAAAAACAAGGGAGACAATGGCTCTCCTTATGAGAGGCCCCGAAACAGCCTAAACATGACCCTTAGATGCCCATTAATTTACGTTCGAAATGAAAGGGTAGCAATACAAGACGAAATGTATGTGATCCATGGTTCAAGGAAATCATTATGCTGCAGTACCCAACAAATAAAAGGACATTCCATGTGGTCATACGCTATAAATAAATAGATTTCGATAGCATAACTCCATTTTTGGACATTGATTTTGTTGGATGTTTTGTGAAAAAGGCTAAGCACACAAGGTAAAATTTGATAATATATGAAAGTTGAGGTGAGAAGGAGGAAATAAATAAAGAGGAGAATATATTGAAGCTTACGGATAGAAGGCTATTTGATTAGAAATGATTTTCTTACTTTTCTCTCTTACATGCATCACACTTATATAGTACATAAAAGACATAATAATGGAAGACAAAACAACAATAAAACATAGACCTTAAAACATAGAGACAACCTAAAACATGGCATAAAACATGGAACTTAAAGCATGCCATAATATAAGGATTTTTATCTCAGGTGGAACCCATCACATTAAATAACAATCTCCCTCTTAATGTGATGCTCCTTAATTCCCAAAAGTTCCCTTGATTACTGAAATTTTCCTGACGACTGAGCTTTGGTGAAAATGTCCGCAATTTGATCTTCTGACTTGCAATATTTGAGTTTTATATCTCCATTTGTAATTGCTTCCCGACTGAAATGATATTTGATAGCAATGTGTCTTATTCAGCTATGATAGACTGGATTTTTTGCCATTGCTATTGCTGATTTGTTGTCACAAAATAACTCTGTGCCTTCTTCTTCCTTTTCTTTCACATCTTCCAAAATTCTCCGTAGCCAAATAGCTTGAGAAGTTGCTAATGATGCAGATATACACTCCGCTTCAATTGAGAATTGAGCCACAGTTTGTTGTTTCTTTGACGCCCATGAAAATATACCAGAACCTAGAGAGAAGGCATAACCTGAGGTGCTTTTCATGTCATCAACACAGCCACCCTAGTCACTATCACAAAATCCAGTTAACTTCACATTCACAATTTTGTAATACATGATTCCATAATTCAGTGTGCCTTACAAGTATCTTAACACTCTTTTTCCTGCCCCAAGATGGAAATGACTAGGACAATGCATAAATCTAGAAAGTAGACTTGATGCAAACATGATATCTGGTCTTGTTGATGTTAAATATAACAAATTTCCAACCAAACTTCTATAGAGTGTTTCATCAACCTTTTTTCCTCCATCTTCCTTCACGAGTTTTTCATTTACAAACAGTGGTGTTGTCGTCGGTTTGCACCCAAATATTCCAAATTTCTTAAGAATGTTTTCAGCATACTTTGTTTGACAAATGAACACACCATCTTTTTCTTGATAAATTTAAATACCAAGAAAATAATGTAGCAATCCCATATCACTCATTTCATACTTCTTCATCATTTCATTTTTAAAATCTTCAATCATCTTTTCACTGCTTCCAGTAAAAATTAAATCATCAACGTAAAGTGCAACAATAAGAATATCAGATGTACCTTTGCATTTGACATACAAGGTAGGATCGTTCTTGCTTTTGTTGAACCCATTCCTAGTGAAATATCCATCAATTTTACTGTACCATGCTCGTGGAGCTTGCTTTAGACCATACAAGGCCTTCTGCAACCTGTACACCTTTTCTTCTTCTCCTTTGGTAACAAAACCCAAAAGGTTGTTCAACATAAATTTCTTCTTTCAACTTTCATTCAGGAATACCGATTTAACATCAAGTCGGTACAATGACCAACCTTTTTGAGCTGCCATAGCAATAATGTCTCTTACAGTGTCAAGACATGCAACTGGTGCAAATGTTTTATGAAAATCGATACCGGGTTGTTGTGTGTATCCCTTTGCCACCAATCATGCTTTATTTTTTTGCACGGTGCCATCAGAGTGATATCTTTGTCTTTAGGCTTTTCAATAAGATACCATGTATTGTTCTTCTTAATAACATTAATTTCCTCCTCCATCTCTTTTCTCCACGTTTCTTCTTTTATGGATTCTTCGAAACTTTCTGGCTCAATGGTACAAAAGTTGCATATCTCATATACATTACTTAAACTCCACATTTTTTTTGGAGTTATGGGTGGTGATGATGAGGATGAACTTGGAGAACCATTTGATGATGGCGATGATGAGCTTGATCGTGAAGATGTTTGAGGTGAATCTTCATTTCTCTCATTATCAATTGTTGATTTTTGTTGCTCTTCCTCAATAAGAATTGTCTTCTTCTTGACTTCGCCTTCTTCCCAGTTCCAAATAGCACCTTCGTCAAATAACACATCACATCTTATGATCACTTTGTTGATTTTCAAACTAAATAGCCTATAGCCCTTGGATTGAGAACTATAGTCCATAAATATGCACTTCTCACTTGTTTCATCTAGCTTCATCCACTTCTCTTTCGGAATCTGAGCATAACATACGCAACCAAAAATTTTGAGATGACGCACTGATGTCTTTCTCCCACTCCAGACTTCAATAGGAGTTTGATTCCAGACCTCTTTTGTTGGACATCGATTTATGAAATATACCGCTGTGAATACTTCTTTCGCCCAAAATACTTTAGGCAGCCCCTTTTCATGAAGCATTGATTTTGCCATCCCCATCACGGTTTGATTTTTCCTTTCTGATACTCCATTTTGTTTTGGAGTATAACTAGTTATGAGTTGTCTTTATACACCTTCATCTTCACAAAACTTTCCAAATTCATTGGAAGTATATTCTTTTCCATTCTCACTTCTCAAAACTTTGAAAAAATGCCCACTTTATTTTTCCACAAAACTTTTGAACTTCTTGAAAATTGTAAAAACTTTGTCATTCTTGTGAAATCATTAATAAAGAGTGTGAAGTACTTATTTTACCCATGAGAAGGAGTAGTCATTGGACCACATACGTCAGTGTGAACTAGCTCGAGTACTTCCTTTGCTCTCCATGGAACTCCTTTTGGAAAAGGCTTTCTGTGATGCTTCTCGAGAGCACAACCTTCACATACTTCATTCTTTTCTTCAATGCAAGTGGGAAGCCCCTGAACCAAATTCTTTTGGCAAAGTAACTTGAGGCCATGAAAATTCAAATGACCAAGTCTTCTGTGCCACAACCACGATTCATCAACATATTCTGCCTTCAAGGCAAAATTTCCACCATATTTGAAAATTAGTGGAAAGCTACGGTTCTTCTCCATCTTTATCTTCTTCACGACTTGTTTTCCTTGTCCTTTGTCATAAATAGTGCACCCATTTTCTTCAAAGTGGACAGCATATCCATGTTCTACTAGTTGTCCAACACTTAGAAAATTTTGTGCTAACTCCGGAATAAGTAAAACATCGTGAATGAACTTAGCTCCTTTGTTGGTTTGAACACCAATTGTTCCTTTGCCCTTTACATGGACTAACGCACCATTTCCCATTTTCACTTGAGAGTTGATGGTTGTATCTATGTTAACAAACACGTATTTGTCACCGGTCATGTGATTGCTATAACCACTATCAAGAAACTAAACATCATTCTTTCGCTCAGAGGCACTTTGACATACATAGAATAAATTTCCTTCACTTTCTTTTTCTTTCGCACAACTTGCTTGTTGATTGTTCTTACATCTACAGTCCTTTTACAAATGATCAAAGCCTTTGCAATTTTAACATTGAGGCTTTCCTTTGAACCAACAGTCTTTCTCCACATGGCTACTTTTGTTGCATATATTACATCGTTGAGACCGTAAGAAATCTTCATTTATGAAATTTTTGAAATTATTGAATCTTCATGAAGCTTGTCTACCACCTCTTTCAAACCCTCTTCCATCATGACTTGAAGAGCATCATTCACTATTTTGGGGTTTGAAATTGAGTTTAGATTGAAACGCGCTCTCAATAGATTTTTTAGAGCGTTGTAACAATCTTTGCTCGAATGACTTTAAGGACCACAATAATTCTTGGTCCGTCATCTTAGAAGTATCCTTAGTATGCTCAATAATATCCACCAAAGAATCAAATTTTGGAGGTAGGCTATTTAAAAGTTTCTCTACAGCTCTTCCGTCGGTTAGTTGATCACCATGCGCCTTCATTTGGTTGAGAAGTTCTGTGAATCTGGAAGAGAACTCTTTTAGAGTTTCATTCTCCTTCATTTTCATATTTTCCAACTCCTTCCTAAGAGCTTGAAGTTTAACAGCTCTTACTAGTGTATTTCCTTGAAAATCCTCTTGAATAATGTCCCATGCTTCCTTGGCCTTGGCTGCTCCCATGATTCTTGAAAAAATGGAGTTTCCTAGGCCTTTGTGACACCCCGCCTAATTAAATAACGGGCGATCACTCCTTTATTAAATTAAAATCAAGGTGAACAGTTGGTTCATTCTTAGCATCACTGTCGTGAAAATAAATTTTTTCAAATTAACACCCTACTTAATTAAGCTAAGTGTCAAAACCATTTTTCAACATTATTAACCAATTTTATTTTTTAAAGGAAAATTATTTATTTAATTAGTAACAACATTTTCAATAAGAAAGAATCATACAACAATTATCCTGGAACATAATCCAATTGATTTAGACATTCAACATCCAAAATCCCAACATTTAAAACTTAATGTAAAACATACATGCTGAATAAATCCCAAAGTAACAGTACTAGAAATAACTGAAATACAAATGTCCCAACAGAACATATAAATAGTGGAAAGGATGACACATGCCCCAATAACTGAGAATCATAGGAGTGGAATCAAATAAATGAAATCGTCTAAGCAAGTGGCCTGCAACTCCCACCTAAGCTGCAGCACGTTCCTTCCAAGGGATCCTAAGCAAGACGCCCCTGTGACTGGGCACCTGTAGTACATACATATATAAACAAGAGAGAGAGAGAGAGAGAGAGAGAGAGAGAGAGAGAGAGAGAGAGAGAGAGAAACGGGTCAGAGCCCGATAGTGTATATGATTTAAAAATTGTTTAGAAAGTATTGAAATTGATACAGGCCAATGCAACAACATATTAGTGCGACACTCTCTTGAGAAATTCTCACCTCTCTTCTAATGTGCACTCCTATCGCACTAACCCTCCTAATGGATTATCTCATCATATATCACGCTATCTTTCCCCAATTATTTAACTTATCTTAGGTTATTCGCAGGATTCAAAATTTAACGATACAACTGTTTGAAAAGAATATTTCAATTAGTGACCAAAGTTCTCATTCTAACTTTATTAATCAATAACGTTTTCCAGTGTCATATTATACTTTCTCAAAACAAGTATTTACAATTTGAGTCATCAACCATGTCCTACATTTCAATTCACAGTAGGTAGTTCCAAATTTCAGAATTTCATATATATATTAACTACTCGTAAAATATATATATCATAACAACACCCCAAATAAAAACTATGGTGCGGGCATACTCTACTATCCAAACCCCGTATCACTCATATTAAGGGGAATAGAAATTCGGAATCACTCTCGAATTGTATTAACACATACGCAAATAATATTGAGGCGAAGTATAGATTCCAAGTCTCTAAGAGGTCAGTACATACCCTCACGTCTCTTAGGACCGTCTGAACTATCGATTCGATAGCCTGTACCAAGGATATCTAGCTTCTAGGGTACAAGTCAATATCCCCCATAAAGGTCCCATCGAGATAAGACTGTCCCAGCGCGGTAACCTCAGGGATAGCAAGTAGCTCGGGCATGATTTTTTCACACATAGATAGCATATGCATACACAATCATATAACTATACTAATATTACCATGACAATAATGGGTATACTCTCAAATCCCATAGTTACAACTTTTATCCATATTATCAAAATTTAGGAAACACTTATAATGGTTCGTCTCTAACCTCGATTCTGTATTATTCCAACATACCACACAACTCTCATGTCTTTATTCTCCAAATTATAAAATTCAGTAGGTATACACATTTGTCCCAAAGTAACTCTCTTATGTGTCTCTCTCTTTAAATCATAAATTCACCGACCCTTGTGTAATTATCCCAAATACAATCTTTGCCCGACATCAAGAGTCCCAAAATTTATTCACATGTCCTACTGGTCTTCCCTATCTCCCAAAACATATTATTAAGGATGCCCAAGAATTATTTCACATTAAATTGAACTTAACTAATTTAGAAAGGGAATTAAGAGTCTGCCAGGAGGGGTCGATCGATCGAGGTCTGGGGCTCGATCGATCGAACCTTCGATCGATCGAAGATCTGGGCTCGATCGATCGATCAAGCAGGTGTTGCGATTTCTGCAGTTTTGCAGTTACGGGTTCTAACTCATTTCTTCATCCAAATTTAAGTTTTTCATTCTCAAACGTCCAAAGATTCATCCTACTAACATTATATCATCATACTAAGTAGTTCCAACGTAAAGCATGTGGATTTCTATCACTATACATGGATTAACAGCCCAAAAATTATCATAATTATCAAGAACCCTAGAATTCTCTTAAACATGGTTCTAACAAGTATTTCCAGAAATTGCTTCTTATAAACATCATAATTTCGTGGGTAATTCCTCTACATTGCAAGGGTTTCCAAAATTATCAATGTATCCATCACTACATGCAATTTCCTAACTCATATCTTAGGTTTCTTCCATAAAAACTCATTCTAATTACTCCTACACTAATATGAAAGATGCACCAATGAAATAAGCAAGATAAACACTTGCTTGGGATTTTTGGTGTTCTGATTTGAAGATGATTTTGGTGTGGTTGCGTAGCCCGTCGCGCGATCTGCGCGTTGGTGGTAGTGGCGGTGCAAACGGATGGATTTTGGGCCTTGGATTGCCTTGGAAGCTCTCTCCTTCCCTCTCCTATGGCCGTCATTTGTCTTTGGTTGTTATAACCCTAGAAGACAACCTTAGACATCTGATATAACCCTTAGAATTTCGTGGGTTTAATTACCCATAATTGCGAAATGTCCAAAACGCCCTCCCGGGGTACTAATTAGGCCTAAAAACGCCCCGAGATCGAAACTAAACCCCCGGGTACACTTTTCTGACTATCTCGACCCTTTTGGACGCGTTGGCGCACTCAAAACGACCATATGAATGACTTATAAAATATTCACTTTTAGTTATCAACATTTATTCCCGACGCGTCCCGACTTAAATTTCTATAATTGTCATTTTATTCACTCGTGACATTTAATAGAACCAATATTATATATTACTTTGCTCATTAGTAATATTCAACAAGTTTCCCATAATCACTAACTCTCGTCATGTTAATAATTATAACATAATTAATTTCCAAATTTTTATTAAATAATTAACTCACATTAAATTTTATAAATCCCCAAATTAATATAGCATAAAAATACGGGGTATTACATACTTCCCTTTAATAACGGAATTTCGTCCCGAAATTCGAAAAACAAGGAATACCTGGTAAGAACAAATCTGGATATCTCTCGCGCATATCGGCCTCACGCTCCCAAGTGGATTCCTCCACGTTATGATGCTCCCACTGGACCCGTACAAGTGAAACTATCTTCGACCTCAATCTCCTCTCACTATAGTCTAGGATAGCCACCGGTCTCTCCTCGTAAGAGCTGTCAGGCTGTAAGTCTATCTCCTCTATCGCAATGTGAGTATGGGCCATATCATCCCGAAGATACCGCCTCAACGACGAGATGTGGAATACATCGTGAATGCGATGTAAATGTTCTGGCAGTCCCAATCTGTATGCTACCGGCCCAATCCTCTCGATGATGGGAAATGGTCCCACGTACCTCGGGGCCAATTTCCCTTTCTTCTCGAACCTCATCACTCCTTTCATAGGAGATACATGCAGTAACACTTGGTCCCCCACAGTAAACTCCCGAAAGAACCGTTTCGCATCAGCGTAGCTCTTCTGCCTGTCCTGGGCTACTCGAATGCGACTCCTGATCATCTCAATCCTCGCGGAGGTTTCCTGAATCACCTCTGGTCCTAGCAACTTGTCATCCCCCACCTCGAGCCAACATGTTTGGGAACGACAAGGTCTTCCATACAGAGCCTCAAATGGAGTCATGTCAATCTTGAACTGATAAGAGTTATTATAAGTAAACTCTACCAGTGGAAGATGTGGCTCCCAACCTCCTCCAAAATCAAGAACACACATGCGTAGCATATCCTCTAACATCTGATTAGTACGCTCTGTCTGTCCATCTGTCTGTGGGTGATAAGCTGAACTCAACCTCAACTCAGTACCCATAGCCTTCTGAAAGCTTTCCCAGAAACGTGACACGAAAATCTTGTCTCTATCTGACACAATATTCAGGGGCACCCCATGTAATCTGACAACCTCAGCAATGAACAACTGAGCATACTGACTCGTGGTATAGTCTGTCCGCACCGGCAGAAAATGAGCCACCTTGGTCAAACAGTCTAAAATCACCCAGATAGAATCGTGGCCCCGCTGTGATGTAGGTAACCCTGTAATAAAATCCATGGAAATACTCTCCCACTTCCACGCGGGTACTTCCAATGGCTGAAGCAATCCTGACGGTTTCTGATGGTCCACCTTCACCAGTTGGCAGGTAGAACATTTGGACACGAAATCAGCAATGTCCTTCTTCATCCCACTCCACCAATATTGCCTCCTCATATCCTGGTACATCTTATCTCCTCCAGGATGTACTGCAAATCGGGACCCGTGAGACTGGATCATCACTGCATGACGAAATTCTGCTCCTTCTGGAACCACCAATCTCCCATTAAACCTCAAACCCCCATCAGAACTAACAGAGTAGGACTCAGCACCCTCAGCTAAAAGTCGTACAATCTGCTCCTGGCAAAACGGGTCTGTGGTCTGGGCCTGTATTACCCTCATAACAATCTCGGGTGTGACTGTCATAACAGATATGAAGGAACGGGCTACTGCGTCCTGGTGACCCAACTCCTTCCACTTCGCTTTCCAGACGTCCGCTACCTCCTTTACCGGTCTACGGCTCAACGCATCAGCAACTACATTGGCTTTTCCCGGATGATACTGTATGTCAAACTGATAGTCCTTCACAAATTCTAACCATCTGCGCTAACGCATATTCAGCTCTCGCTGAGTGAATAGGTACTGCAGTGACTTGTGGTCTGTGAACAAGAGAAATTTCTCCCCCAATAAGTAGTTTCTCCATATCCGCAGTGTAAAAACGACCGCTGCTAACTCCAGGTCGTGGGTGGGGTAATTCTTCTCATGCGGATTAAGCTTGCGGGAGGCAAAAAATATATCCTTCTCCTCCTGCTGAAGTACTCCCCCAAGTCCCCGTAAAGAGGCATCGGTGTAAACCAGGTACTCCACACCCGGCTTTGGTAAAGCAAGAACTATTGCTGAAGTAAGCTTGTCTTTCAGCTCGTCGAAAGCCAACTGACAAGCGTCATCCTAAACATATGGTACTCCCTTACGAGTCAGATTCGTCAATGGACCCGCTATTTTGGAGAATCCCCGAATGAATCTCCTGTAGTATCCGGCTAACCCCAAGAAACTACGCACTTCCGTCAGTGTCGTGGGCTGTCCCCATTCCCTCACTGCTGACACTTTACTCGGGTCAACTACTATCCCCTGCTCAGAAACAACATGGCCCAAGAACTGTACTTCTCACAACCAGAATCCATACTTCTCGTACTTAGCATACAACTGATGCTCTCGTAAAGTCTGAAGAACCTGCGTTAAATGCTCGGTGTGCTCCTCCTCAGAGTGTGAATATATCAAAATGTAATCTATAAAGACGATGATAAACTGATCCAAGAACTCTCTGAATACTCAGTTCATTAAGTCCATGAATACGGATGGAGCATTTGTGACACCAAATGAAATCACTCTGAACTCATAAGACCCATATCTCGTCAAGAAGGCAGTCTTTGAAACATCCTTCTCTCTAATACGTAGCTGATGGTACCCCGATCTCAGATCTATCTTCGAAAATAAAGTTGCTCCCCTCAGCTGGTCGAACAGATCATCGATTCGAGGCAACGGATACTTATTCCGTATCGTGACCTTGTTCAACTCCCGGTAGTCCACACACAACCTCAGTGAACCATCTATCTTCTTCACAAACAGAACTGGAGCACCCCAAGGTGAGGTACTCCTGGGAATGAAGCCCTGACCTAACAGCTGCTCTATCTGATCTCGTAACTCTCGCATCTCCGCCGAAGCCATACGGTATGGAGCGCGTGCTATAGGTCTAGTATCTGGAAATAAATCTATCACAAAGTCTATCTCTCGACTGGGGGGTAGGCCTGGTATTTCCTGAAACACATAGGAATACTCACGAACAACTGGAATCGAGTCTAACGGAATCATAACCTCCTTAGAGGTATCCTCCTCTATATAATACAAATGAGCGGTCGAACCTCCCTCTGGGCGAGGCATCGCCACTACAAACATCTCTTGCCCCAGAATGTCAAAAACAATGCTCCCACCGAAGCAATCAATCATGGCTCTATAAGCTGCGAGCCAATCCATACCGATAATAACATCATGTTCATGCATATCTAAGACTAACATGTCCGCAGGTAATACCAAACTACCAATCTCTACCCCCACTCCTCGGCATATAAAGAAGATAAGCGACCCACTCCCCAGTGGTGAGTCTACACACGTCACTGTGCTCTCTGTTGTGGCTAACAACCCTAAGGCCTTCGCAAAATGCGTAACTATAAAATAATGAGTTGCCCCAGTATCAAACAAAACTCGACCCATAGTACCATTTATAGGAAACACAATCGCGGGTGGTGCCTGTGGAGCTGCTGCCTAGTGGACGTTATAGACAGGTCCGTACTGTAACTGCCCCTGCTACACTGGAGCTGCTGGAACGGCTGGTAGGGCTGGCACCTGGGCTGGAGCTGGGAGGGCAACCGGAAAAAGTGGTCTTTGTGGCTCATTACGGGCACCCTGCTGCTGTGGGGCCCTATCTCCCTCCGGACAATCCTGGCGTCTATGGTCGTGCTTACCACACCCAAAACATCGTCCTCTGAAGTTGCCTCCCCTTTGACTCTGCTGACCACGGCCCTGCTGGCCCTGATGAACACGCTGTTGGCCCTGTTGGCCCTGCTGTTGACCCTGCTGTCGGTCGGTGTTGGCCTTGCTGGCCCTGCTGATTAGGCTAGCCCTACTGACCCTGCCTATAACCCCCAAATCCCTGCCTGGAATCACCTGAACAGAATCGCTTAGCAGGGTCCCCCTGATGGGAACTCTGCTCGTGCTGACGAGTCTGTCCATGAGATGGTTCCCCATTAGCACTATTACCCCCGGTCATGCCCTGCTGGCTGGACTCTCCTGCTCTCTTGCTTCCCTGCAGATGGAAGCGGTGATCCTGGCAATGTAGTAACGTAGCATTGAGTACATCAGTAAAAGTACTCAAAGATAGATTCCCTATAAGATGCTGACGGATCCTCCAAGCTAACCCGTCCACGAACAACATAATCGTCTTGCCCTCAGTGGGTGCCTCATCTGGCACGATGGTGAGAAGTCTCGTGAACTCCTCCTCATACTCAGCTACGGTAGAATTCTCCTGTTTCAAATTCAGTAATTTTTGCCTCATCTCAGTCTGCACGGCGGGTGGAAAATACTTGCGGTCAAACCGCTCCCAGAACAACTGAATAGGGATCGTGTCCCTCTCCTCCAATGTGGTAGTGGACTCCCACCACTGCAAAGCGGCCCCCACCAGCTTAAAGGAAGTCAACAACTGTTTTTGCACGTCGGTGCACTCATACATACGGAGATGCCGCTGGATGTCTTTCTTCCATTGGCTGACTGTGACGATATCTAAGCTACCAGAGAACTCAGGGGGATGTGCCTTCTGAAAAGCATCCCTAACCCTCTCCCATGCAGATGGAAGCTGTACCAGTACTGACGCCACTGCCTGAATCTGGGTTGGAGCCTGCTGAATCACCGCTAGCGCGGCATTCACCGCCTGAGCAACAATGGCGGCTACTTCATTACGATTCATAGTACCTTGTGCCGGAGCTGCTGGATGCTCGGCCTGGGCACGTCTATCCTTCGGTGCACGTCTCGGAGGCATCTGAAACGTGAAGAAGTTTATTAGTCTACAGTCATTAACAAATCTCAAATAGCTGAAGACGTAAACTTGAAAGCAAGAATACAACCATCCTAAAATAGGGCTCTATAGCAAAAACATTAAGCTGAAAGCGAAAATAAGCCGTACAGATCCTATGGACACTAGAACCTGATGCTCTGATACCACCTGTGACACCCCGCCTAATTAAATACCGGGCGATCACTCCTTTATTAAATTAAAATCAAGGTGAACAGTTGGTTCATTCTTAGCATCACTGTCGTGAAAATAATTTTTCCAAATTAACACCCTACTTAATTAAGCTAAGTGTCAAAACCATTTTTCAACATTATTAACCAATTTTATTTTTTAAAGGAAAATTATTTATTTAATTAGTAACAATATTTTCAATAAGAAAGAATCATACAACAATTATCCTGGAACATAATCCAATTGATTTAGACATTCAACATCCAAAATCCCAACATTTAAAACTTAATGTAAAACATACATGCTGAATAAATCCCAAAGTAACAGTACTAGAAATAACTGAAATACAAATGTCCCAACAGAACAGATAAATAGTGGAAAGGACGACACATGCCCCAATAACTGAGAATCATAGGAGTGGAATCAAATAAATGAAATCGTCTAAGCAAGTGGCTGCAACTCCCACCTAAGCTGTAGCACGTTCCTTCCAAGGGATCCTAAGCAAGACGCCCCTGTGACTGGGCACCTGTAGTACATACATATATATACAAGAGAGAGAGAGAGAGAGAGAGAGAGAGAGAAAAAACGGGTCAGAGCCCGATAGTGTATATGATTTAAAAATTGTTTAGCAAGTATTTAAATTGATACAGGCCAATGCAACAACATATTAGTGCGACACTCTCTTGAGAAATTCTCACATCTCTTCTAATGTGCACTCCTATCGCACTAACCCTCCTAATGGATTATCTCATCATATATCACGCTATCTTTCCCCAATGATTTAACTTATCTTAGGTTATTCGCAGGATTCAAAATTTAACGATACAACTGTTTGAAAAGAATATTTCAATTAGTGACCAAAGTTCTCATTCTAACTTTATTAATCAAAAACGTTTTCCAGTGTCATATTATACTTTCTCAAAACAAGTATTTACAATTTGAGTCATCAACCATGTCCTACATTTCAATTCACAGTAGGTAGTTCCAAATTTCAGAATTTCATATATATATTAACTACTCGTAAAATATATATATCATAACAGCACCCCAAATAAAAACTATGGTGCGGACATACTCTACTATCCAAACCCCGTATCACTCATATTAAGGGGAATACAAATTCGAAATCACTTTCGAATTGTATTAACACACACACAAACAATATTGAGGCGAAGTATAGATTCCAAGTCTCTAAGAGGTCAGTACATACCCTCACGTCTCTTAGGACCGTCTGAACTATCGATTCGATAGCCTGTACCAAGGATATCTAGCTTCTAGGGTACAAGTCAATATCCCCCATAAAGGTCCCATCGAGATAAGACTGTCCCAGCGCGGTAACCTCAGGGATAGCAAGTAGCGCGGGCATGATTTTTTCACACATAGATAGCATATGCATACACAATCATATAACTATACTAATATTACCATGACAATAATGGGTATACTCTCAAATCCCATAGTTACAACTTTTATCCATATTATCATATTTTAGTAAACACTTATAACGGTTCGTCTCTAACCTCGATTCGGTATTATTCCAACGTACCACACAACTCTCATGTCTTTATTCTCCAAATTATAAAATTCAGTAGGTATACACATTTGTCCCAAAGTAACTCTATTACGTGTCTCTCTCTTTAAATCATAAATTCACCGACCCTTGTGTAATTATCCCAAATACAATCTTTGCCCGACATCAAGAGTCCCAAAATTTATTCACATGTCCTACTGGTCTTCCCTATCTCCCAAAACATATTATTAAGGATGCCCAAGAATTATTTCACATTAAATTGAACTTAACTAATTTAGAAAGGGAATTAAGAGTCTGCCAGGAGGGGTCGATCGATCGAGGTATCGATCGAACCTTCGATCGATCGAAGATCTGGGCTCGATCGATCGATCAAGCAGGTGTTGCGATTTCTGCAGTTTTGCAGTTACGGGTTCTAACACATTTCTTCATCCAAATTTAAGTTTTTCATTCTCAAACGTCCAAAGATTCATCCTACTAACATTATATCATCATACTAAGTAGTTCCAACGTAAAGCATGTGGATTTCTATCACTATACATGGATTAACAACCCAAAAATTATCATAATTGTCAAGAACTCTAGAATTCTCTTAAACATGGTTCTAACAAGTATTTCCAGAAATTGCTTCTTATAAACATCATAATTTCGTGGGTAATTCCTCTACATGGCAAGGGTTTCCAGAATTATCAATTTATCCATCATTACATGCAATTTCCTAACTCATATCTTAGGTTTTTTCCATAAAAACTCATTCTAATTACTCATACACTAATATGAAAGATGCACCAACGAAATAAGCAAGATAAAAACTTGCCTGGAATTTTTGGTGTTTTGATTTGCAGTTGATTTTGGTGTGGTTGCGTAGCCCGTCGCGCGATCTACGCGTTGGTGGTAGTGGCGGTATAAACGGATGGATTTTGGGCCTTGGATTGCCTTGGAAGCTCTCTCCTTCCCTCTCCTATGGCCGTCACTTGTCTTTGGTTGTTCTAACCCTAGAAGACAACCTTAGACATCTGATATAACCCTTAGAATTTCGTGGATTTAATTACCCATAATTGCGAAATGTCCAAAACGCCCTCCCAGGGTACTAATTAGGCCTAAAAACGCCCCGAGACCGAAACTAAACCCCCGGGTACACTTTTCTGACTATCTCGACCCTTTAGGACGCGTTGGCCCACTCAAAATGACCATACGAATGACTTATAAAATATTCACTTTTATTTATCAACATTTATTCCCGACACGACACAGGCGCGTCCCGACTTAAATTTTCATAATTGTCATTCTATTCACTCGTGACATTTAATAGAACCAATATTATATATTACTTTGCTCATTAGTAATATTCAACAAGTTTTCTATAATTACTAACTCTCGTCACGTTAATAATTATAACATAATTAATTTCCGAATTTTTATTAAATAATTAACTCACATTAAATTTTATAAATCCCCAAATTAATATAGCATAAAAATACGGGGTATTACAGCCTTGTTGAATGTGAAGAAGAGCTTTAACATCCATCTTCCTTGAAACTTTAATTGGTCCTTTGGAGCAGTTGACAGCGTTGCCGTTGATTCGGGTTCGTCATACCCATTTTGGACTACATCCCAAACATCTTGGGATATATAGAGAATCTTCATTTTGATACACCAGAAATCATAATTCTCACCTTCAAATATTGGGATTGAAGGTTGTTGAATATTTAGAGTGGAATTTCTTGAACTTGCCATGATAATTTTTCTTCAAATCTTTTACTCCTTGGCTTTCTAAATTTTTTGATAGCAACTTCTTGAATTTTTGGCACCAACTTCTTGATTTTTCGGACAACGACAACAACTTTATGAAAAAAATTTGGACAGCAACTTGAATTTTTTGGACAACAACTTGTTGAAATTTTTTTTAGACAACAACTTGAATTTTGTTGGACAGCAACTTGTTGAAATTTTTTTTGGATAGCAACTTGAATTTTTTTGGACAAAATTAGGCCCTTTTGATACAAATCTTTGATACCATTTATGTTGGATGCTTTGTGAAAAAGGCTAAGTACACAAGGTACAATTTGATAATATATGAAAGTTGAGGTGAGAAGGAAGAAATAAATAAAGAGGAGAATATCTTGAAGCTTACGGATAGAAGGCTATCTTTTACTATTACAAAATGCAAAATAAGGCATTTATTATTCTTTACAATTAGCCTATCCACGTATGCATCTTAATTTTGGCTTCTTCTCACCCTATCCGCCTATCCACGTGCCAATTCATTTATTAATCAACCTATTCACCGCCTCTCTCTCTAACCCCGGTTCATTGTTTCCTATTCTTTCTACAAAATCAAGTCTCACATTCATCTTCCTCTCTCCGCCCTCCTCATATCCCAGTCCACTTATTAAGTAATGTGAGATGAATCGTCACTCTCACCCCTAGATTCTTTAACCAACTTAACTCTTCTTAATATTGTCTTTTTGTCTTCCGCTCTTCTTGATTCTTACACATCTGTTTTTCTTCTTTTTTTTCTTCCTCTCAGTCTATAAAGATTCTACCCCTCCCACTTTCTTACCTCGATATGTTTTCCACTTGCTAGACACCGCCAACAATAGATGTAACAGATAGTGTATAGAATTAGCAAAGAAAGAGAGCAATCCATTTGAAGATTTTCGTTAAGTGATGACCAAAGCCCTAAAGGGTCTGAGAAAAATGGTGATGACAAGGGTATTTTTGGGGCTGTTATTGTTTTGCCATCCCAATTCTGCGTTAGCAGCTTCGGGTGGGAGCATGGGAGGAAGGTCCTTCTCATATTCTTCAAGGAGTTACTCAACATCTAGGAAGATGAACATGAACCAGAGTTTTTCATTGGTGTCGTTCTACTTGCCCTCACTCTCGCCATTTGGGGGATTTTTTGTGTGACCAGCAGTGGGTATGGGTTGCCGCTCCACCTTTGTTTTCATTATTGCAGGCTTCGCTACCTTTATTTTGGTATCAAGTTTCTTATTGGATTATTCTCAAACTCAAACTCAAGATGCTCTGCTAACTGCTACTCACAAAATAATTGTTCTCAATCTTCAGGCACACTAAAAAACATAAGAAATAGAAGTAAGAGAGGGAGAGACGATGGCATGAGTTTTGGCCATTCATCAGGGAGTAAGGAGGGTTTGCTAAGATTTAAAATAATATTAATTCGTGAAATGCTAAAACAAAGGAGAAGAGGGTTTCTCTTCAGGTTAATTTTACTTTAAGTAGTTGTTTTTTTTTTGTTTTTCAATTTTTAATGTTGGAGCAAATTGTTTTCTTTTATAGTTTTATTTGTAATGCTAGGATGTGAATGACTGTTTGATGAAGCTTTATTGATAGGTTTTTGTTGAGATTTGTATAGCAATGAAGGGATTAATTATAAACTTGATTGAATTTATGTACATGTCTCCGCTTTCTTATTTTGTATTAAATATCAGCATCGCGTGAGTTTTCACCTAGTTTGATTAGAAATGATTTTCTTGTTTTTTTGTCTTATATGCATCACACTTATAGTACATAAAAGACATAATAATGGAAGACAAAACAACAATAAAACATGGAGACAACATAGAACCCATAATATAAGGATTTTTGTCTCCGGTGGAATCCATCACATTAAACAACAGATTTAGGCATAGAATGGATCATTTCATTTGTAATGAGGATGTTATCTTGGATGTGCCATCGGGCCACAAAGGACGCTTGGTATGGAAATGCCAGCGACTACAGTAGGGGCCGACTTCTAGTAACAAGGATGGATGAAACGAGCTTATAAATTATATTGCAAAGACTAATATGACGATAATGGGATACTTGCGTTAGGTTCAGACGGTTGGGAATAAAGATTAATAAGTTATGGTCTAGCTCGTGTGGCATAGATCTTAATGCGAAGAATTCAGAAACAAGGCACACACCGTCTATCTGATCTCATACCAATGGATGAAATATAATTTTTCCACTAGGCCATCAGGGCCCGGGCTTTTATTCTTGCCCAAGAGATTAAGGGTGGACCAAATCTCTAGCTCATTGAGAAGCACTAATAGATTGGCTTTGTCCACCTCCATTAGATTAACAAACGAGAAACTTCCATTCAAAGGTGGCCGGTCAGTTGTTTGAAAAAGAGCCTCATAAACATCTGGAACGGGTGTTAATAGCGGTGAGAGTTTTATGCCATATAGATTCAGGGTTAAACACCGTCTGAATAGTGTTAGTATGTCGGCGATGAGAGCCATAAGCGTGAATTTTTTTTGTGTTATTCTCTCTGTTTTCACGCGTGAGAAGTGTCGGGTCTGGATGTCTCTCAGTCAGACCTCGAGTGTGAAAAATCTATTATGGGAGGTTGTAAATTTTTATTGCCACCTTTCCAAAAACACATTTTTTCCATGAGATATCCACTTAACGAAAGAGATGGGTATTTCAAACGAAGCAGCTAGCTGCTGGTCCTTCATTGTCCTGCTCCATTGGGAATGGAGCATCTCGTGAAAAGACAATACTCGGCCCATCCCTTAGTGTAGCTAAAATGCTGCACTGTTTTAACGTTGGTGGGCATACTATCAAGTAACAATGGAAAGTGATCTGAACCCACATTCGGGATGTGAATAACTCACGTGTTGGGATATAAATCACAGCACTGCCTGTTCGCAATCCCCCTGTCCGATCGTTCGCGCACATAATGCCCAAAAGACATTTTATCTTTCTAGGTAAAAGAAGGATCACTAAACCCTAGATCAAAAATATTATGTGTCATAATAAATTGTTTAAGAGCTTTTGCCCTGGTTGGATGAAAATTCTAACCACCTAACTTTTCATATGGTCCTAAAATAGTATTTAAATCTCCTAGCAGCATCCACTAAGTGGTAACAGTAATGGATAGTTGGTGCAAAGCATGCCATACTGAGATTGAGTTGGAGGTTGAGGAGGCATATAAACCGCCGTAAGCTCCATAGGACCTGCTTTCGGATCATGGTGCACCATTACATGAATGAACCTCAGAGAGGCTACCACTTCATTCATTATAAGTTAGCCCTCCATCTACAACACCCACATTCTGACAGAATGGACTAAATCTGGTGATATAATACGGTTATGAGACTGAGGCGACACATTTTCGTAACGGATCTTCTAGCGTCCAGACGAGTATCCAAAATGACAATCAGCTGGGGTCGATGGCGCGTCACAAAATTCATAAGCTCATGAAGGAATTTTGGGAGCCCCGCGACCTTAGCATTCCAGAATCAAATCCTCATTAGATGTATTGGCAGATGGGATGTCGCCAGACTCCGTTCCGGGACTATGTACACATATTCGTTTGGAAGGAGTGGGTTGATAAGTAACTGGGCTTCGTTTGGCACCAGATATGCATAGAAGGTGAATATGGATGTCGGTTATATGAGAGAACTATGTCGATGATGTCCTACTTCTAAATTAACGTCGAGACATTGAAGTTGACAGTGAATGAGGTGAGGTACTTCACAGTTGGCTTGAATTAGCAGGTCGTGTGGTTCTGTTTGAATTACCCGGTGTGTGTCGAAATGAATTCCTAGGTCGGGTGGTGAATATTTTTTATGTTTACGTTGCTAGAACTCGTCGGCGAAAGATGTGGACGCAATTTTCTGGGTGATAAATTCAAAACTAGGTGGTATGGTGGTTTCAGAAATACTTGGGGTCATAATATCAGTCTCGGTGGTGTTTTTACGAACGGGTCGGATAATGTGGACTTTGACGGTATTGAGGATAGTTGAGAGTAACCCGGGATGGGGTTGTGTCCATTAATGGTCATCAGAATGTTTGGGGTGGACTAGAGAAGGGCTCGGTGCAACTATTTGAAGTTGGGAACTGCTGGGTTTTCAATTCGACGTGCATGGCTTGGTCACATGCACGTCATTCGATGTAGCTCTCTCCTCATGGCCACGTAAAATTTCGGCTGAACACAAAACCTCATTTATAATCTCTACCTCGCAGCTTTCGTTTAGCCCTAACTGATCCACGTGGATTCCCAAAGTCTAGTTGGATAGCGTAGCGGTGGGACTAATGTCCCTTTCTCCAACCGCCTTACCTCTTTCATCTTCAGTGCCCTTGGGCTCCACAGGACGATCAGACGATCGAGTGTTCCTTGATTGATTAGACCTATGATGGAAGTTCCCATAATACCCTTCATTGGTCCTCGTGACAGTTCTCCCATGAAACCCTACAACATTTTTGGCGCCTGTTCCTGCCGAGGTTCCATGCGTAGTAGTGGCTCCACTTTTTTGGCATCCTGTTGAGAATTCTAGTGATGAGGTCTATGCATGACAACCTACCGCTCTTCAATACTCTCATATTTATCAAGTCCATGCACGCAGGGCCGGCACTAAAGATTTTGGCGCTCAAGTCAAATTGCAAAATAGATATTTTTGTATTTTTACAATGTTAAATCCGTCGGTAGTCAATTGAGTCTTGTTCTCATCCGATCTAAATAATTTACAATAAAAGCAAAATCCCCTATTTAAAGAAAGTGAATGTACTAGCCATCTTCTATCACGTTTCTCTCCATTCAATCATTGTCGAGTGTACTCGAGAGAAATGTCTACTATCATTATCTTTCGAAAAATCAACAACTTGTATTGGTTATCGTTCCACTAAAAGCTCTCTTTATGGTTTCTACCAATCCTATCCTAATTTCCAAGATCATAAATATTTAACGGTCCATATTTATTACTAGATTCTTCATTCACCAAATTTTCATGCTCTTTGTTTAAACCTTCTTCATTATCATTCTCATTAATATCGTCTTGATGCACCAAATTTTCATCTTCAATCAAAGCTTCTTCATTTTCATTCTCATGTTCATTTTCCGTTTCATTCAATTTAAAAATAAATTTATCAAGAGCTCCCGTTTGGGATTGCATAAATTTTTCTATCTTTTGCTTCTTTAATTTTTCGCATCCAGAAACATATTTTCTAGGAGGCATGGTATAAATACACAATAATCCAACAAACAATCTAAAAAATTCCAACCGCAACCAAATAAAGGAAAAATGGAACCTCATTTGCTGAATTTGTAAATCAAACTTGAAAGCCTTTCTTCGCTAAAAAAATCCTAAAAAAACATAAAAAAAAATTAACATCATTAACTTATTACACAAAAAATATTAGCATTTAGGACAAAAATAACAGCATTTAAAACAAAAAATAAATAATAATATTTTTTTAGTTAATGACATATTAATAACAGATTTTTAGATTAGTAACATTTTTTAAGTTAACTAAAAAAAAATAAATAAAAAAAACGCAACCTTATTTATTAAAAAAAAACACATAAAAAAATTAACATCATTAAAAAAGAATACAACCTGATTTATTAAATAATGCTGGATAAAAAAAATTACAGCAATTAAAACAAAAAATAAATAATAATATTTTTTTAGTTAATGACAGATTAATAACAGATTTTTAGATTACTAACATTTTTTAAGTTAACTAAAAAAATTAAATAAATAAACGCAACCTTATTTATTAAAAGAAAACACATAAAAAAATTAACATCATTAAAAAAGAATACAACCTGATTTATTAATTAATGTCGGATAAAAAAAAATTACAAGGGCGAAAAAAAGTACACGGGAAAGAAATTACATGGGAAAAAAACAAACCTCTTGACCTTGAATATATTTGGATTGAAAGAAAGTTGATTTTGCCATGAGAGTATTGTATATAAAAAAGGAAAGGGGCCAAGGAACTTAAAGAGTAGATAAGAGAGAGACGGTTGTGAGCATTTATAAGGAATGAATGATAGGGTTTAGTTTTAGTATAAGAAATAAAGGAGTGTCGGTGGATTTTTAGTCTAAGAAGTTTTGGACCAAAAAAAGTATACAGCACACTTATAAAAATATTGGGCCGAAAAATTTATGTCAAATTTGGGGGCCCAAGGCAGTTGCCTCACTGGCCTACCCTTGGGCCGGCCCTGCATGCACGGTTTTGTTCGAAATTACCGGAGCTTTTTTTTCCACATTTCGTGTGTCCAATAATGCCACATTGAAACATATATCTGTTTTGAGCTCAAAGACAATGCTATGTAAAATTCGACCAATTTTGATTTTTTGTGGCAATGGATTTTCTATATTAAATTCCACAAAGATACGAGCATACCAAGCCTTTCCCGTGGACACCATGTGCAGTTCAATTATTAATGGCTCACCCAATGTTGTGGCAATGCGTTGCAAAATTTCACGATCATACTATTGGATAGGAAGTTCATGTATTTGGATCCGCTCATATTTTTTATATTAGCTGATGATGGTAAAAAATTCTTCTTCCACATTTGCAATGACAAATATTAGTCTTCTAAGAACCATGGGCCTCCCACAAGTACCACGACATAATTGTCGGATGAGGATCGGTTTATCAAATAAAAATTATTGCCCAAATTAGGGATAAAGATTCCAGCCTTGAGTTTGCAGAGCCTTTTTAGAAAGAGAGATAGTCTTTGGAAAGAAAAACAAATTCCCAACAGTTTAATGATGAGCGAATTTTTTCATTTTTTATAGACATTAGGCAACTCTTGTGTTACGATCTCAACGATTGGGGTGCCGGCAAAGAGGTTGTCTCATTCCTGTGTTTCATCTTCAGATTCATAATACTCGTAATTAAGTTCCATGTCCCCGAGACTCAAAGAGAGTATGCGTAGACGTTGCAATTTTGGTTTTACGATCAGTGGAAATCTTGTTTAAACTATATATGTGTGTGTCCCCTGACTTAACACCTTGTCTTTATATGAAATAAATGAGTCATGTTGATAGTCTCGTTTACTCGAGTGTCCGTTGCTACCACATCCATGTCTACCACGGTTAACGAGGGATGGCTGAGATTGGGAGGTTCTGGTCGGGGAAGGTGATCCAGTAGGGTTTGGGCCTGGGGAACAGAAGTCTCTCTCACACTCATTTTTTCTTATTTTTGCTAGTTCATTGGAAGATCATTTCATAACTTTCAAATAAATAAAAATACATGTTATTGATAGAGAATACCTTCGCAACTTTTCAAAATCTCTTAATTGTAATCATATTCAGCTACCATTACTATAAAACCCTACAAAAACTTTCAAATTGAATTAGCAAATGATGAAGGAGAAAAGGGGAGATCAAACAAAATACAGAGAACGGATATGTTGAGAGGGAATGAGACTGAAATTGTGAAGGGTGAGTTGTGATTTGAAGAGCAGAGGAAACTGACTGGATGAGATAAATAAATCTTACGCTGTAATACATGAATGTTTTCAAAATAAAGTGAAAATGAGTGTGCTGTTCAACATGAAAACTCAAAGATTTTTGGTAGGGGATAAGATTACAAATATGAAAAGAATATTTATATAACCTGTGCATAAAAAAGAAATTGTGAAGGGTGATAGAAATAATATTACAAAGTGGTGCACTTTATAACTATTCATATAATGAAATGAACAGAAGAAAACTGTATATAGTGTTGACTTAAATTCTTATCTCCCTATTTGAAAATTTAAGTTCCCATTACAAAAAAAATATTGCTTTTGGTTGATAAAAGGGCAAAAGCATTAGAATTATAGTATAGTAAATAATATAATTGATTTTACTTGCTGCAAAAAACGTTATTCTTTTTGGTTCATAATGAATGCCAAACCATTAGAATTATAGTAGAGTAAATAACATAAATGTTTTTTAAACCTAAAGCACAGGATTCAAAACCTTGGAGAATCAAAGTATTCTTTTCTCCTGGAATAGAGATTTCTACCTAAGAAGGGTATGCATATACAAAAACTCATGTCGCTTCATATGCCCTAGTTTTGTTGGGATGACACCACTCAAGCCATTGTTTGGCATCTATAATTTCCTTAAAACTCTTAGGGTGCATTTAGTTATGGAAAATAGATTTCTATTTTCATTTTTCATATTTTGTATTATAATTTGACAAAGTATGCCCTCTAAATGGGAATAAGAATGTGGTTTCATGGAAAATTATTTTCCAAATCATAAAATACATGTTTTATAGAATTTCTTAAGTTGAAAAATATTTTTTCACTCCTCCTTCCTATTTTAACGGCCAATTGACAAAGATATAGAGCAAAAAGTGACAATGAAAAATGGAAAACAGTTTACCACAACTAAATGGGCCCTCAAATTTCCAATGTGAGGTCCAATGGTCCCCGCCAATTTGTGAGACGACATGTTCAATGTAATGACTGTCTGATTGTGGCGACCACATGTAACACCCTACAAAATGCAAAAGTGCATATAATATTTCCACTGGCTTAAAACATGGAGAGCATCATCAACTGTTATATTCTTTAATTCTAGTCATAAAATTCAATACGTCTCATTTATCATGAGGCCCATGGAGTTGATTAGAAAACCTGAATTTATCAATCTCAGACATCCTATTCAAGGGATTAAAATGGGGGTCTTTGACATTCATGACTTCAAGATCGTGTCTTTCCAAAGCAACATGTGAATGACTAAGATTTATGGTGCTCACTTCATTGGAGGATAATGGTCTCCTTGACCTGAAGTTGAGGAAAACACGATGATTGAAGAGTGAAATATGATAGTGTCAAAAAGAATTAAAAATGTAAGAATGAAAAATAATATGTACCTGATAAAAAAAAGGAAGGAGTGATAGCTGACATAACATCGACAACCATAATTTGGAATGATCATTGTGTCATCTGAAATAACATTGGTAACCAAATAAATGACCCCTAGACCCCCACAATTCACAACCCAAACTATATACAAATACTTAATATTCGTAAATGAACAAGACCAAACAAAATCTAAACAATTAATGAACTGAATGTCTCTTTCAATCTAAAACCATACATACATTTCATCAAACACCTAAAGTTTTTATATAGTTACCTGTTTAAAAACTTAAGCAAGAGAAATAGTTAAATCCCATACGATAAAAATATTATATATTAGTAAGTCGAATTATAATATTAATTCAATATGTTTTGAAGCTAATGGGTTATGTTGGGCCTACCACCACCACTCTTCAGAGACTATTGGATTTACCTGAACATTGAAGCGAAAAATCCAATCAGGTAAATTGTACTGAAAAATAAAAACAAACCGGGGTACCGCAATGTAAAACACTAAATTGAAAATAGAAATATAACATATAGATAAGTTAATTTACTCAGCACCTTATTACCAACTGCATCAGGCACCAAGCATACCAAACACATAATCAAGATGAATTGATTATAAAATTAATATCAATCATCTTCTATCGATTACTATTTTTTTATTATCCTAGTATTTTTTTTATGGGACCATCTTGCCATGATAGCCCAACAATACTTAATTTCTAGCATAAGCTAAAAAAATCTAAAGGTCTACAAATAGTATACATGGAAATATACAAAAAAGCCTAAATAAATTGTGATGAACTTATAAATTCAAGTGAAGTTATATATAAATAAAAAATCGTTAATTTCTTTTACAACTAAATATTTTCACTAATTTCTTATAAGATTATGAATTTCATTTCGAGAAGTATTTCACCATCTATTCACCTCCAAATTTTTTAGTTCTTTAAAAATGAAGTGTGCTTCAAAAAAAAATGCATGGATGGCATCAATGACAATACTAATTGTTTACTAATATGTCAAATTAAAAACTACTAACACACAATCTTGGATGAGGGCATTTACTTTCTTAGAGAGCACAATAGAATATTTATATATCAACTACTAAATGATCAAAAATCCAAGCACCAAGTATAGTTAACAAAAATTAAATTTAAATTGCACATACTTCAAAATATAATATAATACATGTAAAACTAAACCCTTGAGTCCATGTAAAGCATCTAAAAACTATTTAAACTAAATGCAATTTACACCTTCATAAACAGAAAACAAATTCCTATAACACCAAACTCCTCCCCACAGCACTAAATCTAAAGCCAAAACTCGCACCTAAATCACCACCACACCTAAAATATGAAATTAAAATCTTAATAACAACCCATTATCCAAAAAGTTGATACCAGAATATCATGTTTGAAATCCCATATCATATGATAAGTACTAAAAATAAAAACAGAGTATGATTGAATTCAACCGAAGTTATGTAAGTTAATCTCCAGGATCCACAAACTCTGCAAAACAATACACATGAGTTTGAATGATTTAGACACTACTGACCTAAATTGTCATACCAGACAACTAATTAAACATATAAGAAATAAAATTAATACAAGATCTAGAACAAACCAAAAACATATATATCAAATCAGATTCCATGTTAAAAACATCATAATCAATATGTCAAAAAAATAGTGAAGCCTTAGACTTACATCTATGCATCTTGCGAATCTCCATTAAAACCTTCTATTTAGATCTACAAAACTAAAAAATAACAAAAAAAAATCCATTTGAAACTGAAATCGAAACAATATTGATAAATCGAAACAACCCAAAAAAGGGGAAACGCCCTAATTTGAAGAAAATCAAAAGCTCCAGTTGAAACCTAAATTTAAATCACACGGATATATGAAAATAAATGCAATAAAGAGTCAGAAAAAGGAGGCCTAATCAGAGGATGTACGTATCGGCAGCGAGGAGAAAAGGTCAGAGGTGAGGCCGACGGTGGGGCACCAGGATGAAGGGAAGTAAGGGGGAGGGGGGGATCAAATTGTGAGTATATGTGCATGTATATGTACATGTTGTGTTTAGTTTATGTTTCAAGAGAGAAAATTGGGTGTATGTTTTGTTTTTGGTATTTGATTTTTGGTAAAGGCACGCATATATATATACAAGAGAGAGAGAGAGAGAGAGAGAGAGAGAGAGAGCTCTGTGTATATATAACTATGTATATGTGTTTATGTTTGCGTGTATACATGGATGTGTGGCTGTATGTTATATATAACTATATGTACATGCATGTGTTTGTCGAGAGGAAGAAGAGAAAGAGAGAGAATCCTAGAGAAAGAAGGAGGATAGAGAGAGAGAGAGTGGATAGCCAAAGGTGGGTTTTGCCAGTGGGAGTGTTTTGGCCGGAGGAAAACAAAACCCAGTTGGGTTATTTTACAAACCAATAATTATATATATATATATATATATATATATATATATATAATAAAGGAGGAGGGGTTTTTTGCCACATCATAAACTTTGTGTACAAAACCTATATAAACAGGTTTTGTATCTATCTATATAACACGAGAGTTTGTATGTTTAAGGGCTAAAGATCGTGCAAAGGGAGAACAATAATTAATACAAATAGTACACCCATCAATCGAATGTTACTTTTTAGCCAAGAGCTCGAGCCATGTGCCATTTCTCACTCTACAACTCACAACCCAACAATACCATACCACCACAACTCTCTCTCTCTCTCTCTCTCTCTCTCTCTCTCTCTCTCTCTCTCTCTCTCTCTCTCTCTCTCTATCTATCTATCTATCTATCTATCTATCTATATCTCTATCTCTCTATCTATTATATATATATATATATATATATCAAATCTACCGACTCGGTCATAACCCATGTTCCACTCAAGGAGGAATGGAAGAAGCTTTACATCTGTTTTTGAGTTCTTTTTTTTTTCCAAATTTTGCTATTTAAGTAAGAAATAAGTTGCGGCTTTTTATTCAACTTATTGCTACGGTTTGTTTCTTTTCTTTGATTTGTGAAGTCCTTTTTCTGGAAGTTTTGAGAGGTCATTTTCATTTGTTTGGATCTTGAGGTTTTGTACAGATCCATTAAAACAAACAGTTATCAAGTCAGCTTTTTAAAACATGTGTTTGGTTTTGGTGTTAAAAGTTTTGGTGAATTAATGAGTGGATCTGTTTGTTTTGTCCAGAGAAAATTCTACAAATATCCTTTAATCAATCCAGGGGTTAAAAAGAGGAGTCTCTATAGTAGGGTGGCAGCGGTGTCATCGCCCTTCCATCGGGGAAATTACGGCACACTTCAAAGTATATTCAGAACCAAAAACCCATTCAAGATTTGAAAGTTTAAGATCTAAAAAATTCATAGCCTGAAAATCCCAAAAATGCTACCTTATTTTTCAAGCACAGATCTAAAAAATTTATATACACCAAATCAGCTGTGAGGAACAAAAACGAGTCTCTAAAGTAGGGTCGCAGCAGTGTCACAGCTCCTCCACCGTCTCGGAAGGTATTTTTTTAACAATAAACATTCACTTTTTTATTTTATTTTATTTTATTTTCATCATTCACAGATTTTTTGAATCTTGGATCTCTGCCATTTTTCATATTATATTGTGTGATTTGGTACTTCTCTCTTGAGATTTAGTTTTTTTCCCAATAAATTGTTTATTTTTTCATATTATAATGCGTGATTTGATTTTGCAAATAAAAGGTATACTCCCCCGGTGTCAGAATTTGCTCCCCGTTGCCCAATCATGAAATTTGTAATCCTCGTCAGTATTAAAGATGAAATATATGACCAAAATGATTGAGTCAGGATATTTTCAGTCCAGATCAAGATATGAGTTCTCTCTCTACACTCTTTTTCTATATTTATCTACCTGAGATGGATCTTCCACTGATATATTGATATTATATGCAAACATCATGTGCCTTAATATTTCTAAGTTTTTTTTTAATATATGTAGCTGATGGGTTCGTACTGTCATTTCATTTTTTTTCTTTTATTTTTTGGAGATTTATGTTCCTTGAATACAACTCTGTTTATGCATTTTTAAGCCTAATATATATCTTCATGATTTGCATTTGTATTTTTTGGGGATGGGCAGTTTTGTTTCGTGTATTGTATTTTTGGCATTTTATATTGTGTAAATAGTAATAGAGATTATGCACTTTTACGACTTGAAATAATATTTATTATGGATATAGGACAACAAACATTTTGTTTCCATTTTTATTCTCTATTTTTGAATTATCGGCTGATGTGGGATGTTGTTATTGGTTGATGTTTTATGGATATGGGTTTGCACCGGCGGCTTTATTAAAAAATAGGGACTAAAATTATAAATAAAATGTTTGTTGTCCTATTTCCATAATACATATTACAATAGGTACTAAATTTATAAAGCCAATACTATAAACCTTTAGTTTGAAGTCATGAATTTATAATTTTTTGTGATACTCTATATAACAATGTGGGTTTTGTGAAACCCACTTTTCTCACAATTTTTTTTCAGTTTTTGGTGGATGGAAGTTTCATAATCGTTTGGAGTGTTTATAATGGGCATTCTTTTCGAGTAGATAATGGTTGTATATAATTGTTTACTGTTAGTATTGTAACTTGGTGATTTTGATCATTTTCTTTTTGTCACAATATATTGTAACTCTCAATATAGAAAAAATATATCAAGTTATTTTGTTGAAAAAAATATTATACATTTAGTTTTATCCCATTCAAAAAATATAGTTTAATTTAAATGAATGCATTATAAGTGGAGTTGAATAGATGAATTTTTAATTGTATCGTCATACAAATATTAAAATTTCAATTGGGCCATTACTTCAATTATAAATAGTCAACCTCACATTGCATGTACCATATATTATAGTTAACTTTTAGGTATAATTTGTTTCCTTCATGTTTGGTCATTAGAAAAATATACTTGACAAACATCATTCATAACTTAAAAAGAAATGACATGACATTATGTCATTTAACTGATACAACTGACACGATTAACAATTTTTACACGAGTTGTAGACATGACTAACTAGGGCAATGTTAGTGTGATTCAACGATTTTATTAACACCATGTGTATTGTCATTGTGACACATGCAATTTTATAGACACATAGTTGAGCTATCATGCCTTTTGCATCCGAGCAAAATTGAGACGGAGTGTTACAAAGATGTCAAATGAATAATACAATACATGGAATTGCAAAGTTTTTTAACAGAAAACAACATGTTTTGTAGGTATTAGTATGCTATAACAACAAATACTCGAAAGGAAATGTATCACCCTGCCATCGGCACATGTACTATTTGTAAAATTTAGTCCATCAAAGTTTATAAGATTTGTTATAATAAAAAAAATATTGATTGCAAATATAAACTATCTTTTCCTAAGACCCAAATACACCGTATTAAAATCGTAACCATGATGTAAGCATTAGATGAATATGCTAATCATGCCATCAACACGGGATACACCTATCCATGATGAGTAAGTGTTTAATGGGATGACCAATAATATTTATTTTCACTATTGGAGACACGTTTAAAATACAATATGTCACGGGAACAAATTTATCACCCTGCCATTGACACGGGTACAAAATATCAAGGAAATAAATTTATTGTTGTTCCATCGGCATGAGTACACCTTAGTGTGTGTATATGTGTATATGTATATATATATACACACACACACACACACACACACACACACACACACACACACACACACAGAGGAGGGAGGGATGGAGAGAGGGGGAGAGATAGATCTTGTTTTGTTTTTTAATATTAATCTTATTTATGGATTAAAAGTTTAAAAATTGATAGCTTTCATGATATAATTAAAAAAAATACAAGAAAAATATCATTGGGTTTGTGACGATGAGTAGATAATTTTGGTATATAAGTCCATTTTAAGTATTTGTGTCAATTAAGGGTCAACACATACTCGTCAAAAAACATCATTTTAACCCAATGAATTTTATACCCAAACTTCTCATACATTGTTTAATGCATGTTGAATATAACCCAAATATCCATCAACAAGATCAAAACATTATTTATTCACCGTATTCTTTTTATTAAAAAAAGTTATTTTGATCCAACTATCATTTTGCAAGTATTGGAACTCAGTTCCTATATGTACAGTGTGTATTATAATATATTAGTTCCCTTTGCAATTATCGAAATATTATAATTCATTTACAAACCGAGCTATTTATAGTGTGAAACATATTAAAAACTATAAGTAAATAAGCAATATTATAATTTCATATAAAACAGAGTGAAATGTATCGTTGAAATTATCCATTGTAGTCTTTGCAATAAATCGTAGCCAGATATACCGTGTTGAACTTATACCTAGCAAGCTAAACCATGCAGAGTATTGATAGGTGAATTCTAATTTGTTTTTATTTCTCCCCATGACATTGATTTCCTCAATTTTTTTCTATCACATTGTGATAGTCTCCAAACTCTTGTTCTCATTGTTGAACTATTTTGTGTTGTTCACGATCCGCTAAATTTTATTTCAAATTTGAAAATATATATTTTAAAGAATAAACAAATGATTTCATTTTTAGTTTAATTTCATTAAACCCATAATGTAATACATTATAATTAGAGAATATAGTAACTTCCTACCCACGATAGTGTTATTTGGCCGGTCGGACTCTTGGATTGATTTCCTAATTAGTTGACTAAATGGAAGTCGCACTTAGGAGTAGGGATCGACAATGTTATAATGGCTACTTTTGTTTTATCTTCAAACATCGTATTTCTATTGATCATTATCTTGTATTGCTATTTAGTTTAATCCTCTATAACTGGATAATTACGGGTTATCTTATTTTAGAAATATGTTGACCTTTACACTCCATGACTTGATATTACTATATCTTGTTACATCACCATAACGATTTTATTACAATGATTTCATTCACATTATTGTTCCTTCAAATTTCTATAATTATTTACAAGTACATTCGATTAATTATTCAATTACTAAAAACCTATATAATTATGATAGGCTTAAATTTATCTACCTGGCAAAGTTTTTACTTAGTCTATATCCACCACTCCAATTATTTTAAATAGGTACTAATAGGCAGTGGTGAGCACTCAGTAAACTCAATCTAGAATGGAAAGAAGATATGGAACAATGTTTGTATTAGGGATAATCATATGTATGTAGTGTTAAATAGGAATAGAAATAATGTTAGAGAGTGATGTACAACTTGAAAACAATGTAATGTGACCCAATTAATTATCAATACAACCACATATTTTGGGAAAAGTTGTGAATTTTACTATGGGTTAATGTTTGTTAAGATAAACCTCATACTTGGAACCTTTTCTATGTTCCCCCTACAATCTTTTATGAACTTGAGATATGGTTGTCGAACCATCTTCTTTAAACTAAATTCTATGAAATTGTAATATTGTATTATTATTAGTTGGCTGACTCTCGTGATAAGCATTTGAGTCCATTGAGTCATATAGACTTGATTCGTTATAAGGGATGTGTTTTAATTCATATAAGTTATACATAGATGAATCTTGAAGAATAAAGATCATGCATGTCGTTCATTAAAGAACTCCATTGACATACATTCACAATGAAGTGAATATTATATCTTTTTATGATCTTGTGAATTGCACAAGGCTAAACACACATGTGCACAATTGTTTTCTAAAATGTTTCACTTTGTTTTCTAAATGTGTGAGTATTTTGAAAAAGTTGAAAAATTGATTTGAAAAATAGTCCTAGAGTTTTTAAAAAATTTTGAAATTGTCTCGAGAATTAGTCCGAGCATTTTGAATAAGTTAAAGTCCTTGAAAAAATTTGGATGGATTTAACCGTTTACACGGTTAAAAAGTATGACCACGTGCATGAACCGTTCACACGACTACAATTTGAACCTGTGAACAAGGATTTTCCCTGATCTCTCTACTAGTTTAAATCATGCGAACAACAAAATCTAACTACACAGATGAGGACCCCTTGTTTTGATAATTTTCTATTTTAAATGACAATTTCCCTCCCATTTCAAGAGATCTGAAAAATATACAATTGCAACACTCTTTTGAGAGCTTTTTAACGTTGGGAGATCTTCTATCCCTCTTTAATTTAAAATCTCACTACTTTTCCAAAAACTTTGGAAACATTGATTTGTATTTAATCTAAAGGGTTTTTGAGAGATTTGAGAGTGGATTTAAATCAGATCTTCATAATAGCTTTGACAATTCATTACACATTTGTTCAATTCCTATGATTAACCACTCCATGATCTAAAATTGGAGGAATTCTGGATTATTGAATATATAGGAGTGTCTAGTGACTTCCAACAAAGATAATGGACTTTTTTATTCAATGCATGGAACTTTTGATGTATTCTCATTAAATATGGGGAAGATTTGAAAGGTTTATAGGTAATTACAAGATAACAATTGTGTGAGAGGAACCTTATTGCCTTTTGTAAATATTATTTTTAAATAGAAATGAGAATTTGAGTGCATCGAGGTTTCTTACCCCTAGATGGGGGTTTTCCTCATAAACTATATCTTATCATAACTTGTATATGTTTTGAATTCCCTTATACATAATTGGTCACACACTTCACATAAATCTAGTTTGAATTTTATAACTTTCCTTAAAACTTGATTAAGTATTTAAGATCTTGGTTTAATCACTAGATTCATTTAATATCATCTTGTGTGAGTTTTTAAAGGTATTTGAAAAGGTTTTTATAAAATCCATTAGTGTTAGTTTTAAAATTGGGAACAATTTTGTGCTTGTTAGAAAAATTAACATGCGATCCTATCAAACCTATTCACCCACCCCTTCAGCTTTCTTGTTCACGATTACTAAAGCTTATTGCACAAAATCTAAAACTGGTATCAAATCTAGATTCTAATTTTTTGTAGCATTAACGTGCTTGAATAAATCTTGTGTTTTTTTTAATTATTTTCTTTTGGTCAAATACTTTCTTATTTTTTAAATTGTGATGGTCTCCCTCTAGGGGATTAATTTCGTGATTTAATTTACACAGATCATACCTTTATTTTGATTAATAAAACTATGGGCATTGGAAAGTAAAAATTAGAGAACCTAAGAAATTTAAATATGAACTCATGTGGATGAGTGTTGAAGAAGGTTGGATGTACCCTACCAATGAGGAATATGGAGTGAGGGTGAAGAAACCAAGGTTTATGGGAAGATGTTGAATTTATGTATTGTAATTTTAACTTGGTTTCTTTGAATACTCTTTTTACTTTTATGATTGTATTCTCAATTATGGGAAAGACAATGGGGCATGGGATATTGTAACAGTCATATATGATGGAAATTTGAGTGTGAAATGTCTGAAATTTCAACATACCTTAACAAAATCTGAAACCATGAGAATGGAGGAGAGTGGGTCTTTTAATAACTACTAAGCTATGTTGACGGATGTTTGGAATGAATTTTTCAACTAAGGTGAGAAGATTATGGAAAATAAGGTTGTGAAAAAGCTGCTGAGAACATTTGCTTGTAGGTATGGTATTAAGTTATTATTTCGAATGAAGTCAAGGACACGGACACGTATAGTATATAAGAGATTGTTGGATCACTTAAAATTTGTGATCAAGAGGAAAATGTTGTTGTTTCGAAACCAAAAAAGGACTTCTTGTTAAGTCTAGTGAGAATGTCTCTGGAAAAGAAGTTGAAAAACCAAAAGAGTGAAAAACGTTGCTAATGCCGTTTAATACAAGATTAAACTATATAAGCAACTCCGAGATGTTTGTTGAAGAGACCCTTTTCTTTTGAAAATAAAAATTATAAACAACAAGATGTGTTTACAAAAAACTTATGTACGAGAGTAATCAAGACTTTGTAATCAGTTTTTAAAACTAAGACAGTTTCAAAAATTCATCACACTATAGAATGAGATGAGTAGACGAAGATAATCAACACACAGTTTTTAACGTGGTAAAACCTCTCCCAACAGAGGAAACATCCACGGTGACTTATAAGTCATAAAAGTAAAAATCCACTAACAACAAATAATAGTTACAAACAATACAACATACATGCACACAAATCAACCTATTCTAAGTTTAGGAATATACCCCACTTGGTGTCCTTCTAACTTCTCATAGATCTGATTGTTGATGATGTTCTTCCAGTTTGATAACTTCCTTTGCTTTAGCTTCCTTATGTCGACTCAATAATCTTTGATATTATACACAAAACTTTCAGTGTAGTAGTGTGTTAAGTGTTTGTGAAGTGATTCCTATCAACATGCATGAACTCACACACACTTAGATTTACAGACAGTCCTAGAAAAATTGCATATAAAGACTATATGCTGTGATTTTGTTTTCTTTCTTTCTTACAGAACTAAAAACCTTTTTGACCTTTAATATAACCCAGATTCCACGGATATCTCGCTTCTAAATCGGTCAAGATCTTAATCAATCTCGGTTTTAAAAATATTTTTGAGATTGAAAATCTCCAAGTGTGAATCCAACTAGGTCAAGGTTAAGTTTCGTAAGAATAGAAACCATAAAACATTTTCAAAACTAAATCAGTAAAGATTTTCTTAAATCAAGTAAGAAATATGCAGATCTAGTGAAAATGTAACATGCAGAGTGTAGATCTAAAATTTCTATGAAAAAGAAACACAGATCTTCACACGAATGTTTAAGTTGTAAACAAGATCATAGACAAAGAGGTTATAGCTTCAATATGAACAAACCACTCTCTCTCAAACACTCAAGGTTGTGTTTGGGGTGTTATAAAAATGAAGGTTTGATTCAGAGTTTTAAGTGTTTAGGGTTAGGGTTAGGGTTTGGCTAACAATTTCTTTTCTCTCTCTTCTCTCTTTTCTTTTCTCTCTTCTCTCTCACTTCTCTCTTCTCTCTTTTTTTTCTCTCAGAAATGACGAATGCCCAAAAGTCTTGAAATGCTGAGAAGTGGAGGGTTTATATAGGGGTGAGGGAAGGTTCTGGAACGACGAAGGTAATAAATGGCTGAGATCAAGTCTTTCTAACTTTGACTTGATCCAAGGGTTATGAAATAGCGGTGGTTAAGATGATTGTGATTGGTTCATAGATATACCACCAGGATTGATTAAAAACACATGCAGTCCATCGATTAGGAATGATCCAACGTTCAGAAATGCACCAGGTAATCCTCTCACATAACAAACACAAACTGATGCAACAAGCAAGTGACAAGTGTTGGCATGTGACAGGTGTACAAACGCGCGTCTAAAATATTTACAAGCAGCCCCCTGAAGTCTCTAGCGCATTTGTATTCTACCCAAACAAACTTTCCAATCAAAAAAGAAGTTTTTAAAATAGAAAATTTACCCCACACATTATATAAACACATTTTATTAATGAAAAAATTTATTTAAAAAATGTTTAAAAATGTTTAAAAATTCCCAAAAAATTATTAAAGCTCTATTTTAAGGGGAATTAAACACACAATCAATTTAAAGTAATATATACTCATGTATGCACTTCTAATTGTGTGTAGTGTGATTCAATTTATACCTTCATGGATCATTGAAGAGGATTAGAGAGAATGATTTTGAGGTTCTTTGGATTCTAGGATGGACAACCAATTTTGTCACTATTTCCAAACTAGTTGAACACTTATACAGTATAGACTTAAGTAAGTCAAAGGTATAAGGTGCTTCAATCTCCCCCTTTGGAAATATGAGACAAAATCTCCTTTGAGTTAGCTTAAAACTCTTAGAGAACCAAGAAAAAATAAAACCTAGTCCTATACAAAAGATACTATCTACCCATTTCCTAGAAAGTCAAAAATTACATAACTCAACTATTTACAAATTTGTACACTAGAAATGGTAGACAATCAGTAGAAGAGATTCCTGCAAATATGCACACTAAGATCAAGCAGTTTAGATGAAATGTGAACAAAACATTGAACTCGTAAGACTCAAATTTCTCCCCCATTTTGTCTCAAATGGACAAAGGGTAAAACTTAAGGTCTTAAGAGTTTAATCAGCGCATACCATACCTATAGAATTACGCAAATACAAAAATCTGTTATAGTCTAAAGGTTTAGTGAACATGTCTGCAAGTTGCAGATCAGTAGGCAGGTAATGAATTTCTAATTCTTTCGCGTATAAAATGATGCCTTATTTTAATATGCTTAGTTCGCGAGTGTTGAACCGGGTTTTTAGATATGTTAATGGCGCTTTGATTGTCACAATACAATTGTAATTGATCTTCTTTAATCCCATAATCACTTAACATCTGTTTTATCCATAATAATTGAGCACAGCAACTTCCTGCTGCTATATATTCGGACTCAGCCGTAGATAAACATGTGCAATTCTGTTTTTTACTACTCCAACCAACTAAATTATTGTCGACATAATAACAGGCACCTGATGTACTTTTACTGTCATCAGTACAACCGGCCCAATCAGCATCAGTATACCCTATGATGGTGCTGCAGGTATCATTAGTGTACCTAAGTCCAAGATTGAGAGTGCCTTTTATGTACTTTATTATACGTTTTACACACGATAAATGGCTCTCTTTAGGGTTATTCTGGTAACGAGCACACAGACATACAGCATACATTATGTCTGGTCGTGAGGCAGTTAGATAGAGTAGGCTACCAATCATACTACGATAGAGTGTGGAATCAACTGACTTACCATTTTCATCTTTACTTAATTTAACAGTAGTACTCTTAGGGGTTTTGGCAACTTTAGCATTCTCTAAACCAAATTTCTTAACAAGGTCTAAGGCATACTTGGTTTGAGAGACAAATAGACCATTAGAATTCTGTTTCACTTGAAATCCTAAGAAAAGTTGTAGCTCCCCCATAAGGGACATGTGAAACTCCTTATGCATAATAGTAGAAAAATATTTAACTTCAGAGTTTGAAGTCGACCCGAAAATGATGTCGTCTACATAGACTTGGGCTATAATAATGTTTTTGTCAAAATGTTTGACAAAGAGAGTCTGGTCATTTCCTCCTCTCTTAAAACCCTTATCCAACAAAAAGTTGGAAAGGCGTTCATACCAAGCTCGAGGAGTTTGTTTTAAGCCATACAGAGCCTTTTTTAGACGAAAGACATGGTCAGGATATTTAGGGTCAATGAACCCTTTGGTTTGTTCTACATACGTTTCTTCAGACAGAATTCCATTGAGGAAAGTAGATTTGACATCCATTTGATAAAGTGTGAATTTTAAGTGGCACGCTATGGCGAAAATAAGTCGAACAGATTCAAGACGAGTGACAGGGAAAAATGTCTCGCTAAAATCTATGCCTTCTATTTGAGAGTAACCTTGAGCAACTAGTCTAGCTTTGTTTCTAAGAATTACCCCATTTTCATCAGATTTGTTCTTAAAGATCCAACGTGTTCCAATAACATTTTTGTTTTGAGGCCGCGGTACAAGATACCAGACATCATGAATGACAAATTATAAAAGTTCTTCCTGCATAGCAGAAATCCAGTGTGTGTCATTCAATGCTTCATTAACATTTTTCGGTTCCACAAGGGAGACGAAACATGCATAATTAGCATAATTTCTTAACTGGGATTTAGTACGAACTGTCTCATTAGGATTACCGACCACGTTGTCAATGGGATGATCTTTAAAGACCCAGCCAGGTACATCTGGACTCTCAATAGGTAATGATTCATCTATTTCTGGTGAATCAGTTTTGAAATCATTTTCAGATTCAACCACAATAGGTGATTCAGAAATCTTATTTTCGACAATAGTATCGCTTACAATTACATTTATCGATTCCATAAGGGCCTTAGTACGCAGATTGTATATACGATAAGCATGACTGTTTGAGGAGTATCCTAAGAAGATGACTTTATCACCACGTGCTTCGAATTTAGACAAATGTTCTCTGTCTTTACAGACATAACACTGACTTCCGAAAGTTCTTAGGTATTTCAGATTAGGCTTCTTACCGTACCACAACTCATAGGGAGTTTGTTTAGAGTTTTTCCTTAGATATACCCTATTAGTGATATGACAGGCAGTTCTAATAGATTCTACCCAAAAGTATTTAGGTAGGGATTTGGCATGGAGCATGACTCGTGCCATCTCTTGAAGAGTTCGATTTTTCCTTTCGGCAACACCGTTATGCTGAGGAGTCTTAGGGGCGCTGAATTCGTGTTTGTAACCGTTGTAGTCACAATATTCAACTATTCCTGTGTCTATGAACTCTCCCCCTCTATCGCTTCGAATGCGATTTACTTGTGTATCCTTCTCATTTTCAATTCTAAGTAAGATTTTTAAAAAATTCTGAAACGTGTCAGATTTATGTTTCAAGAAGGCAACCCAAGTGAATCGTGTGAAATCATCAACCATGACAAGGATATAACTGTGTCCACAAAGACTAACAGTTCTAAAGGGACCAATAAGGTCCATATGGATGAGATCTAGAGGTCTAGAGGTGAGAATGTCTTTAACCTTTTTATGCGAAGTCTTAACTATTTTTCCTTCCTGGCAATGACCACAGACAACACTTGAAATAGGTTTAATTTTAGGAATTCCTCTAACAATCTCTTGACTAGACAATCTACCAAGGATATTATAACTCAAGTGACCCATACGATTATGCCAGATTTCATTGTCATCCATTCTGACAATGTTACAGGTTTCAGAACTAGTCTTGACAGTATAACAATTATCAGGTGTTCTAAATCCTGTAATAATGCATTCACCTTTATCATTTAGAATTTTACAATTGTTCTTTGAAAAGGTGACTGTATGGTCAGAGTCACAAAATTGTGATATACTTAGGAGGTTGGCTTTAAGGCCTTTAACTAATAGAACATTTTTTAGAACAGGCATTCCTTCTTCTTTTAGGGTTCCTTTACCTATGATCTGGGATGAAACTTCGTCACCAAAAACTACTTTGCCACCAGCAAATCTGGTTTTGTTTAAAAGTTTGGTTTCATCTCCTGTCATATGTTTGGAACATCCTGAATCTAAATACCAACCAGATGAAGTGTGTTCAGCTTTTAAGACAGTGATAACAATGTTACACTTCATTTGGGGTAAAAGACCATCTTTTCTAACCCAAATAGCTCTAGTTTTAATTTTGCGCAAGTTTGCCCTCATTTGATAAAATTTTCGAGAAACAACTTTTTGTCGAAAAACATTTGGAGCAGCAAACTGATTATTGTGGAAAATTTGAGCTTTTGGTTTAGGAAAGTTTCTGGGAGCCTTTCTCTTAAATGAACTCTTAGTTTTGGTCTTTTTATTCCTGTAGTTAGAGTTCTTGTCAGGTTGTCTTGGAAGGACATAATGGTTACGATTTTGCCTAGAATAGTTAAAGTTCTTGTAGACAGAAGAGTTGTACACAGGGGTGTTTAGACGCCTAGCATAACAACCTTCAAAGGAATGACCATAAATGTCACAGTAGGAGCAATATTGATTGCTTGAGGGATGAACTTCCTTAGGAAAACTTCTAAAAATGGGTTTAACAACATTCTGTTCAGTAGTGCTATTCCTAGGAGGGATGGTTTTGAAGGTAGATTTAGCCTTTCTGATCAAAGGACAGACGTATTTAGTCTTAAGTGCAGTGTCAGCCTTAGAATTACTAGACTCTCCAATGTTTTCTGTTGTTTCTTTTGATCAAATTCCTCTTTAATAAAATGAAAGTCTGGGCATGTTTCAATTGGTCTTTTGCCCCCAGACACAAACTTAATAGGTTCAAGATTTTTAGTTTGTGGTTTGTTCTTAAGGCAAAATCCAATATCGGTTCTATCATCAGAATTGGTCTTGGAGTCAACAACAAAGTCAGTAAAACAATTTGAATTGCTTTCAAACTTAGAAAATTTTTTGAAAACAGTAGCAGTCTTTGTTTTTGCTTCCTCCAGTTCTAATAATGTTCCCTTGTATTTCATTTCCAGAGTTTCATTAATTTTAGTCAACTCTTTTAATTTTTGATCAAAAGTTTCAATTTCAGATTGATGAGTCAGACACTGGTTAGTGTACTCTTCAGCATTCAACTTCACAATAAGACTTAGATCATTTAATTTCTTAGTCAGGTCTCTAACAGTTTTCTCCAGTCTAGTGCCTTTTTTGAGAGTCTTAGCATACAAAGTATGAATATCTGAGAGGTCATCTGTGTCTGAGTCGCTAAGTGAAGTGTGTGTAGTGACCCCTAACGATTCAGTTTTAGTACACACGCACCCATTTGCATCATCATTATCGATATCACTTTGACTCACACACACGGTAGTAGAACTAGCAACATTTTCAGATAATAAAGCATCTAGGCCAGTCAAAACAGTATTCACACAAGCAGGAGTAGAAGCATCATTATCACACACAGGCATATCATCATTGTAAATGATCTTAGCATAAAAGGACATGCAAGGGTCAAGTACATTTGATGCCTCAAGTTCCTCTTCATCAGAGTCACTTGAATCATCCCAAGTTTTACAGACATTGGCTCTATTGTGTGTGTTGGCTTTATTCAGATTAACTCTGCAATCGTGAGCAATGTGACCTAGTTTCCCACATCTAAAACATTCAATCTTTTTAAGGTCTCTAGTGGGTCTGGAGTTGTTGTCCTTAGGATGTTTATCAAGACCTCTCTCATGAGGTTTGGGATTAGACAGAGTATGATAATTAGGCTTGCCTTGTTTAGATGCCTGTTTGTTTCTAAATTTAACAATTCTCTTAAATTGTTTAGGCATTAAGGCAATCTGATTATCTAGTTTGTCTATATCGCACTCCTCATCAGAGTTAGAGTTGATCAAATTAGAATCAAGTTTAGATATCTTAGAGGCAAAACTCAAGTTAGAGTTGGGCTGTTTTCTTTGTGAATGATTTAATTATTTCTTAAAGTCTAATTCCATTTCCACAGTCCTAAGTTTGCTACTGAGTAACTCAGGGGTAAGGTTTTGATCACTCATTTCCTCAATAGCATACCTCTTGCTGTCAAAATTTTGTGGTAATGATCTTAGAATTTTAGAAACAATTTCATTCCTATCATAAGTAATACCATTAGCATGCAACTTGGTGACTATATCAGTTAAGTTCATGTAGAAATCATCAAAAGACTCAGAATCATACATGAACAAAGAGTTGTACTGCTGGATAAGCATTTGAGTTTTAGCAGCTTTAACTCTTGAGTCTCCTTCATGGGCAGTGATTAATGTGTCCCATGCTTCCTTACAAGTGGCACAAGATGAGATTATCTTGAACTCATACTCATTAATAGACATAAAGATGGCATTCTTGCCTTTATTGTTATTTCGAGAAATAGTTTTCTCTTCTTGTGTAAACTCACTTAAGATTTTCTTTACCCTATCATCGCTTCCTTCAGTGGCTAGTTTAGTAGGATAAGTATATCCATTTTCAATAATGTCCCAAACATTATCTCCTAAAGTCCCTTGGATGAAGGCAACCATTCTTACTTTCCAATAAGCAAAGTTGTTTCCATCAAAGAGTGGAGGTTTGGACAGATTACCAAACCTTTCATTCTTCTCGTCCATAGTTAGGTTTTTCAGAAAACGATTTTAGAAACACAAGATCTTTTTGAAATAAAAGTTAACAGGGTTCTGATATCAATTGAAAAACGTTGCTAATGCCGTTTAATACAAGATTAAACTATATAAGCAACTCTGAGATGTTTGTTGAAGAAACCCTTTTCTTTTGAAAATAAAAATTATAAACAACAAGATGTGTTTACAAAAAACTTATGTACGAGAGTAATCAAGACTTTGTAATCAGTTTTTAAAACTAAGACAGTTTCAAAAATTCAGCACACTATAGAATGAGATGAGTAGACGAAGATAATCAACACACAGTTTTTAACGTGGTAAAACCTCTCCCAACAGAGGAAACATCCACGGTGACTTCTAAGTCACAAAAGTAAAAATCCACTAACAACAAATAATAGTTACAAACAATACAACATACATGCACACAAATCAACCTATTCTAAGTTTAGGAATATACCCCACTTGGTGTCCTTCTAACTTCTCATAGATCTGATTATTGATGATGTTCTTCCAGTTTGATAACTTCCTTTGCTTTAGCTTCCTTATGTCAACTCAATGATCTTTGATCTTATACACAACACTTTCAGTGTAGTAGTGTGTTAAGTGTTTGTGAAGTGATTCCTATCAACATGCATGAACTCACACACACTTAGATTTACAGACAGTCCTAGAAAAATTACATATAAAGACTATATGCTGTGATTTTGTTTTCTTTCTTTCTTACAGAACTAAAAACCTTTTTGACCTTTAATATAACCCAGATTCCACGGATATCTCGCTTCTAAATCGGTCAAGATCTTAATCAATCTCGGTTTTAAAAATATTTTTGAGATTGAAAATCTCCAAGTGTGAATCCAACTAGGTCAAGGTTAAGTTTCGTAAGAAAAGAAACCATAAAACATTTTCAAAACTAAATCAGTAAAGATTTTCTTAAATCAAGTAAGAAATATGCAGATCTAGTGAAAATGTAACATGCAGAGTGTAGATCTAAAATTTCTATGAAAAAGAAACATAGATCTTCACACGAATGTTTAAGTTGTAAACAAGATCATACACAAAGAGGTTACAGCTTCAATATGAACAAACCACTCTCTCTTAAACACTCAAGGTTGTGTTTGGGGTGATATAAAAACGAAGGTTTGATTCAAAGTTTGAAGTGTTTAGGGTTAGGGTTAGGGTTTGGCTAACAGTTTCTTTTCTTTCTCTTCTCTCTTTTCTTTTCTCTCTTCTCTCTCACTTCTCTCTTCTCTCTTTTTTTTTTCTTTCAGAAATGACGAATGCCCAAAAGTCTTGAAATGCTGAGAAGTGGAGGGTTTATATAGGGGTGAGGGAAGGTTCTGGAACGACCAAGGGAATCAATGGCTGAGATCAAGTCTTTCTAACTTTGACTTGATCCAAGGATTATGAAATAGCGGTGGTTAAGATGATTGTGATTGGTTCATAGATATACCACCAGGATTGATTAAAAACACATGCAGTCCATCGATTAGGAATGATCCAACGTTCAGAAATGCACCAGGTAATCCTCTCACATAACAAACACAAACTGATGCAACAAGCAAGTGACAAGTGTTGGCATGTGACAGGTGTACAAACGCGCGTCTAAAATATTTACAAGCAGCCCCCTGAAGTCTCTAGCGCATTTGTATTCTACCCAAACAAACTTTCCAATCAAAAAAGAAGTTTTTAAAATAGAAAATTTACCCCACACATTATATAAACACATTTTATTAATGAAAAAATTTATTTAAAAAATGTTTAAAAATGTTTAAAAATTCCCAAAAAATTATTAAAGCTTTATTTTAAGTGGAATTAAACACACAATCAATTTAAAGCAATATATACACATGTATGCACTTCTAATTGTGTGTAGTGTGATTCAATTTATACCTTCATGGATCATTGAAGAGGATTAGAGAGAATGATTTTGAGGTTCTTTGGATTCTAGGATGGACAACCAATTTTGTCACTATTTCCAAACTAGTTGAACATTTATACAGTATAGACTTAAGTAAGTCAAAGGTATAAGGTGCTTCAAAGAGAATGTCGAGGTAGACTTGTGACTTTTTGTTAAAATATTTAGAAAGCTTACAGTAATAACAAAAAGAATAAAAAATGAAAAGAAATTTGGAAAAAAGCCATATACGTCTTATAAAATGTCTGTATTTGTGAGAAAGGTGGTTACAAGAAATGAAAGTTCAAAGATGAGGACACATGCTTTGGTTATGGTGGCATTGGTCAGCATATGAATCTATTCCCCACTCATTTAAAAATTCTTATGAAAATTAAAAGTGTAGAGAAGAAAAGGATAGTGTATAATGAAAGATTTAGTGATTTCGAGGGTGAAAGTGATGATAGTTCATCAATTGATGAGTGTGAAAGTTAGAAAGCATTTATGGTTAGGCTAAGAATAAATAGTTAAGAAAAGTGATGAGAGGATGTCATTAGATGATATGGCAAAGAAAAATCATGAGAGATCTCCGAGTGTTAAGTCTTTGAGTGACTCCTTGTCGTGTAGTAACATGAAGTCACACACTTCAACTCCAGAATCACTAGGTGTAAGTGATGAGGATGTATATGAAATTTTAGAGGCATTTGATGAACTATATCAAGAGTCTCTAAAACTCAACAAGTCCAACATCAAACTTTTTCCAATGTTGAAAGTTTTTCAAAGTGAACTTGATGAGAAAGAGCAAACGTTGAAAATGTTCAATCAAAATTTTTTTACTTTGAAAATGTTGTTAATGTGTTTAACAAGCAACATGAATCTTTTAAATTAAAAATATATATAATCATTTTAAAAGAAAAATAAGATATTAAGCTTGAAAATTCAATTTTAAAAATTGACTTTGAAAAATTAAAAATTGAACTTGAGCATGATAGAAAAAATATTCTTGATAGAATTTTAATGAGTAATGCTTCACCAAAACCAAACAATCGTGGGATTGGGTTCAATGATTCAAAGTTTGGGAAATATTCAAAAAACGAAATTGAATGTTGAAAGTTGAAATGCTCAAAAGGAGGATACATTACAAACTATTATCCATAAAAAGAAGGGGATTAAATCTAAATCCAACATTGATAAAAATGGATATGGTTGTACATTTTGTGGTAATTCAAATCATATTATACATTTTTTATTTTAAAAGAAAAGATTTAAAAGATCTGGTCAAAAGGAACAATTTGTGAAGAAAAACTTGAGAAGAAATGTGCGAAGGTATGAACGAAGGGAAGTGGAGTATTGTACTTTTTGTCAAGTACACCATCACTCAAATAGATATTGTTGGTTCTTAAAGAATATAAATCAAATGTTCATTGGAAATATGAGAAACATTCTATAGGAATCCTACTAACGAGCTAAGAGCCCATGTGAACACTTTAGTGAGGAAAATGTCATTTCAAGTATAAGGCCATGGTAAGGCTAGAGGGAACATTCCTAGATATAGACACAAAACTTAAATTCAAAGAACTGGTCATAATAATTGTAAGAGGGGTGATAGATGAATACTAGAGTAGGTAGAGGTATACCTAGGTACTCACTTAAAGTGAAGGTTGACTTAGTTAGTCCTAAAGAGAAGGTTGGGGGAAAGGTTCCTTTAGTGAAGTTTGTGACAAAGGAAAGTATATCTATTCCTCCCATTGATCCAAGATATTAACCAACCCTCTCTATCTAGTTAGCTAGTTAGATTAGTAAGACCCATTCGTAGTTTGCGGAGGAAATAAATCTTTGTGGGTGAGAAAACATGAATGGTATCATTTTTTAAGGGTTAGTGGCATTTTGATGCATATGTTCTTTCTTCATGCATTTTTTTTATGCTATGTTTCTTACTAAACATAATTTTATAAATATTCATGGATCATTATTATTTAAAAAATTAAAAAAAAAAAAAAAATATATATATATATATATATATATATATATATATATATATATATTTTGTATTGTGGTTAAGTACTGATTGATATTGATTTGATGACCGAATTAACTGGAAAGATGACCAAAAGGGAATTCTAAACCATTTCATCTATGTTGCTTGATTGATTTAATTATTTGTTTGAAATTCATTTGATAAATCATGGTTGACAAATATGACATCAATTTCACACCACTTGAACATGAACATGAACATGAACATCACTTATTTTATATGATCTTTATCATGTTTATAGTGTGTTCAGTGCATAACATAATTGTGATAAAATCCTTGAGATCTTATTGGTGTTTCATTGGTCCATGTGTGAGATTTTGTGAGTTTCTTACTATGAAAGAGTTGAAAAAGGATCGTTTTCTAAACCATTGTTAAGTGCTACAATTAGAGTAATTACACTCATTTTGGAAATTTAAACGTTTCTCGGTAAGTGTAATCTAGGTGTGTGAAAAACAAATTGATGGTGAAAGCTAGATTATGTTAAAAAATAGTCGTAAGCCCAGAGCTTGAACCGACATGAAAAGCAAGTTAGGGCTTAGCATTTCAAAAATTAAATTTTCTATCTAATTAGCATTCAAATGATTCTAATCAACATGCTTGAGGGAGTTAATGGATTGAAACTATCATTTTGAGTTCAAAAGGATATAGATGTGATGATTGTGTTTTAAGCATCATTTGTAATGTTTTCTTATGTATTCATATTTGTCACGTGAATCGTACCTTGATTAATAATACAAAGTTTAAAAATATTGATTTGATAAGAAGTTTATGCCTTTAATGTTGAATTGATTGACTGAGTTAAATGTGTTTTTAACCAAGATTTAAATGAAATTCTTATGTCAAAATCAATTGATAATGATTTGCCTAATAACATTCATAATTTACGTGTTTAATGTTTATGTATATATATATATATATATATATATATGTGTGTGTGTGTGTGTGTGTGTGTGTGTGTGCGTTGTTGATTTTTGCTATTTTTGTGCCTTGTATCCTGAATTGTTGTATTTAAAGTCAAATTGAATGGGTTTCGTGCATTTGTATTCATTCATGTCTTTGGTGTTATTAGAGTTGGGACTTAGGGGGATGATATAACAATTTTTTGAAGTTTTTTTATAATTTAGGATGATTCTCTATTTTGCGCGCACGAAACCAAAACAAGGTCATTCAGATGACAAATCGTTCATACAATTTTTTTGACAAGTTCTATAAGAACCGAGAATTTTTTCAACCCTAATTTACCTACGACCATGATTTAAACCCTCACAAGGTGTGTAAAATCAAAAGTCTTCTAAGAAGAAAGAAGCTATATTTAAATGCCTACATTTTTGTTAATTGACTAAGACCCCTTAAAGTTTCAGTAAATTACCAAACGATCGTTGAAAGTTTCAAAGTAAGATAACTTGAGGTTTATTTAAGCCCTAAACCCTAACTTGACATCAAATTAATCCTTTAGACCTTAATTAGCATAAAATTTTAATTTCAATCGTGGAAACTTCATAAAATTACCAAAATACCCCTATACTTTACAAAAAGTATACATTTAAGGCTATAAAAGTAAATATACGCACAATTAAGGACCAAACCTAAAAACTTACTGATTACAGTTCAACCTCTATCCACATGATGCTACATCTTAGTACAAGAGGTTGAAAACCACATGAAAACACCATGAACCCATGTGCACTACATTTATCCATGAACAAAACTTCACTTAAACTGATTCAAATCCACCTCCCATGAGCTCTAATCAAATCCTCTCATGAAGTAGTATAAATACCCCCACAGTATTAGAAGTAAAAACTCACCATACAGTTCGGTTCTAAATATAAAAAAATTTCCCAAATCAGATAACTTATCATTTTATGCTTTGTTTTCAATTCTTTCAACTCTATTAGTTTTTTTCATAGTTAATATGGTTATAACAAGGATAATTTGCAATCTTTTACGTGTAGAATAGCCTAAAATAGGTGGAAACATCGTTAAAGCTTGATCTTTAATGGGGAATATTGATATAATGCATCAAAATGTGATTTGAAGCCATATATAACTTCATTATAACCTAAGGATCTCGAGTGTTATGGTTAAAAGCCATGGATGTTCATGCAGCACTGAAATCGATAAAAAGTGTATTTTCAACTCAAAAACTAAAAGTTTAAAATTTTGCAGGTACAATCCATCTTAATCTTTGAAACCAAAACCAAACTACATTCACATATAGCAGCAACAAATGACAACTGGTAAGATACCTTGCCATACTCAAAGGGGTCTCCCTTATCGATGTCCTCTTCATCGTCGTGTAAGCCCATGGGACAATACGCACCTATTCTGTACATAAGCCTTTGGCATATTCTAACTTTTTCTTGATCCTATACTGAATTGTCGTGTTAGTGACTTATGTCTAGTCATTTCTTTAGGGTCAGCCCGGTGCTGAGTAGAACTGTTGAATGCCGACCCTTTCGTAGTAAGCCTTAAGTAATTTATTCTTGAACTATTTTCCATCGTCTGAGATCTGAGTGTGAGGTAGACCATATTTTCAGATGATATTCCTCCAAATGAATTTGATTGTCTTCGTCTCTATGATGGAAACCATGGTCTCAGCCTTTATCCATGTTGAAAAGTAGTCGATCTCCACTATCAAGTATCTGGAGTTACACGTAACCCTAGGCAGAGGTACTGATTGGGCATAAATATTGTATATTTATTCTCCTAATTTCGGTACATTTGTGAACCCGAGTGATGCAATTGATATGGATTTTACTCACATTTATGCTACTAACCTTCATTGGCAAGTATTTCGTGTTTCGTGTTTCTCCTATATTTTTTACAGGTTAATTATGCAAGCGGTGCAAAGGAGAAATCGAAACAATGAAAGAAAGGCTAGGAAGGCAAGTTCAAGGGCATTTTGGTAATTTTTCAGCCGTATCTCAGAGGAGAAGTCAACTGGAAAGTTGAAAATCTGAGAACAATGAGAACCATAGAAGAAATGGCATCCAAATCCGAGTTACGGTTGAAGAGTTATGGTCAATTGAAGTTGAGGAAAAATCCTATAAGAAAAGAAGAAAACATGAGAAAAATTCTAAGTGTTGAAAAAAGGAAAAAGGCACCCAACACTAGCGAAAATTACCAAACCCAGGTCGAACCGGTTTGGGATTGAACCGGTTCTGGGTACCTGTGAACCGGTTTGGGGGTCCTGATGCTAGAAATTGCTCTTTTATTCTGATTGGTCCAAAGAGTTCCATTAGGTTACAACTCATTCTAAATTGTATTTGTACGAAGCTAGTGACTTAGGAAAGGAGGTTCTTGATAGTTTTTAATAGTTTTTGATAAATAAAAAGGTAGAAGATCATCTAGGAACATAGTTTGAATTAATTGATTCAAGATTGATTCATTCCGGGTTTGTTTTCAATTTTTAATACAAGTTTCATTCTTATTATCATTGTTCTTGCATGGTTATTTCCCTTAATTAATTCAACCAATTGATGTGTTCATAACACTTATTTGCATGTTATAATATATTTTCATCATGAGTTCTTTCACATGCAATGTAATGACTTCATGCACCATTCATTTTAACATGTCCGGATAATTTTAAAAGGGTCGGGATGCATGAACTCAACCTGATGTGTTAGTTGTATGAGTATATAATTAATCCTCTGAATTTAATAATTTATTACGACCTTATTGCGTAGCAACACAACCATTGTAGATCTTTAGATCTCGTTTTCTTTCGGGTAAATGGGATGCTTTTGAATGCACTGCGAGTGTCGCTATCGCATTACCACTTTACTCGTCCTCTGATTTCGTATGGTACGAGCTTGAACCTCGTATACGTAATGATTGGGAGTACTAAAGTATGGGTTTAATTATTCATTTAAATTTACGATTAGTTTTATATCATCAATACACTAGGGTTGAGGGATTGTATTCATGTCCTGTTTTTTTCATCATATAGTCCGAGTTTTAAATCATTCATCATTAGTATTTTAGGTAATTTAGAATAGTTGCATTTCTTTCATAATTTCATAATTGCATTTAGTTGTAGACAATTCTCAAAACAAATCATCTTTTCCTTTCTTTTTAGAGTCAGAGTTAGGATTTCTTCGTCTATCCAACGTCATTACAAATGCATTGTCCTATTTCCCTGAGGATCGATACCCAACTTATCGAATTATTACTTGAGCGACAGGCCTGCACTTGAGCCTAGAGACTACGTACTTCTGAGACACATTCTTAGTCGCGTTAAGTTTTTGGCGCCGTTGCCGGGGAAACTAGGTAGAGTTAGGATTAGATCAAGTCAAACTAAAACTTAAAAAAAAAAAAAACACAAAAATATTCCTCATCATCTCTCATAATCCAGTTAATGAAAAGTTCTGAACTCACTCCAACTCCCCATAATACTCCAACCCACATTCACGGAAATCCAATAGTTGAGTACGACCCTGATAGCCATCACATTCCTAATGCTCCACAATTCTGGGTTCCACCTCCCACACCGACACACCCAATCACAAATAACACTTAGTTTTACCTCTTAGGACACACTTCAGAGCGCGCTCTGAGTATACCAAGTGAGCAGATAGAGTCTTTGAGTGAGAGAAATATGTCACAAAACGGTAGTGCAGCCACCAGTGAGGGAGAGGCCCCATATCGCCCTTTGAGAGACGTCTTATATCCCGAGCACACTGTCACTCCGGGATGTATTTTACTCCCATATAATGCAGGGCAACTTCTCTTTAGAAGTGGGATGATCCAGATACTTCCCACTTACCATGGAATCGATTCAGAAAAGCCATATGCCCACATCATGGAATTTGAGGAGGCGTGCGAGACTCTCAGTGATCAAACTTGCACAAAAGATGTGCTCCGCCTTAAACTCTTCCCATTCTCGCTACATGATAAGGCTAAGACCTAGCTATGGTCTTTACCTCCAAATTTAAGTTCATCATGGAACGAGCTACAATCTAAATTTCTCAAGAAATTCTTTACTCCACATCGACCGAACTCCATCAAGGCTCAAATTCAAACTTTCCGACAATTAGAAAATGAGTCATTCGATCGATGCTACGAGCGTTTCAATGAGTTAATTACCGCATGTCCCCATCATGGTTTTGATAAAACACAAATCATTTCCTTCATCCATAATGTGCTGAACATTAATTTCAAGCAACTCGTTGAAACCATGTGTGATGGTCCATTTGTTGACTTAGACGCTAACGATGCTGAGATTCACTTGAGGTATGTCGCCGAGACTACCCAATCCTTGGATACATCTGACCCTAATGCTCAAAATCAAAATCTCCAAGTGACCACCACTCCATCGGCGTCTGTCCTATTTCACGTCGAAAAGAATCCTATGACGGACTATCGACTCGATGTACTTGAGAAAGGAATGCGAGACCTATTTGAAGTATATAGAAAGGGATTAACTGGATCCATCCCAAACCCCATCGAGAAGGTGTGTGCGATTTGTGAGGCGGGTCATTCAACTGAGGAATTCCTAACTATACCCGCCTACAAAATTATGCTTCAAGAATAAGTAAGTGGTATAGGAGGATTCAAGGGTAATTTTGGTGCACCGCACGGGAATTCTCACAACCCTTCATGGAAAAACCATCCTGGTTTTAGCTATGGGAAACAACATGCTGCGATGAATCCTAATTCACATGTTGCCACTCCTCCACCACCGTACTTTCAACAAGCTCCACACATGCAAGGACATGTGCAAGCACCACCACCTCAAGGAGCATATATCACTCCACCGCGGAGAAATCTCAAGGATACGATCAACCACTTTATCAATACCCATAATGAAACTAATGCTAGGCATGAACGCATGATTAACGACATGAATGTGGACATTTAAAAGTTGCAATCATCGTTGAGTATCCAAGAGAAAGGCAAGTTTCCTACCTAGGGCTAAAGACCGCCCCAAGGTCAAACTAGTGTTAGCTCCACCTTGACAGAACATCAGGAGCAATGTCAAGCTGCGACCACTCTTCGTAGTGGGAGAGTCATTGATTTATCACCTCCCCCACATGACGCAACCAAAGACAAGGAGATTTTTCCTGGCACGAAAGAGGATGAATATTTCCCCTTGAATGAGAGTGATAAAGAAGACACTAGTGAGACCGAGGTAGTAGTGAAACCACCCACCGCGGTACCATTTCCTCAAAGGTTGGTTCCTTCCCACAAAGGAAACCTTTGTGATGAAGTACTAGACGTGCTTAAGCAAGTAAAGTTAAATTTACCTTTTCTTGATGCCATTAAGCAAATTCTAGCTTATACGAAAGTCATCAAGGACTTGTTAACAGTGAAGAGGAAGATGAAGGTAAAGGAAAACATTTTTCTAACACATAACGTGAGCTCCATCCTACTCAATGATCTCTCACCCAAATTCAAAGATCCCGGTGCACCCACCATTTCCTGCATCATTGGAGAAAATAAAATTGAAAAAGCCTTAATTGATTTGGGAGGAAGTGTCAATATCCTCCCTTACGCCATTTATAGAAAACTTGATCTGGGTGACCCCAAAGATCACTCTCCAGTTAGTGGATCGAACCGTGAAGATTCCAAGAGGTATAGTTGAGGACGTGATCGTCCAAGTTGACATTTTCTACTTCCTAATAGACTTTGTCATTTGGGACACGGAGCCTTCCTTCACCTCGAGTAATCATGTTCCTATCATTCTTGGGCGCTCATTCTTAGCTACGGCTAATGCAATTATTAATAATCGAAATGGGCAGATGCAACTCACCTTTGGGAACATGACCTTAGAGACTAACATCTTCCATATAGCCCAATATACGGGGGAAGCAGATGATCTTCACGCGGTGAGCCTAATCGACGAGATCCTAGAGGAATATTTTGAAGAAAATTATTGCAGAGATGCCCTAGGGTCCTGTTTCATATCGAGCCACAAGAGTGAGGGAACGTATACCGAATTCGAGAGAGAAATTGAGGAGTTGAGAGAGTTACTTAATGAGAGAGCATCGAACGAGGACACGAGAGGTGTGAATTGGGTTTCTCGATTGGAGGAGTTACCGACGAGGGAGACACACATGGTTCCCTCCAGCGACAAATTTTCGATCCTTGAATTGAAGAAACTACCCTCCCATATTAAATATGCATACCTAGGAGAGGATGAGACATTTCCTGTTGTTGTGTCTCTAGCCTAGATGAAGAGCAGGAGGGTAAACTGTTAAAGATTCTGACGAAGCATCAAAGTGATTTCGATTTGTGTATTATCGATTTGAAGGGGATAAGTCCTTTGATTTTCACCCACAAGATTCACCTCGAGGAAGATGTCAAGCCCTCGAGAGAAATGCAAATAAGGCTAAATCCCAATATGAAAGAAGTGGTGCGAACCGAAATCATTAAGCTATTGGATGCCGCGTGTGACAACCCGCTTAAAATAATAACGGGTGGCCATCCATATACTACATAAATCAGGTATCTCAGATGGATCAGTCTCAACGTCAACTGACAATACTAAATAATATAAAGCTAACTACCCGAAACTATTAAAAGCGGATACCAAAAACTAAATAAAACATACAACAGACAACAAACCAACACTAACAGCTACTATAAGAAATAGAATACACAAATGCTACGATGAAAGAAATTTCTAACATTAAAATGAAATGAGTAAACAAAAGGAAATATACCCGAATAAGGTTTCAGGTCACAGAAAGTACAACATCCATGGGGAGAAATATAAACAATTATAAATAACTCTAAAGTGTAATCCCCGCGTACACAATAAACCATATTTAGATTTACAAGAAAATAGGAAGCGACTACAATCTAAGTCTCGCAACAGTCCGCACCTGTTACGGATCCCATAACTCTGGATAGAAGGGCATCCGGCATCCCTGTGGTAGGACACATGTAGTAAAATATATATAGCAGGAGAGAAATATAAATGGGTCAGAGCCCGAGGTGTAAAAATATTTAGCAAGTGTGTTAACCGTGCATAATAAATATCAATGCGTTATTTCATAATTTAAAGTGGAGTCACACTCTCGTGAAACCCCAACTCACCTTTCCTCTAAAAGCGCACACCTATTTGCGTCCCGGAATCTTAAGTAAGTTAACCCACCCATAAGGGCAACCTAACTTTTAACAATAGCCTGGAATCCTTCTCATTCTAATTACACTCAATTATTCTACACCCATTTATGCTATACTAGGATTAATTTATTCCAATTTATATCTTAAACAGTTATCCATTTTATTACTTCACATATTAATATTTATATTTCAAATTAAGATTTAATTCTCAAAATAACATGCACAATTTAATAAGGAAAAAACTTCTCTCAAATCTCAACATTGCACTGTGTTTCGTGCGTAGGGCATCTCGCAAGCGAAATCCAAACAAGGAACCCCCCGATACACTACTCCTTGACAATGTCGATCCTAGAGATCCATTATGTCATACACACAAGTCTACAACTACAATTACATTAAGTACAAAGGACGGGACTTCTCACTACTCTCAATATGGCATTGCGTTTCGTGCATGGGGCGTCTCGCAAAGCGAAATCAAAATAAGGAACCCCCCCGATACACTACTCCTTGACAAGGTTGATTGTAGGGATTCATCATGTCATCTACACAATCTCTATTTCTTCAACTTCTCAAATTTGGATTACTACCTAAGAGTAACTCCAAAATCTCCACTAAATCCTTGGGTTGATATAACCGAAAATTTTCCCTTAAATGCGATACATCGACCCCCAACATTTTAGTACACCATAATAATCCAAGATGTACACCATAGGAATTTCATATCTTTTCACCTACAGGATATAATAAATATATACATTTACTTTAAACATATATATATGCAATCATTCATTCCCATAGCCAAGTGTACATATCTATATATAATGTACAATGGCCATATACATAATATAACCGGCTATATATCGCCAATATACTGTAACATGCTATCATCTTCCAGCGCTCGGCTCACGTAGCATACTGGGGACCACCTGTAGGACTAAACGACACCTACCTTGTGATCAACACACACACATGATGTCCCGGGAAGCGATCATAGTTCCTAACCGGTCAATGAGATGAAACAAACCTACCACGTCTCACCCCCAAAAGAAATGTAAATCACATAATAACACAATGGATGACTATGACCTAGGGAATATCCACACTCTGCTCCTCGAGCCAGGGTGCTCACCCTCATGCGCAACATCCCAATGATAGCATGTGCGGGGTATGCTTCACCACATAAGTATATATATCATTCACATGCACAATATATATACATCCATATGATTACTTCATATAACTAAACCATCATATACGGTTTAGGTATTCATGCCACGAGTATACACATATATTCACATCTATAAAAATATATATACATACATATATACATACTATCTCTCATTTGTATGCATGAAGCTTATAAACTCGGCTATTAGCATCCCAAAATCCTTAATATACTAGCCATCACTCCAGTTAAAATAGCTTAAGTCGTTATATGAATATGATCTCTCACTTGAAGCATATTCATCCATTTCTCCTATGATATAAATAATCTTCCAACATATACATATATATATATATATATATATATATATATATATATATATATATATATCCAACATTAAGGTTATCACCCCAAAGTTCAGTGTAGGAAACGATCACTACACGTCTCATCTATATCCGAAAGTACATCAACATCTCCAGTACTAATTTTGACTATTGGTATGCACATAACTAATAGTCTACCAACCTCGAGTTCAATCTTAAACTCATTCCAACATTCCATCCATAATTAGAATCCCCATTATTTATCATTGATGATGCTTAGATTCAGCACCACCAGATAAGTGATGATGAGCTCAAACAGTAGTAACCATGGCAACCCTAGAGATGTATGCGTGTATGTGTGTAGAAGGGGATGAGTATAAGAGGCATAAGACAATGATGTATAGTGGTTCAGCCAATTAGGCCAATATCCACTGTGAGTGTGTGATCCACTAAGTATGGGCGCTGATGGCCTTGGATACAATGCACATAAGCTCACTTTCTCTCTCTATTGTGTGTACAAGCAGAGTTTTTGCTAGGGTTACAATTATCGATCCCTTTGTACGGTTGTAGGTGACAAGTATATATAGGTCTTGGGGGGTGTAGTGTACCCCCCAAGCATGCATGGTGCATGTGAATCATGATCTAGCCAATCCCCTGGTGACACTTGTAGATGCCACCTATGATTAATGATGACATAATATTCCTTCACGTGAGGGGCTGATATTGTTATAACGGTCTTCCACATGCCATGTGAGCCTCGTGCGCACTGTTCCACCATCTCCCAAACCACGCGCTGTAATGAGGTCAGCCTCGGCCTATGATATGGGGCCGAGGGCAAAGTTCCTTCTGATAGTGAGTCTGGCCTAATTTGGGCCTCGTACTGTCGGCCCCTTGGAGGGTCGTCTGGGCCTGATGAGGGGTCGGCCCCTTGGAGGTTCATCTGATATTGGTTGAGAGGTCATGGCCTCAACGAGGGTATATATGGGTATATCAATCACCCCCCAGTCCTTAGCCATAGATGATGTTGATATGGAAGAGGGATAATGTTATTTTTGAGACAAGTGTATGGTTAGTTTGATGAGTGACACCTGTCAAGCTGATGTGACACTTAGGCAGATATCCATTATTTTTCCAATTTCCAAGGCGTGGCGGCTGAACACCTGGCTTGGGACTTTGTGCCCTAATGATTTCCTCCTCATGGGTTGTGTTTTACCATGGTTAGTGAGCCCACTCATTAGCAAGGTATTTAAACAATATTTTGAAGTTTATTCCCCTTCTTCTTCGCGCCTGAACTTTCGTTCTCTCTAGCTTCCCAACAACTTCTATAGCCATTTCTGCAACCTCTATACCAAGCTTCACTCAGCCGTTGCTTTCGTCTTCAGGTACTTTTCTTTGTCATAAATTTCCTTTTTAATCTTCAATTTCATTTCATGCATTGGGGTTAACGCCCCCTTGTGGTGTTTTTAGGGCTTCGTTGTGTTTTCCGGTACCTTCTCCGGCGAGCTGAGTTCTTCCCTTTCTTGAGTGTTCTTGACCAAAACCCTTTAATTATTTGGTTTTGATACAAAAGTCCAACTTAGTCAACTGTGAGATTATTTGTAGTTGGCTTAGCCAAATTCTTCTAAGTGTAGGGTCTTCCCCTTAATGCTTAGGAGGCTTTACAATTTAGCTGAGGAATTCCCATCCCTGAGAGAGAATCTCTTTGTAGAGATCAGACGAGTAGAGGAAGAGGAGGAGAGAAGACGAGGGGCCGACCCTAATTGGGTACGACCCATTTTTCCCATTCCATTAGCCACTATCGTCCCCCCTGAGTCCCGTGGGTCGTCTTGTCATCCAACCTAGAGTCATTCATTCAAAGGAGAGATGGATGAGAGATCATCATCGTCGACAGGTGCTGGTTCTTTTGGGAGGGGAGAGACATCCACTCTCAGCCCAGGCCGATAGGCCGAGGGCACGACACCTTCTGAGGCTGTCCCTATAACAACGATGTCCCCTTTTGAATTTCATGTAGCCTTTCCAGGTGGTCCCCCAAAGGTTGGGGGATCTAGGGACGAGGGATATGAGGACGACAGTGAGGGTTCTTCTGATGGCGATGACAGACAAGTTGACACTTCTATTGCTTCCACTTATGTATCATCATTCAAAGACCATGATCTCTTACTATGGAGGCACCTCTTTGGCATACAACCCAACATAAGTATGAGGGTTCCCTCTGAGTCTGAGAGAGTCTTTGAGGGTGACGAGGGAAAAATCACTGTATATGAACAGATGTTAAAGGTCGGTGTTAGGTTCCCTCTGCACCTTGCTATAGTCAATATATTGTCAGCCCTCGGCGTTTCCCCCTCTCAACTTCCTCCCAACTCCTGGAGGACTATCCTCGGCTTGTCTCCTTGTGGAAGAATACCTTCACCGATGAGCCTTCAGCCGATGTGTTCTCATCTTGCTATAATATCACTTCCTCGTCCAAAAGATCCTGGGTACTATCATCTGGGGGCGAGGAAGTCTGATAAAAAACTTCTCCACGTGGCACAAACCTCTAACCACGACTAGAAGAAGAGATTTTTCTTCATATTCGGGGATTGGGAATTTGCTGCCGAGGCTCAGCCTTTGGACGACGGTCCGAGAGTCCCAAGGAGATGGTCTAACCATTCTATGAAGGCTAGATCATATCCTGGACTTTGCTTGGATGAAAAAGACATAGTCGAGTATCTGAGAGAACGAGGGAAAGAGGGTGGACTTGCAAAGTTTGAAGATCTGATGACCCCTCGGTTCCTCAAAGAAGCTTGTCTGAGGGTCGGCCCTTTGACAGAGCTATGTGAGTTATTATTATTTTTTGCTCAATCTTTGATTTTTTCCAAGTGTTTCATCTTTTCCCCTGCATTTTTCTGATGTGTCATCTTTTTTTCAGGTCGTCCTGCTGGTATCTCTGATCATCTCTGGGAAATGACTGACCTAAGTTTGCTGTCTGGTCTCGACAAGAAGAAAGGAAAAGAACCCCAGCAGGCTCTGAGGAAGTCAAAGTCCGCGGGGCCGACGCATGTTGAGCCGACCACCGATAGTCATAAATGGAAAGAGCTCGAAGTCCCTGCTGACCCTCGGCTGGATTCTAGGATGAGGGCAAGGGTGGAGGCGTCTGAGGGGACAGGTTCCTCTTCCAGCATGGGGGCCTTTTAGTCCCCCCTCATCTTTCTTGAGGGTAAATGAGGGGTCGTCCCCACTATTTGCCCTCATCATAGACGAGGATGGTTTTCACCAACCTAATGGTGTTTTAAATTTTGAAGTCCTCCCTTGTCTTTCTTGAGGGTAAATGAGGGGTCGTCCCCACCATTTTCCCTCACTATAGTCGAGGGTGATTCCCACCAACCTAATGGTGTTTTAAATTTTGAAGTCCACCCTCGTCTTTCTTAAGGGTAAATGAGGGGTCGTCCCCACCATTTGCCCTCATCATAGCTGGGGATGGTTTTCACCAACCTAATGGTGTTTTAAATTTTGAAGTCCCCCCTCGTCTTTCTTGAGGGTAAATGAGGGGTCGTCCCCACCATTTGCCCTCATTATAGCTGAGGGTGGTTTCCACCAACCTAATGGTGTTTTAAATTTTAAAGTCCTCCCTCGTCCTTCTTGAGCGTAAATGAGGGGTCGTCCCCACCATTTGCCCTCATTATAGCCGAGGGTGGTTTCCACCAACCTAATGGTGTTTTAAATTTTGAAGTCCCCCCTCGTCTTTCTTGAGGGTAAATGAGGGGTCATCCCCACCATTTGCCCTCGTTATAGCCTAGGGTGGTTTCCACCAACCTAATGGTTTTTCAAGTCCCCCCTCGTCTTTCTTAAGGGTAAATGAGGGGTCGTCACCACCATTTGTCCTCATTATAGCCGAGGGTGGTTTCCACCAATCTAATGGTGTTTTAAATTTTAAAGTCCCCCCTCATCTTTCTTGAGGGTAAATGAGGGGTCGTCCCCACCATTTTCCCTCATAATAGCCGAGGGTGGTTTCCACCAACCTAATGGTTTTTCAAGTCCCCCCTCTTCTTTCTTGAGGGTAAATAAGGGGTCGTCCCCACCATTTTCCCTCATCATAGCCGAGGGTGGTCCTAACGAGTATCACCCCAATCACACTAGGATTAATTAAACACAAAATGAGGGATCAATGTGACATTCTCATTAACATTCCAAATATTCTGTTAGAGTAACACATTCATTACAACTGTGGTCCGATAGGACTTTACAAAATAATTTATAGTATTTCTTCAAATGATCTGCATTCCAGGGGTTGGAAAAGGGTTCCCCTTCTAGGTTTTCTTGTCTATAGGTCCCATGGAAAACTTCATCGATGACCCTATATGGGCCATGCCAATTCGGGTGGAGCTTGTTAGACTTCTGCCATGTCTTTTTGAGGACTAAGTCCCCCACTGCAATTGGCCTCTGCTTCACCCTCTGATTGTAGAACCTTGCAGTCCTCTGCTGGTAGGTGGCTTGCCTTATCTCGGTGTCTTCCCTCCTTTCCTCAATCAGGGTCAAGTCTCCTCTCTTCTTTATTTCTCTGGGGGTCATACATTTGGACCCTGTGAGTAGGAAACCCAATTTCGGTGGGGATGACGGCTTCTGAGCCATAAGCTAGCATGAACGGGGTTTCTCCGATAGAGGTCTTTGCCGTCGTCCTGTAGGCCCACAGTATAGCATATAACTCCTCAACCCAGCTTCCTTTTGCCTCCTCAAGTTTCTTCTTGATCCCATCCAAGATTATTCCGTTTGTGACCTCATTTTGCCCATTAGACTGAGGTCGATTTGGGGTAGAGAAGAATTGTTTGATACTCACCCTTTCACAGTACTTCTCGAGAGATGTATTCTTGAATTGAGTTCCGTTATCTGAGATGAGGGTGTTGGGGAGACCATATCTGCATATAATATTTTTCCAGATGAACTGGAAGGTCTTCTGCTCGGTAATCGTGACCATTAGCTCTGCCTCCACCCATTTTGAAAAATAGTCAATTGCCATGATGAGGAACCGATAGTTATTAATGGCCCTAGGCAAGGGGCCTACTAGGTCAATCCCCCACACTGCAAATGGAAATGGGGATGTAATGGAGGTAAGAGGCTAATGGGGTTGGTGAGGGGTGGTGGTAAATCTTTGACATTTATCACACTTTTTTACATATGTTGTGGCATCTTTCCACAAGGTCAGCCACCAGTACCCCTGGGTGACCACCCTCTTCGCCAAAGACCTGCCTCCAATGTGGCTTGAACATGACCCTTCGTGCACGTCTTGAAAAATGTGTGGGACTTCAGATGGGTTCACACACCTAAGTAAGGGGAGCAAAAACTTTTTTTTGTACAAGGTGTCTCCGATGACAGTGAATTTTGCAGCTCTGTATCTCAAATTTTTCCTTTATTTCCTTGCTTCTGGCATCTCCCCCTCTTTAATGTATCTGATCAGAGGGTCCATCCATAAAGCTTCCTTAGAAACATTTAAGCAAGTGCCAAGTGTTCCCTCAGCATCTTCAATAGTTGGTCGAAGCAAGATTTCCACTGGGACTGTCCTCCTGATATCTGTCCTAGTTGCCGAGGTCAACCTAGAAAGTGCATCAGCTCGGCCATTATCGAGCCTAGGTATCCTCTTTAATTTCACTTCTCTGAAGCTCTTCTGTAATGACCTCACTTTCTCAAGGTATTTGGCCATCCGCTCATCCATGGCCTCGTAGGCTCCTAATATCTGGTTCACTACTAGCCTTTAATCACTATGGACCATAATCTGGCCGACACTAAGAGACTTGGCCAAGGAGAGGCCTGCTATCAAGGCCTTATACTCAGATTAGTTATTGGAGGCTCTGAAGTTAAACCTCAGGGCGTACTCAATGTCTGTGCCATCAGGTGCTGATACTATTAACCCAGCCCCACTTCCGCTGTCGCAGGAGGACCCATCAACGAAGAGGCTCCACACAGTCTGTTCTTCTGAGAAATTTTCCTTGGTGAGGGACCCCTGTCTAAAGAGATATCTTCCCTCTTCATTCTCGGCCACTTTTTCTCTAGCAGTGCTTGTCTCAGTCTTATCTGCGGCTGTGTTGGTGAGTCTGCCTTGTAGGGTATCTGTCTTCTTGAGGCTCTCATCTTCAGCTTCATCATCTTCCTAAGTAAATTCATCCATAAAATCTGCCAATGCTTGCCCCTTAATGGCCGTCCTAGTTTGATACACAATGTCAAACTCCGCTAGCTCTATAGCCCAGGCCATTAACCTACCTGATTTTTCTGGCTTGTGTAGGACCTGCCTAAGAGGAGAGTCCGTGAGGATGACCATTGTATGGGACTGGAAGTATGGCTTCATCTTTCTTGATGCATGGATTAAGGCATAGGCTAACTTCTCCATCCTTGGGTATCTTTTCTCTGCCCCTGAAATGCCTTACTGTTGAAATACACTAGCTTCTGTACTCCGTCCTCTTCTCTCACAATGGCTGCGCTGATGGCTGATTCTGAGACGGCTAAGTACACATGTAGTTGTTCGCCCTGTATTGGTTGTGACAATAGCAAGGGAGACCCTAGGTATGACTTTAACTCCTTGAAAGCCTCATCATACTCTTCACTCCATTCGAAGGCCTTTCTAAGGATTTTAAAGAACGGTAAACACTTGTCCATAACTCTGGACACGAACCTATTCAAAGCAGCCACATGCCCCGTGAGCCTCTGAACGTCTTTAATGGTCTTGGGGGTCTTCATTTCTAGGAGGGCCTTTATTTTCTCAGGATTGGCCTCAATGCCTCTTTAATTCAAGATGAACCCCAAGAATTTTTCTTCTCCAACCCCAAAGACACACTTGGTCGGGTTAAGCTTCATCCGGTACTTGTCCATCGTATTAAAGGTCCTCTCAAGGTCAGCCACATGATCCTCTGCCTTCAAACTCTTAGTTATCATGTCATCCACATAGACCTCCATAGACTTACCAATTTGGTCTTCAAACATTTTTTTCACAAGGCACTGATATGTTGCCCCTGCATTCTTCAGGCCAAAGGGCATGACCCTATAATAGTATGTCCCCTTGTCGGTGATAAAAGCTATTTTCTCCTAGTCCCAAGGGCTCATAAAGATCTGGTTGTAACCTGAGTAGGCATCCATGAAACTCATTAGTTTATGGCCTGCGATAGCGTCTACCATCTAATCAATGCGGGGGAGAGGGAAGTTGTCTTTAGGACAATGCTTATGGAGGTCAGTGAAGTCTACACACATTCTCCACTTCCCGTTATCTTTTGAGACAATGACTGCGTTGGACAGCCATTCGGGGTAGATGACCTCTCTGATAAACTCAGCATCTTCTAACTTCTTGACCTCGTCCCTTATGACCTTATATTTTTCTCGAGAGTAAATTCTCCTCTTTTGCTTTACCGCATTTACACCCTCTACCACGTTGAGCCTGTGGCACATGATTTCGGGATCGATCCCCAGCATATCTGCATGACTCCATGCAAAGACTCTCTGTCTTCTCCTCAACAGCTTGATGAGTTCTTCCTTGATGTTTGGCTTCAGAGTCTTGCCAACTTAGAGGGTTTTTTTTGGCTCATCCTCTTTGAGGATGATGGATTCTACCTCTTTCGCAGCTTCCCCTTTCTTCATCTTTGTCTCGTCCCTGGGGTCAAGGGTATTAATATTGTAAGTGGTTGTTACCTTCTTGTGTGCCTCCCTTTCTTTGGCGGAGTTGAAATAACATTCCCGTGATGTCGTCTGGTCTCCCTGAACTTCCCCTACCCCGTAAGGGGTTAGAAATTTAATCATCTGATGAACTGTAGACGGCACAGCCTCAAACCCCTTGAGGGCTACTCGCCCCAGTATAATGTTGTAGGCCGAGAAGACATGTTCATCCATAAAAAAAGCTGACCTTCTTGGTGAGCCATCTCGGCCACTCATCCCCCATCCTGACATCAGCCTCATATACTCCAAGGGGATGAACCTTTTCCCCACTGAACCCAATCAATGGGTGATGGTATGGGACGAGTTTAGCACGGCTGAGACATAAGGCTTTGAAGCATGGCTAAAACATCACATTTGCAGAGCTACCCCCATCTACCAAGATCCTCGGTACCTCGCACCCGTGCACCCTGGTAGTGATGACGAGAGGGTCATCATGTGGGGCCAAGAGGCCTTTGAAGTCCATTCTTGAGAACCCCACTATCAGAGTATCCATATCAACTTTCCTCATTTTTTCTGACTTTGCCTCAACTGAGTTTGAGTGTACATCTTTTGTCACTGCCTTGGCTTCAGCTACATGGGCCTTCCTGTCGGCCACCTCTGACCCTCCTCCTGCTAGGCCCCCAGAGATCATCCCCACACCGATAGAGATAATATTAAGTCTCTTGACAGGGCCGTGGTCATCTCTCGGAGGGAGGTCAGGGTCGTCCTCATCATTAGAAGGGTCGTCCCCTCTTTTTGGAGGACCTTCTCTACATGCATCACCTCTCTTCTTTTTGGGGTCATCCCCTCGACCCCTCTTGAAGGCACTCTTATCAACGTCTTAGCTTCCCTTCTTTCAAATTTTTTTCAATCTCATCTTTCAGAGTAAAGCCTTTGTCTGTCACGTGGCCATGGTCTTGGTGAAATTCACACCATAGGTTATTGTTCCTCTTGTTGGGGGCTGCCCTCAACTTCTCAGGACACTTCAGGGATCGTTCACTCTTTATCTTATTAAGAATATGTTCACAGCTGATCGTTAAAGGGGTGTAACCAGCGAACTTGTCGTTCGTAGACCTCTTCTTCCCCTCTTTATTATTCTTAGGGTACTTACCACCACCAGTGCTTCCTTTTTCATCTTCGTATTTTGCGGCCATCGCCTATTCGGCGTTCATCACCTTTCCTGCTGTCGACAGCAATTCAGCCATCATCTTCGGAGGGTCTTCAGCAACCTTCCATTGCATCTTCCCCATCTGGAGTCTTCCAATGAGGGCAGTCATGGCTATGTTCTCTTCATAGTCTTCAACCTCTAACTTTTCTTTGTTGAATCTGGATATGTAGTCCCTTAGACTCTCGTTCTTCCCCTTCTTAACATAGAGGAGGTGTGTGGTCTTCTTCTGTGGCTTCACCCCAAAGCAAAATTTGTAGATAAATCGGTCTGCCAACTGCTTAAAGCTTTCAATGGAGTTTTTTGGAAGAGACATATACCATACGTGTGCATCCCCCGTCAGGGTGCCAAAAAAGGCACGACACCTCATCTCATCTGAGATAGAGTTTATGTCTGCTGCTGATTAATACATCTCAATATAATGGATAGGGTTGGTGCTCCCGTTGTACCTTAGGGTGACCACTTGGATGGCGTTGGGAAGTTTACTATCTTTGCCACAAAGGGTGAACTTATGGAGTATCCTCTCTGAAGAGGGTCCCGACTCTTCAGAATATCACCAATCTTATCCTCCAGTCGCTGGATCAAGTCATTCCAGGGCCTCGTATGGTCGGCTTGGCCGATGTTATCCCTTGCCGCCTCTGTGAGGTGGATGAAGGGTTCTGCTGCAGCAGGCCTGTGTCGGCTGTTTACTTCCCCCTGACCATCGTCTCGTCTTAGGGGTCAACCCCCATGGGGTCGACCATCTGCTACCTCCCTTCTGGACCTCGCAGCACTCCTTGATCTGGATAATTTTTCCCGCAGGTCATTTACTGGGCCCAGCCTCTCAAAGGCCGACCCCCTACTCAAGCGATCAAAAGCAGAGCCTCTCGGACAATCGTTAGGATTTTGCATCCCACACTTCCCTCTGCTCTCCTTGAGAGGTCGTACAATATTATTGGAGACCTCATACGGCTCCCAGCACTCTATGTGGACCTCCTCTCCCTCCAGATCATCATACCTGTCCTCAGGGCAAGGGTTTCCTTGCCTCCCCAAGCGTAGACGCCGGGGGTCAGCAACATCCCTCCGCCGCTGTGGGGGTGGAAAGTCTTTGCGAGGTGCCTGGGGTGGTCCCGTGGACTCATGTTGCCCTGGAGCCGCTGCCGGAGTAATCATCTCAGATGAGACCCCTGGTGGTCTTAATATGTTCTGGATTAGAGCTGTAAACTTCTCATGCATGATCCGTTGGCTTGCTGCCAAAGACTTAAAGGCTGCCGCCACATCAGCCATCTCAGACTGAGGTGGTGGCTGACTGGAACTGGGTCCTACTCCACTATCCGGTGGAGGAAGTGGTGGTGGTGGCATCTCCGATTCCTATTAAAAAAGGATGCCAAAAACTAAATAAAACATACAACAGACAACAAACCAACACTAACAGCTACTATAAGAAATAGAATACACAAATGCTATGATGAAAGAAAGTTCTAACATTAAAATGAAATGAGTAAACAAAAGGAAATATACCTGAATAAGCTGTCGGGTCACAGATAGTACAACATCCATGGGGAGAAATATAAACATTTATAAATAACTCTAAAGTGTAATCCCGGCGTACACAATGAATCCTATCTAGATTTACAAAGAAATAAGGAGCGACTACAATCTAAGTACCGCAACAATCCGCACCTGTTACGGCTCCCATAACTCTGGATAGAAGGGCATCCAGCATCCCTGCGGTAGGACACCTGCAGTAATATATATATAGCATGAGAGAAATATAAATGGGTCAAAGCCCGAGGTGTAAAAATGTTTATCAAGTGTGTTAACCGTGAATAGTAAATATCAATGCATTATTTCATAATTTAAAGTGGAGTCGCACTCTCGTGGAACCCCAACTCACCTCTCCTCTAAAAGCGCGCACCTATTCGCGTCCTGGAATCTTAATTAAGTTACCCCGCCCATAAGGGCAACCTAACTTTCAAAAATACCCTGGAATCCTTCTCATTCAAATTACACTCAATTATTCTACACCCATTTATGCTATACTAGGATTAATTAATTCCAATTTTTATCTTAAACAGTTATCCATTTTATTACTTCACATATTAATATTTAGATTTCAAATTAAGAGTTCATTCTCTAAATAACATGCACAATATAATAAGGACAAAACTTCTCTCAAATCTCAACATTGCACTGCGTTTCGTGCATGGGCCCTCTCGTAAGCGAAATCCAAACAAGGACCCCCCCCCCCCCGATACACTACTCCTTGAAAATGTCGATCCTAGAGATCCATTATGTCATACACACAATTCTACTACTACAATTACATATAAGTACAAAGGACAGGACTTCTCACTACTCTCAATATGGCACTGCATTTCGTGCGTGGGGCGTCTCGCAACGAGAAATCCAAACAAGGAACCCCCCGATACACTACTCCTTGGCAAGGTTGATTGTAGGGATTCATCATGTCATCTACACAATCTCTATTTCTTCAACTTCTCAAATTTGGATTACTACCTAAGAGTAACCCCAAAATCTCCACTAAATCCTTGGGTTGATATAACCGAAATTTTTCCCTTATTTGCGATACATCAACCCCCACATTTTAGTACACCATAATCACCCAAGATGTACACCATAGGAATTTCATATATTTTCACCTACAGGATATAATAAATATATACATTTACTCTAAACATATATATATATACAATCGTTCATTCCCATAGCCAAGTGTACATATCTATATATAATGTACAATGGCCATACACATAATATAACCGGCTATATATAGCCAATATACTACACTATGCTATCATCTTCCAGTGCCCGGCTCACGTAGCATACTGGGGACCACCTGTAGGACTAAACGACACCTAGCTCGTGATCAACACACACACACGACGTCCCGAGAAGTGGTCATAGCTCTTAACCGGTCAATGAGATGAAACATACCCACCACGTCTCACCCCAAAAGAAATGTAAATCACATAATAACACAATGGACGACTATGACCTGGGGAATATCCACACTCTGCTCCTCGAGCCAGGGTGCTCACCCTCAACATGCAACTTCCCAATGATAGCATGTGCGGGGTATGATTCACCACATAAGTATATATATCATTCACATGAACAATATATATACATCCATGCGATTACATCATATAATTAAACCATCATATACGGTTTAGCTATTCATGCCGCGAGTATACACATATATTCATATCTATACAAATATATATACATACATATATACATACTATCTCTCATTTGTATGCATGAAGCTTATAAACTCGGCTATTAGCATCCCCAAATCCTCAATATACTAGCCAACACTCCAGTTAAATAGGATCTCTCACTTGAAGCATATTCATTCATTTCTCCTATGATATAAATAATCTTCCAACATATATATATATATATATATATATATATCCAACATTAAGGTTATCACCCCAAAGTTTAGTGTAGGAAACGATCACTACATGTCTCATCTATATCCGAAAGTACATCAACATCTCCTGTACTAATTTCGACTATTGGTATGCACATAACTAATAGTCTACCAACCTCGAGTTCAATCTTAAACTCATTCTAAGATTCCATCCATAATTAGAATCCCCATTGTTAATCACATACAGATATATAACAACTATCCCGACTAGATTTACAACCCGTCATTTTCTAGTTGATAGTACTATCTAATGGTCCTCAATTCCACCTATGGTTCAATTTCTCTTTGAACCTTTTAATCTTATTTCATTTGCAATTTATTCCTTGAGTTAAACCTTACTAAGGATGCACAACCTCTACCTCTCCTTGGTCCCAAACCATATATTAAATAGAATCCTATCATTATAAGGATTCGACACAAGTATCAGTCTACCCTTCCATGCCGTACTCTCACCACTATTTCAAAGGGTCCCTTAAGCTTACGTCATAACTAAGCTCACTTATGAGCTCTAAATGGAACTCCCGTTCTTAATGATATTTCCCACTATATCGATATGACACTCTCCAATACATATGTATATAAGTCCCCAAAATAACTCGATACGTACCCGCGATCTCATCATGCAAGAAACTTCCAATAAATGTCCAAAACATATTTCTTACATCATATAATCATGTCCCAAATCAATAAACCCAACCAAAAAGGGTTAGAAACCATTCTAGAGAAAATTCACAAAACAGCCCTATTTCCGAATCGATTCGGCCCCTCTAAATCGATTCGGCCCCAACAGCGAATCGATTCGGCCCCTCCGAATTGATTCGGTCCAAAGGGACCTGAGAGTCTGCTACATACCGAATCGATTCGCTAGGGGAAAATCGATTCGTCCCTTAAAACCTGATGCTTCTGCAACATGGCTAATCGATTCGCTAGGGGCGAATCGATTCGGCCAGTTCAGAAAGTCACGAAATGGGTAAATTCTCCAAAACCCAAAATTTCCAAAACCCAAATTATACAACTTCCACCCAATTTTCCTCAACCCAAATATATTCCCAACATCAAATTTCATCCTATATCTAGTTTCATCAAGTTATACTCCTTAAACACATGTGTAAACATCAATTTCAAGATTGAAACCAAAATTTAGGTTTTGATAAATATACCCAAAATCCAATTCTTTTAACCACAAATTATGAAATGAAATATTTAGCAAGATGAACACTTGCCTCAGGTTTGTAGAGGTTGGATCGTCCTCGAGATCGCATTTTGGTCGGATTTTCCAATCACTTTCTCTCTCCCTCTCTTCCTTTCTTCTTCTTTATTTCTTCCTTTCTCTTTCTCTGTTTCTCACAAATGAGAAGGGCTGATCCGTAAGCCCCTTAAATCCCTTAAAAACAATAAAACCAGTTTTAAATGTTAATACGCACTTTAGATGACTCGTTTACTCCCATTCGAGTCAAACTGACTTAAAAATATTTTGGAACCGAAATAAAACTCAATGACGGTCATTTTGACTATCTCGACCCATCTGCAATCAATGGAGCACTCAAAATCATCATCCGGAATACTTTGTAATGTCCTCTATTTTTGGAATTCAATTTCCAAATTTTAAAATTCTCCAATTTAAATAAATTTTATTTCTCCCAAAATTAAATTTCTTAGTCCCAAAATCGTGGGGTGTTACACCAAGATCATTTACCCTATCTCGGATAGCAAGTGGGTGAGCCCTATTCAAGTTGTCCCGAAGAAGTCGGGTATGATAGTGGTTGAGAATGCTAAGGGAGAGCTAGTTCCCCAACGTACCACCATCGGGTGGCACATTTTCATTGATTACAGGAAACTTAATGCACGAACTAAGAAAGACCATTTCCCATTGCCATTTATTGATCTGATGCTTGAGACAGTAGCGGGCCACCCTTACTATTGCTTCCTTGATGGTTATTCTGGATATAACCAAATTGAGGTAGATGTACTTGACCACGAGAAAATGACCTTTACCTTCCCCTTTGGTACGTTTGCCTACAACCGTATGCCATTCGGCTTGTGTAATGCACCCGTGACCTTTCAAAGGTGCATGTTGAGCCTATTTAGTGACATAGTTGAGAGAGGACTCGAAGTGTTCATGGACAATTTTAGCATTTTTGGCACCCCTTTCGATCGTTGTCGAGAAAAGCTGGAAAAAGTACTTGTCTGGTGTGTGGAAAAGAACTTAGTGCTAAATTGGGAGAAATGCCACTTTATGGTCACTAAGGGAATAGTTCTTAGTCACATAGTTTCATCGAAGAGGATAGAAGTTGATAGAGCTAAGATAGATGTTATAACTGATCTACCCCCACCAAAATTGCTCAAGGATGTGCGCTCCTTCTTAGGCCACGTGGGGTTTTATCGAAGGTTCATTAAGGACTTTAGCGCCATTGCTAGACGCTTAATCAACCTACTTATGAAGGAAGCCCCATTTGAATGGACAGAAGCATGTCATAGCACTTTTGAAAAACTAAAAACTATGCTTTGTCCGCTCCCATCATACAAGTTTCGGATTGGTCCTTACCATTCGAACTCATGTGTGATGCTAGCGATTATGCGATAGGGGCTATTTTGGGCCAAAGAAAAGACAAACAGGCTCATGTCATCTACTACGCTAGTCGGACTCTTACTGAACCATAACATAATTACTCCACCATAGAAAAGGAGTTGCTAGCGGTAGTCTTTGCTCTTGACAAATTTCGGTCCTACCTTATCGGTCTCCCATAACTTGCTTCACCGACCACGCGGCATTGAAATACCTACTTGCGAAGAAAGATGCAAATCCGCGCCTCATAAGGTGGATCCTACTCCTATAAGAGTTAATCTCTCCATTAAGGATAAGAAAGGAGTAGAAAACGTCGTTGCCGACCACTTATCACGGCTTTCGTCCGACGTACCTAGTGATCCAATACCCATAGACGAATACTTCTCGGATGAGTAACTCTTTGCTACCTCTTTTTTCCACTGGTTTACGAATATAGTGAACTATCTTGTCACGGGAGTCGTCCCTCCCGATTAGACACCGCAAGATGAGAAGAGGTTTATTACTTGGTCGCGCATGTTTTTCCATGATCCTCCTTTCCTGTTTAAATATTGCGCTGACCAAATTATCCGACGTTGTGTACCGGATGACAAGATACCCAAAGTCATCCAATTCTATCATTAGGAAGCTTGTCGACGTCACTTTTCGATGAAAAAGACGGTCGCTAAGATTATTCAATGCAATATTGGCCCACAATCTTCCGGGATGTGAAAAATTATTGCAAATCTTGTGATAGGTGTCAAAGGATGGGAGAGATTACCCAACGATACATGATGCCATTGACCCTGATACTCATTATTAAGATCTTCGACTGTTGGGGTATTGACTTCATGGGCCCTTTTCCCCTATATTTTGGTTTTCTATACATCCTTTTCGTGGTAGACTACGTTTCTAAATGGGTGGAAGCTATAGCTACCACGAATAATGATAATAAAGTGGTGATTAGGTTCCTACAGGAACACATACTTTCCCATTTTGGTGCTCCGAAAGTGATAATCAGTGATAATGGCACGCACTTTTGCAACAGGACATTCGAGAAGCTCATGAAAAAGTATGGCGTCGTTCACAAGGTTGGAACGACCTATCACCCACAAATGAATGGGAAGGCTGAATTAGCGAATCGGGAGATCAAGAACATTCTTGAGAAGACCGTCAATCCCACCCGAAAAGATTAGTCATTTCGATTGAACGATTCACTATGGGCCTATCGTACCGCATACAAAAATCCACTCTACATGTCCCCATTCCACTTTGTGTATGGCAAACCTTGCCATCTTCCCGTGGAATTAGAGCACAAGGCGTATTGGGCAATTAAGAAGTTGAATTATGACATGGATCAAGCCGGTGAAGCTCGCAAGCTTCAATTGAATGAATTAGAAGAGATACGCAATAATGCGTATGAGAACGCAAAAATTTCCAAAGAAATGATGAAACTCGCTCACGATAACATCATTCAATGTAAAGAGTTTCTTCCCAGACAAAAAGTGATTCTCTATAACTCTTCGCTTCATCTATTTCCGGGCAAGTTGCGGTCACAATGGAGTGGCCCATTCGTTGTAAGGAATTTTTTCCCTCACGGAGCTGTGGAATTAGATAATTTAAAAGGGGGAAATAACGTTCGAGGTAAATGGAAAATGCCTAAAGCTATATCTTGAGGAATGTGTGGAAGAAGTCGACACCGTTTGTTATCGGACCCCATTTACGGGGTCGAGTGAGCTTAAATTAAGAGGTCGTCGCACCCTCGATGCATATGGGGTGAATTATTGTGTATAGTGGTCATGTGTGAGTTAGGGTATTTTTGAGTCCGGAGCACGGTTCAATAGAGGGATTGAGTTAGCACACTTTTTGAGTAAGTTTGCACGTATTTATAGGGCTTAGTCGAGGCAATTTTCGGGCACCCGAGGGTCTAGAACATTTTTAGAGGCATTACGCATGAGAGGAGATCGGCGAGAACACTTAGATTTTGAGATAAGAGAGAACCAAACCTTTCTGGCCAGCAAATTTCCCCGAACCTAGCCCAAACCGGTTCGCGGGGCTAATCGGTTCGGGATACCCGCGAATCGGTTCGGGGTAGCTGGCAGATTCCCCCCCCCCCCCCCCCCCCCGTTTTCCAAATTCATTCTTTTCCCTCCTCTTTTTCCCTCCATTCATTTCCCTACGATATTTCAACCTCCAAAACCATTACCCCTTCCACTTTCAATCCCAATTCTTTCCCTCCTTCTACTCCCTCCAAACTCATTCCCCTTTCCTACCAAAAAACCATCCCCATCACCTATAAATTCACCCCCACCCCTCATCTATTTCTCACACCAAAATTCACTCTCCCTCTCCTCCATCCCATATCCTCTTCTCTACATATCTCTCCCTCTCACCATGTCGCGTCCCCGCCAAGCCAACTTTCGCCCTAAGAAATATGAATCCACCACCGTCCTTGATGATGAGGGTAAGGGCATGTTTCGAAGCATCCAAGAACGCCATTGGGCCGAGCAATACTTCTCGGCCAAGCGCACAATCCACATCGAGCGTTTTGTTACTTTTGAGCAACTTCTCGGCGACGTCACCACCCTATTCGACTGTCGGGGGTGGTGCTCTTTTCTCGCTCGTATGAGCAATCACATGTTTGAAGCCTCCATCAACCAATTTTATGCAACACTCGTTCGCACATGCTCCACACGTCACGAGGCCTACCTTATCGGTATCCAAATTCCATTTTCGGAAGCCATCATCGCGCGCAAAATGCATGCCAAAGGGGTTGTCCTCCCCGTGCCTTTACAATATCCCACAAATGGTGCCCTATGCACCAAAGAAGAATGAATTGCTCGAATGGAACCCAGGGAGGAATGGGTGCGGGATTCTTGTCCCATTGGAAGTCTTTTGGATACAGTGCAATTCACGCACCTAATTACTTGGGGAGCAATCAACAAAACCACCAATGACTCGGTGGTCCGGTTACTTCATGCTAACTTCCTCTACCACTTCCTCGACCCCGAGAGCACAATCAATCTAGCCCAACTCTTCTACGCGGATATCATCAATGCCTCCTATGACGAGTGGGGAAAGGCCGCACTCCCTTATGCTCGCTTCATTACGGAACCATTGATGGATGCCAGGGTAGAAGACCCCAGGCAACAAATCTGACTCCCCCGCCCAATTGGCTCCACCTCCACCACTCGGAGTGAACGCCAAGTGTGGGTGGCTCACCCCGACCATCCAATTATCGACAAGGGTGCGGGGGAGGAAGGACATGATGACCCCATGATGGATGTGGGGGAGGAAGAAGAGGAGTATGAAGATAAAGAGGATGATTCTGATTTCGAGCCCCAGTGGGCAAATTTCGATAGGTGCCTTTCGGTGGTGGAATCCCGCCTTGACGGGTTCATCACATAATACAACCAAGATCAAGCCGCCTAACAAAGGGATCAAGAGGCTTATCGGAGGGACACGAGTATGATGCACTAACTTCAAGTCCACCTTTACGACCTCAACTTCGACGGACCCCCGCCATCTTTCTTTTATGATCCCTATAATCCGCGAGCACCCGGGCCCTCACATCCTCATTCCCAATGAAGACCATGACTATTTTTGATATATTTGTTGGTTGTGTTTTATTTTCGGTGGTTAAAAAATGTTAGACACGTGCTCGCTCACCTCTTTTGTAACACATGCTCCTCCGTTGTTATAATAAAATGATGCATTTATGCTTTAATTTGTTTGTTTTATTTTTCCCACTTTTCATTCGCTTTGAGTTAGATTTTAGTCATTTTTGCTTGAGGACAATGCAAAAGTCTAAGTTAGGGGGGGGGGGCACAAGTGCGTATTTCTAAAACTTCACAAATTTTGAAAAATGCCCAATAATTTCAAAAAAAAAATCATAAAATTTTGAAAATCCAATAATATTTTTCATCAAAATAAATAAAAATTGAAATTCAAAATTTTCAAAAATATTATTAAAAATTGGTTTAAAGTCTCAAATTGTAAAAACTCAATGCACAAAGCCGAAATTGACCAAAGATGGAAATTGTGCGAAAATTGACGACTTAACGAATAAGTGTGGAGATTAACAACCCTGGTGAGATTCGAGCCTTTCATTTTTGTGAAATTTATAAATCAATCCAAGTTAATTGTTAACTCAAAGTTCTTTTCAGCGGTCTAATAAGTCGTCGAGGATCTCAAGTCTTTCACTTTGATCGGTTTAGAGAAATGTGTGTGACATTGCCTTGAAAAACGTGCCGAAGAAATCTCTAAATTAAATTCATCTCGAAACGCATATGGTAATTTAATTAGTATTTTGGACAATGAAGTAGGCCATCCTTTGTTACCCAAAAATATTGGCCATAAAAAGTCGTGAAAAATTCATCCCTTTGCAACCCAATTTGAGCCTAATAAATTTTTTCCATTTCGTTTGACAACCCGAAAAACCCAATTAGCCCAGAATTGTGAAAATTGAATATTCATCAAATAAAGTTCGGAATGTGCATAAGAAGGGCAAGAAAATAATAACTATGCCCAACAAAAATAGTAAGAAAATAAAAGCGTGAAAATAAAAAAATAGAAAAAGAGGAAGAAAATGAGCAAAAGCCCGGAAAAGCACTAACGGACATCATAAGCAAGATTTTCCAATTTCGAAATTCTTAACAATTTTCAATATAACCTAATACACCTTCAAGCCGTAATAGTCCTAACTGAGTTCAAAATTGCGAAACTGGTTACCGCGTGGAAAGCTAAAACACCCATAAGGTAATAAAAGAGATAAAAAATGTGAATTAGAGGCAATGTTCCGTTCTTATATCCGTAATCCTTTGATGAGATTCCATTACCATAAATTTTTCGTCTTTCTACTTGTATGCGTGAATTTGCTTCCACTACATTTAATCTTATAAATCATGCACACCGAGAGAATAGTCACATTCGGAGTGATTCGTTTGTGAGAGCAGCCTATGAGATTTTGAAATCAAAACTAATTTTCAGATAAGTAACGTAATGGGCAATCAGTAGAAATTCACGGTTAAATTTTTTACTTCGCACACACGCACTATGATTTGAGACTCTTGAACATGATTCGATGATGACTATTTTCGGGAAAACTTTGAAGTATACACTTTTTGCGTGTTTTGATTTTTCTTTGAGTCTAATTTTGTGGGTATATTCACTGCAAAACCTCACGAGACAACACTCGTCCTACTAGGGTAACCTAGGGGTTTAACGGCTTGTTGCATACGCTAAATGCAATCGCTTGCCCGCGAAAAAGGTATTATATCCCCATAATAGGTTTAGAAGAGTTGTGACTTTATTCTTTCTCTTTTACATTGTTCGGGATGTGCAAACTTCTAAGTTAGGGGGGTTTGATTGGGCATAAATATTGTATATTTATTCCCCTAATTTCGGTACATTTGTGAACCCGAGTGATGCAATCGATATGGATTTTACTCACATTTATGATACTAACCTTTGTTGGCAAGTATTTCGTGTTTCGTGTTTCTCCTATGTGTTTTACAGTTTAATTATGCAAGCGGTGCAAAGGAGAAACCAAAACGATGAAAGAAAGGCTAGGAAGGCAAGTTCAAGGGCATTTTAGTAATTCTGTAGTTGGATCTCGGGGGAGAAGTCAATTAGAAAGTTGAAAATCTCAGAACAAGAGAACCATGGAAGAAACGACATCCAAATTCGAGTTACAGTTGAAGAGTTATGATCAATTGAAGTTGAGGAAAAATCCTAGAATAAAAGAAGAAAATATGAGAAAAATTCTAAGCGTTGAAAAGAGGAAAAAGGCATCCAACACCAGCGAAAGTTCGCAAGCCCAGGTCGAACCAGTTCGGGGTACCTGCGAATCGGTTCGTGGGTCCTGATGCACGAAATTGCTCTTTTATTCTGATTGGTCCAAAGAGTTCCATTAGGTTACAACTCATTCTAAATCGTATTTGTACGAAGCTAGTGGCTTAGGAAAGGAGGTTCTTGATAGTTTTTCATAGTTTCTAATAGAGAAAAAGTTTGAAGATCATCTAGGAACATAGTTTGAATTAATTGTTTCAAGATTGATTAATTCCGGGTTTGTTTTCAATTTTTAATCCAAGTTTCATTCTTATTATCATTGTTCTTGCATGGTTATTTCCCTTACTTAATTCAACCAATTTCTGTGTTCATAACACTTATTTACATGTTTCAATATAGTTTCATCATGAGTTCTTTCACATGCAACGTAATGATTTCATGTATCGTTCAGTTTAACTTGTCCGACTAATTTTAAAAGGTTCGGGATGCATGAATTCAATCTGATGTGTTAGTTGGATGAGTATACAATTAATCCTCTGAATTTAATGATTTATTACGACCGTATTGCATAGCAACACAACCATTGTAGATCTTTGCATCTCGTTTGCTTCTTGGTAACCAGGATGCTTTAGAATGCAATGCGACTGTTGCTATCGCGTTACCGCTTTACTCATCCTATGATTTCGTATGGTGAGGGCTTGAACCTCATATACGTAATGCTTGTGAGTACTAAAGTCTGGGTTTAATTAATCATTTAAATTTACGATTAGGTTTATACCATCAATACACTAGGGTTGTGGGATTGTATTCCCGTCCTGTTTTCTTCATCATATAGTTCGAGTTTTAAAGCATTCATCGTTCGTATTTTAGGTAATTTAAAATGATTTCATTTCTTTCGTAATTTCATAATTGCATTTAGTTGTAGCCGATTCTCAAAACAAACATCTTTTCCTTTCTTTTTAGAGACAGAGCTAGGATTTCTTCGTCTATCCAACGTCACTACAATTCCATTGTCCTATTTCCCTGAGGATTGATACCCGACTTATTGGATTATTACTTGAGCGACAAGCTTGCACTTGATCCTAGAGAGTACGCACTTATAAGACACATTCTTAGTCGTGTCAGGTACCACTAAGTTAATCCCCCATTCTACGAATGACCATGGATGGGGCTGATGGGGGATGCAGGCGTATCTTTAGCCCTTATCACACTTTTTTACATGGTCGGCTGCATCCTTGGCAAGGGTTGGCTACCAATAGCCCTACATCACTATCCATTTTACTAAAGATCATCCCCCGATATGACTAAGGCATGATCCCTCACGTACATCTTTCAAGACATACTCCAACTAATAGGGGTGAACACATCGTAGTAGGGCGTGCAAAAAACCTTTCTTATATAGGACATCTCATATGATAATGAATTTTACTACTCTGTATCGTAATTTCTTCTTTTTATCTTTTGTCTACGGGAGCTCCCTATCTATTATGTGCTTGATAAGAAGGTCCATCCATGAAGCTCTAAGATTAAATTCAAGTAAAACTGAAGTTTACTATCATCTTCATCTATGCTTGGTTTGTGCAAAAGCTCAACTAGGAGAGTTTTCCTAATCTCTGTCCTCGTAGAAGAAGCTAATATTGCTAACGCATTAGCTCAGTTGTTCTCAAGGCGAGGTACTCTTTTTATTTTCACCTATTTACTAAGACCTTTTTCAGCCTAGTCAAGTACTTTGCCATTTTCTCATCCTTTTCCTTGTACTTTGCCATTTTCTCAACCTGATTTTTATTTTAATTAAATTAAATTATTTTTCTGTCAAAATGACCTTTTTCGGACCAATAATAGTTTTCACGACACTTGTGACCCGTATGTATATCCTGTAACATGAAAATAAGGTTGTCCCATTTAATTGTGTATTCAAATAATTATTTTTCATGTAAACAGATAGTAGAACGAAATTAAAACTAATAATTTTAAATTATTACTTGAATTAAAAGTGTATATAAGTTAGTGTAATCTAAAAGTAATGTCAATGCGAAAAAAATACAAAAACGTGTCCTACGCGGTTCAGTACTAATTTATAGTTGGATGGAATTTCAAGAATTATAAAATATTTTACCCGTTAAAATATAGACTCGAGTACCAAATACACTCAGTCGCATAATTATCTTAAGTTGACTGTACCTTATCTAAGTATATAAAAGAAAGCTCACCCCTTTGTATTTTCATCACACCAAAGATCTTTCTCTCTCACTACCAAGCCTATGCCCCTACCAATCAAACCCATGAAAGCTCCCTATCTCCTCAAAACCTCCAACCTCTATTTTAATAACCACAAAAACCCACGAAATCCACAAACCCCCTCAACCCGTCACCCCCATCCGCCGACCTCCTCTACCACCGATCTGCTTCTCCACCGCTGCCACTCATTCCCCCTCACCGTCGGTCTACTCCTCCCCTGACCACGCCACCGACCAACCCCCTTCTTCTTCTTCTTCTTCTTCTTCTTCTTCTTCTTCTCCATTTATTTATTTTTTTCTATCTCTTTCATGCCATTTTTAAAGCCCTAAACTTCTGTGTATATATGTATGTATGTATGTATGTATGTATACATGCGTGTGTGTGTGTGTGTATGTGTGATTGAACCATTCGACCACCAACCCTGCCATAGTGGTGGCCGATGACGGATAAAACACCCAATCGCGGTGGGTTTTTCCCCAACTGTTACGTTTTTATTATACACATATACATATATCTATACACATACATATATAAGTTTTGAGCCAAAAATCAGTTCGTGAAATTAGTATTTTGAGTTGGATTTTCATCACGATTCGGTTATGATTCCGTCACGACTCAAGTTTGATTTTGGGTATTGTAATTGGGTATTTGGATTATGCAAAAACAATTGGAAATTTTGGTGTCAATTTTATTATTTACACTCTATTTCATATAAAATTATCATAAACACGAAACTCGACACGCACGAGTAATTGTACTTTTTTTAAATATTTGGACTCGTAATTTTTTTATAAAAATTGTCACTTTTCTTTAAAATATATGTTTAAACGAGTCACGACACTAAATGACGCGAGGTTAAGTCATGTTTATAACTCGAGATAATATTACGAGTCAGATTTGTTATAAATTGTGATTATTCAGGTGTTAGCCAATTTGTTGTGTTGTGTTGACTAATATTAGAAGTGGCATGACCACTGGTTTATCATCTAAATAAAGGGGTAAGTTTTCGAATTTTTTTCTAAATTTATTTTGTGTCACATGCATTAATTTTATAATTATCCGTACCAAATGTTTGTCACTCGGATAATATAAAAATGACAGACATGGACTACTATTTTTAATTCATTTAATTACGTGATTATTCTCGGACCAACTTTGGAAATCAATATTTTTTACAATTACATATCGAGACAATACCCCAAAACAGGCCTTTACTTGGAGATTTTATTAAAATAGTTAAACTGAATATTTAACCCGGATAATATTTTAATAAAATATTATATTATTGTTTATTCAAATTATTTAAACAAATTTTATCCTTTGATACCATTTAAAGAGTATTTTTCCTGAAAAATGATATTATTCAAATATCGAGGTATTGCATATACTTTATTTACGAAAGTCGGAATGTTAATTATTTCATCAATGAATTAGAGAAAGTTGTAATTACACTAAACGTTACACAATATATAAACGACGTTTATATATCAAATTCTTGTTATAGTATAAATTTTATTTGTATTTTCCGAACGACGTAGATTGTCATAAACCCAAACCCTTCTTCCCAAACACTGATATATCCACTTTCATTTAAACCTCGGAGCAAATTATACACGGGAATTGGAACACAACAATGGAACATCCTTGAATATCACGTAAAGCTCGTAAATACTAGTAGGTGAATTCTTATTCAATATTATTTCTCGCAATGCTATTAAATTTCGCCTATCGTTGATATCACTTTGCGATAGACCCAGTATATCTTATTCTCATTTGAGTAGTTTAAATTGTTTATGTACAATTGATTCGTATTTTGAAGTGATTATGCAATCATATTATTTCATATGATGATTTTTAACCAGGTTACTTATTTATATCATGCATTACAATCAGGGAATAATCTTTTGTTATACCCACAACTGTATTATTTATCCTGAAGGACTCTGATGTTTGAGGGCCTGGTTATTGCTTAACATATGGTTTTGTACGATTACTTTTATCTCCACTTATCTCGATTGATTATCTCTAATTTAATTTAATTGATTTAGTTGTATGTATTTGCTATTACCCTAAGCCTCTGGACAGATAATTATGGGTTATTTATTTAGTAACCATCCGCAACCTTTAAACCTGATCTAACCCCTGATATTTCTATTTTAAGAAATATTATCATGTATCATTATGCTTATCTCACTGTAACTGTTGAATCAAATTTCTTATTGCACTCCTAATGTTACTAACTGTTGATACCAAAATTAATGTGCTGATGTGGACGAAGAAGATGAAGACACGTGTCAATCTACATGGCACAATAGCATCGAGGAAGATCATTTCCCGACCAACCTTGCTTCTTTCCGAGAAATTATATCACACCGAGGAACTCTATCATCCCGAGATACTCTAAGTACTCCGAGGAACTCTTGATCAACAAGCAACTAAGGCGGTCCGAACTGCATCTCGGCCGCATCATTAATTACCAGGCGGACAACTGTTCAACTATCCATTGTATTCTTGACGCACACGCTGCATTAAATGTATTACCCTTTCATATGTAAATCATTTAATGTATTGGACCTTTCATGTACAGCCTCAGGGCTATAAATACATTGTACAATCCTCATTGTAAGGGAGGGGAATTTCTTGAGAGAACTTGTAATCAAGAATTCCATAAACACTCAGCAATAACATAACAGTGGACGTAGGCTTTATTCCTAGCCGAACCACTTTAAAAATCTTTGTCTTATTTATTTATCTGTGATTGAAAAAATAGAGCGATCTAGTTTTTTACATCAACAGATTGGCGCCGTCTGTGGGAAACGACTGTTATTATCGTTTTTTCATAAAAATCATTTGTCACCAATGGCAGATAATCCAGAATCCAGTAATCGAAATGTTGGAAATACTGGAAATCATCCAAATCCATCTGCATCCCCAGATCTGGCTGGAATTATGACGAATCTGGCTCAAGGACAAACCGCCATGCAAGAATCTATGAGGCAACTCATTCAAACTCTTCAGGGCGGTGCACCCACTTATTCAGGGCAAAGGAGTGGTCATAGGCAATCGCAATCTAGACGTACTGGATCATATCGCAATGAGGAGTTTAATGATTTTTCTTATCAACCTGGGCGAACTTCATCGATACGGGCTTCGGATACAGATCAACGTATCACTCTCTCTCCGGAGAGAACTAGCGCTTTGGAACGGCTAAGTAGAGTGTCTCCTTTCAGTCGGTTAGGACCAAGGAGGAACATGAGTCCACCTAGGGCACCATCAAGAAGTTTTCGACCACCACCAGGTTTGAGAGAAGGATCTGCGCAGTCGCGACCAACCACTCGTCGAGATAAATCTCAGGAAGCTACGTCAGAACAATCAGTTGCTCGGACTAAGCGGCCCGAGGAAGGGAATGAAGCATGGAAAGGTTCCATTCAACGGTTGGAGGATAGACTGGGAGAAATGGCTAAGGCGAGAAATCCCTTACAGAGAACTTTTGTTCAAGGAACACCTTTTGTGCAAGCCATTGTGGATTTCCCTACACCGTCGAAATTCAAAGCACCCGTAGTGACTCCCAAGTACGATGGAAAGACAGATCCCGTACTTCATATAGAACAGTACCAAGCTGCTGCAGATATCTACGCTGTCCCCGACGAGATGAGGTGTAGAGCATTCTCGGGAACTCTTACCGGATCTGCACAGATATGGTATAATAATCTTCCTCGGGGAAAGATTTCAACTTTTGTTCAGTTAGCCGAGCTGTTTATTGGCAATTTTTGTTTTGGAGCAAAGCCGGTAAAACGAGTAGCACACTTGCTAAGTGTTAGACAAAAATCAGGTGAAAGTACTAGAGATTACATAACTCGTTTCAATAACGAAAAGTTGGAAGTCATAGATTATGAAGAAAAGACAGCAATCACTGCTCTGATGAGTGGTTTGCTGCCTAACAAGCTGTATTACACTTTGGCCAAAGATCCACCTAAAAATATGTCGGAGTTGATGGCAAAGGCGGCCAAAATCATGAATGCCGAGGAAGCTATGGCTACGAAGAAGAATATGGATAAAGAAGTTAAAGTGGAGGTCGACAATTCTAAGAAGAAAGATCAGAAAAGTAATGGTGGTGACAAATATTCCAAGAATAACAGGATGAAGTTGGAAGCCCTAAAGAAGTATGATAATTATACTCCATTGAAAGTGGGTATTAATCATGTTTTGGAAGAAATCAGGAATAACGAGGAAATCAAATGGCCAGAGAAACTGAAGACAGATCCCGACCTGAGGAATAAGACCAAATATTGTGAGTTTCACAAAGATCATGGCCATATGACCAAAAATTGTATAGCCCTTCAGAACGAGATTGAAACACTCATCCGAAGAGGAAAATTGTCAAAGTACGTAGATCGCAGGAGTGAGAGGAAGAATGATGATAGAACTAGAGAGAGATCTAGATCTCCTCGTCGTGCAGAGGAGAAAAAAAGGAGGGACCATGAAGAGGATCCAGATGATGACCCCGATCTTCCCAAAAAGCCAAGGAAACCTGAACGCGAGGTATTTTCCATACGTTTTGGGTCATTTGATTGTAATGTTATTACAGGAGGAGATGCAGGAGGAGGAGACCTTACTGCAGAAAGAAAAGCTTATCTCGGAGAGGCTCAAGCTTGTTCATACATTCAGCGAATAAACCTGGCCGAGGATGATCGTCCGAGGAAGGTAAACAAAGAGAAGCTAGTGATTGGTTTTTCAAAAAACGACCTGGCAGGTGTTCTCTACCCTCATGATGATCCTCTGGTGATCAAAATGAGGATGAAGGATGTGGTCATTTCAAGGGTGTTAGTAGACAATGGTAGTTCAGCAGACATCATGTATTATTCATGCTTTGATAGCTTGAATTTAAAATTATCTCAATTAGAACCTTATCACAGACCCCTTCTGGGTTTTGCTGGCGAGAAAGTTTTTCCACTTGGGACGATCAAGTTGGATATACTCATTGGAACTTGGCCTGCTTGTCGAACAGAAAGAATACGCTTCTTTGTGATGGATAAGAATGTGCAGTCCGCCTACAACATCATCATGGGAAGAGTTGGATTGAAGAAGTTCGAAGCAGTTCCATCTACAGTTCATCAGTGTTTGAAATTCCCAACGAATTTTGGAGTAGGAATTATGAAAGGTGATCAAAAAGTAGCTCGGGAATGCTATTATTCGTCCGCCGAGCAAGAGGAACTTGAAGAATTACAGAAAAAGACTACTACTTACCAAGTGGAGGAAGGCACAGAAATTGAAACTCTTGACCCTAGGGATGAATCTCAGCTCGTAAAAGGACAGGTTGTGGAATCTACAGAAATTGTTATCCTGGACGACGAGCATCCTGAACGAATAACTCAGATAGGGTCGTCGTTGGATTTTTCAATAAAACAGGAGTTGATAACTTTCTTGAGAAACAGGAAGAATACTTTTGCTTGGAGTCATGAAGACATGCCAGGAATAGATCCAAACTTCTTATGTCATGAACTCAATGTGAATAAGGAGATCAAGCCTGTGAAGCAAAGAAGAAGAGTGTTTAGTCCCGAGAAGAACCAGGCCATACAAGAGGAGGTCGAGAAACTCCAGAAAGCCCAATTCATTGAAGACGTGAAATATCCAGATTGGTTGGCGAATGTGGTGATGGTAAAGAAGAAGAACAACAAATGGAGAATGTGTGTTGATTTTACTGATCTCAACAAGGCATGTCCAAAAGATCATTTTCCATTGCCCAGAATTGATCAACTAGTAGATGCTACTTCGGGACACGAGCTACTCAGCTTCATGGATGCTTATTCTGGTTACAACCAAATCAAAATGAAACCTGAAGACAGGGAAAGTACTTCTTTTATTACCCCAAGGGGAACTTATTGTTATAATGTTATGCCTTTTGGTTTAAAAAATGCAGGTGCAACATATCAGCGGTTGATGAACAAGGTATTCACCGAACAAATCAGCCGCAATATGGAGGTCTATGTCGACGACATGCTCACCAAAAGCAAGAGAGCTGCAGATCATTTGGTTGACTTGAGTCAAACTTTTGATCAACTGGATAAATACCAGATGAAGCTTAACCCGACGAAATGTACCTTTGGAGTACGAGAAGGAATGTTCCTCGGATACATCGTCAACCAACGAGGTATTGAGGCAAATCCAGAAAAGATCAAAGCTCTTTTAGGGCTGCGATCCCCGACGACGAAGAAAGAAGTGCAAAGTCTTACCGGACGTGTTGCAGCACTCAACAGATTTGTATCCCGAGCAACTGACAAATGCCTCCCATTCTTCAAAACACTACGAAAAAGTTTTGAGTGGACTGATGAATGTGAGAAAGCCTTTCAAGATCAAAAGAAGTATTTGGGAGTCCCACCATTGTTGTCTAGGCCAATAACTGGAGAGAAGCTGTACTTGTATTTGGCCGTATCAGAAAATGTAGTTAGCTCGGCGTTGATCAGATTGGAGAATGGAGTCCAGAAACCAATTTATTACACAAGCAAGGCCTTCCGAGGTGCGGAAATCAGATACCCAAAGTTGGAAAAATTGGCACTGGCATTAATTGAAGCAAGTAGAAGAATGAGACCATACTTCCAGGCCCATACCATCATTGTGTATACCGACATGCCGTTAAGACAAGCCCTTCACAAGCCAGAAAAATCAGGAAGATTGATGTACTGGGCAATAGAGCTCGGTGAATATGATATTGTGTACGAACCCAGATCATCGTTGAAAGGGCAAGCCGTGGCAGATTTTATAGCAGAGTTCACATACCCTGATACCCCCGAGGAGCAAAAGATGCTTGCTGACCTACCTGTGGACGATACAGGATCGACAGACACAGATCCAAACCAACCAAGGTTGGTAAAAGGACTTGTGGATGTAGAAAAATCATCATATTCAAACCCCGACCAACTCCGGTTGGTAGAGGGGCGCGAACAAATGACCGACGAGGAACGAAGGATACCAGGGGATGATGAAACAAAACAGATGATATTTCACCGAGGAACTCTAACAGATAAGAAATTTGAAGACGAGTTACATACATGGAGATTATATGTAGATGGATCATCTTGCACGGCTGGTTGTGGAGCAGGGATTGTTTTAAATTCTCCAGATGATATTGACATGGAGTATGCCTTGAGATTCCAATTCAAAGCTTCCAATAATGAGGCTGAATATGAGGCTATGATAGCAGGTTTTCATTTGGCGAAAGTTATGGAGGCACGTCAAGTAATTGTTTTCAGTGATTCTCAATTAATTGTGAATCAAATGATGGGAATATATGCAGTGAAGGGAGAGTTAATGGTGAAGTACCATGCAAAAGTGATGGAGTTATTGAAAGAATTTGATGCTATTCAATTGGTGAGGATACCGAGAATGGAGAATGCTAGAGCAGACGCATTGGCCCGACTAGCGTCAGCTACGTGCACCGAACTGCGAAGAACAATACCAATTGAAGTACTAGAAAGTCGGAGCATAGAAGAGGATCTGACGGTGAAGATTATTACCCTTGATTTAGGACCATCTTGGATGGATCCTATCAGAGCATACATTGAAGAAGGAGTACTACCGGAGGACAAACTAGCTGCCAAGAAATTGAAGTATAAAGTTGCTCGGTATGTGTTAACTAATGGTGTTTTGTATAGACGAGGAATTATGGCAGGTTTGCAGAGATGTGTGCATCCATCAGAAGTCAAAGAATTGATTGAAGAAATCCATGAAGGATCTTGTGGAGCTCATGTAGCAGGTCGGACTCTACTGCAAAGGGTGATGACACAGGGATACTACTGGCCGACGATGAGAGCTGATTGTATAGCCTATGCCAGGAAGTGTGACAAGTGCCAACGTTTTTCTTCCATCCGAAGAACTCCACAGGCATTGTTGACACCCATAACATCACCTTGGCCATTTGCCATGTGGGGGATTGATCTGGTTGGACCACTGCCGACGACCCGAGGAAGGTTCAAGTATCTCGTCGTGGCAGTAGACTATTTTACTAAGTGGGTGGAAGCTGAACCACTAATTGATATGAAGTACGAGAAGGTGTATCAGTTCATATGGAAGAATATCATTTGTCAGTATGGTCTCCCCCACGCTTTCATCACAGACCATGGAACGCAATTTGATAATGAAGAATTTGCTGCCTATTGTCATCAGTCAAACGTCTTGAAGTTTCATTCAGCACCAGGCCATCCCCAAAGCAATGGGCAGACTGAAGTGACGAACAGAACATTACTAAATGGGTTGAAGAAGAGGTTAAGTGAGGCTAAAACAAATTGGATTAATGAGCTACAGTCAGTTTTGTGGGCTTACCGAACAACTCCCAGAGCAGCAACAGGAGAATCACCATATATGCTAGCATTTGGAAGTGAGGCTGTGATACCTGCCGAGTTGGGCCTACCAACACATAGGGTGTTAAATTTCAATTCTCCGATCAGTGATTTGATGAGAAGGATGGATTTGGATATGCTCGAGGAAGTCAGAGAAGAGGCAGCCATTAGGAATGCTGCTTATCAACAACGAACAGCTCTGTTTTACAACAAAAGGGTAAAGAAATGTGATTTAAAAGAAGGGGATTATGTGCTAAAGAGGGTCATTCAGAAGCAGAATAAACTGGAAGCAAACTGGCATGGACCTTACCGAGTTACAGAAGTTGTTCGACCAGGAACTTACAGAATAGCAACTCTAGAAGGAGAGGAATTTAAAAATGCATGGAATGCTGAACACCTGCGCAAGTATTATCAATGATGTCAAATGTAAAGTATTTCTTTCATTATGAATAAAACGAAGATGTTTCACCATTTTTCTTTCTGGATGAAAGTTTTTCGGGGAATACTAGTGTAATACACTACACAACAAAAGTGCTCTAAGGAGCCAACCTCCTTTGGTTAGGAGGACAGCTCTACGGAGCAAAAGTGCTATAAGTAGCCAACCTCCTTTGGTTAGGAGGACATGCTCTAAGGAGCCAAAAAATACAGCTCTACGGAGCGAAAGTGCTCTAAGGAGCCAACCTCCTTTGGTTAGGAGGACAGCTCTACGGAGCAAAAGTGCTCTAAGGAGCCAACCTCCTTTGGTTAGGAGGACAGCTCTATTGAGCAAAAAGTGCTATAAGTAGCCAACCTCCTTTGGTTAGGAGGACATGCTCTAAGGAGCCAAAAATGCTCTAAGGAGACAAAAGCTTTAAGGAGCCAGAAAGTGTACACCAGCATGATCAACTACGGTTGGTAAGATAAAAATATACTCTCATATTACAACTTATGTTTCTCGGGAGGTAATATTATTACAATGAGTTCTTTGAAGAACAAAATGTTTAAAAAATACACCAAGTATAGTTGGTCGGGGATAAAAACCCAATAACTGTAGTTGGTCGGCAAGGACAAATTACTGATCTTAGTTGGTCGGACGCAATTTTATAAATAAACCAAGTATAGCTGGTCGGGAATAAAAACCCATCAACTGTAATTGGTCGACAAACATTATTCACCCACCTTGGTTGGTTGGAAACAGTTTGAACATTTTTACTCATTACTTTATTATTAAGTGATCGAGAAACGTTACTAATACTTGTAACTTTTCCCAAATTGCTTATTGAACAATAATATTGTTATCTTTTTAACAGATACATAGATATATATGTACAAATATAAATGTGCTTGATAAACACAAGACTAACAAAATTGGCAAACAGAAAATGAAAATCTTTTCATTAATCTAGAATAAATTACAAATTACAAGAAGGTACTAAATTGTTACATGGATATTACTATTCTATTGGTTTTTTGCCTTGTGCTTTAGAAACAGGTTCCTCGCCGGCAGGAGGGTCTTCTAGGCAAAGGGGAGAATTGATGAAATTAACATCTCTGAGCATTCTGACGTTCATAACAGAAGGTGTATCCAAAAGATGCTCAGGACGAGATAATTCAGCTTGGGAGTGAAGGCTATAATCACCAAGATATTTTGAAATTAGACTACGAGGAATGGAACGAGCTGGAATCCATGCCATATCCAATTTGAAAGGTGGTACAGGCAGGTCTAATAATGATGGAGCATGATAGTCCCATAAAAAATGCCCTTGCTCCAACTTTAATACACCCAATGCATTTAACCATCCTTACTTGTAACCTTCATTATTAGCATGTTCAATGCGAGCATCCAGATGAACGAGAGCTTCATTGTATCCTGCCATCCAGAATTCTCTTGGCTGTTTATGGAATTGGAAGGTTAATCTATCCAATTGTTCATGAAGGCTTTTGGCAAAGAGATCTTTGTTATGCAAGGCAGATTTCGTTGACGCCAGCTGATCTTCCAAAGACAGATTTTTATTGGACATTTCAGTCAGAGCACGGTCTTTTACTTTCAACTGGAATGCTTGAGTTTCCAGAGTAGATTGAGTGCGAGCCTCTTCAACATTTTGGCTGACTCTTCCTCGCCCCCGAGAACCTCTTCCTCGTCCCCGAGCAGTTCCAGAAATGGCAGATCTTCTTAAGTCCTCCAGCTCTTGCCTCAGTTTGGCATTTTCGACCTCTAAGAACGAGAAGCCTTCATCAGTAACTGGTATTAATGCAGTAGAGGATGAAGCAGCAGATTCATATTGAGCTAATTTCTTCTGCAAATTATTATTTTCTTGCTCCAGGATCTCGGCGATTTGTCTACAGGCTTCAATTTCACCTTTTAGGGTCCTCTCCCTGACATCATACCCAGCAATGATCTTCTTGTGGCCTGTTTCTGAAGAGAGCTGCTGGTATCTATTTTCATAATCTGCATGTAACAAAGCCATTGATTCGTTATGTTGATTTTGAAGATCCTCTAAGGAACCATGAAGCTCTTCAATCAACTCATAGTAAGCGACATTGTTGGCCACTGCTCGGTCGAGTAAAGCTTTCAAGTACTGATAAGCTTCAATAGCCTGCTCTGAAGCACCGTGACCAAGGATATCAGCAATTTCCGATGTACTAAGATCTGTATGACCAGCCTTATAGTATTGATGACATTGCTGCATCAGCTCGGTATCATGAGAAGAGATCAATTCCATTCTAGCAACAAACTAATGACAAGAAAAAGACAACAATCAACAAAAACAAGTTATCAACAACAGAGATAAGCAAAGATATATTTTATTAGATCATCAAAAAGTTACATCGTTCGATTACAAGGAAATACAGAAAGGCTACCGAACAACTTCACACCTTTTCCTTGTCTCCCAAGACTTTCTCAGGAGGCTGGGACGATGAGCTCGGTTGCTCGGTAATAACTACAGCTTGATCGCTAGGAATCTTCTCGGGAGGAGGATGCATGGAGGAAACATCCTCGGTGGCAGAGGGTTGAGAGGCAGAAACTTGATCGCCCATAGCCATGGAAGACTCATCTGAAGCAGGTTCATCTTCTTCTTCTTCCACAATTGGTGGAGGAGGACCAGGGAGATGCCGTTGGAATAGCTCAGAATCGTCTTGGACTTTTAGCTCTTGCAGAGCAGCTACCCAACCATCATGGAAGTATTTCAACTCCCCATATTGGACTTGGGACGTCATTGCAGCTATCCCTTTCTCCCATCCTTTCTCCCAACCAACGCTGAAATGTTTCTTGATTGCAACTTTTCTCCTCGATTTCTCCGAGGAGAGCTTCACCTCCAGTTCCTCTTTCTTAACCTTAATATCTCGCAGAGTAGATATTTCTTCTTCTGCTTTCTTCAATTTATCATCAGATTCCTGATGTTTAACCTCCAAATCTTTAATTTTCTCCTCCAAATTCTTGGAGGTTTCAGCCATCTTCATCTTATCAGCCTCAGCCACAGCCAATTTTTTCTCCCAAACAGTTTTCTCCTCGATGTACTGTTGGCGAGACTCCTTCACAGATTGGGTTAAACCCAACAAAGCATCATCAACATCGGACGAGGAAGTGGAAGCTTTAATAACTTGATCTTTCTTCACGATGGAATTGAAGCAGTTCACCAGCTGAAAGATAAGAAAAACAATAGAGTCAACACAAATATAAGAATTCAAGAAAAAGAAAGAAAGACCAAAGGTATGAGAAATTTACTGAAGAAAGATGGCGAGCAGCTAGGGATGTCAATGTATCCCTAGGAATTTTTTCATCAACCCCGAGAACCTCGGGTATAACTGAGCTCGTTGAAGAACTCGGAAGAATGCTTTTTGAGACACTACTACCACCAGCGGGTAGAGAAGATGTAATTCCAGCAAGATTAACTGAGGATGATTTCCTCAATCTCTTCAAAGGACGGTCAGCAGCATCAACCAAGGAAGAAGTCTTGGTCGGAGAGATGGCAATTACATTAGCAGGAGCATCTTTCTTGCTCGGGGCCACTGGGGGCTTCTCGGCAACTTTGGACGAACCAACATCTACTTTTTTAGTCCCCTCTGGGACATCAATTTTGCCTTTCTGGGCTCCAACAGCAGAAGAAGTGTCGCCAAATAGAGCAGGAGGAGCTCTTTTCTTGCCCATTCTCTGAGATAGGGGGATATGAGAATCTGAAGATGAACTTTCTGGTGTTGAAGCTGGTTCAACAGGGCGAGCAGTATAAGAGGTTGTGTAACTCTTATACTGTAGTAAATATGAAGCAGATCTAATATGCTCGTCAGCAATGGTCTTATGAAAATTCCAGATAAGTTTCAAATGCTTGATATTCACTTCTGACTCTTTTGGAGTTTTCCTTTTGCTATCAACTGCAAATAAATACATAATGGAATATCAATCATACATTTTGTCAAACATGATGAAAGCGTAATTTCATAAGTAAAATAAAATGAAAAATAAACCTATCCCATTGCCGTATGGGGGGCATCTGGGACCATTGTATACTTCATTCCCAGATAAAGGCGCATGTTGCCAATTTTTTATGACCAACCCATGCTCAAAATAATCCCTATTTGAGTCAGGGAGATTAACTACAAGAGCCCTATTCAAATATCTAGTTTTTAAATAATAAATATTATCTAGAACGGCCCATTTATAACAAAACATAATTTCAGGGATCCCAATACGAGTCCCATGAGTTAGATTTAATTTGTGCACCCCGTTAATTATTCTCCATGAATTGGGGGCTATTTTTGCAGGAACAAGATCAAAATATTGACAAAACTCAAGACATAATGGGTTTGGTGGAAAGGAAAAACCGCATTCAGCAACAAAAAGACTGGGGAACCAATGTCCCTCAGTCAATCGAAAGTAATCTAAAGGCTCAGAAAGAACCTCTAGAGTTACCCACGAAGGAATGGAAAAATCAGAACGGAATTTCTCAACAGATTCCACAATATAAACCATATTGAATAAAAGAGATACAGAAGAAAGAAAGAAGATCTTACAGAAAGAAAGGAGATGTGTTGACAACGAACGGAAACAAAGATGAACGCACAAGAGAAGAAGAGAAGAGAAAGCTTGAATGCAGAGAATGAAAAACGTAGACGACGGTATGGTTACCAAAGAAGTTTAAATACTTTGCATTGGGAAGCGGCGAAAGAAATGATTACCAAAAAGAAACTACTAAACTTCCGGCGGCTAAAAGGACAAAATTTGCACGAATATCAAAGCGCTTATCAAAAAGGGCGGAAACTGCAAAATAAGAAGGAAATTTGAATACAATGTTCCTAAAACCCGGGAATTACATTTAATATTGCCATATATCGAGAAAGAATGTTCCATACTCTTCAAAGTTCAAAATATGAAACATTGGGGGCTTCTGTTGATACCAAAATTAATGTGCTGATGTGGACGAAGAAGATGAAGACACGTGTCAATCTACATGGCACAATAGCATCGAGGAAGATCATTTCCCGACCAACCTTGCTTCTTTCCGAGAAATTATATCACACCGAGGAACTCTATCATCCCGAGATACTCTAAGTACTCCGAGGAACTCTTGATCAACAAGCAACTAAGGCGGTCCGAACTGCATCTCGGCCGCATCATTAATTACCAGGCGGACAACTGTTCAACTATCCATTGTATTCTTGACGTACACGCTGCATTAAATGTATTACCCTTTCATATGTAAATCATTTAATGTATTGGACCTTTCATGTACAGCCTCAGGGCTATAAATACATTGTACAATCATCATTGTAAGGGAGGGGAATTTCTTGAGAGAACTTGTAATCAAGAATTCCATAAACACTCAGCAATAACATAACAGTGGACGTAGGCTTTATTCCTAGCCGAACCACTTTAAAAATCTTTGTCTTATTTATTTATCTGTGATTGAAAAAATAGAGCGATCTAGTTTTTTACATCAACACTAACCTTCATATCAAGGTTCTATCTTCAAAAATTATTTTTATACTTGTTATAGAATTAGAATCATCTACTAGGCAAAGTTTTCCTTATTCCTTCTTTTCAGTTATGTTTATCAGGTACCTATAGGCTATGATGAATATTTTAGAGATCTGATGATAGATAGAAGCAAGGAAATGTCATATTAGACGAAAAGGATGATAGTAGTAGGAGAAATACTTTTGTATATAAGTATGTAATAAGAATAAATTCTTAGATTTCAGTTGTAACACATTTGAATATCAATCAATCCCTCAGTTATTTCAGTATTTCAGACATATTTATGGTTTAGAATCATTATCAGGTAACCCCCACGCTCAGGAAACTGGGACGTGACAACGTGATATCAGAGAACCAGGTTCATGCTCCTATGCGGGACATAGTTGGGTTTCCCACTAGGATAGTAAGATCGTAAGGTCAGGATATTTATATCTGAGTAAGGACATCAATCTCAAAATTACCATTATGATATAAGTAACTTTTTTAGAAAAAGGTTTTGGAAGATACAACTTGTAATTGATATTCGGAAGGTATTTAGATAGTTCAATTACGAGAATGAATCCTTGAACTACGAATTGGAGATATATGGTTAGTTGCGATATTTAGATATACGTGATCAAGTGAATCATTAAGAATTTATGGATTGTCAAGATGTGATTGAGGATTTGGAAACATACTATGAAAAATTATCTTAGGATGGGATTGAAGGCAATATATTCCATAAGTCTGTACATACAACACTGTTCTTTTGTCTACATTATTCAATTGACCCTCTCTTTGAAAAATGAATGACTTCATTTGGAATTCCAAAAACTTTCATCTTTGAAAGTTATTTCATTTCTCTATTTTAACTTTTATTATCAGCTTCCACATTGTACTCTTATTACACTGTGTACTATTCCCATTAGATTACGAGAAGATACTTATGTTAGAATGGTAATGGTACCTGTTCAGGAATAGATAAGTAACTACTCAGAAAATTCATTAATGAATATTGGGAGTTTTTCTAAAAGTTGAAGGCATTAGAAATATTATGATTGACCGTTCTACTCTTTAGAACGTAACCGTATTATTTACTAGATATTACCCCATGATTACAATTTTCCCGAGTTCTACATAAATTGGTTTCACATTTCGATTACTGAACTAAATACTATGTGCCTCATAGCCATTGCTAATTATTTTTCCAATTTACTGTGCTTCAGGATAAGATAAAAATAATTTATCACTACAAATACTACGTTTTCAGAAGTGAAATGTAATTCTTATCCTAAATAACGAGCCTAATTGTAATTACGTGAAATCTTATCTTAAACCCCTACATGACTTGGATATCCAAAATATATTTTTCAAAAGGAGCGTAAGATGGAACCCGAATAATGTTTCTTTCGAACAATATGAATTTTCACCCCTGGTATGTATATGATAAAATTAATAGCTTCCCTTGTTTTTCTATGTTTTGTATAGGAAAAAAACCATAAACCATGTGAATGTTAACAACTCACGTTAATGACTTTTTACATAAATTATCAAAACAACTTGAGCTCTACATGAAATACTAGTTGTTTACTTTAATAAACTAGAATTTTTCATTTTCTGACATCCTTAGTTACATATTACCTGTTCTGTTTTTAATTAAGTTATTATAAAATTATCAGAAAATAATTATCCGTTAATAGTAATCCAATCTAGAGATTATTACCTAAACCTTATGTTTTAATCATAATCATCCTATGACTACATCCGACAAGTTACGTTCGACAAACATATATTCCTATTAAGTTACAATAAACTTTACATTTGCTATCTCCTTGTTCAATATAGTTCAATTACTTGCAACGTATATGAGATACCTTAACCGATAATTGAATTGGTGACCCATTTAATTTTAGAATTCGAAATCATCGACGGAGTAGGAATAAACTTGAATCCTTTTTCATCTGAAATTGTTAAACGTTTCGTTATCAGTTGTGCACTATAAAATTAGGATAATCATCGATTCAGACCTCGTTACATCTACTTACATTCACACTATTTCCAGTACTTCAAATATCTAGTTAGCCTCATCTAAAGAGTATTTTCTAAACTTTCATATTTATTATACCCTTTGGATAAAAATAGAAGACACTTATCTTGTAATGTACAATTAGAATACCAAGAAAGTTCAGGTCACCCAGGTTTAAAATATGTCTTCACCAAATAGGACTTGAGCTAGAAACAGATTCGCCAAATGGACTTTCAAAAGAATACAAATTGAAGTTAAACTATCATCCATAAATACAAATGTTATATCCGACATCTTATATCATAACCTTACTAGGAAACTTAACCATTTAATCTTAAATAATGATTTTGCTACTAAAGAACGATATGGACTTTAGCGAATCCTAAACTTTTTCCAAATGTCACCAATACCGTTGCCTATCTGAACCAGAGAAAGAAAATTTTAGAACAACAATATTCAATATCCTTTTGTGATGAAACAAAACCTGAATGAGAACCAACAGTTATTCTATAATAGGGAAACAAACCTATAATTTAGAAATAGATTACATGTCCCTGATCAATATCACCAGGAGTTCACCATTCTAGATTCAAGATATACCCCAGAAACGTAAGCACATATCATGCAGAGAAGGAATATAAGTAGTAGCCGATATAAGAATAATATTAAGAATTTTTCGAGGAAATATCATACTTGTCACCAATACTAAATAGGGCACTAGTATTTCCATGAATTTCTGATCCCGAAATCGAAATTAGGAACGCATTGCAATGAACTGAAATATTTCATACATCTCAAGGATATAAAGTCAGTGTGAATGGTAAGTAAACCGACTCGTCAATGATGAACTCCTCAGTAGTACATCTTAGATTATGAAAATCCTACCCATCTATGATATTCGAATCTTTCCAGATTTATAGGATAACCCCGATGTACCTTAAAGAATCCTTTTGTCTTTCATTACTATGAAATATTTTTTTGGAGAATAGTTTTACAATGTTAGGCATCATACCATAGTAACCTTTAGTAAATTCATGAAATGCGAGAACCAATCAAATTAATGGATGTACTTAAAATACTCAACCCTTATCAGACGTTGCCGTATCGGAACTTCATAAGAATCAAATTCTATAGATAAGTCAAACTGACGTTCAAAAAGTTAAGCATACATTATGTCAAGATCCCAGTTAACCAATAAAACTTTTTCCAAATGTCACCAATACCATTGCCTATCTCAACCCGAGAAAGAAAATTTTAGAACAACAATATTCAATATCCTTTTGTGATGAAACAAAACCTGAATGAGAACCAAGAGTAATTCTACAATAGGGAAACAAACCTATAATTTAGAAATAGATTACATGTCCCTCATCAATATCACTAGGAGTTCACCATTCTAGATTCAAGATATACCCCAGAAACCTAAGCACATATCATGCAGAGAAGGAATATAAGTAGTAGACGATATAAGAATAATATTAAGAATTTTTCGAGGAAATATCATACTTGTCACCAATACTAAATAGGGCACTAGTATTTCCATGAATTTCTGATCCCGAAATCGAAATTAGGATCACATTGCAATGAATTGAAATATTTCATACATCTCAAGGATATAAAGTCAGTGTGAATGGTAAGTAAACCGACTCGTCAATGATGAACTCATCAGTAGTACATCTTGGATTATGAAAATCTTACCCATCTATGATATTCGAATCTTTCCAGATTTATAGGATAACCCCCGATGTACCTTAAAGAATCCTTTTGTCTTTCATTACTATGAAATATTTTTTTAGAGAATAGTTTTACAATGTTAGGCATCATACCATAGTAACCTTTAGTAAATTCATGAAACGCGAGAACCAATCAAATTAATGGATGTACTTAAATACTCAACCCTTATCAGATGTTGCCGTATCGTAACTTCATAATAATCAAATTCTATAGATAAGTCAAACTGACGTTCAAAAAGTTAAGCATACATTATGTCAAGATCCCAGATAGATTCTTCTTTAATGTTTGAAACTTTAAATAAACCGCTCTCGGAATTACAAAGTATTGTGGATTAAAAATAGCCTTGGTATTTAGATAAAACAAAATATTCGATCTAGTAATCGTAATCAACATTTTATGAATGCACTTTGGCGATATTTATCGTAAGTAGTAAAGATTGAAATCATTAGAAGTTTTAAGTCATTGTTAGCATAATTCTAAATTAATATCTTTCAACTTCAAGGACAATTCCCTCGTCATTTATTTACTTTTACCATATGACGCCTAAAATTAGTAAACTTTAAATCAAAACTTGATGAAGTAGTCGAGAGAATCTTTCTGATTGTAAAAATGAGAGTTAAAAACATTTCGGATTGATCAAGTGACAATTAAGAATACATATCATTAGCCTAGAATACGAGACTTCTTTCGATTAATTACGAGGATCCTAAAAATATGATTTATGGTTTAGTTAATACCAACTTTATGTGAATCAAATTTGGAAAGCCAATCTTTGAACTCTCGAATGTAAAAATGTTGAACCTCAACCTATATTTTCAAATACCTATCATGCGAACAAGTACACAGTATTGTTATTACGAGATTCATGATTGAATCTATAGTTTCCTCTTACCCATAACCGTTCGTGACGAAATGCATTGTATGGAACAAACTTCAGACCTTATATGAACCATGTCAGAAAAACCTCTGTTTCGTTACGCGATACCTGCAAAAGCTTATAAATATGCCTATCAATTATTTGACACCTATTTTCATTTATATTCCTAATTATGTCATTTTCCCTTATGAGTATGTTATATCACTAATCATGAGAAGACCAACTTTGTTCAATTATAAATTCACGAACTATCTTTCCAAATATGCTATATACCCTAGACGATGTACACACTATTAAACTCTGGAACTTCAGGATATCGGAATTTCGAGGACAAGTTTTTTTAGGAGGGTAGATTGTAATAGCTTGATTTTTATTTTAATTTAAATTAAATTATTTTTGTGTCAAATGACCTTTTTTGGACCAATAATAGTTTTCGCGACACTTGTGACTTGTATGTATGTCCTGTAACATGAAAATAAGGTCGTCCCATTTAATTGCGTATTCAAATAATTATTTTTCATATAAATGGATAGTAGAACGAGATTAAAATAAATAATTTTAAATTATTATTTGAATTAAAAGTGTGTATAAGTTAGCATAATTCAAAAGTAATGTCAATGCGAAAAAAATACAAAAACGTGTCCTTCGCGGTTCAATACTAATTTATAGTTGGTTGGAATTTCAAGAATTATGAAATATTATACCCATTAAAAATTATACTCGAGTACCAAATACACTCAATTATTTAATTATCTTAAGCTAACTGTACCTTATCTAAGTCTATAAAAGAAAGCTCACCCCTTTGTATTTTCATCACACCAAAGATGTTTCTCTCTCACTACCAAACCTATGCTCCTAACAATCAAACCCACGAAACCTCCCTATCTTCTCTAAACCTCCCACCTCTGTTTTAATACCCACACAAACCCACGAAATCCCCAAACCCCCTCAACTCGTCACCCCCATCCGCCGAACCGCTGCTCCACCGCTGCTACTCGTTCCCCCTCACCGCCGGTCTCCTACTCCCCTGACCATGCCGCCGACCAACCCCCTATTTATTTTCCTTCTTCTACTTTCTTCATCATCTATTTATTTTCTCTCTCTCTTTGCTGCCAATTTTGAAGCCCTAAGCTTCTGTGTATATATATGTATGTATGTATCCATGCGTGTGTGTGTATGTGTGGTTGAACCAGTCGACCACCACCCCTGCCATGGTAGTTGCTGACGACGGCCAAAACCCCCAATCGGGGTGGGTTTTTTCCCCAACTGCTACGTTTTTTTATACACATATACATATATCTGTACACATACATATATATGTTTTGAGCCAAAAACCAGTTCGTGAAATTAGTATTTTGAGTTGGATTTTCATCACGATTCGCTTACGATTCCGTCACGACTCAGGTTTGATTTTGGGTATTGTAATTAGGTATTTCGATTATGAGAAAACAATTGGAAATTTTGGTGTCAATATTATTATTTACTCTATTTCATATAAAATTATCATAAACACGAAACTCGACACGTACAAGTAATTGTACCTTTTTTTGTAAATATTCAGACCTGTTGTACTTTTTTTTATAAAAATTGTCACTTTTCTTTAAAAATATGTTTAAATGAGTCACGACACGAAACGAAACGAATCGAGGTTACGTCATTTTTATAACTCGAGATTATATTACGAGTCAGATTTGTTAAAAATTTTGATTATGCAGGGGTTAGATGATTTGTTATGTTGTGTTGACTAATATTGGAAGTGGCATGACCATTGGTTTATCGTCTAAATAAAGGGGAAAGTTTTAGATTTTTTTTTAAATTTATTTTACGTCACAAGCATTAATTTTATAATTATCCGTACCAAATGTTTGACACTCGGATAATATAAAAATGATAGACATGGACTACTATTTTTAATTAATTTAATTACGTGATTATTCTCGGACCAACTTTGGAAATTAATATTTTTTACAATTACATATCAGGACAATACCCTTAAACAAGTCTTTACTTGGAGATTTTATTAAAATAGTTAAATTGAATATTTGACCCGGATAATATTTTAATAAAATATTATATTATTGTTTATTCAAATTATTTAAACAAATTGTATCCTTTGATCCCATTTAAAGAGTATTTTTCCAGAAAAATGATGTTATTCAAATATCGAGGTATCGCATAAACTTTATTTACGAAAGTCGGAATGTTAATTATTTCATCAACGAATTAGAGAAAGTTGTTATGACACTAAATGTTACACAATATATAAACGACGTATATATATCAAATTCTTGTTGTAGTATAAATTTTATTTGTATTTTTCGAACAACGTAGATTTCCATAAACCCAAACCCTTATTCCCAAACACTGATATATTCACTTTCATTTAAACCCCGGAGTAAATTATACACGAGAATTGGAATACAACAATGGAACATCCTTGAATGTCACGTAAAGCTCGTAAATACTGGTAGGGTAATTCTTATTCAATATTATTTCTCGCAATGCTATTGAATTTTTCCTATTGTTAATATCACTCTGCGATAGACCCAGTATATCTTATTCTCATTATGGAACTCATTTGAGTATTTCAAATTGTTTACGTACAATTGATTAGTATTTTGAAATGATTATGCAATCATATTATTTCATATGATACTTTTTAACCCGGTTACTTATTTATAGCATGCATTACAATCAGGAAATAATCTCTTTTTATACCCACGAATGTATTATTTGGCCTGAAGGACTCAGGTGTTTGAGGGCCTGGTTATTGTTTAACACATGGTTTTGCACGGTTACTTTTATCTCTAGTTATCTGGATTGATTATCTCCAATTTAATTGGATTGATTTAGTTGTATGTATTTTCTATTACCCTAAGCCTCTGGACGGATAATTATGGTTTATTTTTTTAGAAAGCATCCGCAGCCTTTAAACCTGATCTAACACCTGATATTTCTATTTTTAGCAATATCATCATTTATCATTATTCTTATCTCACTGTAACTGTTGAATCAAATTTCTTATTGCATTCCTGATGTTACTAACCTTCATAACAAGATTTTATCTTCAAAAATTATTTTTATACTTGTTATAGAATTAGAATCATCTACTAGGCAAATTTTTATTCCTTCTTTTTCAGCTATTTTTATCAGGTGCCTGTAGGCTATGATGAATATTTCAAACATCTGGTGATACATAGAAGCAAGGAAATGTCATATTAGAAGAAAAGGAGGATAGTAGTAGGAGAAATACTTTTGTATAGAAGTCTGTAATAAGAATAAATTCTTAGATTTTAGTTGTAACACATGTGAATATCAATCAATCCCTCAGTTATTTAAGTATTTATATATATTTATGGTTTAGAATTATTATCAGGCAACCCTCATGGTCGAGAAATCGGGACACGTTAAAAGGCCATTCATTTGCTGTGTTAATTTTGAACAAAATATCTTTTTCAGTAAGGTCGGATCATACACCATCAGTTGTGGTTGGAACCATTGTCTTTTTTCCTGTCAATACTGCAATCTCGTCTTCGTTGGCATCAACCTCGTCCCAAATGAACTCAACCAGGAATTCAGGTAAAGTCTACGCTTTAATTATAATCCTGGGTTGGTACATGATGTCTAACTCCCCTATCTTAATTGACTAAGCCATCAGTTTACCTGATTTCTAAGGTTTATGGATGACTTGCCTCAAATTAGTGTCGGTGAGAACCACCATAGTGTGCGCTTGAAAGTAACACTTCATCTATCTTAAGGCATGTATCAAAGCATACACCAACTCTCCATCTATGGATATTTCGTCTTGGCCCCATGAAGAGCCTTACTGATGAAATACACCACCTTCTGAACACCTTCATCGTCTTATGACGATAGCTATACTAATTGTCGACTCTGATATTATTAAGTACAAAAATAGCTTCTCTTCTTGGACGGGTCGAGATAAGAGCATTGGAGAACCCAAGTAAGATTTAATCTCTTAAAAGTCTCATTCTCACACTCTTCAACCCACTCAAAAGATTTTCTTATAATTTTGAAGAAGCGAAGACACTTATTTATGGTCCTTGATACGAATCTATTGAGTGAAGTGACACTTCGCACCAGCCTCTACACTTATTTTATTGTCTTTAGAGATTTCATTTCAATCAGCGCTTTGCTTTTCTTTGAGTTTACCTTAATACCCCTCTGGCTGACGATGAATCCGATGAATTTTCCTGCACCCACGTCGAATACGCACTTGGTCAGATTAAGCTTCATCTGGTAAAGATCCATTATGTCAAATGTCATCTCATCATCATTCACATGGTTCTCAGCCTTGAGGCTCTTTATCAGCATGTCATCTACGTAGACATCTACTATCTTTCCTATCCGATCTTCGAACATATTATTGGCTAACCTCTTATAGGTTTCCCTTTCATTCTTAAGGCCAAAAGGCATGACCTTGTAGCAGTAGGTTCCATTATCAGAGAAAAAGGAATCCTTTTGTCCATCGGCTTCATCCATGATTATCTGGTTATATCCTGAGTCCACGTCTATAAAAATCAACTCATGCCCAGTTGTGGCATCAACCATTTGATCTATATGAGGCAGATGAAAGTTCTCTTTAGGACAAGCTTTATTTCGATCAGTGAAGTTGACGAACATTCTTAACTTTTCATTGGCTTTTGGGACTATTACGACATTGGACAACCACTCTGGATAGTTTACCTCTCTGATGAATTCAATCGACTAGAGTTTCTTAACTTCTTCTTAGGTGACCCCTTACTTAGATCTTTCATAGGTTCTTATTCTTTATTTCACAGGCTTTGCTGTCTCATCAATGTTCAGCTTGTGGAAGATGACATTTGGGTCTATTCCTGGGATATAATTATGGCTCTACGCAAACACGCTTTGCCTTCTCCTGAATAATTCTTTCAACATTTATTTCACCTCCTTTTTCATTGATGAGCCAATTTGGCAAGTTTTTTTGGCTTGTCCTCATTGAGGACGATGGATTCTACATCCTCTATGGATTTTCCTTTCTTTAGTTTCCTCTTTTCCCTTGGGTCAAGAATTTCAATGCTATTGGAGGTGGTGAGTTTTTTAGGCCTCTTTCTGCTCGGCCAAGATGAAATAGCACTCCCTGGCCTCTACCTGATCACCTTGAACTTCCCCTACAGCATAAGGAGTCAAGAATGTTAAAATTTGGTGTATAGTAGAGGGCGTTGCTTCAAACTCTTTGAGGGCTAAATGGACATGGATGATGTTGTAGGCCAAAAACATAAGAACCTTGACTAGGTGCCCATGCAAACATCCATTTTAAAAAGTCCAAGATGGTGCACTTTTTCTCCGCTAAACCCTATCATGTGTTAATAGTTAGGAACCTGTCTCGTCTTACAGATATTTAACACTTTGAAACAATCCCAAAACATGATGTCAGCTGAGCTGCAATCATCCATAAGAATTTTGGACACATAATACCCATCAACCCTGGTGCTGATGACTAGAGGGTCGTCATGGGGGGCTAAGATGCCCTTGAAATCTAACCTTAAGAATCCCACAATAAAAGTGTCTATATCCACATTCTTTATCTTCCTCGACTTCGACTCTGAGGCAACTGAATTTACTTCCATCCACTTCGGCGATGACTTGGCCTCTACGACATGCACTGTGCGACGACCTGCTCTGTGCCTCTGCTGGCCATCCCCCCACTGATCATTTTCACATCAAATGGTATTATATTTCAATGTCCCTTTGCCTCATGGATTTTGGGTCATCTTCATCATCACCAGACTGATCATTCTTCTTATCGACGTGAGGTTGTCATCTCGGCCTCTCATCTCTCAACTTGCCATGTCTCTTTCGAGCGTCATCCTTGGATCCACTTCGATCAACGTAATTTCAAAGCTTCCATTATTTTAGCTTCTCAATATCATTTTCTAATGAAAAACACTTTTCAGTGGTGTGGTCGTGGGCAGAAGTCACCCCACGTTCTCTTATCTCTATTATGAATAGGAGACCTAATATTTTCAGGCAAACTCAAAGCTCTATCATCTTTAATCTCATTTAAAATCAAGTCAAAACTGACTGTGAGTGGAGAGTAGCCAGTAAAATTATCGTCAGGTGACCTCTTCTTCCCATCTTTGCCCTTTGATTTTTGAGATTTACTTCGACCGACTTCCTTTTCATCCTCTCCTTTAGACGCCATGGCCTCCTCCGCATTCATGACTCTCCCGGTCGTAGACAGAAGTTCTATCATGGATTTTGGAGGATCCTTAGCCAACTTCCAAAGTAGTTTGCCTTTCTGTAACCCACACACGAAGGCAATCATGAAAATATTCTCCACATAATCTTTGATTTACGAACAAAAGATGGGTAACCTTGTTCTGGGGTTTCATGATGAAGTAAAAGTTGTGAATTAACTTCTCGCCCAGTTGCTTGAAATTATCTATGAAGTTTTTAAGAATAGAGGTAAACCATAAATGAGTTGCACCAATTAGAGTGTTGGAGAATGCTTGGTATCTCATCTCATCTGAAATGGAGTAGATGTTGGCCGCAGACTAGTACATCTCTATGTGATGAATAGGGTTTGTACTCCCATTGTACTTGGGTGTGACAGTCAACAGTTTGAATGTGGCTGGAGTTAGGTATATCACAATCCTGGATACAATTGGAGACCTTTCAACATACCCGCTATGGATAGTGTCTTGGCATTTCAGAAGGTCATCGATTTTGTCTTCTAACCTTTGGATGGAACTGTTCCATTGTTTCTCGACTTCCACGACATTATCTGCTCCTCATTCCCCGTCAGTTGGGTTACGTAAAGGTTCTCGGCCAACCATACTTTAGCGACTACGTACTACCCTCTTTTTTCCCGTTCGGACTTATTGTGGCCGACGATCTACACATCCGCTATTCCCCTTAGAGGCCGCAATGTTGCATGATCTAGAGAGTTGGTCTCATAGGTCTCCAATCGGGTTGAGTCGGTCAAAAGATAACCATTTCCTCAATCTGTCAAATTACTGCAAGAAACATGAGTATTAGGGGTGGGAGTATTAGGGACGGTTGTGTCATTTTATCCATTTTGATATACCAATTGGGAGTATTAGGGACGGTTTTTAAAATCCATCCCATTTGCTATACCAAAAGGGTCGGCTATTAAAAACTAACCCTTAAAGTGTATGAGAAATTTTAGCGCTTTTTTTTCCCGGGCTAATTCAAGGGACGGTTTTTAAAAACAGTCCCTTTTGGTATAGTAAAATAGAAGGTAATTAATATCCATCCCTTTTTCTATACCAAAAGGGATGCTTTTTAAAATCCATCCCTTTTGGTATATCTTAAATTTTTAGATTTTTTCCAAACCGCAATTTTGGAAACCGTAATTTTGGGGTGCTTTTTTCCCGGGCTAATTCAAGGGAATGATTTTTAAAACCGTAATTTTGGTATATCAAAAGGGACGTTTTTGAAAATCCATTCCTTTTAATACCTTCAATTTTTAAAATTTTTCCAAACAAACATAAGGGACGGATTTTTAAAATCGTCCTTTTTGCTATATCAAAAGGGAGGGTTTTTTAAAACCGTCCCTTTTGCTATAAAAAAGAAGGGCTCGAATTTTAAAAATCGTGCTTTTTAAAATTCTCATCGTAAACTCAAATGGTTTGAGTATACAACGAGAATTTATAAACAATTAGACTTAAGTTTAAACACATGCCATTAAAGAATGAAAAAGTAAAATAGCCATAAAACGGTCCCGTAAGAGGCACGAACTCCTCGCAGCGGACCAATGTAACTCATATGAATAGACCGCCTAGTCACTGGATTCCCGATTTAAATATTGACGAGAATTTATAAATGGTTAGACTAAGGCTTAAAAACATGCCATTAAATGGTGAAAATATAAATTAGCCACAAAATGGTCCCGTAAGGCGTACGAGCACCTCATACGGGACCAATGTAACTCGTAGGAATTGAACACGTAGTCACGGGACTCTCGGTTTGAGTATACGATGAGAATATGTAAACAATTAGACTTAGGCTTAAAAACATACTATCAAAGGGTTAAAAAGTAAAACAACCATAAAATGGTCACGTGAGAGGCACGATCACCTCGCACCGGACCAATGTCACTCGTACAAACCGATCGCATAGTTACCTGACTCCCAGTTTGAGTAAATGATGAGAATTTGCAAAAATTTAGTCTTAGGCTTAAAAACATGCCATCAAAGGGTGAATATGTAAAACAACCACAAAACGGTCCCGTGAGAGGCACGAGCACCCCGCATGAGATCAATGTAACTCGTATGAACCGATCGCATACTCATCAGACACCCGGTTTGAGTATACGACGAGAATTTGCAAAAATTAGATGTAGGCTTAAAAACAGGCCGTTTAATGGTGAAAATATAAATTAGCTACAAAACGGTCCAGTAAAAGGCACGAGTACGTGGCATGGTACCAATCTAACTCGTAGGAACTGAACGCGTTGTCAAGGGACTCCCGATTTGAGTATACGATGATAATTTGTAAATAGTTAGACTTAGGCTTAAAAATATGCCGTCAAATGGTGAAAAAGTAATACAACCACAAAATGGTCCCGTAAGAGGCACGAGCACCTTACACGGGATGAATGTTACTCATACGAATCGCTCGCGTAGTCACCGAACTCCCGATTTGAGTATACGATGAGAATTTGTAAATAGTTGGACTTAGGCTTAAAAACATGCCGTCAAAGGGTGAAAAAGTAAAATAACCACAAAATGGTCCCATAAGAGGCACTAGCACCTCACACGTGACCAATATAACTCGTACGAACCAACCGTATAGTCACCAGACTCCTGATTTGATTATATGATGAGAATTTGGAAAAATTTAGACTTCGGATTAAAAACTTGCCCTCAAAGGGTGAGAACGTAAAACAGCCACAAAACGGACCCATAAAACGCACGAGTACCTCGCACAGGACCAATGTAACTTATATGAACAGATTGGGTAGTCTCTGGACTCCCAATTTGAGTATTTGATGAGAATTTACAAAAAAATAGACTTAAGCTTAAAAACATTTCGACAAAGTGTGAAAAAGTAAAACAACCACAAAACGGTTCTGTAAGATGCACGAGCACCTCGTACGGGACCATTGCAACTCGTACGAATAGAACCCGTAGTCAGGGGACTCTCGGTTTAAGCATATGATGAGAATTTGTAAACAATTAGACTTAGGCTTAAAAACATGCCATCAAAGGGTGAAAAAGTAAAACAACCACAAAATAGTCCCGTAAGTTGCATGAGAACCTCGCACAGGACCAATGTAACTCGTATGAACCGATCGTGTAGTCACCAGACTCCTGATTTGAGTATATGACAAGAATTTTCAAACGGTTAGACTTAGGCTTAAAAACTTGTCGTCAAATGGTGAAAATGAAAAACTTCCACAAAACGGTCCCGTAAGATGCACGAGCACCTTGCACAGGACCAATGTAACTTGTAAGAACTGAACGCGCAGTCACGATACTCTCGATTTGAGTATACGATGAGAATTTGTAAACAATTAGACTTAGGCTTAAAAACATGTCGTCAATGGGTAAAAAAGTAAAATAACAACAAAATGGTCCCGTAAGAGGTACAAGCACCTCGCACGGGACAAATGTTACTCGTACGAACCGATCACATTGTCATCGGACTCCCGATTTGAGTAAACGATGAGAATTTGCAAAAAATTAGACTTATCTTAAAAACATGCCATCAAAGGTGAGAATGTAAAAGATCCACAAAATGGTCCCATAAAATGCACGAGCACCTCGTATGGGACAAATGTAACTCGTAGGAATTGAACACATAGTCACGGGACTACTAGTTTCAGTATTTGACGAGAATTTGCAAAAATTTAGACTTATGCTTGTAAACATGCCGTCAAAGGGTAAAAAAGTAAAATAGCCAAAAAAGGTCATGTAAGATGCACGAGCACCTCATATAGGACCAATGTAATTCATAGTATTTGAACGTGTAGTCATGGCACTCCCGGTTTGAGTATACGACGAGAATTTATAAATATTTAGACGTAGTCTTAAAAATATGCGCTCAAAGGGTGAAAAGTAAAACAACCACAAAATGGTCCCGTAAGAGGCACGAGCACCTCGCACGGGATCAATGTAACATGTATGAACAGATAACGTAGTCATCGAACTCCAGATTTGAGTATAGGATGAAAATTTGAAAATGGTTAGACTTAGTCTTAAAAACATGTCGTTAAATGGTGAAAATGTAAAACAACCACTAAATGATCTCATAAGAGGCACGAGCACCTTGCACAGGACCAATGTAACTCAGACGAACCAACCATATAGTCATTGGACTCCTGATTTGATTCTATGATGAGAAGTTTAAAAAATTTAGACTTATGATTAAAAATATGCCGTTAAAGGGTGAGAACATAAAAGAGACACAAAACGGACCCGTAAGATGCTCGAGCACCTCACATAGGACCAACGTAACTCGTATGAACAAACTGGGTAGTCTCTGGACTTCCAGTTTGACTATTTGATGAGAATTTGCAAAAATTTAGACTTAGGCTTAAAAACATGCTGTCAAAGGGCGAAAAGTAAAACAACCACAAAATGGTCCTGTAAGAGGCACGAGCACCTCTCACGGGACCAATGTAACTCGTACGAACCAACCGTATAGTCATCAGACTCCCGATTTGATTATACGATGAGAATTTGCAAAAATTTAGACTTAGGATTAAACACTTGCCCTCAAAGGGTGAGAACGTAAAAGAGCCACAAAATGGACCCGTAAGACGCATGAGCACCTTGCACGGGACCAATGTAACTCATATTAACAGACTGAGTAGTCTCCGGAGTCCCAATTTGAGTATTTGATGATAATTTGCAAAAATTTAGACTTAAGCTTAAAAACATGCCGACAAAGGGTGAAAAAGTAAAACAACCACAAAACGGTCCTGTAAGATGCACGAGCACCTTGTACGGGACCAACGTAACTCGTAGAAACAGAACCCGTAGTCAGGGGACTCCCAATTTTGGTATATGACGGGAATTTGTAAACAATTACACTTAGGCTTAAAAACATGCCATCAAAGGGTGAAAAAGTAAAATAACCACCAAATGGTCCCATGGGAGGCACGATCACCTCGAACGGGACCAATGTAACTCATACGAACCCACCGCCTAGTCACACCGGACTCTCGATTTGAGTATACGATGAGAATTTGCAAATGGCTAGACTTAGTCTTAAAAATATATTGTCAAATGGTGAAAACATAAAACACCCGCAAAATAGTCCCGTAAGTTGGATGAGCACCTCGCACGGGACTAATGTTACTCGTATGAACCGATCGTGTAGTCACCGGACTCCCGGTGTGAGTATACGACGAGAATTTTCAAACGGTTAGACTTAGGCTTAAAACATGTCGTCAAATGGTGAAAATGAAAAACTTTCACAAAATGGTCCCGTAAGACGCACGAGCACCTTGAACGGGACCAATGTAATTTGTCGGAACTGAATGCGTAGTCACGGTACTCCCGGTTTTTGTATACGATGAGAATTTGTAAACAATTAGACTTAGGCTTAAAAACATGCTGTCAATGGGTGAAAAAGTAAAATAACAACAAAATGGTGCCACAAGAGGTACGAGAACCTCGCACGGGACAAATGTTACTCGTACAAACTGACCACATTATCATCAGACTCCCGATTTGAGTAAACGACGAGAATTTGCAACAAATTAGACTTATCTTAAAAACATGCCATCAAAGGGTGAGAATGTAAAAGATCCACAAAATGGTCCCATAAAATGCACGAGCACCTCGTACGGGACAATTGCAACTCGTAGGAATTGAACCCGTAGTCACGGGACTCCCGGTTTGAGTATTTGACGAGAATTTGCCAAAATTTAGACTTATGTTTGTAAACATACCGTCAAAGGGTAAAAAAGTAAAACAACCAAAAAACGATCTTGTAAGATGAACGAGCACCTCGTATAGGAGCAATGTAATTCATAGGATCTGAACGAGTAGTCATGGGACTCCCGGTTTGAGTATACGACAAGAATTTGAAAAGATCTAGACTTAGGCTTAAAAACATGCTCTCAAAGGGCAAAAAAGTAAAATAGCCACAAAATGGTCCCGTAAGAGGCACGAGCACCTCCCACGGAACCAATATAACTTGTATGAACTGATCACGTAGTCATCAGACTCTCGATTTGAGTATAGGATGAAAATTTGAAAACGGTTAGAGTAAGTCTTAAAAACGTGTCGTTAAATTGTGAAAAAGTAAAACAACCACAAAATGGTCCCATAAGAGGCACAAGCACCTTGCACAGGACCAATGTAACTCGTACGAACCAACCGTATAATTATCGGACTCTTGATTTGTTTATACGATGAGAATTTGCAAAAATTTAGACTTATGATTCAAAACCTGCCATCAAAGGGTGAGAACGTAAAAAAGACACAAAACGGACCCGTCAGATGCACAAGCACCTCGCATGGGACCAATGCAACTCGTATGAACATAGTGGGTAGTCTCTGGACTCCCAGTTTGACTATTTGATGAGAATTTGCAAAAATTTAGACTTGGGCTTAAAAACATGCCGTCAAAGGGTGAAAAAGTAAAACAACCATAAAATGGTTCGGTAAGAGGCATGAGCACCTCGCAGGGGATCAATGTAACTCATACAAACCAACTATATAGTCACCGGACTCCCGATTTGATTATACGATGAGAATTTGCAAAAACTTAGACTTAGGATTAAAAACTTGGCCTCAAAGGGTGAGAACGTAAAAGAGCCACAAAACGGACCCGTAAGATGCACGAGCACCTCGCACGGGACTAATGTAACTCATATGAATAGACTGGGTAGTCTCTAGACTCCCAATTTGAGTATTTGATGAGAGTTTGCAAAAATTTAGACTTAAGCTTACAAATATACTAACAAAGGGTGAAAAAGTAAAACAACCACAAAATGGTCCTGTAAGATGCACGAGAACCTTGTATGGAATCATTGTAACTCGTAGGAACAAAACTCGTAGTCAGAGGACTCCCGTTTTAAGTATATGATGAGAATTTGTAAACAATTAGACTTAGGCTTAAAAACATGCCGTCAAAGGGTGAAAAAGTCAAATAACCACAAAATGGTCCCATGGGAGGCACGATCACCTCAAACGGGACCAATGTAACTCATACAAACCGACCGCCTAGTCACACCGGACTCTCGATTTGAATATACGATGAGAATATGCAAGTGGTTAGACTTAGTCTTAAAAATATATCGTCAAATGGTGAAAAATAAAACAGCCATAAAATTGTCCCGTAAGTTACATGAGCACCTCGCATGGGACCATTGTAACTCGTATGAACCGATCATGTAGTCACCGGACTCCCTATTTGAGTATATGACGAGAATTTTCAAACGGTTAGACTTAGGCTTAAAAATATGTCGTCAAATGGTGAAAACGAAAAACCACCACAAAACGGTCCCGTAAGACGCACGAGCACCTTGCACGGGACCAATATAACTTGTTATAACTGAACGCATAGTCATGGTACTCCCGGAATGAGTATACGATGAGAATTTGTAAATAATTAGACTTAGGATTAACAACATGCCGTCAATGGGTGAGAAAGTAAATTAACCACAGAATGGTTCCGTAAGAGGTATGAGCACCTCGCACGAGACAAATGTTACTCGTACGAACCGATCGCATTGTCACCAGACTCCCGATTTAAGTAAAAAACGAGAATTTGCAAAAAAAATTAGACTTATCTTAAAAACATAACATCAAAGGGTGAGAATGTAAAAGATCCACAAAATGGTCCCATAAAATGCACGAGCACCTCGTACGTGACCAATGCAACTCGTAGGAATTGAATGCATAGTCACGGGACTCCCGGTTTGAGTATTTGACGAGAATTTAGAAAATTTACACTTATGCTTTTAAACATGCCGTCAAAGGGTAAAAAAGTAAAATAGCCAAAAAAGGTCTTGTAAGATACACGAGCATCTCGTATAGGACCAATGTAATTCATAGGATCTGAACGTGTAGTCATGGGACTCCCGATTTGAGTATACGACAAGAATTTGTAAAGATCTAGACTTAGGCTTAAAAACATGCCCTCAAAGGGTGAAAAAGTAAAACAACCACAAAATGGTCCCGTAAGAGGCACGAGCGCCTCACACAGGACCAATGTAACTTGTATGAACCGATAACGTAGTCATCGGACTCCCAATATAAGTATAGGATGAAAATTTGAAAACGGTTAGACTAAGTCTTAAAAACATGTAGTTAAATGGTGAAAACGTAAAACAACCACAAAATGGTCCCGTAAGAGGCACGAGCACCTTGCACAGGACCAATGTAACTCATACGAACCAACTGTATAGTTATCGGACTCCTGATTTGATTATATGATGAGAATTTGAAAAAATTTAAACTTATGATTTAAAGTATGCCGTCAAAGGGTGAGAACGTAAAAAAGCCATAACACAGACCCGTATAATGCACGAGCACCTCGCACGGGACCAATGTAACTTGTATGAACAAACTGGTAGTCTCTGGACTCCCAGTTTGACAATTTGATGAGAATTTGTGAAAAATTAGACTTAGGCTTAAAAACATGGCGGTGAAAAACTAAAACAGCCACAAAACGATCTTGTAAGACGCACGAGAACCTCATACGGGACCAATGTAACCCGTAGGAACTGTACTCGTAGTCACGGGACTCCTAGTTTAAGTATACGATGAGAATTTGTAAATATTAGACTTAGGCTTAAAAACATGTCGTCAAAGGGTGAAAAAGTAAAACAACCATAAAATGGTCCCATGAGAGGCACAATCACCTCGTACGGGACCAATGTAAATCGTAAGAACTGTCCACGTAGTTACTGGACTCTCGATTTGAGCATACGATGAGAATTTGCAAACGGTTAGACTTAGGCTTAAAAACATGTCAAATGGTGAAAACATAAAACAACAAAAAAACTATCCCATAAGTTGCATGAGCACCTCGCACGTGACCAATGTAACTCATCTGAAACGACCGTGTAGTCACCGGACTCCCAATTTGAGTATACAAAGAGAGTTTGCAAACGGTTAGACTTAGGCTTAAAAACATACCGTCAAATTGTGAAAACTTAAAACTTCCACAAAATGGTCTCGTAAGATGCACGAGCACCTTGCACGGGACCAATGTAACTTTTCAGAACTGAATGCGTAGCCACGAGACTCCCCATTTGAGTATACAATGAGAATTTGTAGACAATTAGACATACGCTTAAAAACATGCCGTCAAAGGGTGAAAAAGTAAAATAACCACAAAATGGTCCCGTAAGAGTTATGAGCACCTCGCACGGGACAAATGTAACTTGTATGAGCTGATTGGGAATTCAAGAATTCTACAAAAGGATTTGTTGTTTATGTGGCAACTTCTCCAACATGCACTACCTTCAGACTCGAAATTTAAAAGACTTAATTTCTACTTAGCTTCAAAATGTAGATGCTGCAACAATCCTATAGAAGAAGATTTTGATCACTTGTTCGGATCTAGTACCATTGGTCAATAAGTATGGAATCATTTTTCAGGCATTATGGGGTATAGATTTAATTTTTCCTCGCTTAAGAGACTTATCATGTCTTGGTGGTTAAATTTAAGAGGGAAAAACATAAAATCTTTTCTCTCTATCATGTTACCTTGATACATATGATGGAGAATTTGGTGTGCTCGGAATAAAAAGGAATATGAAGGGGAACTCATGAAGGCTTAAAAAATTATTGATCTTGTTCATGAAGATGTGTGAATTTCCTTTAAAGATCGACCTTACAAAGGCTCTAAAACTAGATACTTGTTAGGTTTTATCTAAGATTTTTTTATCTCTTGCTTTGTAAGCCATTAGTGAAGGTCTTTTCCTTACTCTTATTTAATAAATTATTTTAGTTTATTAAAAAAATAATTCTCCATAAAGTATAAATTATGAGCTCAAAGTAATCGATAAGCTGGCAATGTGCTAAGTCATAAACCACCCTACTACTGTCGTATGAGAAATTGGCAATGAGGCGACATGGTATAAGGTTGTAAACAACAAAGAGATGTAACATAAAATAGGTATGATCCATCTCATACCGAAGATACAAAGGGTGCATCCAAGTAGACTCACGAGCCTTAACAAAGGATGCAATATAATCATAGCAACATCATCCATAATGTAAGAGTCATAATCATGCTCATCAAAATGATTATCTAAACCCAAATTAATATCTAGACGCTGATCAGTAAGATCAATTTCAACAGCTCACACAAATGACTAAACATAAAGAGTATTCTTAGTAAGCATCAAATACAAATAAAACTCGTGAACCAAAGTCGCATTGGATGAATCGTGGGCTTAAACCAATCGAGAATCCTGAAAAACATCAATCAAAGAGATATTGATCATATACACACCTCTACAAATGAACCAAATCAATGTCTCTCCCAATAATGATCGGTCTAGATATAAATAATGAAGACCATGCAGAACCATATTTAGTAAACTATATCCTTAAAGGGATCAACCTGTGTGGTCAGAATAGGAATAGAGGCATCCGGGGCTTGACAACATGTCCTAGCTAGTTTAAGAGTCATAGAAGACTCTTGTGCTCTCGAACACTCACTGAAACCCCTATGTGGATGGATATTTTCCTATAATCTATAGAAATTACGCCAAAAAAGGGCAAAAATTACACTCAAATGACAAAAACTAGGACTAAAAAGTGACAAATACACAAAACTCCCGAATAAAGTACCCAAAATCAACAAAACCTCAATCCAATAACTCAATCAACCTAAAAGATAGTATAATCAACCTAATAACACTAAGATTAATATAAAGCAACTAAACTCAAGAATAAGTGATGAATTACCCAAGTGAATTAGGATGGACAACAAAAATTATCAAACCAAGGCTAAAAACCCAATAAGCACCCAATAAGTCCCCAAAACCTCAATCAATCATGCATGCAATAACAAAAATCAGTTTTGGAATTTTTTTTCACCTATGGTTTTATCCCTAAGAAGGTTTTGGAATGAAAATGAACAAATGGGATGAGTTGCCCCTTCTAAAATCCCGACACTTTGTGAACTTATCACACCCTGCTTTTTCGTATGAATGAACACGAACTACACATGAATCAATGAATCGAAGCTAAGGCATAATAACATAACTTTATTAATTATTAATAGGTTTACATAGGGTGGAATCACTACAGGGGTGAGTTACATGTTTTTATTACACGCGATAATATAGAAAATTGAAAAGCGCCACACCTTACTTTCATATAGCTTAATCTCTTCCATACGGTCACATACGCAAAGTGGTGACTAGTTTTTATCTCTAGTAGGGAAGAGATAATATCCTCTTTCTCTTGGCGCATCGGTAGAAGAAGGAATTAACACAAATATGTTAATCAGGTTCTACAAGTTCTATAACAAATATATAAATATAAATGAGAGTTGGAGTGTGAATAGAATCGGTGTTTAAAACGTTAACAATAATAAGCTGATAATTCCATACTTATAATTTTATAAGAACATTAAAGTGTTGGAACTCATAACTCCATACTTACTAGTCCGCTTAGTAAATACGGTTCATTACGAGTTTATTTACGATCATGTAAAGAAAGTCAAGGAGTTTTGAACTTATAATCCCATACTTACTAGTTCACTAAAGGGTATAGAAATAGTTAAGCCATTAGTAAAATCATAATAATAATCAACCCAAAAGTTTTGGGGAAAAGTAACATGCTACGCACACAATTAAAGTGGCATTCACACATATGTAGCAAAAATCATGACTCTCAGTCATTTGAGACCTGCGGGCCAAGTAGAAAGTTTCGTGGGATAACATGTCAGTCTACTTGATAGTTATTACTGATGCTTATAGTAAAAATAGCACAAAGTGCTAGGGTAACTGAATCAATATGAAACATGATACAAATTATTAGGTGATAATGGTTAAAATTTATCTTTTAGTTTATGTTTAAATAACAATGATAAATTAATATACTAATGATGGTTAACAAAATATGTAGTATGACAGTATAATAACAAGCACACATTAAGAGTAAATAGGGGCTATCACATAGTGATGTGAATGGCACTATTTGAAATACGCAAGGTATACAATTGAAAAGTTAGGAAATACCTACTTTCTTGGTATTCAGTTGGCTTTCTATCACACTAGGGTATTTGGAAGAACTAGGGATTGATCTTTTGTATACATTGTGTGGGTATATAAGTATTTGGGGTTTAGTTAGTCACTTTTGTATTACAACTATTTCTTTTAAAGTTTTGGGGGCTTATTTGTTATTATTCGGGGATTTAAAATACTAAACTTAGGATCATTATTGGACTTTGCAGTAAGAGAGTTTTTGTCTTAAAATATTTTGAAGTATGTATAGAAGAAGTTTGGGGATCAAATTCATAAGTTACTTTGTAATTTTGGAATAGTTTTCTTAAGTTAAAACCCTGTTTTTGCATAACTTTATCTAGGAATATCCAAATTTGACCTTACCTTATACCATTTTGACTAGAAAAATTTAATAAAAATTTTGAGGAAAAAAATCAGAAATTCTTGATTGTCCACACAACCTCACACACGTGGTCAAGGTTTCTGAAAAAGTCTTCATCTTCAACCTCTCGATTTTCACTTTTTCGGTAATCAATTTTTGACCAAGGTTGTCCTTCGTTGTTATACCACTTGAGATGATTCCTTAACAAACTTAACCTAATTTTTTCAAATATATAAGTTTTGTGGATTGATATTTAGTATAAATCAAGTTCCAAAATTGTGTTTTTTCCTAATAATTTGACCTAATCTTCGTGGATTTCTAGAGGTATGGCAAGGTCTCTTATCAATTGGGGTTGATTTTTTCTATATGTGAGAGTAGTTTGGTTTAATTTCAAATATTAAGATGGATTGTACATGGATAATTTTGAATTTTAGTTTTTGAGTTCAAAATACACTTTTGATCGGTTTGAGCTCTGCATAACATTCATGGCTTTTAACCATTACACTTGAGATCATAAGGTTTCAATGAAGTTATATATGGGTTCAAATCACATTATGATGCACTATATCAAGATTCGCCATTAAATCTCAAGCTTTAATGTTGTTTCTACCTTTTTTCTATTTACGGCCATTCTACACGTAAAAGCTTGTATAGTATCATTGTTCCAACAATATTAACTATGCAGGAAACTAATATAATTGAAATAATGGAAAATGAAGAAAAAAATAGGCATTTGATTTGGGAGAATTTTTAAGATTTATAACTGAAGTGTAGGGTGAGTTTTTACTGCTAGGACCGTGGGGTATTTATACTAATCATGATAGGATTTGATTGGAGCATAGGGGATGTGGATTTGAATCAGTTTACATGAAGTTTTGTTCATCGGTAAATATAATGCACATGGGATCATGGTGTTTTCTTGTGGTTTTTAACCTCTTATGTTGAGGTGTAGCATCATGTGGACATGGGTTGAAGTGTAATAAAAAAGTTTTTAGGTTCGGTCTTTAAATGTGTGTATATTTACGTTCGTAGCTTTAAAAGTAACTTTTTGTAAAGTATAGGGTTATTTTTGTAATTTAAAAAGTTTCTAGGGTTCAAATACAATTTTATGTTAATTAAGGTCTAAAGGATTAATTTGATGTAAAGTTGGGGTTTAGGGGTTAAATATACCTCAAGTTATCTCACTGTGAAACTTTTAGGGGCACTTTTGTAATTTATTGAAACTTTAAAGGGTCTTAGTTAATAACAAAAATGTAGGTTTTTAAATATAGGTTCTTTCTTCTTTAGAAGACTTAAGATTTTACAGGGTTTAAATCATGGTCGTAAGTAAATTAGGGTTGAAAAATTCCCGGTTCTTATAATCTACCTACCTAAGAAAAAAATTCCTCCTCGAATTTTACCGTGAAATAAGTTGGAGTATTAATTCTTCATTGCTTGTTCTGGTGACCATGTTTCTTCTTACTGATTCTGATGACCCTAAAGTACTTTGAGTCTTTGCGATTGAGAATTTGAATAGGACTTACTTCAAACTAATAGTTGGGTTCGATTGAAACATTTTGCCATGTAATGTTATGGGATGGATCTAAAATATACCAACATAACTGTAACGCATGAAATACGTTATGGTTATTGGATAATTCTAAATGTGATTCTAATTGATAGTCTACGAATCCAATACTTTTAGAAATTATGAAAGGTCCAATATATTTGGGAGCTAATTTTCCTCTCTCCTCGAAGTGTAAAATTCCTTTTCGGGGAGACACTTTTAGAAACACTTTCTCATTCTCTTGAAATTCTAAAGGGTTTTTGCGTTGGTCTACATAACTTTTCGATCGATCTTGGGCCATCTTTAACTTCTCTCGAATCTGTTGTATTACCCTAATGGTATCTTGGACTATCTTTGGACCAAAGTGTTTACTATCTCCTAACTCTATTCAACGTACAGTGTATCTACAAGGTGTTCCATATAAAGCTTCAAATGGGACAACTTTAAAATTTGCTTGGTAACTATTGTTATATGAAAATTCGACAAGATGAAGATATACATTCCAGTGGTCTGACATATCCAATATACAAGCACGTAACATATCTTCTAGGGTGTGAATTGTACGTTTGGATTATCCATTCGGTTGGGGATGGAATGTGGTACTTAGTACCCATTGAAATTTTTATTGCTTGCAAAAATTTTCCTATAAAATGAGAATCTCTATCACGTATAGTGAATGAAGGAATTTCATGTAATCGAATAATTTCTCAAATAAACATCTTGCTAAGTTTTTGGAATTGATTGGTTGTCTTTAAAGGCTGAAAATTGGCAGATTTGGTAAGTTGATCTACTATTACCCAAGTTGAATCATATCATTGGTACGTACGAGGTAGTCCACTTAAAGAATCCATGGTAATATGATCACATTTCCATTCGGGAATAGGTAAGGGTTGCAAAAGTCCACCGGGGTGTTAGTGTTCTATTCTTACATGTTGACAAGTAAGACATTTCTTTACAGAATTCTCGATATCATTTCTCCTGTTTGGACACCAATATTGATTCTTCAAAGCATGAAACATTTTTGAGCTTCTAGGGTGTATCATACATTTTGAACGATGAAATTCTTGTAATACTTCTTCTCGAAGAGATGCATCATCAAATACATATAATATGTTTCTAAATCATAGTCATGTTTCATTATCATAGGAAAATTTTGAATTTTTTCTTGAAAAGTTTTGTACAAAACAATCTTGGGCTTGTTGAACTATAATTTTCTTCCATAATTCGGGATAAGTAATAATGTTAAAGACTTTCATAGAAGGGGTAAGGAGTTGTAGATCATATTTCTCTATGGTAGAAGCAATATCGTATGTAGTTAGAGTATGAAGTCTTCCTACTGGATTTCGGATTAAAGCGTCGGCTACAAAATTACCTTTTCCTAGATGGTAATTGAGTTTTAGTCGGTAATCTTTTAAAAATTATATCCAACATCGTTGTCTTAAATTCAAGTCCTTTTGGGTAAAAATATATTTCAAGCTTTCATGATCTGGAATGACTTGAAGACTTACACCATAAAGGTAACAACACCAAATCTTCAATGCGAAAGCTACGATTTCTAGTGCTAGATTGTAGACCGGATAGTTATGCTCGTGAGTCTTGAGTTTTTCTGACTTATATTCTACCACTTTTCATTTGAATTAACACACATAGTCCTTATAATGAAGCATCGGTGTACACATAATAACTTACATCACTAGAAGGAATAGTGAGGATCGTAGTAGTAGTTAATTGGTTACATTCCCTTGTCCACATAAATGGAACTTCATTCCTAGTTAGTTTTGAAAGGGGAAGAGCAATGAGTAAAAATCCTTACGCAAAGCGACGATAATATCTCGCTAATCCTAGAAAACTCTTTATTTCAATAATATTGGTAGGATTTTTCCACTTCAAATTGGTTGAAATTTTGGCTCGATCGACTTGGATTCCATTTTCAGAAATCACATGTACTAAGAATTTGATTTGCTTCGTGGAGATGTCATATTTTCTATTTTTTCATATAATTGATGGTTTCCAAGAGTACTTAAGATTGCTTTCAAACGTTAGGCATGTTTTATCATATTTTGAGAATATACAAAAATATCGTCAATAAAAATGATAATGAACTGGTCAAGAAAAGGTCATAAAAGTCTATACATTAGATCTATAAAGGCTGCTGGGGCATTTGTCAAACAAAATGACATTACAGTAAATTTGAAATGTTAGTAAGGAGTTCAAAAATAAGTTTTTGGAATGTCTTCATCTTTAACGCATGACTAATGATAACCGGATCGTAAGTCAATTTTATAAAAGATCCTCTCTCCTCTAAGTTGATCAAATAGATCTCCTATTCCGGGTAAAGGGTACGTATTCTTAATAGTTAGCGAGTTCAGTTTATGATAAATCTATGCATAGTCTAAAGATTCCATCATGCTTCTTAACGAATAATATCGGACCTCCCCAAGGTGATGAACTTAGTTGAATGAAACCTTTTTCTAAAATATCATCTAATTAGGTATGAAGTTCTTGAAGTTCTAAAGGATCCATTCGATATGGAGGTATCAAAATAGGAAGTGTATCGGGGTAAAGATTAATACTAAACTCAATTTCTCTTGGAGGGGGTAATCCTAGTAAATCCTCTAGAAAAATGTCTTCGAATTGTTCAACATATTTGGAATTAAAGAAGAAATATGGATTTGGAAATTTTAAGGTTCTGATGGACCTGATCCTTGAAATATAAAAGAACAATTATCTTCGTTTTAAAAATAAATTTTCTTACCTTGACAATTGATATAAGCGTGATGTTTGGATAAAACATCCATTTCGATAATAATACCGAAACCACGAATATATATGATTATCAAGTTAATAAGGAGAGTTCCCTAAACAATCTGAATTTTACAATTTCTATAATCTTGCTTTGGTGTATTCATTTCACCTGTTGGTAATTCAATATCCAATGAGCTAGTTAAAGATGTTTTAGATAATTGTAATAATTTTCCTAGTCTTAGACTAATAAAAGAATGCATAGATCCTATATCAAATAAAATATGTGTAGGAACATGTTGAAAGATGATCATATGTTCTATCACGTCATGTGTATTTCATATAGCATAATTCCTCCCACGACTCGGGATTGTCTTAACTCTCCGTGTTGGCATAGAGTGTTTCGAAAAAGAACAAAATTTTGGATTTTTTGAGGGTTTATTTGGCTGGCGACGGATTGGAGCTGACTTTAACTTAGGACATTAGGGATAAATATGTCCTACTTCATGAAACTCGTGACAACGAAATTCTAAACGGGTTGTGTTATGATGCATCTGGGAATAAACTTGCCCACTTCAATTTGCATATGGATGAGGTCTAGAATGAGACGGATTTCTAACGGCATGGTTGTTTCTGATGATTATGGGTGAAGATTGGACCATGATTGAAGAATTATGTTCCACAATGGCCGTAACATCAATCAACTGAAAATACTCATAGATTTGTAACAGAGTGATGGAATTCTTAACTCTCGGATGTAATCCTCTTCCAAATTGTTTGCATTTATTTATCTCAGTATCCACATATTTCAAGGCATAGTGAGAGAGTTTGGTAAGTCTAGCCTCGTATTGGGCTACTTAATGGTTAGCTTTAATTTTAAGAAATCAATGGTTTGTTGATCTCGCTTAGTCTTGAGAAAGTACTTTTTGAAAAAAGTCTCCTCAAATTGTTCCCAAGTAAAATCAATAACATTCTGATTGCGTGACACTACTTGGCACCAGAAATCAGCTTCACCTTTAAACATATAAGCGGTTAAAGTTATTCGAAGATTAGTAGTTATACCTACTCCATTCAGAATTTTCACAATCTGCTGCATCCATTTCTGAGCTTCATTAGCACCTGACTTTCCAAGAAAAGACGGGGGTCATTGTCTTAGAAAGTCCTTATCAACATTCATTCTAAACATTTCTTCAAAAACATCCTCAGGAGTAGAACGAGTAGTCTGTTGTTGTCAAGCTAAAGCAGTAAGTTCCTGGAGACATCGCATGATTACTTCAGTTTGAGTCCATTTAGGTTGAGTTCCGGTAGAGGGGATTCGAGTACTAACCATCCTAGAAATAGAATAGTTTAAAAAATAAAAGTCATGAACAAAATGAAGTAACAAGCCTACTATATTTCACATAAATTTATGTGGTACCATACTATTATACATCATAACCAATATTAGTGTAACTAAAGTTATATACTTTCTACAACATCTCATGTTAAAACCACTTTTTGAGGTTGGGTTCCTTTTAGTAGGAATGACTTCTTTGTCACTAGATGTAGACTCTGGTACACTAAATACTCTCCTTAATTTGTGCCGTAATTCGAGTCACTTGTGGTGTTGGAAGAATAACAACCGTGAATTTCACTATTAGATGCAGCTTCAGGGTACATTGGTGGAGCTGGTAGTTCATATGCATGTGCTAAATTTATAGCTTCTTGAAGTATGACCGAATCATTGGCAAAATCATCTAGCTTTCACATTACTTTTATCTCACCAAAAACTCTATTGGTCAACATTGGAATTTTAATCCTATTACTTGACCCTACCCAATCCTCCTCAGCTCCACGAATCATTTCCCTTAACTTGGCTAAAGCCTCCTCTCTAACACGCATTTCCCATCTATTGTCTGGATTGAGATCTATGTTAAACAGGAATGTGTCCCATGGGATTACCATATAATAATAGTAATAAAGGAAGTTACAACAATATTAAATAACTAATATTTTATTTATTTCTCGGATAGAATGTTAAACCGACGATATGGTTAGATTTAAAACAAGCTCTGGTACAACTTATCACACCCTGCTTTATGGTATAAATAAACAAGAAGTAAAGATAAAGCAATGAATCAAAGATGAGGTGGAATAACATAACTCTATTCATTATTAATAGGTTTGCACTTGGTACATACGATAATATAGAAAATTCAAAAGCGCCACTCCTTACTCCCATCTAGATTAGTCTCGACCCATACGGCCACATACGGAAACATATGACTGCTTTTTGTCTCTAGTAGGGAAGATATACTATACCCTTTCTCGTGGTGCATCTGTATAAGGAAGGAATTAACACAAATATGTTGAGCAAGTTCAACCAGTTATGTAACAAATATATAGATATAAATAAAAGTTGGAGTGTGTATAAAATAAGTGTTTAAAACGTTGACAATAATAAGACGATAATCCCATATTTATCAGTTTATAAACATTAAAGTGTTGGAACTCATAATCCTATACTTTCTAGTCTGTTTATGAAATACGGCTCATTACCAGTTATTTTAGGATCATGTAAAGAAATTCAAGGAGTTTTGAATTAATAATCCCGTACTTACTAGTTCACTAAACGGGTATAGAAGTTGTTTAGCCCTCAGTAAAATTAGAATAATTATTAACCCAAAGATTTTGGAGAAAAGTAACTTACTATGCACACAATTAAAGTGTCACTCATACGTATGTAGCAAAAATCATGGTCCTCAATCATCTGAGACCAGTAGGCCATGTAGAATGTTTCGTGGGATACCACTCCAATTTAGTTACTAGTTAATATTAAAGCTTTTAGAAAACAATAACACAAATTTCTCGGGTAACTGAACCAATATGAAACATGATACCTGTTATTAGGAGAGAACGGTTAAAATTTATCTTTTACATTAAGTTTAAATACTGGTGACAAATTCAAATACTGATGGAGGTTAACAAAATGTATAGTATGGAAATATAATAACATGCACACACTAAGAGTAAATAGGGGCTATCACATAATGATATTAATAGAAGTATTTCAAATAAGCAAATTATACAATTGAAAAGGTAGGAATAACCAACTTGCCTTATATTTGGTTGGATTGCTATCACATTAGGATATTTAGAATAACGGGGGCTTGACCTTTTGTATATAATGTGTGGGAATATAATTATTTTGGGTTTAGTTAGTAAGTTTTGTATTAAAATTGTCTCTTTTAAAGTTTTGGGGGCTTATTTGTAACTATTGAACTTTGGTGTAAGAGAGTTTTTGTCTTAAAATATTTTGAAGTATGTATAGACAAAGTTTGGGGATCAAGTTCATAAGTTGAAAATGTTAATAGGGGTTAATCTCTAATTATCGAAAAGTTTTCATAAGTTAAAACTGTTTTTTCCATAACTTAAGATAGAAATATCCAAACATGGCCTTACCTTATACCATTTTGACTAGAAAAATTTAATAAAAATTTTGAGAAAAAAATAGAAATTCTCGATTGGCCATGCGCTCTCAATTTTGACTTTCTAGGGTTTCAGTTCTTGACCAAGATTTTCCCCTTTGTTGCTATACCATTTGAGATGATTCCTTGTCAAACTTAACCTAATTTTTCATGAGAAATCCAAATATATAAGTTTTGTGGATTGATAGTAATTATAACTCAAGTTCCAAAACTATGTTTTGTCTTAAAAATTTGACCAAATCTTTATGGATTCCTATTATGCTGGCTTATGGATCGAAAATCGTGATCCCAACTGAATTCGGCCTACCCAGTAATAAAGTCCGGACTTACAATCCAGAGACCAACAATGAAGAGAGAAAGCTGGACTTAGATCGATAGAGGAAATAAGTGAAGATACCGACATGAGACAAGAAGTGTATCAACAGAGAGCGACCAAGTTCTATTACAAGAGAGTCAAACCTAGGAAAATAGTTGTGGGGAACCTCGTTTTGAAGAAGGTTTGGTAGAAGCCGAATAAGATACATGCGAATTGGCATGTCCTATATAGGGTCATTGAATAGGTCATCCCTGGGACATATCGGCAAAGAACTTAGAGGGAGAACCATTCTCCGATCCATGGAATGCTGATAACTTTAAAAAGTATTATCAGTAGATTTATGTAAAATTTATGTTACATTCTCTTTATATGTATGTGAAAGATCTCAAAGTAATGAATGAAAAGAGTTCAATTGTTTCCTCATATCTTTCTTGTACGAATTGTCCAAATGCATGGTTTAAATTTTCCTAAGCTAAACAATATCATCCGTTTAGTGAATTAGCATTAACTCAATCTTGGTGATATGAGAAACCATACGAGACTCGTCTCGTCTATGAATTCTCAATAACACTAAGAGGGGGGAATGGTGTGTTAACATCACTAAGGTGGTGAAAAACACAAACTCTATTAAAAATCAGTAATTTGGTTATTTATGTCTTGACTTAGACGAGAGTAAACTTAAGAAGTAACACCATTAATTTGGTGGCTTCACATTTGAAATCATTTTATTATGGTATTATTAACATCATTAATTTGGTGGTCTATATCTCGTCCAAGACGAGAGTAGACTTGAGAAATAACACCATTAATTTGGTGTTCTCACATTAAAAATCATTTCGTTATGGTTACCTTAAACATCATTGGCTTGGTGGAAACAATTAAGAGACGAAAATCGTCCATACACACAAAAAATGACGAGTGGGGACTTCGAGAATTAAAATCATTAACTTTGGTGGTCTCCCATTAAAAATCATTTAAGTTTGTCATCTCTCTTAAATAAAGATGAGAGTAAATATCAAATTCTGGTGGTCTCTTATTAAAAAACATTAAGTTGATTATGTCTCTCGGCTAAGGGAGAGAGTATCCTTGATATTTACATCATTAATTTTGGCGGTCTCCAATTAAAAATCATTAAGTTGGCTATCTCTCTCAGCTAAGGACAAAAGTAGACTTGATATTTACATCATGTAATGATTATCCAAAAATTATTTATTGGTTATCCTTATCAGCTTCGACGATAGTAAACATGACAAGATTATTATTACAAGTTTCATCCATAAATATTCAAAGCATGAAGATATGAAAAATATGACTACCAGAGAATTTACATTCCAGAAAAGATAATCTCCATTAATTATGCACAAGTGTTCAAATAACCATCAAATAAACATATTCTTCAGGAAGAGATGATAGTATTGAAGATGATATTACAATTTAATTTTTTTACAAGACCAGGGTATAATGGCCACACATGATCTCCATATAGATTAAACAAATTCGACCACTTCAGGATAGATTGTCAGTCTCGATGATAGTGGTATCATTGTCTTCTTGACGGGTCTGAGCTTCATCTTCTCTAGAAGGGTCATCGTTCACAATCGTCTCAGCCACTAATGGTTCTGTGGTCAGAAGTTCAGCTTCGACCGCATTAAAAGTATTCCCCACTAAAGGGGCCATGAAGTTAAAGGCATGTAACTTATTGGCTAAGGCCGAGACCTCTGGAAACTTCATGAATTCCCACTTAAGGGAGGTTCGAGCTCCCCTCTCAAGATATTGGAGGTGGTAGCCGACATACTCCTCTAAAGCTTTAAAGTCCTCCACTGCCTTCAGCTTGGCCGCCTCCACAGCTGCCTTCATGTCAGCATCATGATTTTTTCCTCCTCGGCCTTTGCATTGTCATATTCCTTAAGCTTATCATCAAGGTTGTCTATGTGCTTCTTCTATAGCTGGTCGACCATAATTTTGTAGTAATCATCCGTCTTCTTCAAAATCTTTCTCAATTGCCTCTTTCTCTACCCTGATTCCTTAGTCAGCCTTGTCAATCTTTGATTTGTTAGCTTGGACCGAGTTGGACAACTTATAGAGAGAAAGAAAAGACTGTAAGATGAAATTAAAGTTATCAGTACGAGGTTACATAGGCCAAAAGTAAAGATTGAAAATAAAAATAAAAACAAATAAATGCACGACCCTCTAGACTATGAAATTGGCGAGACGTTCTGGCTCTAGTGAATCCATGAACTGTCTATCGAAGGGATGAGTCAACGATCCGACAATATACCTATCCTTAGAAGAATCCCCAATGAAGGAATTCGAGCTAAGGGAAAACATGGATAGTATATTGACTAGAGTCGAGTTTGATGAAATAAGGATATCAATGGAGCTATCAGTGACCTCCTTAGGCCTCCCGTGGTCCTTTTGGTGCAGGCGGGGGATTAATAGGGCATACAGTTGGATCGTTTCTCTTCTAACCGTCCTTAGTCTAGTCGGGACCATCGACAGTTGCTTTTTTCTTCTTTTTTCAATTTTTGGGCATGATCTTGCTCAATAGGTTACAAGCAGTAGGCGTATCCATCTCCCATAATTGGTCTGAGATACCTTTTGGATAGTCTATATAAACAAAAAAATTGAGTCAGTAAAAAATTTTTAAGACGAGGTCGATGCTATCGAATAAATAGTGGGGTAACTTACGTTGCTCAGAAAAAGGGCCGACCCATAGTCCCATCTTTTGAAGATACTTGGGAATTGTTAATCTTTTAAATTCCCCAAGTCCTTTATCAACAAACTTGTGATGAAGCTTGTCTAGTTTTTCCATAATGTTTATGCTTAGACCGGGATAAATCTTGGTAGACATGGACGTCTTCACCTATTTGGTGGTAACTCTCTGCACGATTAAAATATCCGGAGTGTCGACGGGAAATTCCTAGGCACTCGAAATAAAGAAATATCTCAGCTTCTAGTGGTGGTTGGAAATCTGACTGATGTGCAAGACATTCTTAGAAGTTTCCTGGCGATGAAAGGATAATAGTCAGGTTGTGCCTTAATGCATGAGGCATTGTAGCAGCCTCTGCACACTGAGAAATGGAGGTTTTTCTTACGGATAAGATGCCAGATTTTGAAAAGCCAATACAAATTCTCCAGGAATTCAGAGATAATTATGCTGGTTCTAAACCTATCCCTGCAAGGATAGCTCTAACATTTGGATGGACTGGAAGTCTAAAATTGACTTTGAACATCTGTTCATAGATGGTAAGCTCACTATTTCGTCCATCGTAGGCCCTTTGATGGCCATATGGTTCCCTCATGTTTATTTAAGACTTGATGTCGTACTCATGTCTCAACAGCAATAGATATGACTCTCGGACAGTGTGAGGGAACTATTTGTCATAGCTGGTATCTAGTTGATCATCGTCCTCATAATACAAAATCTCCTTAGCCTGAGGAGCCTGGGCTCCCTATTGACACGCCTTGGTGTATTCGGCATCAATCATTACTGAGATGAGCTTAACATAAGCAGGGGTGGAATTGCAACCTCCACTCTCGTCTCATCAAAAACTGAGATCTCATGCATAGAATGGTCTACACAATTGGAGGACTCGGGGCACTCATAGGATGAGGTGCGAGAAGAATCCTCAATCTCGACTTGAGAGGAGGTCTTGGCCTCCTCGAACCCAAGAGGAGTGGGAACTCTCATCACCTAACAAAAGGAATTTGGAATCTCGACTTGAGAGGAAATGGAAGGGATATCAATTGGGGAAAATTAGGACTGAAATATTGAGTCACTAACCTCATCGACGGGTGGATGGATGACAGCCAGCGGAACTAGGTGGATTGGAAGTGTAAGGTCAACTCTGGCCTTACATTTTCCCTTGGCCTCGTTCTCAACCTTTCGTATACCACTAAACAATCTCTTCCTAAGGTTAGGGTATTCGTCTATCACTCATAAAGGGTTCTTAACATTCAAACTGTTTAGTGGTTTGACCTAGTTTGAGTAAAGGATCTAAAGTGGAAAATGAGTCATTTTACTCAAGAACAACGTAAGAACATGGGGCTGGAGTTCACCATAGAAGGTGACTGGAGTAACTCTGGCGACTCTCACGGGGATAAAAGAAGACCTAAAATGATGGGGAAAGCCTAAATAACTACCCTCACGTCTCGCCACTCCTAAAGATCATTAAAACCACCCTAAGAGCACCAATAAAGGCTGTTGTAAAAACCAATATATCACTAAAAAATTAACAGAAGGCCAAAACCACCAAAAAATAATAAAAGCTTAAGGAAAGAAGGTAAATGTGGTTACCTGGTGCAAAGAAACACTTGAAGAATGAGAAAAGAACCCTAAGTCTCACCGAAGAAGCTTGAACGAAGGAGAGAAATGAAGATAAAACTGGTTTTGCTGGAATGAGAAAGAGTTTGGACACGAGTAAAGCGAAGAAGAAATAGAAAAGGTTTTTTCTTAACATTTAAATAGTGGAAATTATTATACAAAACTTTCAAGGCATTCATTATTAAGGAATAACTTCCCAAGCAAGCCTACTATTGCCACTTTTAGATAACACGCTAACCCATAGGATGAGTGCCAAGTTCCACTTCTTTGATCTTATTTAACATTTCAGGCCTGACATTAAAAGGACATATTATCAGCATCTACTGTCACACATTTTTACCACTCAACCTTCCACTAAAATTTAAGGCTAAGGGTGGTTGATATACCCAAGTGTGACCTCGTCCCAACATGGGACCCACTCGGCCAAGGCCGACCTTACAAACCATCATGACAGACATTTATGGTAACTTTTGCAATGGACCTATGTCAGCAGTCTCGACATCATCCAATCTCTTAGGCTGAGACCCATCAACTGGACCATTGTCCCCTCGCAAGTCTCGTCTCGTCCTGGCATCCGCACACAACCGAGACCACACCTCAGTCTTTCCCATTAGTTGCTTAAAAAGGACATTAGAGGTATCATCCTCGGCCATGCCGAGATTTCCCATGACGACATGGAGCCATGTGTGACACAGATTTTTAGCGTGGCCAATCCATATGGGCGGATATTATAACAAGATCACAGGAGCACATGAGGGGAATATTGCCTCATAATTCACACAATGATTGTCTAACTTGTAGAGATTATTGACATAATAAAATGAAACTCACTCATAAAAAAATAAAAAGATAATTAGATGAATATTCCCATTCTAATATCCCATGGGAACAAGAATCTATGCACCCTTTATAAACTGTGGGATTATGCTAGTCTAATCTATTCAACACCTAGACTCTAATATTACCATTAGTCCTATTCAATACATTCCAGATGTATGATTAAAATATTTGTTGAACTATTAGACAAGTTACTATCCCAGCAAATAGGTCCCCATAGTCATGATATAATACTAAGATTGTCCACAAAAATTTACCAGTAGGATGTTGATTCTCTCTGTAGGTTGTGAATTGTTTAATTATACTAGAACCGTAATTTCGATCTTTTGTTCGACGCAAGTCCAACTCAACAAAATTCCCACAAAGTACAATTCACCAAAATTTACAATATATTTTAAAATAAATATAAGGCATTCGCACAAACATGATTCATATTTCAAATTATCTTAAGCAATACTTTATTAATAAATAATAAATGTCATAAATCACATTTTCAAGAATAAAACCGCAACAGGTTTGGTATGAGGTTTTTTCCCATTATAGTTTATCACTCGTATAAATTCTCAACTCAAGTGCATGATTACCATTCCACATTTTGATTTTTGTATATGCTTAATGGACATATGTTAACAGAAGAATCAAATTTGTACAACATATTTTTACCACTTAGACGTTGGGATAAGTTTTTACCTAAATTTAGATAAAATAAAGTATTTTTTAATTTGAAATAATTTTAATTGGGTAATTATCGTCGAGAGATGCACACTCTCATATATACTTTGCACCAAATCATCACCACAACATTTTATTTAAGAAACTTGCTCACTATATTTCAAATAAATATCACGAATTAATCCATGGAAATGGACACAAGTAAATATATCACACCAACATTAATTCAAAAAATACATTTTGAGTATTTGATAATTTGGATATGATAACCTACTATAAGATCATCATATACTTAAATAAAAAACATAGAATGGGAAAATATTATTTCAGTAACACTTAACTTTAAACATAATCCATAAATTAGTAAGTTTCAAGTTAAGCTTAAATTTAATCTACCATTAGTATTACCAATTTAAACATTCAATAATTCCACTACCTTATACATACTCAAATCGATAATGAATATACACATAGCTTCATATTCTAACACAAAAAAAATTCGAAGATTTATTTGTAACTTCAATGAACCAATTCTTAAGCATACAATCAAGCAAATCTAACCCCGACTTGTATGAAATAATGCACATGAATATTTTATTTTTATTATAGCAATTAATCAGATCTGCACCAAAAAACTACAATCATGTATCGAATACATAGTCCATGAAATGTCATTATAGTGATTGTTTTTAATCAAAATCGGCCCAAACTCTTATCTTAAATAAATTCGTTTTCACTTGCAAACACTCGAAATATAGTGTGGAATGAAAAATCGATTAAGTGTAAAAGAACATACATACTACTGGCTAATCGAATGTGACTTCTGACAAATAAACAAGGCGTCCTATGATAATAATAAATTCACTGGTCTTTGTGAAATAAGTGGGCCACATTTTGGTCGCACATAATTTTACCTTAAAAAAATAGTGTGGGGAGATATATTTTTTATCAAAATTTGATTAAGTTTGTGTTCTTGTGTTTAATCGTGTGATATATATATATATATATATATATATATATATATATATATATATATATATATATATATAAAGGTAGGAAATCTTTTCAATTTAAATTCTATAAAGGCATAACAAGGGTCAAGATTCTTCAAAGAAAATAAAGGGTCATGATTAACTTTCCCATTTAATTATCCCACAATTTTTTTTTATCCCACCTAAACTCACCGTCCTTTTCCAACATGTGACAACCCGCTCAAAATAATAAAGGGTGGCCAGCCCTATACTACATTAAATCAGGTATCTCAGATGGCATAGTCTCAACATCAACATACAATATTACATAATATAAGGCTAACTACCCGAAATCATTAAAAGTGGATTGTCAAAAATTTAAAACTTTTATTTAACAACAACAACAAAACCAATTTTGCAACCATCCAACACAAAACATCTAACTATGATGAGTGATAAGTGCAAACTCCATAAATATACAAGAGTGCAAAACAATGTACAACGAATCTGAACAATGAAAAACCCGAATATGCTGTCGGGTAACAGACAATACAATAATCTGAGAGAGAAATGAAAGTGTTAATCTACAACACTTGAATACTAACTCAATATACAAACTGAATCCTAATCTAGATATACAAAGATAGCAATCGACTAAAACAAAGTGCCGCGACAGTCCGCTATTGCCACAGCTCCACGAATACTTTGGGTGGATCAACATCAATGGCATCATTGAGAAGGAACACCTAAAGTAATACAATATATATACATGGAGGAGAAAATATAAACGGGCCCGAGCTCGAGTTGAAAACGTTTTATAGGAAGTGTATTAAAATGCATAATAATTATAAATGCATTATGACATGATTTCATGGAATCGAACTCTCCATAATAATCCAACTCACCTCTCAACTAAAGAGCGCACTATACGTATGCACGTGATCTCCAAAAATATAAATGCCCAACTCTATTTAGGCAAATTAATATTAATCTAGCTAAAACCCAAATGACATATTAATTAAAATCATTGAACCTATCTCCAATTCTACACTTATCCGAATTTCATCTATATCAAATAATTTAATTTAAATGTTATAGTTAGCTTTATATTTATTCATTTGTTGAATATATAAAGCTGTACAATCATCCTCATAACCACAACATCACAATACATCAACATTCATTTACTAGAATTTTATATTCTAGTGATGCCCTTATTTGGCATGAAAACATATATATATATATATATATATATATATATATATATATATATATGAGTTATTAGCATCAAGAGTTAAGGACTAAACTCCTCCTTATTCTTAACACGACACTGCGTTTCGTGCGTGGGACGTCTCGCCGAGGCGAAATCCAAACAAGGAACCCCCCCGTTACACTACTCCTGACCGTATCGATCCTCGAGGCTCATTATGCCCTCAATGCATGATGCATGTAACCCAAATTATTATCCAATTTTAATTAATTAATATTCCCAATTCTCAACAGTACACGACGTTTCATGCGTGGGACGTCTCGCCGGAGCAAAATCCAAACAAGGAACCCCCCCGTTACACTACTCCTGGCACAATCGATTGTCGGGATAGGTGATATATATATAAGTTTGAGCATTAAGTACTAACCTTGTAATGACCCCACTTTTATAAGCTCATATGTATATAGTTTGTTTTTACACTCTTGTGTCACTTATTATCTTATAAATGTTGTATTATTAGATATGTGGTATTATTGGCTCTCAATATAACAAATCATGTTTTAAATTTGAAGAATCAACGGTAAAATGGGTCAGATTGAGATTTTATGGCACATCCTAAGCTAAGTGATAAGTTTTGGGGTAGAAAATACAATTTTATGAAACTTTAGGGACTTGGTTTTAATAAAGAAAGTTTCAGGGACCAAAATAAAAATATAAAATGGGCCATTTTGTAAATAAAATATTTTCAAGGACCTTTAAGAAATATTCAAAATATATAGTGTGAAATTACCAAAATACCCTTCATGTGTGAAATGACCCTTATACCCTTAATACCTATCCTCGACACCTCGTGCTCGGTTTTTGAACACATCCACTGCACATGTGTCACCTTTATAGGAAAGGATAAAACCCATGTAAATCCTCTAGAAAAAGGAAAAAAAAACACGTGTCGCCGTTTGGTAAACCAAGACTGCAAGGCTGATCCGTTGCACGACACGTGAACGACGACTCACCAAAGTGAACCTTATCATCCAGACACGTGTCAACACCGTAATACATTTGGAAACCTATAAATAGGGCCTTAGGGTTCATTTGAAACTCACACCAATTCCTTGAGAATTATAGAAAGAAATAGTGAGAGAAAGTATGAGAAAGTTTAAGAAGAAGTTCTTACGGATATTCATCTTAAGGTAATCTTAATGTTATAATGCATCTTTATAGTTTTAATTTTATTGTTTTATAGCTTTACTTAGTAGTTATGCTGGTAAAATAGAATAAAGAATTCACTAATCAAAACTTAAAATTTAGAACAAAATCCAAGTTAATAAACTTGTTTGAAATTATACGCTTTTAAAAAATAATTCTTTTTAAAGAAATTGCTCGTTATTATGGAATCCGATTTAAGTAATTCCAAAGTCAGGCCCGGTGAAGTTCTGTCTAGACGAGATGGTATTTAAGTGGTGCCCCTGTGACCCTCCATCTCTACTGGGAATGAATCCGGAAATGTTCTGTCTAGAGGAGATGGTATTTAAGAGGTGCCCCTGTGACCCTCCATCTCTACTGGGAACCGACTGATTAGGAAGAACTATGAATTGAATCCTTTAAGCGATCAATGAGTTTTAAAAGTTAAGAAAATGGGTATTAGAAATCCTTTGAAACAAGTTATTATTAAAATACAATATGTAGACTGGATCTTTTTTAGAACATATACTTAAACCTTTATCGTATTTGTTAGATTAACGTGCGATTGAAGACTCATTATCTATAATTTCAACCTCTATTTTAGGTGAGTACTCTATGCAATTTCTTGCGCATTTTGACTATATTATATAATGCAAAGTATGTATATTTTGTGAAATGCTTTTATTCTCAAAATGCATCTGATACCGATGATTTACGTCATTTGTTATATGTTTATATCTCTCCATATAAACATATGATTTGAATTCTGAAATTATTGATTCGGCCTATGGAAACTCTCTTACTATATTGGCCTTGACTACCGGGTGGAAATATTTGGGTGGTACCTTCCCAGCTGGTTTATCGCTGGTGTGCCCTAAACAAGGCGTTGTTCCAGAAATCATGATTATCTGTCTGTGATGTTATCGGGTGGAAACACTTGGTAACACTATCTGTCTGGGTATTAGAGTGTACATGGCCACTAAAACTGAATAATTGACATATGCTCAATTGATTCATCTGCTCTGTTCTGAACTGTTTATTCTGAATATATATATTGTCATTTACTTTATATATATTACTTGAAATTCCTATCTCTATGTATATACCTTCTGTTCGAAATTAAATAGGTATCTATTTTCTGAAAACCTTGGAATTTTTGGAGATTGAATCTCATTCGGTTTTTAGCTGATGTTTTATAATTAACCATTTTTCAGGAAATAATTAGGCAAGCGGATGGAACATAAGTGGACTATGTTGAAGATTTAGCTTTTAGAGCTCTTTTTGTTACATTAAGTAGAATTTTGTTTTATTAAATGAAGGATGTTTGTCTCTAAAATTTCTGTCAAGTTATAACTCTTGGATATTTTAATATAAATGAAGTTTCCTTTAGAAAGCTCTGATGATGAAATTCCTTCACTTTCAGTATTTCACGATTCATAACCATGTGATTATACTTCCGCTACATATATTTTAAAAGAAAAATTTTAAGGCCAAAATATTAGATGCCTTGGTGGCATGTCAAGACACTCGTTCCCTACTATTTTCGGGTCGGGGTCGTGACAGAGGTGGTATCAGAGCATAGGTTATGAACCCGTAGACTACTGAACATAGGTTTCGAACGTTATAGATTTTATGTTTCCATCCTTAGGAGATAGTATTAAAAATCTAATTTATGTCAAAACCCTCCCTATGTGTTATATTATTTATAATAAGTCTTTTCGTTTTCAATATTGATGTAGTATAGTAGATCTTACGTTTGGCCATGACTGTAGAAAATGACCAAGAGAAGATCATCAATGGGAACTAGTGATTTGAGTATAGAAGGACTGGAAGGTGCATACAAGGCAATTGAAAGTCTGGCCAAGATTGTGGAGCAGCAGGTGAACAATGGAGTACCAAAGAATCTTGAACTAAGTAGATGTACTATTGAACAGTTCAAGAAGTTGAATCCTCCATCTTTTAAAGGTACTCCTAATCCCACCGAAGCAGAAAGTTGGATGATGCAGATGGAAAAGATACTCGATGTTCTTAAGTGTACCGATGAACAAAGGGTGTCATTTGCAACATTTATGTTAGAAGGGGAGGCTGAACATTGGTGGAGAATGACTAAGAGAATACACGAGGAAAGGCATACCTACATAGGTTGGAATGATTTCTTAGTAATCTTTTATGAGAAATATTTTCCGGAAACGGTGAAAGACGAAATGGCAGCTGACTTCATGAGTTTGGTACAAGGGAATATGACGGTTAGTCAATATGAGGCAAAGTTTACTGAGTTATCCCGTTTTGCACGTCATGTTGTAGCAACTGATGTTTTAAGAGCAAAGAAGTTTGAGCATGGGTTAAGGTTGAATATTCGTAGTCGAATTTCCATCTTGAAATTAACATCATATATTGATGTCGTGACTAGGGCTACAATAGCTGAGAGGGATGGTGAGGAGTACAATCGAATTAGAGATGGCAAGAGGAAGTTTGGGGAACAAAAAGGAAAGAACCCGAATAATAGAAATTTCTTTAGGAACACATCCAATGTTGGGGGATCTAGTAATAACAAACAGTATAACAACCAGACATGTCAGCAATGTGGAAAGATGCATGGAGGACGACCTTGTTATAAGGATTCAAGAGCTTGTTTTAGATGTGGACAGAAAGGACATCAGATAAAAGACTGCCCAAACCCAGCAAGGATTCCGATGAAGCCTTCAAGTGCAAAGAAGGATCAAGACAGACATGGTAGAGTTTTTGGACTTTCTGATACCCAAGCTTCTAATGCGGTAGTGTCAGGTACACTTTCAATATGTGCACAGCCTTTTAAAGCTTTGATAGATCCTGGTTCTACCCATTCGTTCATATCTATACATGTATTAAATCGCTTTCATCAATTGCCTGAACCCTTGAATCATAACATACACGTTTCTACTCCTTCGGGCGAGTTATTGATGGGTAAATTAGTATACAAGGCTTGCCCCATAGATATTGATAGTCATAAACTATTTGTTGATTTGATAGTTTTAGACATTAAAGATTTTGAAGTCATTCTGGGGATGGATTGGTTAGCATCGCATCATGCTAAGGTAGACTGTTTTGAGAAAAGTGTTACTTTCCAAATTCCTCACCAACCAAAATTTAGTTTTGAAGGAACTGGCATCATATCTCCGATGTGTATTATTTCTGCAATGCAAGCCTATAGTTTTCTTAAGAAAGGATGTCAAGGCTTTCTTGCAACTGTTACTAGTTTGGAGATGATGGAGCCTAGATTAGAAGATATTCCTATCGCTAAGAAATTTACGGATGTTTTTCCAGATGATTTACCAGGCCTACCTCCTAATAGAGAAATAGAATTTACCATTGACTTTATTCCAGGAACTATACCAATCTCAAAACCACCATATCGTATGGCACCTTTAGAATTAAGAGAGTTAAAAGTTCAATTGGAAGACCTTTTAGATAAGGGTTTTATCAGACCAAGTATATCGCCTTGGGGTGCTCCAGTGTTGTTTGTGAAAAAGAAGGATGGGACAATGAGACTATGTATAGATTATCGTGAACTGAATAAGGTAACCATTAAAAATAAATACCCCTTACCTCGTATAGATGACTTGTTTGATCAATTAGAAGGTGCACAAGTATTCTCCAAGATTGACCTTAGGTCAGGCTATCATCAATTGAAGATTAAGGATGATGATATTTCAAAATCAGCTTTTCGTACTAGATATGGTCACTATGAATTTCTTGTAATGCCATTTGGACTAACTAATGCACCAGCCGCTTTTATGGATATGATGAATAGGGTGTTTAGGAAATATTTGGATCAGTGTGTGGTTGTTTTCATTGATGACATCCTTATTTATTCCAAAAGTATTGAAGAACACGAAAAGCATTTAGAGACGGTATTACAAATCCTTAGGAAAGAGCAATTATATGCAAAATTAAAGAAGTGTGAGTTTTGGATGCCTAGTGTTTCTTTTCTAGGACATGTCATATCCAAAGAGGGAGTGTCAGTTGACCCTCAAAAGATTGAGGCTATATTAGATTGGCCCAGACCAACTAATGTGAGTGAGATTCGTAGTTTCCTTGGATTAGCAGGTTATTACCGAAGATTTGTTGAAGGATTTTCTAGCATTGCCAAACCTCTATCTAGGTTAACACAAAAGAAGGTAAAATATGAATGGTCTGAGCAAGCCGAGAAAAGTTTTCATGAACTTAAGAATCGATTAGTAACTGCCCCAATTTTGACTATTCCTTCCGGGACAGGGGGATTTGTGATTTATAGTGATGCTTCTAAAAATGGTTTGGGATGTGTGCTAATGCAAAATGGAAAAGTAGTAGCTTACGCCTCGAGACAATTAAAAACCCATGAGCAGAATTATCCAACCCATGACCTAGAATTAGCAGCTGTAATTTTTGCTCTTAAGATTTGGAGGCACTATTTATATGGTGAGACTTGTGAGATTTATACCGATCATAAGAGTTTGAAGTATATATTTACTCAGAAAGAGTTGAATATGAGACAAAGGAGGTGGTTAGAATTGATGAAGGATTATGATGTAAATATTCACTATCACCCGGGGAAAGCTAATGTAGTAGCCGATGCTTTAAGTAGGAAGTCTACACCAAATTTAGCATGTCTTATTACAAGCCAGGAGGGACTGTTAAGGGATTTGAGAAGTATGGAAATAGATGTACATATATATAGCAAAGGAGGAATAATTGCAAACTTACAAGTGCAACCCATGTTGATGGAGAGGATCAAAATTGCACAAGTAAATGACCCACAACTGAAGAAGATTAGAGAAGAAGTCATCGAGGGTAAGAGAACTGAATTTGCGATGCGAGATGATATATTGAGGTTTGGAAATAGAGTGTGTGTGCCATGTGATGCCCAACTAAAGAGGCAAATTTTGGAGGAAAGTCATTACTCAAGATTCACATTTCATCCCGGATGTACAAAAATGTATAGGGATCTTCGAGAAGTATTTTGGTGGAATAACATGAAAAGGGAGGTAGCGGAATTTGTATCTCAGTGTTTGGTTTGTCAGCAAGTAAAAGCTGAGCATCAGAGACCATCAGGATTGCTACAACCACTGCCTATCCCTGAGTGGAAATGGGAACATATCACTATGGATTTTGTGACGGGTTTACCAAGGAGTTCAAATGGTAATGACTCTATTTGGGTAATTATTGACAGGTTAACTAAATCTGCTCATTTTCTTGCCATTAAGATTACCCATTCTTTAGAGAAGTTAGCTAAGTTATATGTGCGGGAAATTATTAGGCTTCATGGAACCCCAATTTCAATTGTTTCTGACCGTGACCCTAGATTTGTGTCTCGTTTCTGGAAAAGCCTACAAGAAGCCATGGGAACAAAATTGAATTTTAGCACTGCTTTTCATCCTCAAACGGATGGACAATCAGAGAGAACTATTCAAACCTTGGAGGATATGCTTAGGGCATGTGCACTTGATTTAAAAGGGAATTGGGATGATCATTTACCGTTAGTTGAATTCGCATATAATAATAGCTATCAAGCAAGTATTCAAATGGCTCCATATGAGGCACTCTATGGTAGAAGGTGTCGTTCCCCTACATGTTGGGTAGAGGTTGGGGAAAGAAAATTGTTGGGACCAGAATTGATTCAGATCACAACAGAGAAGGTGAAATTAATACAAGACCGACTTCGAACCGCTCAAAGCCGTCAAAAGAGTTATGTTGACAATCGACACCGACAGCTAGAATTCCAAAGAGGAGATTATGTGTTCTTGCGAGTATCGCCTGCAAAGGGAGTAATACGATTTGGGAAGAAAGGGAAACTGAGCCCAAGATACATAGGGCCTTTTGAAATCCTTGAAAGGATAGGAGCTGTTGCGTATAAAATAGCCTTACCACCGGAACTCTCTAGTGTACATAATGTGTTTCATGTATCAATGATAAAGAAATATGTCCGAGATTCAACACATATCTTAAGTCACGAACCTCTTCAAGTTAGAGAAGATTTGTCATACATTGAGCATCCGGTAGAAATTTTGGACCGTAAAGATCAAATATTACGGACCAAGATAATTCCACTGGTTAAAGTATTATGGCGTAATCATTCAGTTGAAGAAGCAACATGGGAGCGGGAAGTTGAAATAAAGGAGAGATATCCGTACTTGTTTGTAAATTAATATGAGTCAAGTTTGGGGACCAAACTTTTATAAGGAGGGAAGGATGTAATGACCCCACTTTTATAAGCTCATATGTATATAGTTTGTTTTTACACTCTTGTGTCACTTATTATCTTATAAATGTTGTATTATTAGATATGTGGTATTATTGGCTCTCAATATAACAAATCATGTTTTAAATTTGAAGAATCAACGGTAAAATGGGTCAGATTGAGATTTTATGGCACATCCTAAGCTAAGTGATAAGTTTTGGGGTAGAAAATACAATTTTATGAAACTTTAGGGACTTGGTTTTAATAAAGAAAGTTTCAGGGACCAAAATAAAAATATAAAATGGGCCATTTTATAAATAAAATATTTTCAAGGACCTTTAAGAAATATTCAAAATATATAGTGTGAAATTACCAAAATACCCTTCATGTGTGAAATGACCCTTATACCCTTAATACCTATCCTCGACACCTCGTGCTCGGTTTTTGAACACATCCACTGCACATGTGTCACCTTTATAGGAAAGGATAAAACCCATGTAAATCCTCTAGAAAAAGGAAAAAAAACACGTGTCGCCGTTTGGTAAACCAAGACTGCAAGGCTGATCCGTTGCACGACACGTGAACGACGACTCACCAAAGTGAACCTTATCATCCAGACACGTGTCAACACCGTAATACATTTGGAAACCTATAAATAGGGCCTTAGGGTTCATTTGAAACTCACACCAATTCCTTGAGAATTATAGAAAGAAATAGTGAGAGAAAGTGTGAGAAAGTTTAAGAAGAAGTTCTTACGGATATTCATCTTAAGGTAATCTTAATGTTATAATGCATCTTTATAGTTTTAATTTTATTGTTTTATAGCTTTACTTAGTAGTTATGCTGGTAAAATAGAATAAAGAATTCACTAATCAAAACTTAAAATTTAGAACAAAATCCAAGTTAATAAACTTGTTTGAAATTATACGCTTTTAAAAAATAATTCTTTTTAAAGAAATTGCTCGTTATTATGGAATCCGATTTAAGTAATTCCAAAGTCAGGCCCGGTGAAGTTCTGTCTAGACGAGATGGTATTTAAGTGGTGCCCCTGTGACCCTCCATCTCTACTGGGAATGAATCCGGAAATGTTCTGTCTAGAGGAGATGGTATTTAAGAGGTGCCCCTGTGACCCTCCATCTCTACTGGGAACCGACTGATTAGGAAGAACTATGAATTGAATCCTTTAAGCGATCAATGAGTTTTAAAAGTTAAGAAAATGGGTATTAGAAATCCTTTGAAACAAGTTATTATTAAAATACAATATGTAGACTGGATCTTGTTTAGAACATATACTTAAACCTTTATCGTATTTGTTAGATTAACGTGCGATTGAAGACTCATTATCTATAATTTCAACCTCTATTTTAGGTGAGTACTCTATGCAATTTCTTGCGCATTTTGACTATATTATATAATGCAAAGTATGTATATTTTGTGAAATGCTTTTATTCTCAAAATGCATCTGATACCGATGATTTACGTCATTTGTTATATGTTTATATCTCTCCATATAAACATATGATTTGAATTCTGAAATTATTGATTCGGCCTATGGAAACTCTCTTACTATATTGGCCTTGACTACCGAGTGGAAATATTTGGGTGGTACCTTCCCAGCTGGTTTATCGCTGGTGTGCCCTAAACAAGGCGTTGTTCCAGAAATCATGATTATCTGTCTGTGATGTTATCGGGTGGAAACACTTGGTAACACTATCTGTCTGGGTATTAGAGTGTACATGGCCACTAAAACTGAATAATTGACATATGCTCAATTGATTCATCTGCTCTGTTCTGAACTGTTTATTCTGAATATATATATTGTCATTTACTTTATATATATTACTTGAAATTCCTATCTCTATGTATATACCTTTTGTTCGAAATTAAATAGGTATCTATTTTCTGAAAACCTTGGAATTTTTGGAGATTGAATCTCATTCGGCTTTTAGCTGATGTTTTATAATTAACCATTTTTCAGGAAATAATTAGGCAAGCGGATGGAACATAAGTGGACTATGTTGAAGATTTAGCTTTTAGAGCTCTTTTTGTTACATTAAGTAGAATTTTGTTTTATTAAATGAAGGATGTTTGTCTCTAAAATTTCTGTCAAGTTGTAACTCTTGGATATTTTAATATAAATGAAGTTTCCTTTAGAAAGCTCTGATGATGAAATTCCTTCACTTTCAGTATTTCACGATTCATAACCATGTGATTATACTTCCGCTACATATATTTTAAAAGAAAAATTTTAAGGCCAAAATATTAGATGCCTTGGTGGCATGTCAAGACACTCGTTCCCTACTATTTTCGGGTCGGGGTCGTGACAGAGGTGGTATCAGAGCATAGGTTATGAACCCGTAGACTACTGAACATAGGTTTCGAACGTTATAGATTTTATGTTTCCATCCTTAGGAGATAGTATTAAAAATCTAATTTATGTCAAAACCCTCCCTATGTGTTATATTATTTATAATAAGTCTTTTCGTTTTCAATATTGATGTAGTATAGTAGATCTTACGTTTGGCCATGACTGTAGAAAATGACCAAGAGAAGATCATCAATGGGAACTAGTGATTTGAGTATAGAAGGACTGGAAGGTGCATACAAGGCAATTGAAAGTCTGGCCAAGATTGTGGAGCAGCAGGTGAACAATGGAGTACCAAAGAATCTTGAACTAAGTAGATGTACTATTGAACAGTTCAAGAAGTTGAATCCTCCATCTTTTAAAGGTACTCCTAATCCCACCGAAGCAGAAAGTTGGGTGATGCAGATGGAAAAGATACTCGATGTTCTTAAGTGTACCGATGAACAAAGGGTGTCATTTGCAACATTTATGTTAGAAGGGGAGGCTGAACATTGGTGGAGAATGACTAAGAGAATACACGAGGAAAGGCATACCTACATAGGTTGGAATGATTTCTTAGTAATCTTTTATGAGAAATATTTTCCGGAAACGGTGAAAGACGAAATGGCAGCTGACTTCATGAGTTTGGTACAAGGGAATATGACGGTTAGTCAATATGAGGCAAAGTTTACTGAGTTATCCCGTTTTGCACGTCATGTTGTAGCAACTGATGTTTTAAGAGCAAAGAAGTTTGAGCATGGGTTAAGGTTGAATATTCGTAGTCGAATTTCCATCTTGAAATTAACATCATATATTGATGTCGTGACTAGGGCTACAATAGCTGAGAGGGATGGTGAGGAGTACAATCGAATTAGAGATGGCAAGAGGAAGTTTGGGGAACAAAAAGGAAAGAACCCGAATAATAGAAATTTCTTTAGGAACACATCCAATGTTGGGGGATCTAGTAATAACAAACAGTATAACAACCAGACATGTCAGCAATGTGGAAAGATGCATGGAGGACGACCTTGTTATAAGGATTCAAGAGCTTGTTTTAGATGTGGACAGAAAGGACATCAGATAAAAGACTGCCCAAACCCAGCAAGGATTCCGATGAAGCCTTCAAGTGCAAAGAAGGATCAAGACAGACATGGTAGAGTTTTTGGACTTTCTGATACCCAAGCTTCTAATGCGGTAGTGTCAGGTACACTTTCAATATGTGCACAGCCTTTTAAAGCTTTGATAGATCCTGGTTCTACCCATTCGTTCATATCTATACATGTATTAAATCGCTTTCATCAATTGCCTGAACCCTTGAATCATAACATACACGTTTCTACTCCTTCGGGCGAGTTATTGATGGGTAAATTAGTATACAAGGCTTTCCCCATAGATATTGATAGTCATAAACTATTTGTTGATTTGATAGTTTTAGACATTAAAGATTTTGAAGTCATTCTGGGGATGGATTGGTTAGCATCGCATCATGCTAAGGTAGACTGTTTTGAGAAAAGTGTTACTTTCCAAATTCCTCACCAACCAAAATTTAGTTTTGAAGGAACTGGCATCATATCTCCGATGTGTATTATTTCTGCAATGCAAGCCTATAGTTTTCTTAAGAAAGGATGTCAAGGCTTTCTTGCAACTGTTACTAGTTTGGAGATGATGGAGCCTAGATTAGAAGATATTCCTATCGCTAAGAAATTTACGGATGTTTTTCCAGATGATTTACCAGGCCTACCTCCTAATAGAGAAATAGAATTTACCATTGACCTTATTCCAGGAACTATACCAATCTCAAAACCACCATATCGTATGGCACCTTTAGAATTAAGAGAGTTAAAAGTTCAATTGGAAGACCTTTTAGATAAGGGTTTTATCAGACCAAGTATATCGCCTTGGGGTGCTCCAGTGTTGTTTGTGAAAAAGAAGGATGGGACAATGAGACTATGTATAGATTATCGTGAACTGAATAAGGTAACCATTAAAAATAAATACCCCTTACCTCGTATAGATGACTTGTTTGATCAATTAGAAGGTGCACAAGTATTCTCCAAGATTGACCTTAGGTCAGGCTATCATCAATTGAAGATTAAGGATGATGATATTTCAAAATCAGCTTTTCGTACTAGATATGGTCACTATGAATTTCTTGTAATGCCATTTGGACTAACTAATGCACCAGCCGCTTTTATGGATATGATGAATAGGGTGTTTAGGAAATATTTGGATCAGTGTGTGGTTGTTTTCATTGATGACATCCTTATTTATTCCAAAAGTATTGAAGAACACGAAAAGCATTTAGAGACGGTATTACAAATCCTTAGGAAAGAGCAATTATATGCAAAATTAAAGAAGTGTGAGTTTTGGATGCCTAGTGTTTCTTTTCTAGGACATGTCATATCCAAAGAGGGAGTGTCAGTTGACCCTCAAAAGATTGAGGCTATATTAGATTGGCCCAGACCAACTAATGTGAGTGAGATTCGTAGTTTCCTTGGATTAGCAGGTTATTACCGAAGATTTGTTGAAGGATTTTCTAGCATTGCCAAACCTCTATCTAGGTTAACACAAAAGAAGGTAAAATATGAATGGTCTGAGCAAGCCGAGAAAAGTTTTCATGAACTTAAGAATCGATTAGTAACTGCCCCAATTTTGACTATTCCTTCCGGGACAGGGGGATTTGTGATTTATAGTGATGCTTCTAAAAATGGTTTGGGATGTGTGCTAATGCAAAATGGAAAAGTAGTAGCTTACGCCTCGAGACAATTAAAAACCCATGAGCAGAATTATCCAACCCATGACCTAGAATTAGCAGCTGTAATTTTTGCTCTTAAGATTTGGAGGCACTATTTATATGGTGAGACTTGTGAGATTTATACCGATCATAAGAGTTTGAAGTATATATTTACTCAGAAAGAGTTGAATATGAGACAAAGGAGGTGGTTAGAATTGATGAAGGATTATGATGTAAATATTCACTATCACCCGGGGAAAGCTAATGTAGTAGCCGATGCTTTAAGTAGGAAGTCTACACCAAATTTAGCATGTCTTATTACAAGCCAGGAGGGACTGTTAAGGGATTTGAGAAGTATGGAAATAGATGTACATATATATAGCAAAGGAGGAATAATTGCAAACTTACAAGTGCAACCCATGTTGATGGAGAGGATCAAAATTGCACAAGTAAATGACCCACAACTGAAGAAGATTAGAGAAGAAGTCATCGAGGGTAAGAGAACTGAATTTGCGATGCGAGATGATATATTGAGGTTTGGAAATAGAGTGTGTGTGCCATGTGATGCCCAACTAAAGAGGCAAATTTTGGAGGAAAGTCATTACTCAAGATTCACATTTCATCCCGGATGTACAAAAATGTATAGGGATCTTCGAGAAGTATTTTGGTGGAATAACATGAAAAGGGAGGTAGCGGAATTTGTATCTCAGTGTTTGGTTTGTCAGCAAGTAAAAGCTGAGCATCAGAGACCATCAGGATTGCTACAACCACTGCCTATCCCTGAGTGGAAATGGGAACATATCACTATGGATTTTGTGACGGGTTTACCAAGGAGTTCAAATGGTAATGACTCTATTTGGGTAATTATTGACAGGTTAACTAAATCTGCTCATTTTCTTGCCATTAAGATTACCCATTCTTTAGAGAAGTTAGCTAAGTTATATGTGCGGGAAATTATTAGGCTTCATGGAACCCCAATTTCAATTGTTTCTGACCGTGACCCTAGATTTGTGTCTCGCTTCTGGAAAAGCCTACAAGAAGCCATGGGAACAAAATTGAATTTTAGCACTGCTTTTCATCCTCAAACGGATGGACAATCAGAGAGAACTATTCAAACCTTGGAGGATATGCTTAGGGCATGTGCACTTGATTTAAAAGGGAATTGGGATGATCATTTACCGTTAGTTGAATTCGCATATAATAATAGCTATCAAGCAAGTATTCAAATGGCTCCATATGAGGCACTCTATGGTAGAAGGTGTCGTTCCCCTACATGTTGGGTAGAGGTTGGGGAAAGAAAATTGTTGGGACCAGAATTGATTCAGATCACAACAGAGAAGGTGAAATTAATACAAGACCGACTTCGAACCGCTCAAAGCCGTCAAAAGAGTTATGTTGACAATCGACACCGACAGCTAGAATTCCAAAGAGGAGATTATGTGTTCTTGCGAGTATCGCCTGCAAAGGGAGTAATACGATTTGGGAAGAAAGGGAAACTGAGCCCAAGATACATAGGGCCTTTTGAAATCCTTGAAAGGATAGGAGCTGTTGCGTATAAAATAGCCTTACCACCGGAACTCTCTAGTGTACATAATGTGTTTCATGTATCAATGATAAAGAAATATGTCCGAGATTCAACACATATCTTAAGTCACGAACCTCTTCAAGTTAGAGAAGATTTGTCATACATTGAGCATCCGGTAGAAATTTTGGACCGTAAAGATCAAATATTACGGACCAAGATAATTCCACTGGTTAAAGTATTATGGCGTAATCATTCAGTTGAAGAAGCAACATGGGAGCGGGAAGTTGAAATAAAGGAGAGATATCCGTACTTGTTTGTAAATTAATATGAGTCAAGTTTGGGGACCAAACTTTTATAAGGAGGGAAGGATGTAATGACCCCACTTTTATAAGCTCATATGTATATAGTTTGTTTTTACACTCTTGTGTCACTTATTATCTTATAAATGTTGTATTATTAGATATGTGGTATTATTGGCTCTCAATATAACAAATCATGTTTTAAATTTGAAGAATCAACGGTAAAATGGGTCAGATTGAGATTTTATGGCACATCCTAAGCTAAGTGATAAGTTTTGGGGTAGAAAATACAATTTTATGAAACTTTAGGGACTTGGTTTTAATAAAGAAAGTTTCAGGGACCAAAATAAAAATATAAAATGGGCCATTTTATAAATAAAATATTTTCAAGGACCTTTAAGAAATATTCAAAATATATAGTGTGAAATTACCAAAATACCCTTCATGTGTGAAATGACCCTTATACCCTTAATACCTATCCTCGACACCTCGTGCTCGGTTTTTGAACACATCCACTGCACATGTGTCACCTTTATAGGAAAGGATAAAACCCATGTAAATCCTCTAGAAAAAGGAAAAAAAACACGTGTCGCCGTTTGGTAAACCAAGACTGCAAGGCTGATCCGTTGCACGACACGTGAACGACGACTCACCAAAGTGAACCTTATCATCCAGACACGTGTCAACACCGTAATACATTTGGAAACCTATAAATAGGGCCTTAGGGTTCATTTGAAACTCACACCAATTCCTTGAGAATTATAGAAAGAAATAGTGAGAGAAAGTGTGAGAAAGTTTAAGAAGAAGTTCTTACGGATATTCATCTTAAGGTAATCTTAATGTTATAATGCATCTTTATAGTTTTAATTTTATTGTTTTATAGCTTTACTTAGTAGTTATGCTGGTAAAATAGAATAAAGAATTCACTAATCAAAACTTAAAATTTAGAACAAAATCCAAGTTAATAAACTTGTTTGAAATTATACGCTTTTAAAAAATAATTCTTTTTAAAGAAATTGCTCGTTATTATGGAATCCGATTTAAGTAATTCCAAAGTCAGGCCCGGTGAAGTTCTGTCTAGACGAGATGGTATTTAAGTGGTGCCCCTGTGACCCTCCATCTCTACTGGGAATGAATCCGGAAATGTTCTGTCTAGAGGAGATGGTATTTAAGAGGTGCCCCTGTGACCCTCCATCTCTACTGGGAACCGACTGATTAGGAAGAACTATGAATTGAATCCTTTAAGCGATCAATGAGTTTTAAAAGTTAAGAAAATGGGTATTAGAAATCCTTTGAAACAAGTTATTATTAAAATACAATATGTAGACTGGATCTTGTTTAGAACATATACTTAAACCTTTATCGTATTTGTTAGATTAACGTGCGATTGAAGACTCATTATCTATAATTTCAACCTCTATTTTAGGTGAGTACTCTATGCAATTTCTTGCGCATTTTGACTATATTATATAATGCAAAGTATGTATATTTTGTGAAATGCTTTTATTCTCAAAATGCATCTGATACCGATGATTTACGTCATTTGTTATATGTTTATATCTCTCCATATAAACATATGATTTGAATTCTGAAATTATTGATTCGGCCTATGGAAACTCTCTTACTATATTGGCCTTGACTACCGAGTGGAAATATTTTGGTGGTACCTTCCCAGCTGGTTTATCGCTGGTGTGCCCTAAACAAGGCGTTGTTCCAGAAATCATGATTATCTGTCTGTGATGTTATCGGGTGGAAACACTTGGTAACACTATCTGTCTGGGTATTAGAGTGTACATGGCCACTAAAACTGAATAATTGACATATGCTCAATTGATTCATCTGCTCTGTTCTGAACTGTTTATTCTGAATATATATATTGTCATTTACTTTATATATATTACTTGAAATTCCTATCTCTATGTATATACCTTCTGTTCGAAATTAAATAGGTATCTATTTTCTGAAAACCTTGGAATTTTTGGAGATTGAATCTCATTCGGCTTTTAGCTGATGTTTTATAATTAACCATTTTTCAGGAAATAATTAGGCAAGCGGATGGAACATAAGTGGACTATGTTGAAGATTTAGCTTTTAGAGCTCTTTTTGTTACATTAAGTAGAATTTTGTTTTATTAAATGAAGGATGTTTGTCTCTAAAATTTCTGTCAAGTTGTAACTCTTGGATATTTTAATATAAATGAAGTTTCCTTTAGAAAGCTCTGATGATGAAATTCCTTCACTTTCAGTATTTCACGATTCATAACCATGTGATTATACTTCCGCTACATATATTTTAAAAGAAAAATTTTAAGGCCAAAATATTAGATGCCTTGGTGGCATGTCAAGACACTCGTTCCCTACTATTTTCGGGTCGGGGTCGTGACAAACCTCTCCCCAATTTCCAACATTACACTGCGGTTCGTGCGTGGCATGTCTCGCCGAAGCGAAATCCATACAAGGAACCCCCCCGATACACTAATCCTGGCAATGTAGGTCGTTGTGGTCCATTATGCCCTCTATACTCAAATACAAGAACGGTCAATAATAACCATCCAACCGAGCTATAACTCGAGGATGCAGGCTCACATGCTATCATCTTCCAGTTGCCCATACCTCGTAGCAAACTGGGGCCACCTGGTGGGGTTCAACGGCACCTACCTCGTGATCAACTCACGCACACAAAGTCCGGGAAGCGGTCATAGTTCCTAACCGGCGAGTGAGAACGACACATACCCACGACTTCTCACCCCCAAAATAATAAATATATATATGTCATATGATGACCAACAAGGACGATTATGACATGGGGAATATCTACACACTGCTCATCGAGCCAGGGTGCTCACCCTCAACGCACGTAACTTCCCAATAATAGCAAGGAGAGGGTATGCCTAATTATGTATATATGCCATCATATAGGGTATACATACATCCCACATAATAAAGATATACCATCATATAAGGTATACCTTCCACATCATTTTCATTTTCATTATATGCTCTTAGGCGCAATAGATTTAATGTCATTGTTTAGTATATCTCTCTCTTGATACACTAATCGTCAATTCTCACATCTCTTACCCACTTAGTATACACTATACTATTTCTCAGTTGAAGCTCACATGTCACTTCTATTTATGATTTGTCTCTCAATTCTATTTAAATTAAGGATATTCTTTGTCCTAATGCACCTCAATTTACATTTATAATTCTCCATCCATAATATGGCTCAATTCATTTTATGAACCTTCAAAGCTTTCCCATTTGGGATTTGATCCTAAGATCCAATGTCTCTAAACTTGTCTCATTCTTTCATATAATTATAATTATTATCTCCAAATCGAATCTCTAATCAATGTGGGCTTCCCCACTTAGAATATACCAAAATCATTAATCGGTATTCCTCAAATTTAGTCAATATGACTCCAATATTTCTTATATGGGAAACTCTCTAAAAGTCTCCAAAATATACTCCAAATAACTCCTATAGAGGTTCCCAATTGATAACCTCGAACAAAATGGAATGAAATTCTCCTTAAAAAACATCCATTGAAAAAGCCCTGTTTCCGAATCGATTTAGGACAATTTTGAATCGATTCGGCCCAGTGAATCGATTCGGCCAGGAAGGCGAATCGATTCGGGTCATCAGACCTGGGACTCTGTCTCAGGATGAATCGATTTGGCTGGGGTCCGAATCGATTCGGTCACTCAGACCCGGGCACCTGCATATTTCCGAATCGATTCGGTAGGAGGCCGAATCGATTCAGCCCTTCAGAAACCTCGAAAATGGCTACTTTTTGCAAGCCTAAAATATCCAAAATTCATTTTAATCATTTTCTCTCCATTTCTCTTCAACCCAATCACATATATATCATCAATAATCATCCTAGAATACATATAAATTAAATTCTATTCTCAAATCAAAGATCTACACATCAAATCTAATATTATACCCAAAAGTTAGGTTTTGATAAACTAACCTAAAACCCATAATATCAATCCACAAATCATGCAATAAATGGTACACAACAATTATTTATCAAGTTTAATCACTTGCCTCGGGTTCATAGGGTCTGAATCCGCCTCAAGATCGCGTATTGACCGAAAATCTCCACTTTCTCTCTCTTTTCTCCTTCTTTCTCTTCTTCTCTCTTTCTTTTTATTTCTCTTTCTCTCTAAGGAGAATAAATCTCCCGTAGGCTTTTAAGCCCTAATTCCCAAGATACACATCTTTAAATGATAATACACACTTTAAATGACTCGATAACTTTAATTTGAGTCAAACGGTCCTAAATTATTTCGGAACCTAAATAGACCCCAAGTACAGTCATTTCGACTTTCTCGATCCTTCCGGAAATAATGGTACCCTCAGAATCGCCATTTGACACACTTTCTAACGACTCCAAATTTTGACATCAATTGGCAATTAAATTATTCTCCAAATAAAATAATATTTCTTTCTCCCAAAATAAATAAATCATCGTCTCCAAAACCTCGGGTTGTTACACTACACAACTCATTTTTCGCAATTTTCTCATTTCTCCTTCTCTCTTCTCAGGCCATTAATCTTGTTCTATGGGGTAAGTCTCTCTCGCTATCTCTTACACAGATTTAAGATATTTCTTCAAATTTAGCTTAGTTACTTTAGTGTTTTTGGTTTGTATTTTGTATTCAAGGGTGCCTTAATTTTTTATTTATTCATTTTTGTTCAATTTAAGGGATTTACTTTTTTTATTTTTTATTTTTAAACTAGTTTCTAAGGATTTTATTTTTGATTTTAGGGTCTTTCTCAAAATATATTGCTTTTAGGGTTCTATTTTTTTGGGGGTATGGATTTTGTTATTGGTATTAGTTATGTTGTTCTCGAATGTGTTTAGTATTTTTCCCTATCGTTTATATCTGTATTGGTTCAATTTTGGGGATTTAACTTTAGATATTGATTTTGACTTAAGATTTTTTTTGTTTGGATTTTATTGTTGTGTTGTCCAAAATTTTTGCGAGTTTTGATTTGAATTTGTTATGGCTTAGGCCTTTAAGGTACAAACTACTAGATTAGTTTCCTTTCTTTGTGTTGTGTTGCATGCATTCTCTCTCATGTATGTCCTCTCTGTGTTTGTTCTGTATTTTTAAAAATCAGTTAGGATATTTATTATTCGTCATATTTTAGGGTTTTGGGTATATAGGTTTAACAGGTTTTCGGGTTGGTTTTGTATTTTCCTAAATATTGGGGTTGTGTTATTAGTTTTGTCCATTTTGGGGTTCTTATGGATTTAGGGGGTTTGAGGCTTTCCTTATACTTTTCTTATTTTATGATTTCTAACCATATGAAAAAAAAGGTATGCATTTCTCATACTAACAATTTTTTTTAGTTCTTATTTTATTTTTTTGGATTGAAATCTAATGCAATCTATATGAATTTTATGAAAAGCTTATGTGATGGGTTCAATCAATTAATTTAAATTCAAACATGTCTTATTGCTAACCATCATTCAAATGCAACCACTTTTTTTTTTTATAATATACGGGGTTGTGTCCTAGGATGCTTTATTTTATTTTTTTATTTTTGCTTTATGTCTATGGTTTTTTTAGGGATTTTACTTTTGATATATTGATTTAATTTTGGGTTTTTTATTTGGATTTATGATATTTCTCATTTTAATTGGATTATTGTCATTGTCAATGAAAGCAAGGGGTTCTACGTTATTCTTTTCATAAGGAAAAAAGGTGAAGAATAATCTTTTATGTTATTATTAGTTTTTAATCTTTGTTAATCTTGATATATTAATTGTAGTATTTTTTGGTGCATATTTCCTTCAGTAGAATAAAAATTATATTGGACATTTTTAACTGGTGAATTTTTAGATCTCTATATCCCATAATGAAATATTATTAATTTGGGTTACTTTAGTTCGTCTTGTGTTTACCTTTTTTGTATTTGTTTCGTTTAGTTTATGGTGTGGGAGCACTTGGATGTGTTTATTTGAATGCCTTTTGTAAATATTCAACTTAAGTTGTAGTTGTGTCTTACCCACATTTATTCGTTATCCCCTACTTTTATTTCAATTCTAGTTGGATTTTTAGAAATCAATTTAGTTTCTAGTTTGTTATAGCATTAAGGTACTTGGAGAAAGAGTTCTTATATTGTTATGTTAGTTATCTTCTTCAGTAAATTACAAGAGTAAGTATTTAATTAGAAGTTTAAAACTTCCTCTCTATTTTGGGCATGTAGTTTGTATGCTTTGCATGGTTCTTTTAGCTTTAGATTAGGTTTTGAGGAAAATGATCAAGATCAGTTTTTTTTTTTATTCAAAATCAATTTATGTGATTGACGATTATTACGAAAACAACTCTTACCATTTTGTCAATTTTTCCTAAATATATGCTTTTATTTTTAAAGACCCACGATGTTCGTACATAAAAAGTGTTGGTAATTTATGTTTTTTATTTTTATGCTTATCAAGTTTGATACATGTTCCATGTAAAACCATTCTCAATAGTTTATCCAAAGTTGTGAGTACAAGAAATATCACAATAAAGAGATCCACAAAATCAATCACAAAGAACAAAAAGTAAAGATGACGCACAACAACGATATACATTGTTTGGAAACTTGCCTACGTCCACAGAGATGTTACTATTTATGATAGTGTCTCTCAATATTCGATGTTACATCCCTTTTCCCCGAGTTAGGGTGTACAATTTATAAGTGCATCAAAGTAGAGGTTGGGTTCTACAAGGAACTCAATTAACACGTGAATATATCAAAGAGTACGTGCGCATCTCTTCCGAGATTATTAATAGCTGATTTGACTATATCAGTAAGTGTTCTAGAGTATTTACAACACTCGTGTGTGAATTAAATCATGATTTGGGTCGGGCAGTGCTTTCAAGGTTGCTCAGCTACTCTCATGGTCCATGTTAAATGGGTGTCCACAAAAGTCATTTGATTCTCTAGTAGGTAATATGTTATGTGTTCTTATACGAGTCATTGCATCTATTATATAACTTTTGTGGATTCTCCGATTTTCAGAATTCCAACATTTTAGAGTTCCAATCAATTTTAGCGATCTAATACTTGTTGTGTTAAATACATATCAGTATACTCTTTAACTCTCTCATGATACATATTTATATAAATATGTATTCTTTTTTTAAAACATTCAAGTTGTGGGGGGATTAAATCTTCTTTAAGTATTATTTGTGTTTATATATTGTTTTTATGTTTGTTTTGAAGTGTTAATTTGGTGTCAATGCTTTGCTTTGGGGCTCAATATCTCTCAGGCATGCTTTGTCTTTTTTATTTATTCTCCTTTGGTTTGTCGATATTAAGGTGTTGATTTTATCATAGTGCATACTAACATGGGTTTACGTGCGTGTTTCCTTATGGTCATGCAAACATGTTAATGGCAGTACAAAAAGTTAATGAACCAACACAGTCTCTTTCTCTTTTGGCTCAGTGGGTTTGTGGGTGTGAGGTTTCATATTGGTGTAAATTGTGATCGATCTTAGTGTACGATATTTTTTGAAGTTTAGTGGATTAGGTATTATTTATGTTTGCAATTATTCCTATAGTTTTCTTTATTTAATGGCACCTCTAAACTTGTACTTTTTGGTAACCTTCATATTTTGTCTAATTTTGGGGTGGAATTGAAATTAATATTCCCAATATCTGGAACTTTATTGAGTCTAATTTTTATGAGATTCATGAAATATGAGGGAATAAATATGCTAATGAAATATTTTTCTTTGGTAAAATGTAAGTTTAGCATTCATCAACGTCAAATGATTTTTTTTAAATTTTTTTTTATGGGTCGTCATGTTTTTAAATTTTATACTAAGCACTCTAATAATTTCAGGTTCCGTAAGAACCATATATAAATTGACTATTAAGATTTGAATTGATTGAATGAGGATTCGACTATATGTTGTGGTTATATTCCAAATATTTTTTAAATATTGAAGACTTTTTCATTATTGGACCTTTTATTGTGTAGTGCCAAAAGGTGCGCGAGGTTGTGAATGGAAAACATAGTGGAGAACTGAATGAACATGATGAAACCTCTTATTTTTCATAGAGAAACTAAGGTTCAAGCAAAGGAGGGAAATAATTGTGTTTTTGTTGTTTAGAGAATAATATGATCCGACAACATGAAATGGTGAGAATTTACAGAAATTCTTCATTTTAGTAACTGTCTTCCAGCCCATAATGTGCACACATATGTACATCAAAAATATTTTTTTATCAGCACCACAACCATGAGAATGGAAAGATGGTTTACATTGTTGTGGATTCACATCAAAGTTTTTTTCATTCTTTAATGATTTACAAGGATGGCAATTGTTATTTAAATAAATCACAACTTTTTTCAATTTATTGCAGTAAATTTATTTACTTACCTATGAATTATTACGTATTATATACTTTAATTTTTACTTGTTTGGTGTTGACATTACTAGGTTGATTACTTGCATTAGTTATGTGAAATTATTTAATTTTATTTTCTCCACTTAAGTGTATGCATTGTTTTCATATATGATTCTTGAACTAGATACATCATATTGGAATCATGGACAGTTGTATTTATTAGAAGTCCAGATACTGAAGATGTGTAGATTAGTTAATGATTTCTTAACACCATTAGCGTATCATGGTCTAGTGTGGTAGATATAGACATAGTTCATCCAATTTGGGTATCTACCTAGCCAAATTCATATTGTTATGGATGTGATCCATGTGATAGAGATGGATGAAGATGAGAAGTAAAAGGTACGCAACTTTGATTTATTTATATATTATCTAGTATTAACATATGGGTTCGAAGATCCTATTAAGAACATGACTAATCATATCAAGCCTTTTTTTTTTAAAAATCTTGGATAAACGTAATTCTAATTAATATAATATGGGTAGATAATAACACAACTATTAATATAATGTCGTATTCCTTGGTTTTTAAAATAAACAAACCAAACAACCAATTGGTCCATATTCAAATAATTATCTCAAGTTTTGTTGGGGACAAAAAGTCAACCAAAGGTGTATTCCGTTAATATTGAAGTAGGCCGAAGAAAATAAAAATATCTTTATTATTTAAGGCAACCCAAGATTTAATGCATGAGTAGGTAGGGATTTTATTCATTCTTACAACTGTATTCCTTTTCCTATGCATTAGAAGCTACTTTTGATTAAAGAGGATGGGTTTGTGGAGGATGTGGAAGTTGTTCCATTTACTTTTCACACAAACTCAAACTGTGTGGGGGAAGGTCTATTCCAAGAGAATGTGGGACTAGTGAAGGTAGATGCTTTGGTTCCCGAAGCATCAGAAAGAGAGGTCTCCTATGAGGCTTAGGATGAGTTAGTTTTTGGCCTGATGAGACCAAGTGAAGAAAATAAAATAATTGTTAAATGGACATTACATCCATTGATATTGAGCAGACCAATCAAAGTTTGGCCATGGTTTTGTTCAAGTTCAGATATTTGTAATAAGCACCATAATGGCTAAAATAAAATAAGAGAGTCACCCTAAGCAAGGAAGACCAACAGTTGAATGTGGAACTTTTACAACAATACATGGACTATTTTCTTAGGAATATGATGAGGTACTTGTCTTAGATAACAAATTGGTAGAATGCAAACTACCAATAAAAAGGGGTTATAAACCTTGTTAAGCAATTGCCAAGACAAATGAATCAAAAGTCACCACCAATATAAAAGAATAAATAGAAAGGTTGTTGAAGGCTGGATTTATTCCAATGGCTAGGTATGTTGAATAGATCCCTGTAATATAGTGTCAGTTTTATGAGAAATGGAAAATTGAGAGTTTGCATTGATTTTAGAAATCTACATGCAGTAACTTTATAGGGAGAATAATATTATTCCCGTAGTGGATTTATTTATTGATAGATCAGCAGGTCATGCAATCATCTCTTAAATGGATTGTCATTCTACTTATAAATAAATATACGTAGCTAAAGAAGATGTGCATAAAACTTCTTTTAGGCGCCCTGGTAGTTTGGGAACCTTCGAATAAATAAAATTTCCATTTGGTTTAGTGAATTTAGGGACCACATACCATAGGGGAATGAATACCATTTTCCATTACATCGTTGGAGCTTTTTTGGAATCTTATATTTATGATATAATTGTCAATTCAAAAACAGTAAGTGATCATATAATAGCCTTCAAAAAACTTTTGAAAGGATGAGGCTTTATCCTTTTAAAATGAATCATTTTAAATTTGTCTTGTCTTTCTACCACAATTTTTTAGCGTATTTGGTACACAAAAAGGGAATATAAGTTGATCATGACAAAGCTAAATACATAATTTAAAGCACGACTCCCAAAAATAAGAAAGTATTACATAGGTTTTTGGGTTAAGTTAATTTCCTTCGTAGATTTATATATAACACATCAAGAAAAACTATTTTTTTCTCCTTTCTTGAAGCTAGAAATCAAAGAGGAGCGGGATTGGAAAGAGGAGCATAAACAGGCTTTTCAAAGAATCAAGAGATACATGGTCAAGCCACCTATTTGGGCACCATCAAAATAAGATAAGCCACTAAAGTTGTACATTTCTACCTTCAATGCATATATTGGAGTTTTATTGGCTTGGGACTATGAGAACCACAAGGAAAAAGTTATGTATTACCTTAGTAGATTTCAAAATGACTATTAGTCTAGATATTCCGTAATGGAAAACCTATGTTTGACTTTGTAATTTACCACCATGAAATTCATATATTATTTGTTTTCTAGAGAGGTGCTTGTCATTTCGAAGTTTGATTTAATCAAATATATTTTAGCTAGACCTATTTTTCATAATATAATTGGTAAATATGTGCTAAATCTATCATAGCTTTGCTTACATTATAGACCTCAAATATTGGTAAAAGGTCAATAATTGGATGATATATTCGCAGATCATCCATGTGAAAATCACCCAAAATGGTAATATGAGATATGATAAGTATCTATAAGGCCATGGAAGTTGTGGTTTGATGGTTCAAAGATTGAAATCATGTCAGGAATAGGAGTAGTTATTGAATCCCCTGCTCATATTAAAACCAAACGTGGATATGGGTTAGACGAGAATACACATTGCAACATTCACGTGGAATAAAATGTTGTGATAATGTGCTTAGAAATTCTTTAAATCTATAATTCTTCAGTAGTAGAAATGTTTGGTGATTCGAATCTAGTTATAAGACAATTAACTGGTGAATAAAGATGTGTTCATGATTATTTAACCACTTAGAACCAATTGCCTTTGAATTTGATGAAGTCACATTAAATTATGTTCCCATATTTCTAAATAAAGAAGCCAACAAAATGTCTTTAAAGGCTGCAGGTTATAATCTTAATGTGAACTTCGAAGAAAAGTTAACGCTTAGTCTCATTGATGCTTTCTTACCACTGCATCATAACATGTGTCCCTTTGTGGAAATTGAGAATAGCGATATTCAAGAATATTAGAGAAAACCATTCATTGAATATCTAACAGACCCAAATATTAAGAGTGGTAGGGATGTCAGATTAATAGCAACCGATTAGGTGGTAGGGTCAAGTTCTGGAATCTTATTAGAATGACCATTAGAAGTCATTAGAACGAGAATGGGTAGGCCATTAAAGTGAGACTTCCAACGATTGAACGAGGTCTTTTTTCATCAAGCTTTGGAATCTCGTCCGATATGGCTTTAGAAGCTTGATCGAATGAAAATGGACGAAAATTATTTTTTTTTAACTAAAACTGATCAAAATATCTATTATTTATCCTTTTATAAATAATTTCATTATAAATAGAAATATGAGATGAAAGTCTCCAAGAACTCTTTTTGAAAGCTTTTTACATCCTTTTTAAGCTCTATTTGTGATCAACCTCTTCCAATATTAATCTAAACCCCTTGGAAACTTAAAGTTCACTTTATTAAATCAAGAGGAACCTTTATAGTTCAAAAACTCTTGTAGAGATAAGTCTCTACTACTGATTTGTGGAGAAAAGTATCTACTGAGAAGGCTAATCAATCGATACACGGGGACGATTGCTTGGTTTTTTGGGTTGAATTTAGAGCATATTTGTTTATGCAAACTAAATTAATTCAAAGATAAAATTTGGTATAATTGGATTTGTGTGTGGTTGACTAATATATGAATCATTCCATAGAATCCCCATATTCTCAAATTGGTATCACCGGTTACACAAAGATTTTGGTTATCTGTTAAAAACATTGATTTTATGTATAATTTGTATAATAAGACCCGCGTGTTTGATTGGTTAAACTATGTATACAAGAAAGCTAAAATGAGTTTTGCGTTAAAACCTATAGATGAAATAGTTTGGCTTGTTTGTGAAAGAGGGTGGACAATACCTATCGTGACCAATGACAATGTTAAAAGTGTAAAACCTATCTCTACACGGATAGAGGATTATTTTAAATGAAGAAATTTTAACTTAAGTGGTCTGAGTGTCATTTTTGGAGCTGTAATCCTTCATGAGTTTTGCCACTTCATGATGTGTACCACATCAAAAGAAGCATAGGATAACCTTTAGCTCACTCACGAGGGTACCAATGTTGTGAAAGCTTCTAATCTATAAAATCTCACCACACAGTTTGAAACGATTACAATGCTAGAGTCTGAATCTTTTGATGAGTTTTACGCACGTTTGTCGGATATATTAAACTCAAGTTTTAATTTAGGTGAGAGAATTCTTGAGATGTGTAGTTAAGAAGATTTTGAGATCACTTCCAACCCAATTTATTCCAAAGGTTATTCTACTTAATTCGTTAGGGATATTAGATACTCTTAGGTTGGAATTACTTGTAGGATTCCTTTAAATGTATGGACTATTTATGTTTCCCAAAACAGGCAAACCTAAGGAAAAGGTAATTGCGTTGAATGTACAATCTAAAAAGAAAGAGGAAGTGTCATCTGACTTTGAGTATGATTTTGACATAGCAAATTTAGCCCTTTTTGCAAAAAAGATTCAAAAAGTTTCTCAAATGTAGAAAAGAAAATACTTCCAAAGAAAAGAAAAGTTTTGAGAAAAATGAAAAATATAAATCCGACAAGGAAAAATTTGAAAAAGAAATTAATGATCACCTAAAGAAAGTTGAAGAGAGATGCTATGAGTATGAGGGTAAGGGTAAAAAATCTCACTAGTGTTCGACGAGATTTAAAAGACAAGGCAAACGCAAAGCTGCCTTCAATGCATCTTGTAGCAAGAGCGATGTCGAGTTGGTGGATTATGAGGATGAATCACCGTATGAACATAACTTCACTACATTTATGTCTAGTCACATTAGTACACACAGTGAACCTCACGTCGATGAGAAAGATACTAAAAATGATGACCTTGTAGTGAGTCTACTCAGTCTAGTGAACGTAAGGGAGGGGATTTTTTAAGTTAAAGTGAGAGTGAGCTTCAACATGCTTACGCCAATCTGTACGTTGAGTTATTTAAATGAAGAAATAAAACAAAGGTTTATCCTTAGAGAAGGACTTGAGAGAGGCGAGAGAGAGTGAGTCCTCGGTGAGATTTTCTTGGCGAGAGAGGGTCATTTTAGTTGAGAGGGAAAATGGTGACTTGGCAAAAAAGTGGCTATCTTATGAAAGATCTTTAAGCATCCTAGAGACCCATGAGAATATTAAAGCCCTTGTATCCCTACTCCAGAAATATCTCCAACGTTCTTGGAAGGTCAAGGTTACTATAGAGGATACATATAAGAATGTTGAAAAGATTATCCTCCGTCCCACTTTAGGTTTTGGTCACATGAGAGGAATAGGTTATGGTGGTGCATCCATTTCCCCTACCGCACCCGAACTGGTCCCTAAATTTGTGGTTAATCCATATGGGCCTCAACCTAAACCATAAAGGAGAGTTAAACCTAACAAAGTGAACTAATGTAGACCCAAACAAGTGTATGTTTACACTTTTTGCAAAAGGATAGGTCACGTGAGAGAGTTTTGCTACAAGTTGGGTACCTAAGCAAGATCACAAAGTCCTAGTTGTTCACATAGCTGTCAAGGTTCAAAATATTTCCCAATGGTATTTTGCTAGTGGGTTATCTAGGCACATGACTAGTGACATGTCATTTTTTACCAACCTTGAGGATCGCATGGAAGGTAAACTCACTTATGGAGATCGAAGTTGGTCTAGTATTTTAGGACATGGATTTATTAAGATACATGGATTTACTAAACTAAACAATGTGTTGTATGTGAAAGGGTTGAAAGACAACTTAATTAACATAAGATAAATGTGCGACACAAATTTTTCTATAAAGTTTGATCTGTTCGGATGTAACATTTATGATCAATCCTGTGAATGTTTACTACAAGGTGTGAGGATTGAATATAATTTTTATGTTATTGTTCCCAAGTCCTCCGTTGCCCAGAATAGTGCCACGGTCTCCTCTATGGACCTTTAGCATCAACGACTAGGTCATGTGAATTTAAAATATCTTGAGATATTAGTAAAACAGGGCATTGTTCATGGCTTACCATCACTTGGGAAACTAACTTCCTCGGTTTATAGACCTTGGTAACAAGGAAAAATATCGAAGTCCCCATTAGAAGTTGAATACCATTACCACCACTCGTGTTTTGTAATTGATCCACATGGATATTATGGGTACTCTCTTCGAGAGATTAGGTGGTAAGTGGTCGATCACTTTTCTAGATACTTTATCATTAGATTTCTTAGATAAAAGTTCGATCCAATTGAGTTCCTAACAATCAAGTGCCGTGTCCAGAAAAATTACACGGTGTCATTATTAATTGACTGCGTAGTGACAACGATAAATAATTTAAAGAAGTGAATATGGATAAGTACTATGATGGAGTGGGCATCAAACATGAGTTTTCGGCATTTTGTACTCCTCAACAAAATGGGATTATTAAGAGGAAGAACCGGATGACACAAGAGATGTCTCGATCCATGCTTCTTAGGAGAAATTTCCAAAGACATTTTTAGGCAGAGATGGTGAGTACTTCATGCCATATGGAGAATAGGGTGTATGTGGCCATCTCGAGGGGGTTCGAGGGTCTTCTCCTCCCCTTTCCTACACGTATGGTGTGTGCATGGGATTATGTCATTTCTTGGGGCACTCCTCCATCATCGATGTGGGGTGATATGCAGAGATAGAGTCGCTAACCTATTTTGCACAAAACAATAAGAAGAATTATTTCCTCCTCGAGAGAACAACGTCAAGGACAATACTGAAGCTTACGAAACCAAGTTGTTTAATGGTCTAGGGAGTAGGTTACAGAATGGGAAGATGTTAGGCACCCATCCTGGATTTTTGGTATCTTATGGGCATGTGTTAATCTTCTCATGTTAAACTTCGTGAAGTGTGTGTTATGTGCATAATATAAATAGCGAATGGAATCACTTAACTCGTTTCATGGACAAAGGCAAAGTGGGGTCATCCTTAGGAGTGTTCCCAAAATATTAATTCAAAGTAAAATGTAAGTGTTTGCCGATTCACATGTCTTATATAAGAACAAATGCGTTCATTGAAGAAGACACAAACAAGCAATCATATAAAATATATTTAGAATATTTTATAAGAACAAGGTAACAAATATGTGTAAGGGAGGACTCAAGTCTAGGCATTTACCCAAGATGCATATGTAGCCTAAGGGGAAATCAAAGTTCATGTAGTTCGAAGACAATACGAGGCCCCATAAATCCAGCGGGGACTTTCCTTATGTGTGTGTAGAAAAACGGTGTTTTAGCGTGAGAAAATGTGATGGGAATTTCCTATTTGGAATTTATAATTAAACCCTCTTTTTCTTATTTTTGTTTTTTATGAATTTAAAGTATGTGCATATTCTAATAATAAAGGTTTTAAATTAATGTATATGATGTAATGAAATAAAACACCAAAGTAAAACATAAGTGACTATTGGAAAAATAAGAGAATTTAAAGACAAGGATTGAGAATTAGACTTCCTTATGAAGACTTGAAGCGGATCTTGATTGTAGATGTATTGGTCTCACGATACGATGATGGTGGTATGATGATAGGGCTGAGAATTTATTAGAAGAATGGGAAAAGGATGGAAAGAGTGTGGGAAATGGGATTTTCAAGAAGGTAACAACTCTGAATTCGAGAGAACATTCTCTGAATTATGGAGAAGTATGCTCAGTGGTACTTTTCAAAGTGAGGTCATGTGTTTTTTAATAGGACCAAGGGTTGTGTCATTCGATTTTATCCTTGACCTGCCTATCGACATAGAACCCTAGACACACTGTCGATAGGTAGGGTCCTAGGGGTTCCATTCGACAGTCTGAGGCATGTTGTTAAAAAAAATGGCCTTAAAACGCGAACCGTAAGTTAGAATCATTCAAATGGAAAATGGTTGGAAGGAGTATTTAGATCCCCTTATGGATAAATTGAACCACTTTCAGGTTGAGGAGTTAATCGAGGTCAAACGAGGCTCGAAAAGCCCATTGGTCAAACGATGTTTACATCTCATTCAAACGAGACTACTTCTCATTTTAAGGTCATTGAATGTGTCTTTCAAAGGAGGATCAAATAAAGTCTTACTATCTAAGATTTTTGGATGTCATTAGAAGTGAGATTTTTCTCGTTCGAACGAGATCATATTCTCACTAGAAAGACATTACATTATTGTTCGAACGATGCCACCACCTAGAATTTTTTGAACATCCTATAAATACCTATTTTATGTTTAGATTGTTTAAGAGTTTTGACAGATTCAAAACTGCACATCTTTTGCAAAAGTTTTTTATGCTTTAGTGTTCCAAAAAACTTTTTAATTCACAACAAACATCCTTTAATATTGTTCTTGTTAATTTGTTTAAACCATAGAAAGTTTTGTATTCTTTCATACACCTTTGTGGAGAAGGCATCTCCATGGATGACTTGTGATACCCTAGGAAACTCACTACTGAAGACAAAGGTTGAGTTGATTGAGGACTATGATCTTGTGATTATTACGAGGATCATAATTGTTCTTTAGAGATTTACGAAGATTAGTGCATTATGATTGTGGTAGTAATCAAGTAGTACTGTAAGTCGAATATGTTGTAGATTTCGAAAGTGAATAAAAGGTTTTGTCCTATAGGGATTTTTCCTGAAACTCTGCCTTTGTTGAATGTTTGGTTTGATTTATTTGTTTTATCTCATAGATGTATATTTAGGATAAAAAGACAAAACTGATTGCACATTCCCAAATTGGAATTTTTATTGAGCATATTTTTTTTCCGCATTCTTATGGTTGTATAAGTGCCTTCCACTCTCTCCGATTGGTATCGTAGCATTCGTACCTTACTTTCTCAAATTTGTATCAGAGCGAGTTGCACTATGTTATTGGGTTAGATCCTTCTTTAGTGCTTTTTCAGTATTTTGTTATTCTCTCGATGTATCTAATAGTTTTGATGACTTATATTGTTTTAATTTTAAGTTTTCTAAAAGAATTGATATTCTAAAAAAATCATTTTAAATCACTATGGATCTTTTACAAACTGTTCAAAATCAAAAAGTTTTATTTCGTGCAAGACTTGTGGACTTGGATCGTGATTTTAGAAAATTGGAATTTTGAAGAAAGAGAGTGATGATAGAGTGCGGGCTTTAAAAATGAATTAAAGGACTTTAAAAATTTTAGGGTTAATGTTTTTGCCATTGAGGATAGTGTTTTGATTAATTATTTTAATGGACATGGCAAGACTCTTAGGGGTAAGTTTTATCACATTGAGGGGGAGTGAGATAACCTTCTAATATGTAGAAGGATTCCCTAAAGTTGGAAGAGTCAAATTTTTTGTAGATTCTAAAATTTTGAACTTCAAAGATGATTTAAAGACTTGAGTAGTTTTAGTAGTGTTGGTAGTAATGGTACTGACTCACATATTTATAATGATTAGATTGTTAAAGTCAAGACCATAGTTTATTTTATAGGGTCAACCACATCCACATACGTTAGAAAAGGTCAACCCATAGGTAACATTCCTCGAGTTTACACATGTTCACATTGAGATAGGAAAGGTCCCCTTAAACGTATTTGTTATGATCTTGGAAGAGGTCCTAGGAAATTTAAGTCCAGTGTTCCCTTAGTTCCCGAAACCCGACGTATTGTGTATACATCTATTTGGGTAAGGAAATATGTTTTGGAGGAGCTAGATGTATACTTGTTAATTCGCACATGCTTTCATGATTTTATTTGTCATACTCTAATTGCGCTTCGTGATATATGTTTACTAGTTTTATGACATATGTATCTTTTGTATTATATTTTTCTTTCATCATATTGGAAAAATACAAAAAGATTTTATTTTGATAATTTTTTTGAAAAATACTAAAATATTTTTTATTTTTATGTATTTTAGTTTTACACATTTTGTATGGCACATTGGGGTGTATTAATCCAATTTGCTCTGTATTTTTCATGTGGCTAAGACATTTGGTTATGACTTCATATACTTAGATTGATCTTAACCATGTCTTGGAGTTGTTTTGAACTTGATTTACTTTATGAATTCGACTTTGTATATGCCCCTTACACACTGGGACAAGCTTATTAGATTTTTACTTCACTATGTATATTTAAGATAGCTGAGATGTTCTCCCATCAATTTTGTCATCTACATGTTTATGTGACTATGGGGTATTTGTGCATGTAAGAACCATTCCTCATGAGATTTTGTTTATTATTAAAAAAATATGAGTGAACATGGGAAAGGGATGCAAGAGACATGTGACTCGTCATGAAAGCAACCATTTCAAAAGAGCCGAAGAAAAAAATAAAGGCAATAAAAGAGCAAAATTACCAAAAAGGGGGCCAACATAGTTTAGTTTGATAGATCATTCAAAAGGATTCACTTCAATAAGAATAAAAAAGAATAGAAAATATAATATATGTTTATCTTTTGAGGGAGTTTAGTTGAAGATCAACGGGTTTACACAATGATACCTAGTTATTCTTATTTTGTCACGATGCTATTGATTTGTAGAATCATCAATATTCTAGATTTGTGTGCATTGTGCTTGTTATTTCATTAAGTTCAACTTTATTTATCATTTGAAGCTAAAGCTTTGGTTGAAAAGGTTTTGAGGTCAATTAGAACTTCTTGAACATATTTGATATTACACCCCGCCTAAGAAAATATCGGGCGATCACACCTGTACCAAATTAAAACAGGAGTCGCATATGGTTCAGCCTTAGCATCACTGTAGAAAACCAAATTATTTACTAATAACCTATTAGGCTGGTATCAAAATTTTATTTAACTAATCTTTTTAAACAAACTATACAATTAAAACATTCACAAAGTTTATATAAACGAAACTGAAAAGAAATAAAATAACCGAACACTCGGTTTCACAATAATACAACCCAAACGAATTCCACAAAAAAAGCGGTAAAAGAACAAATAAATACAATTCGGCTTTTGACCTGAGTATTTATACAGTAACTCCTATCTAGATTACAAGGATAAAAGCGTCTACAGAAAACCTGCGTGCATCCACAGCTGCTGCAGCAGACGTCAGGCTCGAAGGTATCATTATGTAGGCGTCCCTATGTCTGGACACCTATATACATAATATATAGCAAGAGGGAAAATATAGAAACGGGTCAGAGCTCGAGTTGTGCAAATATTTTTCAAGTGCATAAATGCATTATTTAAGAAAATATGTTTTATCTCATATTTAAATTGGTATCACACTCCCATGAGATACCCCTTACCTCCCTTCTAATAATGCACTCCTAGCGTATCCCTCTAAACATCCTAGTTAAGATACTCTGCCTAACAACTTTGTCACCCCCAAACCCTAAAGGTCCTAAGTTAACCGGGTACTAAGAGCTAAACTTCTCCCCACTCCCAACACTGTGCTAAATTCGTACGTGGGGTGTTTCGCGAAGCGAAATCCAAACAAGGAACCCCCCCGATACACTACTACTTGGCTGTGTTGTTCGTCGAGATACATTAAGCCCTCAATACACAATGTATATAGGTATACTCATATAATTATATACATTATTATACTCACTTTCATATGCATATCACTATATACGTCCGGATATAATCTCCCGGAATGAGAATTAATCCTTTATTATTTTATCTCTTTACTCTAATAGAGATATATAATATCTTCTTCTCATGCACAAGTAATATACTATGCACACTAGTATAATAACCATCCCAATGAGCTATAACTCGAGGATGATGTCTCTATTCTATCATCTACCAGGGAATCGCTCACGTATCATCCTGGGTACCAACGGTCAGAATCTCACACCGCCTTGGTAAAAGCCAAATCACAACGTATGGGAAGCGGTCATAGTTCCTCCCCGAAAGTGAGACGAAACATACCCGCCACGTCTCACCCCTAATAAAAATCACACAATATAAAATTGACAATATGACCTGGGGACTATACGCTCCCTTCTCCTTAATCCAGGGGCCTCACCCACATCGTGCAACTTTCTATGATAGCATAGAAGGGGTATGCCTCACATAAATATATATACCATTCACACATAGACATATATACATATTCGTATCATATTATATATATACTTTAATCACATCGTATATGTACACTCCACATTGTTCCTCAAATATATATAAATGGCCATAATTGCCAATCACACATAACGATGACCAATAACTCCAAAGATTCTCATAAATAATATCATTTAAGTATTCTCACACTCACAATACTAAATCCAAAAGTATTCCCTCACTTGATAAATAACTTGTACCTTATTCGCGCATAAGGATTTATATAATTTCTCCAACTATACCAATTCATCCTAGTAGTCTCGTAGGATTTACTCAACCATAATCGATAATTATGTTTTTTACACGCACAATTTTTATATATGCCTAAATGCCCACAGAAATTATCCTAAGAAAAATTCGTCATCAAACACCCTTAATTTAGATAAGTCGTGGATATCATTTCTCACGAACCTAAGGGCTACATTTCGCTAAAATGCTAATTTAGAGGTCCCCACTCTACTTTAGGAACCCTATACATCTAATTCCTCAATTTAATTTATTTTGTTAAAAAATATAATATTCGTGTCACCAAATATTGCCCCTTTCTAACCCCCATAGATTTCCTCAAATGGCTAGGAATAAGTCCCCTTAGTTGGGTATTTAGTTTCTTAATTAAACAAGGTAAAACTATAAATTTGGGATTTTATCTCATATAAACACCACAAACCCAAATTGACAAAATATCTGTATGATCGATCGATCGACCCTTGGCCGTCGATCGATCAATCAAGTCGGGCAGCTTCTTTTCCGGCCCCTGTTTCGGCCATTAACAAACCTCCGACCTTTTTACTCCTTCTCCCATCCTTATATAATCCCAAACAACTAATTTTACATAAAGGAAAATAGGTTCTAAACATCCTTGAACCAAGAATTAACAACTAAATTCAATTAATTTCTAAGTTTCTCCAATTTGATATTTTCCGGGTTTTATCCGTTAAACTTCCAAAAAACCTGTTTGATTCACGAAAACCCAACACCAAAATCTTTAGGGTTTGCTATTACCAATTATGATATGAGATTTATGCTCAAAATAAATAAAGCAAGTAAACACTTTCCTGGAGGATAAAATCTTTAGGGTTTGTTATTACCAGAGGGTTTATCCCTATTAAATCCAAAAATGACTCGTTTACTCAATTACGAGTCCCTACTGGTCCAAAAATTTTCGAAACTCAATTTCTACTCTTGGATACTCTATTATGACTATCTCGGCCATTTCGAGACTCACCATGCAATAAGAATATCTATCTAAGGTGCTTGACCGCAAATCACTAATTTAACCCAACACAACTTTATGCGGTATTTCCCATTAAAATATTATCCTCTGTCTCTTTACCTATCAACGACATATAATTAAAATACTCCAGCTCATTTACTTAATTCCATAAGTAAATATAACACCCATCGAAAATCATCTAATCCTTGAAAACTCCAAAAAAATTACTATTCATGATAATATCTTAAATTCCCAAATTACACTTATGAATTTTCATCATCCATAAAAGTGTGGGGTATTACATACTCCCCCCTTACAACGGAATTTCGCCCTCAAAATTCAGATACAACTGATACTACTAACACTAACCTAAGAGCATGAATCACTCCAGATCCTAATAATTCAAAGTGGAATGGTACTAATTCGACGACACTCAACCATACACTCGTTCGGTACTCACCTATCTCAATATTTATACTATAACGCACTAAATCCCTATGTGCTACAATACTACCTCGTCGTAAGGTGACTCTAATAATGTCACATCGCACCAATCATTTCTAGTGCCACAAGTAGAGAAAATGAGCCTGTAGCAGCCTAAATCTCACTGAAGGATCACGATTCTAAGTGTTTTGTCATCTACATCAGGACATCTAATTTCCCTCAAAAAGGAAATTACTCGAACGTTCGACCACTCTCGTCAGTCTCATTGCTTAACTTAAGCATGCTAATTCTTATTGCTCTATACAATTAGGTTATAACGTACTTTTTATGACATTCCATCCAACACACTCTAAATCCATTTATGACTGCCTCACGACATAATCTTCAACTTTATATACTACGTCCCTTCTTTTTCAGACGGTATATAAAACAACCTTACCAGGGTGCCCATACACCTTTTTAACCCGTGCTTATTTGCCCAACCCTTGTAAACGTGACACACGTAACACTCTCTCTAAAGATGGGCCTTATTTACTCGGTGTAATACTAACACATGGGTTTTCTTAACCCATAAAATTCCATTCTTCCTATACCTAGAAATCTAATCCTTCTCAAGGTTAACTCACCACAATCTCCTGATATCGGCTCCACTAGTCCTCCTAGCCCTTCTTCCCAATAATTTTAATATCAATGTGTATTCTACACCCATAAAATAATACTATTCTAACTATGTCCCTAGTGACCAAGACCTCTCTCCACTTTTGACATGTGCTAGGTTTCATGCGTGGGATGTCTCATAAAGCGAAATCTAGACAAACAACCCTCCCATTACACTACTCCCTCACATCGTCGATCATCGAGATATAACGGCCTAAAGCACACTAGCGGGACATCCTAAATCCTACCTTGCTAACCTACTCACGTACCTCTACCACTATATCCTTCTTCTTAACGATATAGAAAGTATATCAAATTGGGGTGCCTACTCTTTGCAAAAGTGTTACGAACATCATACCCAAAACATACTCCCTCCAAAATTTTCCTTTTCATTAAGACATGGCTATAAGCCTCAAATCAATTTATCTAACTCCTGCTTCACCCACCTACTTGTGGTGAGAGGACCACTTTAGTGCTTCTCTATAGCACTTATATTTCCATAAGCATGCCATCATCATGCGGCCCTCAGTCCATAGTGTTTCCTCCACACTATATATGACTTATCGACAAAACCAACATCCTAGCATCCTATAATATCTTTCCACTCCCGACGTCGTTAAGGTTCATGAGTGGAGCGTCTCGCAAGCGAAATCCAAACAAGGAACCCCTCCAATACACTACTACTTAACTTTGTCGGTTGTGGAGGTCCGTTAGCTTCAAATATGCAACTGGGACCTATCCCTTCTTTCAACAAAAATGTGGTCTAAACTCCTATCTCTGCCCAGGAGCCACAAGATCAAGCGCTCGCACTAATACTAAGTCTTTGAGCAAACAATAATGAGATTAAACTCAAAGCCCAACAATAAACCTTGCTTACCTTAAACCACCTCTATAAGGTCGCCACGCACTCGTACACGATAATGAGGCATCTGCTCACTGAAGTTTCTCCTACCCATAATAACAAAGGCGAACTCAACTTGTACCCAGGTGACATATCGCGACAATTACCCATTCCACCCTGGAACCGCTGATACGATAGTCTTGCAATCATTAGCCTACTGTCTCTCCGAACAACGAAGAACCTATTATACTCAAAATAATACCATACTCGTATATCACACACAAAACGAGTAGTATAAACCAGATATATATATTCAAAATAGAACCTCGCTACTGCGGAAAAACATATAGACATACACTATGTAATGTTATTGATAGGGCCAAAAAGCTCAAATTACACACACGAATCTAGGGCTAATGTCTCGACTCTATCTAGTCACACCAGATATACCTCCTCCATCTGAGGTGAAACTCATAAGAACAACTTCGCCAATCTCCCTAGCTACTCCAAATGGTTCCTGGACTTGGTACACTTTCCCTAATTGAATCGAAAGTACTTAACTTAATACCCCCATCTATGCATCCTACTCTTGCCCTTTTACTCCTACTGGGCAAGATCAAAGCATGTGGTTATACACTCCTCATTACAACATTCCCCCATGTCTGGCCACCTTGACCATATTAAGGTTATCAGCAGCTCAGGCTCTATGGCCTAGATCCTGACAATCACCTTCATAGTCCCCTTAACTTCTTCGTTAAGAAGAAACTCCAGTACCAGCCTCAACAGTCTTGTTCTAATGAATTCCCCAGGTGGATGTCCACCAATGGGGTTCCATGGACACAACTTCTCCCTCATAATCGACCCCTAACTGATCCTTATGATAATAGTTCAGGAACTACAGTCGATTCATTTCTGATAAAGGAACTAACAGTGAAATCCATTCATAAGATCCTTTTATGAGAAAAATATCTTGCTCCCCCGAATCTGGTGACCACCGTTCCCACAATTTCAATATTGCTCCCACGAGTGAAAAATTTTCCTCTAATTTTCACATATGGGTATTTCCACACCCTGCTTTAAGACAAAGTTTCTAAGCCTTTCACATCCGTTGAATCACCTTACACTTACACGATATAATCTCAACTTCAACATATGGTCCTTATCAAGGATCTTTCGAACCTTTTTCCAAATTTACTTCCTTGGGTAATTTAAGTTTAGCACCACCCTCTCCTATAACGGTGCATGGATAATTATAACCACTATACCTTAGTAGTCATTTCAACCATCTTTGACAAATGCCACAAGGAGAGTGACCTCTACTATGGTCCTAGTCTCTAACTTCAACTAGCCTCTCCAAATAAGTCCCACCTTCTGCTACTCTTGCAATGAACTTCTATGGTCGTCCATCATAAATCACCACACGATTCTCAAATGAGCACGCAAAAGATTACTATAATCTTATGAAATGGCATGAGAACGAAATCTCACAAGAGGAATCAACAATCCTAATCCTAAGGGTCTATATGAAATCGAGAGTAATGTTGAATGCGTAGTACGTCCGCACAGATTCCTAAGGACACTAGAACCTAATGCTCTGATACCATCTGTGGCACCCTGCCTAATAAAATACCGGGCGATCACTCCTGTACAAAATAAAAACAGGAGCCGCATATGGTTTTTTCTTAACATCACTTTCGAAAACCAAATTATTTACTAATAACCTATTAGGCTGGAGTCAAAATTTAATTTAACTAATGTTTTTAGACAAACTATACAATTAAAACATTCACACAGTTTATATAAATGAAACTGAAAAGAAATAAAATAACCGAACACTCGATTTCACAATAATACTACCCAAACGAATTCCGCAATAAAAGCGGTAAAAGAATAAATAAATGCAGTTTGGCTTTTGACCCGAGTATTTATACAGTAACTCCTATCTATATTACAAGGATAGAAGCGTCTACAGAAAACCTGCTTGCATCCACAGCTGCTGCAGCAGACGTCAGACTCAAAGGAATCATCATCTAGGCGTCCCTGTGTCTGGACACATATATACATAATATATATCAAGAGGAAAAATATAGAAACGGGTCAGAGCCCGAATTGTGAAAATATTTTGCAGGTGCATAAATGCATTATTTAAGAAAATATGTTTTATCTCATATTTAATTGGTATCACACTCCCATGAGATACCCCTTACCTCTCTTCTAATAGTGCAATCCTAACGTATCCCTCTAAACATCCTAGTCAAGCTACTCTTCCTAACAACTCCATCACCCCCAAACCTTAAAGGTCCTAAGTTAACCGTGTACTAAGATCTAAAGTTCTCCCCATTCCCAACACTGCGCTAAATTCATGCGTGGAGTGTTTCGCGAAGCGAATTCCAAACAAGGAACCCCCCCGATACACTACTACCTGGCATTATTGTTCGTCGAGATCCATTAAGCCCTCAATACACAATGTATATAGGTATACTCATATAATTATATAGATTATTATACTCACTTTCATATGCATATCACTATATACGTCCGGATATAATCTCCTGGAATGAGAATTAATCCTTTATTATTTTATCTCTTTACTCTAATAGAGATATATAATATCTTCTTCTCATGCACAAGTAATATACTATACACACTAGTATAATAACCATCCCAATGAGCTATAACTCGAGGATGATGTCTCTATGCTATCATTTACCAGGGAATTGCTCACGTATCATCCTGGGTACCAACGGTCAGAATCTCACACCGCCTTGGTAAAAGCCAAATCACAACGTATGGGAAGCGGTCATAGTTCCTCCCCGAAAGTGAGACGAAACATACCCACCACGTCTCACCCCTAATAAAAATCACACAATATAAAATTGACACTATGACCTGGGGACTATACGCTCCCTTCTCCTTAATCCAGGGGCATCACCCACATCGTGCAACTTTCTATGATAACATAGAAGGGGTATGCTTCACATAAATATATATACCATTCACACATAGACATATATACATATTCGTATCATATTATATATATACTTTAATCACATCGTATATATACATTCCCCATTGTTCCTCAAATATATATAAATGGCCATAATTGCCAATCTCACATAACGATGACTAATAACCCCAAAGATTCTCTTAAGTAATATCATTCAAGTATTCGCACACTCATAATACTAAATCCAAAAGTATTCCCTCACATGATAAATAACTTGAACCTTATTCGCGCATAAGGAGTTATATAATTTCTCCAACTATACGAATTCATCCTAGTAGTCTCGTAGGATTTACTCAACCATAATCGGTAATTATGTTTTCTACACGCACAATTTTTATATATGCCTAAATGGCCACTGAAATTATCCCAAGAAATATTCGTCATCAAACACCCTTAATTTAGATAAGTCGTTGAAATCATTTCTCACGAACCCAAGGGCTACATTTAATTCAAATACTAATTTAAAGGTCTCCACTCTACTTTAGGAACCCTATACATCTAATTCCTCGATTTAATTTATTTTATTAAAAAATATAATATTCGTGTCGCCAAATATTACCCCTTTAGCCCTCATAGATTTCCTCAAATGGCTAGGAATAACTCCCCATAGTTGGATATTTAATTTCTTAATTAAACAATATAAAACCATAAATTTGGGATTTTATCTCATATAAACACCATAAACCCAAATTGCCAAAATATCTGTATGATCGATCGATCGACCCTTGGTCATCGATCGATCGATCAAGCTGGACAACTTCTTCTCCGGCCCCTGTTTCGGCCATTAACAAACCTCCAACCTTTTTACTCCTTCTCCCATCCTTATATAATCCCAACCAACTAATTTTACATAATGGAAAATAGGTTCGAAACATCCTAGAACCAATAATTAACAACTAAATTCAATTAATTTATAAGTTTCTCCAATTTGATATTTTTCGGGTTTTACCCATTAAACTTCCGAAAAACCCGTTTGATTCACGAAAACCCAACCCCAAAATCTTTAGGGTTTGTTATTACCAATTATGATATGAGATTTATGGTCAAAATAAATAAAGCAAGTAAACACTTGCTTGGAGGATAAAATACGATGACCCCAAGTTGAATCCCGCGGAGTTTGGTTTGAAAATCTTTTTTCTCTCCTATTTTCTCCTCTTCCTTTCTTCTCTTCTTCTTTTCTCTCTTTTTCTTTCTCTCTTACACTCTCTCTTGTCTTATGGGGAAAGAAAAGAGGGTTTATCCCTATTAAATCCAAAAATGACCCGTTTACTCAATTACGAGTCCCTACTGGTCCAAAAATTTTCGAAACTCAATTTCTACCCCCGATACTCTATTCTGACTATCTCAGCCATTTCGGGACTCACCCCACAATCAAAATCTCCATCCGAGGTGCTTGACCGCAAATCACTAATTTAATCCAACATAACTTAATGTAAGATTTCCCATTAAAATATTATCCTCTGTCGCTTTACCCAGCAACGACATATAATTAAAATACTGCAGCTCATTTGCTTAATCCCAAAAGTAAATATAACACCCATCAAAAATCATCTAATCCTTGAAAACTCCAAAAAAATTACTATTCACGATAATTTCTTAAATTCCCAAATTACACTTACTTATGAATTTTAATCATCCATAAAAGTGCGGGGTATTAACTTTGAGTGTTTGGGTTATAATTCATTTGTATATATTTTGCACCCATTCAGTTCATCCTGCATGTTTAAACACGTCGATACTATGCTAGTGTGTAAAGCTTATGTATTTTATGTCATGTTTTGTGTTTATTTATATATATATATATGTGTGTTAGATTTTCTTTGATATATTTTACATATATTATATATGGTATTGAATGTTGTATTTGTGAAATTTGTTTTTTTTAAGAAAAATTAAAAAGATTTCAAAATAGTTGGTTGTGTTTGCCTTTGAGATGATCATTACACACACTTGATTTATATATTTTTATGATGATATCTTACCTTCTACATGATGCTTCGTATTTCATCCCTATGTTTCTACTTCTTTGTCTATTTGGGATAATAACAAAGGGGGAGAGAAAATTGGAAATGAGTTTTGATTATTTTGATTTATGTGTTAAAGTTATTTATGAGTTTTACTTTATTTTAAACTCGATGCATCACGGGGTATATGTTTTTGTCTTATGTGTGTATGTACTTAAAGCTGAATTCAAGACACGTGGATGGAGACAAATTGTGTGAAACAGAAGAAGAACTTTGAAGACAAATATAATTATGGCATTCCATTCTAGGGTTAGGATTTTTCATATGAGATTTTTAATATTAATTTGGTGTTTTTTTATGTTTGGTTATATTGTACCAGAATAGCCAAAGGGGGAGATTTGTAAGAACAATTTATCTAATATTTTTCATAGCATTATTTTAGACTAGTTTGGCGTATCCCATTACAAATCGTCACGTACCGTCAAGACGAACTGAACTCAAGAATCTCTAAGTTTGAAGACTTCTCGACATTCAATAAAGGTATAAATCAATTTAGTGATTAAATTAATTTTGGGAAGTTTATTTTTATCAAGAACGAACAGGAGTTTTTTATTTCGAAAAGAAAAAAATATTTTATTTTTTAATTGTCTTGCAAATGAAATTGACATCTCATTTAAACGAGATTACATGTTGTTTTGAAGGTCATTCAATGTGTTTTCGAATCGAGGTTCAACTGAATGGTAACTGTCTAAGATTTTTTGATGTCGTTAGAAACATACTTGAATATTGTTCTTGTAAATTTGTTTTAAACCTAGAAAGTTTTGTATTCTTTCATACACCTTTGTGGAGAAGGCATCTCCATGGTTGACTTGTGATACCCGGGGGAACTCACTGCTAAAAATGAAGGTTGAGGCTGAAGGAGGAGTGCGGTCTTTTGATTCTTGCAAGGATCATATTTATTCTTTAGAGAGTTACAAAGATTAGCTCGTTATGCTTGTGGCGATTATAAAGTATTATTGTAAGTTGATTGTCTTGTAGATTTCTAAAGTGAAGAAAAGGTTTTACCCTAAGGGGATTTTTCGTGAAAATTTACCTTTGTTCAATGATTGTTTGATTTATCTATATTGTCACATTTATGTATGTTGAGGATAAAAAGATAAAATGAATTGTGCACTCCCAAATTGGAATTTTTGTTAACAATATTTGTTTTCGCATTCTCATAGTGGTATAAGTGTCTTCCACTCTCTCTATGGTATCTGAGCATTCGTACCTTGCTTTCTCAAGGTCAATTAGGAGGTGTAAGGACATAGTTTAATAAATGTCTGGGGTAGAATCTAGTAATTTTATATTTGTCCTAAATCACAATATGTATGTCTGATACCGCTACATTCGGCACATCAACACGATCGTCCATGATGGACTTCATCCGAATCCATGCATACATCATCTTCACACGTGCATCATGCTACATGCGACATAAGGATGCCGCGCAATGTCGTTCGAGCGATGTCGTTGCCTCGATTTTAGTATAAATATCTGTGTTCATTCTGCACAATGTCTAAGTCTTTTTTGCATACGATTTCTGCATTTTATAGGCCAGAAAATAGACTTCAAGTTTTTAAGATTTTTATGCCTATTTGATTCACAAAACCATTTCCGTATATGTGTGTGAATCTTTAAACCTTTAAAGGATTGTTTCTACTCATCTGGTGTAACTTGTGGAGAAGCCGACTCTTTTCCATTGCTGCCCATCTAGAGTTCTTGTGGGAAATTCCAGCCGGTAATATCGGAACCGACACCTGAGGGTATTTCGTATGTCACTTTTATTTTTAGTATAATCTGTGTAAACCGTTCTTTACACAATATAGTGAAAATAAAAGGTTTTACCCCTTTGGGGGATTTTTCCTCATTTGTATGTTTGTTTGTGATTGAATATTCTTGCATGATTATATTATCTTCAATCACACTTAGATGCATGTTTTAGGATTTAATTGAAAAAAATGAGTTTAATTAAATAATTTCTTTCTTTGAACAAAAGCGCACTTTCAAATTGGTATCAGAGACAATTACATAATTCTACCGTTTAATTTTCCGCAAAATTTTTCTAAAGATATCAATTTTGTGAAAAATTGATTTTTGAAAAAGGACGTGGTAAAAATGGAGAAACTATATAATAAAATGCCAGTTTTTGATGGGAAAAATTATGCTTACTGGAAAGCCTGTATGAAATCTGCTATAAAAGTCACAGATGAAAGAGTTTGGATTTTGGTTGAAAGAGGGTGGAGACCTCCCTTCATCACTATTGATAACGTGACTACTTTAAAATCTATTACTCCATGGACTGAAGATGAATTTAAATGGTCATCCTTTAACTCTAAGGGTCTTAGTGCAATTTCTGGATCCGTCACTCCTGATGAGTTTCGGCGGATAATGACGTGCACCACGTCAAAAGAGGCATGGGATGCTTTACAACTTACCCATGAAGGAACTAATGCTGTGAAAGAATAAAAATTGCAAAACTTAACAACTCAATTTGATGGATTTTATCCTAGGTTATCTCATATTATAAACACTAGCTTTAATCTTGGTGAACACATTCCTAATGCTAGAGTTGTTAAAAAGATTCTAAGAGCACCGCCTAAGTGTTTTATCCCTAAAGTCATTGTGCTAAATTCTATGGGTAATTTAAACAAGCTTAAATTAGAGGAATTGGTTGGAGACTTACCAACCTTTGAAATTGACATGTTTCATAAGTCTGTTAAACCAAAAGATAAGGGAATTGCACTTAATGCCCATGATAGGAAGAGTGATGGGTCGGCAAGAAAGAGAGTAGTGTCATATAAAAAAAGGGAGAAAGAGACAGCAGATTCCGAATGTGACCTTGATTTAGATGATTTGGCCTTGTTTGCAAAAAAAATCAAGAAAATTCTCAATTTCAAGAAAAATGGAAATTTCAAAGATAAAATAAATTTTGAGAAAATAAGAAAAGAAAAATAAAAAAGATTTTAAAGACCCTCCTAAGAAAGACAGTGAGAGATATTATGAGTGCAAAGGTAAGCGTCATAGAGCTTTTGAGTGTGGTACTAGGCTGAACGGATTTGCCAAAGAAAAGGGCAGAGTTGTCCTTAATGCTACCTTTGGTGATGATAGTGAGGTCGAGTCAATGGACTCTGGAAACGAGTCATCGCCTGAGTGTAACTTCACCGCACTCATGGATAATCATGTGAGTACCTCTATTGATCCTCACAATGATGAGGATGCTTCACAAAGACACCTCGACAGTGAGAATGAAATGAGTGAGGGGGAGGATGCTGCAAGTGAGAGTGAGAGTGATCTTCAATGTGCCTATGCTGAGTTATATTCCGAGTCATTTAAAACTAAAAATCATAACAAAGCGTTAGTTCTTAGGATCACCGCCTTAGGGAAAGATTTAGGAGAAGCGAGAGAGAGAGTCCTCCACCTGCACTACGTTAAGAGAGAGAAAAAGAGTGTACCTGTGTTAAGAGAGAAAGTCAGTTTAGAGAAAGAGAGAGACTGTTTGGAGAGAAAGAGGGTTGCTTTGAGAAAGAGAAAGGGGACTTGACTAATCAAGTGGCTAGTCTTACAAGTGAGCTCCATTCCTCACTAGAGACTCGAAATAAACTTGAAGCCTTTGTAGTCCAGCTTACTCATGACCTTGAGAGAGCACGGGATGTCAAGGTTCAAATCGAGGACATATCCGGAAAGATGGGAAAGATGCTCCTCGATCCCACTTTAGGTTTTGGTGATAGGCAGGGAATATGTTTTGATGGTGCATCCACATCCCAAATTGAACCTGGACTAGTTCCTAAGTTTACTACTACTCTATATCGCCATCATCAAAAACCACAAAGGAGAGTTCGACCAAGAAAAGCAAACTAAGGTCTGCCTAAGACTGTGTTCTTTTGTACGTACCGCAAAAGAAAAGGCCACCTGGGAGAGTATTGCTATAGTTTGGGTTGGACTTCACTTACATATGCGCCACCACATCGTACTGATGATTTTACCAGTTTGGGAGAGCGTGTTGAGTTTTTAGCCACCACATCATGGAGTTTGATGGACGAAGTCCGATGGATGTCTTTTTCATCAGTGAATGCTTCCCACGTCCCAGCTAAAACCAACAACAACAAGGGTAAACAGAAGGTTACCACTTCTTGGGTACATAAGATAGACGAAAAGGCCCTTGTTGTTCATGTCTCTCTAAAAGCACATAATACCTCACAATTGTATTTCGATAGTGGATGCTCTATACATATGACCCGTGATGTCTCATTTTTTACCTACCTAGAGGATTATAAGGAAGATAAAGTCACCTTTGGAGATGGGAACAAGTCTAGCATCATAGGACGAGGTTCATTAGAGTTACCAGGATTTCCTAAGATAGAGAATGTTTTGTATGTCAAAGGTTTGCGAGCAAACCTTCTCAACATTAGCCAGCTATGCGACACTAACTTTGTCATAAAGTTTGATCGGTATGTGTGTAATGTCTATAATTAAGCCATTAAACTTTTAGTGTAAGGGGTGAGGACAAAGTATAATTTCTATGGGACTGTGCCCAAGTCTTCACTTGTCCGCAACAGCGCAACGATCACTCCTATCGATCTGTGGCACCAACATCTAGGTCACGTGAATGTTAGATATTTGTCACGATTATCTAAAAAGGACCTAGTATGTGGCTTACCAATAGTTGGAAAGCCAACTTCCATGATTTTTGGACCCTGTCAGTTGGGAAAGCAAATCCGTAGTCCCCATAGGAAGTTGCATTCCATTACCACCTCCTATGTCCTTGAGTTGATTCATATGGATCTTATGGGTCCTACTTGTACTGAGAGTCTGGGTGGTAAGAGGTATATCCTCATGATAGTGGATGATTTCTCCAGATCTTCGATTGTAGGTTTTCTGAGTGAGAAATCGGATGATGTAGAGTTTTTAATGACCAAGTGCCATGTCCTGCAAAACAAATACGAAGCCACTATTAACACGATACATAGTGACAATGGCACTGAATTTATGGAGAAAAAAGTATATCTTTACTGTGATAGCCTAGGAATCAAACATGAGTTTTCTATTGTGAAGAATCCTCGGCAAAATGGGATTGTTGAGAGAAAGAACAGGATGATTTAGGAAATCGCTAAATCTATGCTTATAGGTCATAAAGATTCTAGGAGATTTTGGGCACATGTAGTGTCTACTGCATGCCATACGGTCAATAGGGTTTACCTTCATCCACACACACTTAAAATGGCCTATGAATTGTGGACTTGAAAGAAGACCAACCTTGCATATTTTTGTATTTTTGGGAGTAAATGATACATCCTACGGGATAGAGAGCAATTAGGAAAGTTCAACTCCCAAAGCGATGAGGGAATATTTCTAGGATATTTATCAAATAGTAGAGCGTACCGAGTTTTTAACCTGAAGAGCTCTAAGGTGATGGAGTCAATAAACGTTACTGTGCAAGATGATGAACCATCGATGTTTGTTGACTTCACCCACTTGAGCGAGGATGGCACATTCCCTTTTGATGATTCCACTATGTCTACCACATCTAGGGTGGACCCTATTCCCGTTCTAGGGGACACACCTACTTGGGTTCGTAAGAGTCATGACCCTGCCTCCATTGTAGGAGATCCCACCTTAGGGGTCAAGACTCGTGCTCAGCTAGAGAATGTTGTTAGCCATATATGCTACACATCTAAAGTCGAGCTCAACAAGTACAAAGAAGCACAAAAGGATGAACACTAGATATCTACTATACAGGATGAGTTGCTTCAGTTTAAAAAGAACAATGTCTGGGAACTTGTCCCCCGACCTATTGAGACGAATGTTATAGGTACCAGGTGGACTTTTAAGAATAAAATGGATGAAAATGGTACCATAATCAGTAATAAGGCTAGGTTGGTCACACAAGGCTAGACACAGATAGAGGGTGTAGACTTTGGGGAGACATTTTTTCCTGTTGCGAAGCTTGAGTCCGGTCGCATACTACTCTCCATAGCATGTCATCTCCACTTCAAGTTATATCAGATGGATGTCAGGAGTGCCTTTCTAAATGGCATTCTATAGGAGGAGGTTTAAGTGGAACAACCAAAAGGGTTTGAAGACCCTAATCACCTGGAGCATGTCTACTATATGAGGAAAGCCTTATATGGTTTGAAGCAGTTACCTCGTGCTTGGTACAAAAGGCTTACTTGCTATCTCTTAGCCCGTGGCTTCAAGAGAGGGGGAGTTGATATGATGTTATTTGTCAGGAGAGATGACGGTGCTATTTTGGTTTCCCAGGTGTATGTGGAAGACATAGTCTTTGGATCCACATTCTCCCAACATGCTCACCACGTTGAGGAGGAGATGAAAAGTGAGTTTAAGATGAGCATGGTAGGTGAGAACACTTTCTAACTTGGTCTCCAGGTTCGTCAGCAAGGGGATGGGATGTTCATCTCCCAATCTAACTATGCTAGCGACCTAGTGAAGAAATTTGATTTAGACTCCACTAAGCATTCACATACACCGATGATTACTTCTACCAAGCTTAGTAAGGACCTTCGGGTAAGGACGTCGAGAAAACCTTGTATCGGAGTATGATATATAATCATATCTACTTGACTACCAGTTGTCCCTACATAACCTTTAGTGTTGGAGTCTGTGCGCGATATCAGGCATCCCATAAAGAGTCACACTTACTCGCTCTTAAACTATTATCAAATACGTGATTGGGACTTTCTCCCATGGCATTTGGTATTCCTTTGATACCACTGACCGTTTGTCTGCATACTCGGATGTTGACTAGGCTGGGGATGCAGATGGATGTAAGAGCACTTCTGGTGGATTTTTCTTCTTTTGTTTTGTTCTTTTCTCTTGGTTGAGCAAGAAGTAAAACTCCACCTCTTTGTCCACTACGGAGGCTGAGTACATAGCGGCCAGAAGTTACTGCACACAACTTCTATGGATGAAGAAAATGCTGGAGGATTATGGGATATCAAAGGACACCATGATCATCTCATGTGATAACACAAGCACGATAAACATATCCCGCAATCTAGTCTAGCATTTGCGCACGAAGCACATCAAGATACACGAGCACTTTATACGTCAGTTAGTTGAGGAGGAAGTCGTATCCCTAAGTTTCATACCCACTGACCTTCAGTTAGCCGACATTTTCACGAAACCTTTAGATGCCCTTAGATTCGAGATTCTTAGTAAGTCTTTTAGGATTTGCACAGTTGACTGAGGGGATGTTCCTTGTCTAGGATAGGTTGCGTAGTCATGTTCATATCATATGATTCCTATTGCTAGTTTGTATCATTTGTATTATTATCTTTTTTTCTTTTTTTAAAAAAAAAAAATCCAAAAAGATTTTCTTTTTATAAAAAATTTAGAAAAGCACAAAAAGTTTTTTTATTTTGTTTACACCTCTTATGGATGAGAATTTAAGATAGCCGAGTCACATCTTTCATTTCCATTACTCACGTGACTGTTTGATAGTGATTTGAGACGCTACATCATTGCATCCATGTGCTTTACATTGTTTGGAGTCTTTGAGATGTGATTAGTGATATCTTATACATGTTTGGATCCTTATCTCCTTTATTGCACACATGCATGGTTTTATTTGATTATTGTACTTGACTATCACATATTGTCTTGAGTGTTTCCATCTCAATTTTGTCTATACAATGATCAATATGCGATAAAACTTGACAAGACTGGAATACATGTAAAACCCGTTTGGTGAGATTATGTGGTATTTTAAAATGGGGAAGGGCTGCGAACAGTTCTCATTTGACCTTTACGAATACTAAGACACTGTTAAATCAGACCTAAAAAATTGAGGAATTTTACTTATCCGAGGTCCAAAGAGGTTAAAAGAGCTCGAAAAAATTTAAAGGCAATAAAAAGCAATACATGCCAAATATTGGCCATTAGGTTTCACCATCAATTCTTCTATGTTTGAGAATTTAGATCACCTCTAAACAAAATATAAATTTGAGGGAGTTTGGTTGGAGAATTTAAACGGGTTTGCACTTCCTTGAAAGTCTTGAAATAAAATTACATAGTTTTGAACGTTATTGGTGTGGAAATAACTTTGAGCTTTGATTTGATGATTTAATTGAGCCAATTTCTTATAATTCCACCTTTTTACACCTAAGGAAGATGTTGAATTCATACGTTAGGAGTATTCGATATTCATCGTGCACAAATGTTATGTTTATATGCATTAATTTTCCTATTGAGTTTTCTCACACCTCTACATTTCCGCAATCATCGACTTGGTTGTTTTCGTGTTTGTTCATGGTGTGATTATTTGTTGTATATTTTGTGTGAATTTTTAAAAAAAAAAATCGTAAAACTGAAAGTCTATTACCTTGTGATATTCTCATTTGCATTTAAATGTGCTTCCCATATTTGTCTATTTGGGGACATCATAAAAAGGGGGAGAATGAATTATGAGGGATAATTGTTTGGTTGGTTGATTTATCAATGATTTGCTTAAGCATAACTGATCTTTGATTTTTTCATATCATTATATTTCAATATGTTGCTTGTCACGGGTATCAGCTATATCTCATGTGTGTAGGTACAAAATTAATAATCATTGGATTTCACACCCTGATAAGAAAAGCTTTGAGAGTTCTATGAAAAGTTGAATCTTTGAAGATGTTGAAGTTTATTTGATGACATGTCAGCTAGTATTCTCATTTTGAGGGTTTAATGGGGATATTATCTTGTATGTATGTCTGGGGTAGAATCTAGGATTTTTCTATTTGTCCTAGATCACAGTATGTATGTCTGATACTTCTACATTCGGCATGTCAATACGATCATCGACGACGGCCTTGATCCGAATCCATGCATCCATCATCTTCACACGTCCATCATGCTACATGTGACGTGCTGCTGAACACATTCCCACTACTTCACTTCGCGTAATTGGTAAAATGGTTTATTGGAGTTTTTTATATTTGCATAAATATTTGGGAATTGTTTAGAAAATAATTTTCGAAGTCTGATTTGTTTTTAATTAAAAGGAGAAATTTTTCTAAGTTTAGAAGTGAACTTTTCTCGATCGTCGAGCTCATTGAAATGACATCGCTCTATCGTTTGAGCGACATGAGCATGTCGCGTGAACTCGTCCGAACGACATCTCTATGTCGTTCAAGCGACATGAGGAGGTCGTTCGATCTCGTTCGAGCGACGTCGCCGATTCAATTTTCATATAAATATGTGGTATCATTCTACACGTTTTCTAAGTCTTTTTCACACACGATTTCTACATTTTACAGCCCAGAAAACAGACTTCAAGTTTTTAAGATTTTTATGCCTATTTGATTCAGAAAACCATTCCCATATATGTATGTGAATCTTTAAACCTTCAAAGGATGGTTTCTACTCATCTGGAGTAACTTGTGGAGAAGCCGACTTTTTTCCATTGCTGCCCATCTAGAGTTCTAGCGAGAAATTACAGCCGATGATATCAGAACAGACTCCTGAGGGTATTTCGTATGTCACTATTGTTTTCAGTATAATCCGTGTAAACCGTTCTTTACAAATTATAGTGAAAATAAAAGGTTTTTCCCCTTTGGGGGATTTTTCCTCATTTGTGTGTTTGTCCGTGATTGAATGTACTTGCATGATTATATTGTCTTCAATCACACCTAGATGCATGTTTAGGATTTAATTGAAAAAACTGAGTTTAATTAAATATTTTGTTTATTTGAACAAAAGTGCCCTCTCAGGAGGGACTTATGTTGTAATGATCAATTCACAGGGTCGAGGTTAATTATGAGGACCTTAACATGTGACGACCAATTTGTGAGGGCTGAGGTCAATTCAGAGGACTTCAAGTCTGGATGACCAATTCTGAGGGTCGAGGTCAATTCTAAGGACCTAAAGTTGTGATGACCAATTCTGAGGGCTGAGATCAATTTTGAGAACCTTAAGTTGTGACGACCAATTCAAATGGTCGAGGTAAATTTTGAGGACCTAAAATTTTAGCATCCAATTTCGAGGATCGGGGTCAATTATCAGGACCTTAATTTATAGTGACCAATTATAAGGGTCGAGGTCAATTCTAAGGAGTTTCAGTTGTACTGACCAATTCTGATGGTCGAAGTCAATTCTGAGGACCAAAAACTGTAGTGACCAATTCTGCGGGTCAAGGTCAATTTTCAGGACCTTAAGTTGTAATGAGGGAAATTGCTCTCTTATGGAATTTTAAATTATCTTAGGGGTGTAGGTGCACTTGTGGTTTCGATGGGGATCATGTTGTTTTGGAGACTCCAATGGGGGATGCTTTATTTTTGGGATTCCGACTCGGAATTTAGTAAACTTGGATTCGGGCGTATTGTTAATTCTGTTGTGGGTTATGTTGGGAATATGGGTGTAATATTAATTCTTCTTGGGATTTTGAGAGTTTTTAGGGGGCTTAGTGCTCCAAAAAAGTTCCATCAGTAAATTGATGTTCCATATTTTTGGGATTTTCGTGAATTTTCTTGGCGATTTCTGTAATTTTCTAGCATTTTTCTTAGAAAGGAATGCTGATAGACTGGCTTGGGTAGGTAGAATCGTTTCATAGTTACTGACCCTTTGTTAGGGATGCGGGTGACCTTATACTCTTCGAGTCTTCTTTTTGTGGCTGCGAGTATGCATGTGTAGATATGAAGGTTGCTGGCGCATGAGATTGGTTACGTCTGGTACCTGGGAGAGAGGCTGGTGACATCCATTTATACTTCTTTACTTTCAAGATTTTTTTATCGATCTATTATTTTTACTGGAGGATCTTGGATTTGATAATCTTGTGTGCTTGAAGTAATGGCTTTGTACTTAAAAAAGGCTCGAAAACGCAAAAAATATGCTTCTTTTGTTTGATTATATTGATTTAGTGACTTATTTTATATGCACTTTACTTTGGTGCTGAGATTTTGTTTTCTGGAGGTTTTTAGTAGAGGAAGGACTTGGAGCCTAGTTGTTAAAAGGTTCCTTTTAAAGGGGCTCATTTTAGGGAAAAATGTGTTTATGGAAATTTTTGGATAGGGTAAGTCTTTGGAGGCTTGGTTGGTATATGGATGAGGAGATAGAAACCTGATTTAAAGTGGAGATTGTAGACTTTATTTGGTTGTGTTAATTCTAGTGTGTCAAAGAGATTGTACTGGAGATGGCTTTGCTAAAGTTGTTGACTAGAATCTGCTTGCTGTAGTAGTACAATTCTGGTACCCTGAGTACCATGTCTTTTTTTTCCACAATGAGGTCTGTCGGACCTACGAGGAATTCTCAGCAATGTTAGGGCTCAGCCCCAGTGTGGTGGTAGCTATGCCTAATTTTTCTAATTCTCCCAAGGAATTTACTGGCAGAGTTTATCCATATTTCTCCTTCGATGGATAGACCGTTGGTTATTAGAGGGATTGTTTCTCTTCAGGTGGTTATGTATTCAGTGCACATATGGGGACTTTGAGGATGTAGCCTTTGTTTGATCCGTCGCCTTGGGCCTGACTGTGAGGATTTTTTTGGTTAAAGGTGACTTGACGGAGGATGCCCAAGTGGTAGTGATAATGGTATGAATGTCTTACCACCATAATCTAGTGGCAGTGGTGTTGGCTGAGACTCTGATCGGTCTTCATGCTTGTAAAAGGATCGTTATGACTTTCTAAGGGGGCATCCTAGTAATGTTGTTCATGTGTCTTGGAGGTAGGTTTAGTGTGGTGACCCCTCTTGAGTATCCTTTGGCGGGTGTGCCTAATTTCTTTGTTAGTACTTTCTTCAATTTTAACCCATTAGTCAACTGGTTTAAGGAGCACGGAGCTCGGTGTCTTCGCTGGTTGGTGCCATGGTGGTGAGACTTATGACCTATTTTTTGGCTAAGAGAGTAACGTCATGTTGGGTTGGTTGGCCTTTGTCAGACTTCATTTTATTTCCCCTAGTGTATTCTTCCCCAAGTCAGGTGGGAACAAATTGTGCCCCTTCGCATAAAGATCTTCTTCCTATTGGACGATCTGAGTGAATCACTGAAGATGATGTTGGATTCTTTTTGGTAACACCGACAAATGTTTATCCCTCTATCACACTCTATCGGAGTGGCCTGGAATGTATCTGGGAACTACCTAAAATGGTTGGGGAAGTGTGTAGTAAAAAAAATCATGGTGAAAGCAACCAGTTAAAGGTGGTTTGTTCCCTCCAAAACCATAGAGGATGGTGTTGTGCTTTTATCTAGGCTTGTTAGGGAGTACCACTCCATGGAGCACACACGGAGTGTTAACCAGGTGTAGGAGACCTGGGGACCTCCGGGGGCTGGAGATTATGATGAAGTGGTGCCGTAAGGAAGTTGAAGGAAATGTCTTGTGAAGACTAGGTATTTTTTATGAAGCTATGGGAATTTCAGTGTTTTGTATTTTGGGGTTTGGAATAATTTTTGTGTAGTTTGTTAAGGGTTAGTTTTATTCAAGAATGGTTTAGTGAGTGGGAAAGGGGGGTGGTTTGTTTAACTCTGTTCGTTGATACTTCATGTAACTGCATTGTGTTACTTATTCAGAAATAAAAATTGGTTTTGATCATATTTTGTTGTGATTTTGACAAGTTTTTCATTTGAATTATCAATACCAAATGCTAAGACATACATAATACTTTCACTCATGTAAATGATAAAATGGACCGCAGTTCCCGGAGGTTATAAAAGAACAATAATTTGTGAAAATGAGGGGATCAGTCCCATGTATGGCATATGGGATACCAACATACCTCTGGGGGTTTCAAAAATTTCCAATAGTTTTATTTTGAAAAGAAAAGGTTTATGAGAGGATTAGGTCCCACATAATTCTATGTAATGGGAAATGAAGATTTTTTTTAGAATTGAAGGGAGATGAGAAGAGTCGTAGCGCATCAAGACTTTAGATTAAGGGTAAATTTTCTTGAGACGGTCGAGGTTGATTCGCCATCTCTTTTCTGTTGAGGTCTATTAGTATGGCGATGCCTCTTGAGATTATTTCCTTAACAATGTAAGGGAGGATCCAAATTAGTTTGAATTTCCCTCAAGGGTCCCAAACGAGTTCTATGACTTCTATGAGGGTAAGGTCTCCTTCCTGTACACCGCGATCCTTAACATTTTGACTGAATGATCGCCCTACCCGGTGATGGTAATCGTTTATATGATATAGAGCCTTCTGCCTATTTTCATTCAAGAGTGATAATTCATCCAAGGGGATCTGATGTCTTTCTTCTTCGCTTACTTTAATCTTGAGCATGACGCGGAGTCAAGGTATATCTATCTCAATGGTTAGGGCTACTTCCATGTCGTACATTAGAGAATAAGGTGTAGCTCAAGTAGGCATTCAGATTTAGGTTCGGTATCCCTATAGGGAATAAGGAATCCGATCGGCCCAATCTCTGTAACTCTCAATCATCTTGTTTGTGATGGTTTTGAGGCTTTTGTTGGCGGCTTCAACAACACCATTTGTTTGGGGTCGATATGGAGAATATTTGTGTCTCTGAATCCCATACTCATTGACTACTTTTATGACCTCGGCTTATGGGTAACTCCATATCGGCAAATGATATTCATTATGATAAACTTGGCAACTTTCTTGGCTTTTAACACGGCATATGACTTGGCTTCGACCCATTTGGCGAAGTAATCAGTGGTAACCAGGATGAATTCTTGACTGTTTGAAACTTTGGGAATAATAATCCTTATGATGTTCATCCCCCAGGTGGAGAAAAGCCAGGGAGAGGTCATGTTGTATAGTTCTTGAGGAGGTAAGTGTTGGATATTGGCAAGCTGTTAGCATTTGAGGCATCTTCGAACAAAGGCAGTGCAATCATGAACCATGGTGGTCCAATATTATCCTTGAGGGATAATCTTCTTAGCAATAATATGACCGTTTATGTGGGTCCCCCATTCCCCATTGTGGGTTTTTTGCATTATATTTGCAACATCATCCTCTTTTAAGCGATACAAAGGGGTTCCATGGAACTTTACTTGAACAACTCTTTATCATAGATGATGTATTGGGCAACCAGTTTGCAAAAGGTTGCACGGTCCTTCTTGTCTGTGTCTTGGGGATACCTACCATGCTTGAGGAGGCTCCAAATATCAGAGCACCATAACCAGGACAAATTAGAATCTTCATCGGTAATGAGTTCAATGTGGTAGCAGTGGGTGGGCATATCTTGTTTCTAATCTAGGGAATGGGCCATTGAAATTCCCTCAGGTATGTTAATCATGGAGGATAAGGTAGTAAGGTAATTAGCTAGGTCGGTCTTTGCACGAGGGTAGGTAGTGGAAGGTGACATCTTTGAGCGAGGAGGCCATCTCTTCTAGGTGGGCATGGAAGGGTGGGAGATTCATCTTTGAATTTCCATTTTTAAGGATTTGTCCGACAATGAGTTTAGAGTCTCCATCGACATCTAGGTATCGAATTCCTCTCTTGAGGGCGATCTTGAGGCCTATAGTGCTTGCCTCATAGTCAATCATCTTGTTGGTGCAAGGGAAGTCTAGTTTAATTGCAACGGGGGTATGTGAGTCGCCAGGGGAGATCAATAGTATCCAATTTTTGTATCCTTTCTTATTAGAAGCTCCATTAAAAAACATTTTCCATCTAAAGTCCTCTTGAGAGGTGTGTAATGCCCCGTATTTTAATGATTTTTAAAATAGGGATTAATTAAATTAAATGGGAAATTAATTTGGATTAAAATAAATATCACTTAGGTAGACAAGGATTAATACCTAATTTTATGAATTATATTGAGTAATACTTAGTGAACAAGTAATAAATTATTATTTATACATTATAATTGTCGTGAGTGAGAAATAAGGAAGTTATAGTAATTTAGTCAGGATGCACGTGTTAGTCATGTCGGGACTTAAATTATGGGATGAAAATGTAAAATGGAAATAAGTTATTCAAATGATGATTTCGAGTGTGCCAAAGTGTCCGAAAGGGTCTAAATAGTCAGCAAACTATATTCAGGCATATGTATAGAGTCTCGGGTCATTTCTGGGTTGACCCGACAGCTAAAAAGTCATTTTTTCCCTTGGAATTTCCAATCTATGAAGAGATACGAGATTAGCTACATTAAAATCAACTCTTTGGCTAACCAAATGGGGAATTGAAAAATCAAAGTGATAGGAAACCAAAGGAGAGAAAGTGTAAAAGCTTTTTTTAGAAAGTGAAGAGTTTCTCAGTAAGGTGAAGGGTCTTAGAGGAGGATAAAGACCTAGAGACACCTTACACCACCCCCATATCCGTCGGAATTTTGGAAGAACGAGGAGGAGGAAATTACATCATCTTATTCAAAGGAAATTCATAATCATCCTAATAGGAAAGTTGTTTAAACTTGCTCAATTATGAGTTTGCTGAAATACATGCTTGATTATATGATTGTTGGATAAAAAACCAGGTTTATAAGGTTTTGATTTGAGATAACATGATTTGGGATTATAGTACTCATGATTACGATTATATAGTTTATTGATGATTTTGAAATGTGAGAAAAGCATGTGCTTGAATTGGAGATTCAACTATCTAACTAGAAATGAAATGAACGCATACGGATTTGAAAGTCAAATGCATGTAAAATCGTTTTAGGAAAAGGACAACCATTGTATGATAATTTTAGGTATGTTTTAAGAGGAAATTGAAGAGTTCTCACGAGTTATTGTATAAAATCATGTTCTAAACACTTTAGAGTTTTAAGTTGTTTCAAAATTGGATCAGAAAAGCCTCAAATCATCATTTTATATTTCTGGGCAGAATGTAACTTTATCGAGAAAAATGATTATTGAGAATTAAAATATAATTTGGACTTGTTATAATGATTCCGAGTTTTGGACTAGTAAGTACGGGTTGGGGGTAGCTATTGAAATAATTAATTAAATTATTTATTTCCCTTCGGTTAACACGAGATGTTAGGAGTAATGGGAAATGGGAATAAAATGTGAATAATTAGTTCATGGGAAAAAAATTGAAATATACTCTATGAATATATAGGATGAGTGCATGCATATATTATGTTGATTATGATATTATGTATAATGAACATACCTACATTGCTTGCTATCACGGAAGGTTTCGCGTCGTGGACGACCTTATCTTGATGAGCCATTTGGGGGGATTTTAGACTCGTAACTTAGAACATGGAACTTAGGGATGGTCACTATTTGTGTGAACAATGGTGTGACCAGTCAATTGGGTGCATTAGGTATGTGCTTAATCCAAAGTCCTAGAACTATGTTCGCCTCCAATATGTGTGTTTTGTATTTATGGTTCAAGAGTGATTACGTGATGTACTGAGACTTGATAACAAAGTATGCATGCACCGCAGCTCAGCCTATGGGTGCCGTTTTAGTGTGTATATATATATATATATATATATATATATATATATATATATATATATATATATATATATACACACATATACTTATGAATTATTCTGCTGTGTGTGCTTAATTAGATGAGAGAGATAGTGACATCTAACATAACCTAAGTTTGTGGAAACTTAATCTTCAATGGGAAAGTTATAATTGGAAAAATGATATGGGTTATGCAATAATATATCATATGGGCAATTCGGGTGGCACAACAAGTCAGTTTGTGTAGAGATAGATATGGTTCGAACTTGTTAGGCAGGGCAGTATAACAAGGATGAGTTATAAAGATTCATTAGGTGAGAACATTAGTTGAGAGGTGAGGATCTCAAGTGAGAGCACGTAAACCTATCATGTATTTAGTATCTGCTAATTTTGCATTTTAAACACTTGTTAAATTTTTTAAATGTTTTCTTGGGCTCTTGTGACACCCCGCCTAATTAAACCTTGGGTGATCAAGGCTTAATTTAATTTAAAACAATTTTCCTTAAATGGTTCATTCTTAGCATCACTGACGAAAGCTTTTTAAATTACTAACCACCTAAGTGAAATTAAGCCAGTGCCAAATTTTATCTTCTTTAAATAGAATAAACAACTCATGCGGAACGATACAATTCAAGCAGTACTAAACCCATTCACATAAACAACTGAATAAAAATAAAGTCTTTCAAAAAACCACGGCAAAAAAAAAAAAAACTCAAAATCCAAAATCAGAATAACTGTAAAAGTAAAGATTGGACAACATGTCCCAACTGAGAGTACAAAAACTGAGATCCTGCACTAGATCTGAAAAAAGAGAAACGTCTAAACAATCCCTGCAACATCCACACGTGCTGCAGCTCCCAAATCCTTGGAATGAAATCATGTTGGGTGTCCCTGTAGCTGGGCACCTAAAACGTTTTTAAAATATTTTTACATAGCAAGAGTTAGTACTCAAAAACATTTAAAAATATTTTGCAAGCAGTTATCACAATCATGAGTTATTGATTACACATATTAAGACTTCACACACTCTTTTGAGCTTCCTCACCTCTCTTCTATAGTGCACGCCTAACGATGGTACTTAGCCCACCAAATTATACTACCCAAGTTAACTAGACTAGAATACCCCACTGAATGTACTTCCCCACTAAGTCACCATAACATACTCACCGTATTTTAATAGTCCATATCTCATATGTTATAAACGTAGATAACTTACTTACCTTTTGTTATTCTTGTTCTTATAATAATTACTCACACTACTTAATTATTACTAAGAAATTATCAATCCATCTTATTATCTACTATCTTAAGTCAGTAGATTATGCATATGGAGTACATTTACCACACAACATGTATTAAAAATTAGTTATCACTAACGTGTCCTTTTAACACACATAAAGGAGCCTTGGTTTGGAATGATTTATCGACCCCAAGTGGCAGTTGGTTCGGAATGATCCATCGACCCCAACTATTGATATAAATACACCTATTCTGGTTCGGGACTCTTTCATCACAACACCAGTTTTAAGGTTTGGTTCGGCATTTTACATCGACCCCAAACATATAATAACTCTATGTTAGTTCGGAATATCTCATCGACCCTAACATAATTAATTTAGATATAATTCTCTTAACCCAAAAGTTCATACAATTTAGTAGGTACACACACGACCTATCAAATCCTGCCCGTACGAAATATGTTTTCCTTATATTCACCGTACTTATTAATTTACGATTTATTTCACTATCGCATTCATTCGAGTATTCACGCAACTCTAAGGGTCCTAGTTACCTCTTCCTTAATTCAGTAGTTAAGCTATCTCAAACCTAATGGTATATTTACGGAATCGACTCTCACTCTTTCCGTAACTAAATTCTCGCATTCCCGATATACGACTCAATCGGCTACTTTTCGTCAGTCCATTTCCCCAAATTTTACACTCAATTATTTATGAAGAAATCTCACGATACACCTACTGGAATTCATTAAGTCCCTACATAGGTAAAATATCCTCACTAAGGTTCCCGTTGAGTGACCGTAATTGAAAATAAATTTATCCACAAAATTCTCTAAAATACAGTCTGGATTGATCGATCGATGGGATATGGTCGATCGATCGACATTTAAGGGTCGATCGATCGATCGAGCAGTGACAGACCCAGATCGTCTTCTTCATGCGGGTTACACCGTTTTTGTCTATCCATATCCCATGATAATTCATCACACCTGTAACTAACAATTTCTAATCATTCCTACATACCCTGGGATGATTACTAACGATCTGAAACAACATAATCATTACAAATTTCGTCCATATTAACTCAAAATCTTCATATTACTCAAGATCTTTCCATATTTTCATCCATAAGTCTAGGTTTTTGGTTCGATTTAATCATCAAGTCTTCTATGATATCAGATGATTTGGAGATCTAAAATGTTCTACATGCAATCCCTATCAATCATGTAACATATTCAAGTGTTTGCTTCCAAAAATATCATGAAAACCATGTTCTTCATAAAACTTATATATGGGTATTATAACTCAATTTATTTTGCAAATTACCACTTGCCTTATGTTCAGTAGCGTCTGATTTAATGATTGTTGTTGATGATTGATGATCTTTATCCTTCAATCCTTCTTCCCAACAAGTTGATTGTGAAAATCTCCTTTGAATTCTTCCTACTTCTTTATTTTGCCTTAGGAATTTGTTTCTCTATTCTCTCTAATGGCTATGGTGTATTTTTCTTCTCTCTAACCCCTAGTCTCCAACTCTTATAATCTGACATAGGGTTGCAAAAAAGCGTCGGTATCCTCACCCTTAAATGTAAAGAGACCAAAATGGCCTCGTATGGTCCCGGTTTAGCTCAAAAATGACCCGACACTCAACTAGTACCCTCAGGGACACTATTTTGACTGATTCGACCCTTTCGGAATCATCTGTGGACACTAAATTATCTTTTGAGTCTCTTAAAATATGTTTCTCATCTCACCTTCAATTTTGTCTATGCGCGACACTCGGGTAAGATAAACTCAGGTACGTTCATATTAATCGCTAGGCCGTACATATCAACTTTCAGTATTTACTATTCACACTTAGTAAATTTTAATCGTCATTTTAATCAGTGTCTAATTCTCAATAATGTCTAATAGCCATAATGATTAATTAATCACTTAATAATCATAATTATTATTACATCACATTAAATTACTCTACTCACGTAATTTAATTTAAAATGTATCACATTAAATTACTCTACTCACGTAATTTAATTAAAACGTATTTTCCATCTTAATTTTAACTATGCAGAAACATAGGGTATTACATAAAATTTGGGGAAATGGACCGACGAGAAGTAGCCGATTGAGTCGTATATCGGGAATGCGAGAATTTAATTACGGAAAGAGTGAGAGTCGATTCCGGAAATATACCAGTATGTTAGAGATAGCTTTACTACTGAATTAAGGAAGGGGTAACTAGGACCCTTAGAGTTGCGTGATTACTCGAATGAATGCGATAGTGAAATAAATCATAAATTAATAAGTACGGTGAATATAAGGAAAACATATTTCGTACGGGCAGGATTTGATAGGTCGGGTGTGTACCTACTAAATTGTATGAACTTTTGGGTTAAGAGAATTATATCTAAATTAATTATGTTAGGGTTGATGAGATATTCTGAACTAACATAGAGTTATTATATGTTTGGGGTCGATGTAAAATGCCGAACCAAACCTTAAAACTGGTGTCATGATGAAAGAGTCCTGAACCAGAATATGTGTATTTATATCAATAGTTGGGGTCGATGGATCATTCCGAACCAACTCCCACTTGGGGTCGATGAATCATTCCAAACCAAGGGTCCTTTATGTGTGTTAAAAGGACACGTTAGTGATAACTAATATTTAATACATGTTATGTGGTAAATGTACTCCATATGCATAATCTACTGACTTAAGATAGTAGATAATAAGATGGATTGATAATTTCTTAGTAATAATTAAGTAATGTGAGTAATTATTATAAGAATAAGAATAACAAAAGGTAAGTAAGTTATCTTCGTTTATAACATATGAGATATGGACTATTAAAATACGGTCAGTATGCTATGGGGACTTAGTGGGGAAGTACATTCAGTGGGGTATTCTAGTGTAGTTAACTTGGGTAGTATAACTAGGTGAGCTAAGTACCATCGTTAGGCGTACACTATAGAAGAGAGGTGAGGAAGCTCAAAAGAGTGTGTGAAGTCTTAATATGTGTAATTAATAACTCATGATTGAGATAACTGCTTGCAAAATATTTTTAAATGTTTTTGAGTACTAACTCTTGCTATGTAAAAATCTTTTAAAAACCTTGTAGGTGCCCAGCCACAGGAACACCCAGCGTGATTTCATTCCAAGGATTTGGGAGCTGCAGCACGTGTGGATGTTGCAGGGATTGTTTAGACGTTTCTCTTTTTTCAGATCTAGTGCAGGATCTCAGTTTTAGTACTCTCAGTTGGGACATGTTGTCCAATATTTACTTTTACAGTTATTCTGATTTTGGATTTTGAGTTAGTTTTTTTTTGCTGTGGTTTTTGGGAAGACTTTATTTTTATTTAGTTATTTATGCGAATTGGTTTAGTACCGCTTGAAGTGTATCGTTCCGCGTGAGTTGTTTATTCTACTTAAAGAAGATAAAATTTGGCACTGGCTTAATTTCACTTAGGTGGTTAGTAATTTAAAAAGCTTTCATAAGTGATGCTAAGAATGAACTATTTAAGGAAACCTGTTTTAAATTAAATTAAGGCTTGATCACCCAAGGTTTATTTAGGCAGGGTGTCACAGCTCTGACCCATTTTCTCCAAACCCATATTTTTTTAAAAACATTTTAGGTGCCCAACCACAGGGACGCCAAGACTAGGAGTTCATATCATTTGACGTGCTGCAGCGGCTATGAAAGTTCTAGGATCTCAATAGTATACGCCTACAAACTTTTCATTTCCTTCTTATTGGAGCCTTATTTTAGTCGGACATGTTTCCCATTCTTACTAAAATATTATTCATACATAGTTTATTTACATCTTTACTTTTTCGTGGATTGGACTAGAATCTTATTTTGAATTAAGTTATTTGGGATTGAGGCTGGAAGTGTTCATTCCAGTCACATTTATTCATCTTGTCACTTTATTCTCTATGAGTTTGGTTATTGAATGGTAAATGTTTAAATACTTATTTTTTATTGCATGTTAAAAAAAATTTGACATCAGCTTTTTGAATACAAGGTGAATAGTAAATATTAAAAAAAAACGACAGTGATGCTAAGAATGAACCAAATGAGATACCAGTTTTAATTTAATAAAGGACTGATCAACGGGTATTTAATTAGGCGGGAGGTCACAAGGTGCACATAACATCTCTATCCGGGAATTCATAGACCCAAACATTTGTTCCTTCCATGGGGTAATATTCAAGGTAGTAAAAAACGGCTGTCCCTTTCATAGCTTTCTGCGTGACGTACACAATATCAAACTCGGCTAGCAACATCAATCAACACGACATTCGACTAGACAGAGCATGCTATTCCTGAAGATATTTGATGGGATCCATACGAGATACTAGTCTGATGGGGAAGGAAAGCATGTAGTGCCATAACTTTTGCATGACCCGATCCAAGGTGACAAATTATTTCTCCAAAGCAGTGTAATTGACCTCATACTTGACCAATGTATTGGGCTAGAAAATCCCCTGTCGTGATATCTATTACGATCAAGTATAGGAGTAGGGGTGACCTAGCTATGAAGGTATAAACATCGGAGGTCGAGTGAGGTATTATTTTATTCGATCAAAGGCTTGTTGGGAGGACTAATTCTAGACTTTAGTTGAATCCTTTCCATTAAGTTTGAAAATGGGTTTGCAGATAGAAGTCAATTGGTTGATGAACTGACTGAAGTACTGTTGTCTACCCAGGATTCCTTGGACTTCCATCTCCATCCATAGTGGTGGAATTTCGAGAATAGCTTTCAGTTTGTCAGGCTATTCTTTGATCCCCTTCTCACTGACCATGAATCCCAAGTGTTTTGCCTTTGTGATGCTGAAAACATATTTTTGTTGATTTAGATGCATTTGACATTTCCATAGTTGTTCGAAGAACTTTTGAAGGGTAGGAATGTGACATTCTCACATCTTAGATTTAATGATCATGTCATCTACATAAACTTCAGCCTTCTTGTGAATCAGGTCATGTAGGATGGCTATACCATCCCTTTGGTAGGTATCGCAGATGTTATTGAGTCTGAATGGGATGCTAGTATAGCAAAAGGTTCCCCATGGGGTGACAAAGATGGTTTTCTCTTAGGATGCATCTTGATTAGGTTATATCCGACAAATCCATCGACAAATGATTTTAGGGTGTGGCTAGATGTGTTGTCCACAATCATATCGTTGATGGGTAATGGGTAATCATCTTTAGGGGATGATTTTATCAAAACCCAGTCGTTGATGCACATGAGAATGTTTCCTACCAACTTCAGCACATGGACGATAATAGAGAGCCATATATGATATTCGACTATGAGAATGAAACCCACATTCAACTGTTTGACCACTTTCTCTTTGACTTTGAGCGACCAAATAGTGTGAATCTTCCTTACGTTCTATTTGACCGACTTGCATTATGGGAATTTCGAGATCTTATATTGAGCTATTTCTAGGTCAATGTTAGCTATGTCATCAAAGGACCATGTGAAGACGTCCATGAATTCTTTCAGTAGTTCTTTAAATTACGAACATTCATGCTCGTTAAGAGTATACCCTATTCTAATTTCGGACTGATGCATACTAGAACTAAGATTAATAACAACAGTCTCATCCTCATTAATTTGAATGTGGTTATGTTGTTTATTATTCTCCTTATCAATATCTGTTAAGAATTGTTTATTTGAAAAATCATCATCATCATAGGTTTATAATCAAGACAATTAATGTAAGGCACAATAAGATAATTGTTGATAGGGCCAACCCCTGTTGTGAGTTTTATGGACCCCATTACTTCTCGGCGAGTATTGTCGTAAGTATGCACGATGACATAACTAGTAATGAGATCACTTACTTTCAATCCCAAGAAATTGAAGGTTCTTAGAGGACAAACATTGAAAGCAGATTCATTGTCAATAAGTGAAAGTGGGACTTCCTATCGCAAGACTAAAATAGAGATGTTGAGGTCATAATTATATTCAGGGATAATCTTTGGCATCTATTCTTTAGAAAAGGATATATGTATAGAAAAGGTCAAGGACTCAACCAAGTTTATGGCTTCTTTAAGAGTGATAGAAGGCGAGACAATGGGCTTGATGAGGAGTTTCATTAGAACATTATCGTGAAATAGGGTGGACATGAAAAACACCGATAGGGTGAAATTAGCTTGGGTTTTCTTGAGATGGTCAAGGACTATTCACTCTTCAATGGTTATTTTTTGCATGGGAAGTTCTTCAGTAACTCCCTTTTTATTATCTGTCTCGGTCAAATGAGTAATTGGATCTTAGTAATGCCTCGCAGACCTGGTCATATTTTTTACTGATGCAGGGAAGAAAAGGAATCATGTGGCTTCATCTACCTCGGGATGAATGACCACTTTTTTTTACCCCAAAATATTTTTTAAAAATATCATTCCACAATGGTTAGCTACTATACTGGCTTCTTCCCGATTGGCATCATCATTTGAACTGTTAAAATCATCCCCCCCTTCTGTTGGAAACTATGACCTCTTGAGAAGAGAAATTAATACATTTAATAACCTCAACGACTTAATCGTACAAATATTCCCAATCCTCAGGGAGGTGCAGGAGTGAAGGGATCAATCATCCCTGAAGCTTCAAAGCGGTAATTAGCTCAGAAATGCTATAATTTAACTTGTCTACCAAAATGCATCGACCATGGTCTTTACCACATCATTTAAACAGACTTCTTCAATAGATACCACCCATTCATCAGATTCCTCAGTCCACTTTTGGGATTCCATGAACAAGCCATGAAATTTATGAAAATAACCAGTCATCATGGTGGGAAATTTAAGCCCAAACTCCAAGAGTTGGTTCAATTAAGCTGGTAACTCCATGTCTTTTCCTTTAAACTGGGTGCAGATGGCAATGCAGGGCCTCATAAGGAGTGACAAAACTTGCTCGGGGAAGATTAGGATGTAGGAGAAAATATGGGCAATACTTGAGAGGTTTGGGTGAGAATATAGGGATAATGGGTGCTTTGTTATGGACAATTTGAGTATATAGGTTAAATTCTGGGTCATTCTCTAGAAGGATGGCATTTGTATGTGCTAAAAGTGGGTTGTGAGTGGTATTGGATTTATAATTAGCTAATGGGTTGATATACCCCAGTTAATAAGTCCTTGGATCACATTCCTATTATCAAAGCATTGATCAGTGGTATTACCGGCGGATTGGTGAAAATCACAACGAACATTGGGCTTGAAGTTTTTAGGGAGTGGATTTGGTAATGTGTGGGTGTCGAAGGGTTTGATGAGGTTTTGGCTTAAAAATGTCTGGTAGACATTGGATGGGGGATCATAGAGTTTAGTGTCCTAGTAGGATTAGGGTGACTTTTCGGTGCCTAAGAGGTAGCGGGTTGGGAAATGTGGTTAATGGTTGAGACTGTAGCACTAGAGGGCTTCTCATACATTCAGGGAGTGAACGGTCGAGTGACTTTCTTTAGCTCAGATTTGACTTTGGCAACACATTCCTCAAATTTATACTCCATCTTCTCGAAGGGATCAAAAGTATGGGTAATATTTTCCTCCCATGGCCGCTAAAAAAGGCAAGAAGTTATTATTCATGACACTGACTTGTTCTTCTTCAAAGGGTCATTTGGTCATGGTAACATATTTATATCTCCACCTTCCTATGAAGCTACTGATTGTTTCCCTAGGGTTTTTCATCAGAAGCTCTAGATCTCGGCATGTAACCTTTAGCTCCTCGTTGTACTTGTACTGAGACATGAATTATCGGGAGACATCCTCCAAACTATGGATTCTATATTCTTCGAGTTACAGAAACCACCAAAGGGAAATTTGTCTCAATGTTTAGTGGAACATATGGGACATTATCTCTTCGAAGGAACTAAGGAGGGTCAAAATTTATGATAGCCTCGAAGGTAAACACATGGGGGTTCGCTTCGCCCGAACTTCCCAATGTCTCGCATTTTGAACTTCTCTGATAGTCAGTATTTGGCATAAGGAGACATATAGGTGTAGTCCATATAGTTATGGGATATTTTGACTAGGTCGAACTTCTTCAATAGCAGCTTGAGGTGTTCCTTGACCTTGTTCAGTTCCTCTTCCTTTAGATCCATGGGTACTAGCAGGTTAGCCCCTGATTAGGCAAGGTGCAGAAAAAGTAGCTGAGCTCAGGATGTCCCATTGGTAGGTGGTGCAAGAAAAATATGTTGATACTCTTTTAAGACCCAGACATGCTCGAGATCCGGTGAACCCATGGCACGAGGATAAAGAACCTTGGGTTATTCTGCAATTTGGGCTCGATGAGGTCGCATTTCATGGACCTCGATTTGATGGTTGTTAATTGATGTGAACACAAATGTGTCTAGTGTGCATGCTATTTAGGCTCAAGTGAAAGCCTGTCGCTCAAGTAATAATCCGATAAGCTGGGTATCGATCCTTAGTTAAACAGGACGACGAAGTCGTAACGACGTTGGCAACATGAAGGTAACCTAAATTTTACTTCTAAAAAAAAATGAAAAGATGATTTAAATTGTGAAATAACTACAACTATATGCAACTTTTGAAAATGATTAATTAATGAAAGGAGGTATAAATGAAATGCAATTAATCTAAATGAATTAAAACACTGATGATGATTTAACTTAAATTTTAACTATAAAATGAGAAAGATGGGTCTGGTTACAAGCCCCCATACGCTAGTAATTCACTTCGTTGGATACTAGATTCAGAGAATTAAAGATTTAATTGAATCTGTCTTTTTAATACTCCTAAGTATTACATATATGAGGGATTATAGCCCGCACAGTATGTAAGAATAGGTTGGATTAAAATTTAGTCTTTATTTCTCCTAAGTATTACCCATATGTATGTAAGCAAATGTTGAATTAAAGTAATATCGTATTAACTACGATACAATTCATCTAAAATTTTAATCTCAACTTCTATTTCCACTATCATGAATTACATTGGGTGGGGTTCATGCACCCTAACCCTAGAAAACTTAGCCATAAATATTAAAAGTAGAATAAAACATGTTTTGAATGAAAGAAAACATTTTTACTAATAACTGAAGGAGATGAAGAAAGAAAATACTCACTAATGAATTAACTACTGCGATAATGAAAGTTAGAATTGAAACAACTTTACTTGAATTGCAAAACAGGAATAAAAACTAGGGTTTCTTGTTGATGTCTTCTCTGAATTAATTACAATGCCTCTCTAATGAATTAGAAGCCTCCTGCATATCTGAGAGCTGTTTAAAATTTATACTCTACGAATTTTTAAAAGTTTCAACCCTGCAAGACTCTAATTTTTCAAGTTGATAAGTTCGAATTTTCGATACCCGAACCGATTGTGTTAAGGGGGTTCGGTTTTGTTCCATCTTTGACAGAAGTTTTTCCTTCAACCGGTTTGGTTCATTTACCTCCTCTTTGGTTCGATTCCATCTATTCATGCTTCACAAGAAGTTTATCCATGGTAGGATCAGATCATTTTTCAAGACCATCGGTTCGGTTCCCTCTTTTCATGCTTCATAGGAAGTTTATCCAGGGTGGGATCGGTTCATTTTTCAAGCCCTTCGATTCGGTTCCATCTTTTCAGGAACTTTTCCTCCTTGTAAATTTTGAAGACATGTAACTTTTGATCTGGAGCTCGGATTAGAATTCCTAATCTTCCTAAGCATTTGTAATTGCGAGGTCTTCGACTTTCCTTATGATTCTTTCCTTCCTTGTATGCACTGAATACGTGTAAAATAGATATGATATACACAAAACTCAGCGTACTAATTAGAAAGTGTCAATAACAATGATAAGAGATAAATCCACTCGAATTGCAATTTGCGGAGCTATAAAAGCCTCTAGATTATGGGGGTAAATGGGAATAATTTATGCCTAATCAAACCCCCCTAACTTAGAACTTTGATCATCCCGAGCAATGTAAAAGAATCAAAACATGGTCCAACTTTATAATGGGATAGAATACCTCTTTCGCAAGCGAGCAGTTGAATTTAGCATATGCAACAAGCCTTTAAACCCCTAGGTTACCCTAGTAGGACGAGTTGCGTCTCGTGAGGGTTTGCAGTGAATATACCCCCAAAATTCGACTCAAAGAAAACCCAAAATACGTAAAAATTGTATAACTCAAACTTTTCCAAAAAATAATCATCATCAATTCATGTTAAAGAGTCTCAAATCATTGTGCGTGTGTGCGAAGCCAGAAATTTAACCGCGAATCTCCACTGATTGACCATTACATACTTATCCGAAAATTTATTTTGATTTCAAAATCTCACGGGATGCTCTCACAAACGAATCACTCGAAAGGGTGGCTATATTCTCTCGGTATGTGTGATTTATAAGAGTAATTGTATTGGAACCAAGTTCACGCACACAAATAGAAAGACGGAAATTTATGGTAAATTGATCTCATCATCGGGTTACGGTTATATGAAAACGGGAACATTGCCTCTAATTCATACCTTTAATCTCTTTTATTATCTTTTTGTGTTTTAGCTATCCACGCGGTAACCAATTTCTCAATTTTGGACTTGGTTAGGACTCTTTCGGGTTAAAGGTGTATTGGGTAATATGGGAATGGTTGGAAAATTCGGAATTGGAAAATATTCTTATGATGTCCATTAGTGCTTTTTCGGGCTTTTGCTCTTTTTTTCTTCTTTTTCTATTTTTTCTTTTCTTTACTTGCTATTTTTGTTGAGCAAGTCTATTCTTTTCTTGCCCCCTTTTATGCACTTTTCGGACTTAATTTATGGGATTATTAACTTTCATAATTCCTGGACAATTGGGGTTTTCGGGTTGTCAAACGAAAGGGAAAAATTTTATTCGGTTCAATTTTTGGTTTACAAAAGAGATAATTTTTCGCTACTTTTCCTGGCCAATATTTTTGGGTGACAAACGAGTCCTACTTCATTGTCTGAAATACCAATTGCGTTAGCATATGCGTTTTAAGATTAATTTAATTTAGAGATCTATTTTGTACGTTTTTCAAGGCAATATCAAACACATTTTCCATAATCGGTCCAAGTGAAAGAATTGAGATCCTCAACGACTTATTTGAGCACTGAAAAGAACTTTGAGTTAAAAATTAACTCGGATTGATTTTAAAATCACAATAATGAAATGCTCGAATCTCACCAGGTTTGTTAATATCCACCTTTATTCGCTAAGTCGTCTACGTTCGCGGAATTTCCATCTTTTGTCAATTTCAACTTTGTGTATTAAGTTTTTACAATTTGAGACTTTAAACCGACTTTTAATGATATTTTTGAAAGTTTGAATTCCAATTTTATTTATTTTGAAGAAAAATATTTTTGGATTTTTCAAATTTTTACGATTTTTTTAAAGATTTCAGGGCATTTTTAAAAATTTGCGATGTTTTAGAAAGACGCACTTGTGACCCCCCCTAACTTAGACTTTTTCATTCTCCTCAAGGAAAAATGACTAAAATCTAATCAAAGAGAATTAAAAGTGCGAGAAAATAATACAAACAAATAAAACAGAAATGCAGATTTTTTTATAGATACTTAGCACTTGTGTTACAAGGGAGAGGGGGGAAAACACATAACCAACATTTTTAAACAACTACCAATAACACACAAATAGCAAATAACATAAATGGGATTCATTGGGGTGGGAGATTGGAAGGTCCGGGTGCGGTGGGATCATACGGATCGTAGAAGTAGGTTGGAGGGAGTCCACCGAAGTTGAGCTCGTACAAGTGGGTTTGGAGATGATGCATCATGCTCATATCCCTTTGGTAGGCTTCTTGATCCCATTGATAGGCTAGTTGGTCCCTATTGTATTGTGTGAGTAAACCATCAAAACGGGCTTCGACCGCCGATAGGCGCCTATCAAAATCTTCACTGGGGGCTCAAAATCGTCGTCGTCGTCTTCGTCGTACTCTTCTTTATCGGTCCAACCCATCACGACATTCCCGACCTCGTGCTCTTCGACATTGATCAACTCATCTTCATCGACATTAACCACCTCCTGGGCTGCTCGAAGGGCTGCCCTTTTCTGGGCACTCCTAGTGCGTGATACTTTCCCAATGGGCTCCGGGAGGTGTGGAAAGGCTCGAGGTGGCTGGACCGGCACCGACAAGAAGGAAGTTTATGAGACGTTCATATGGAAGGGGCATCGCACCTTTTTGCTCCAAGGCCGCATAAACAATATCGTTGTAAAGCATGCGGGCAAGATTGATAGTGAACTTGGGATAAAAAAGATGGTAGACGAGGGTACCTTAGCGAGGGCGCTTCGCCTAGTCGTTTGTGGTTTGAAGCAAGTTCACGCAAACAATATGAAATTTAGTGCGTGCCTTCTCATTGAGGCATCCCATGGGGAAGGTGACCCATTCCTAAATCCCGTTGGGTGGGAGACCGTCGATGCATTGCTATTTCAAGATGGTGGGGTCATTGACGGGGTTGACAAAGACGTATGGGTGTGGGACTCCCTTGGAAGCAAGTTTGCTGGACGGAATGGCCAAGGATAAAGGGATGGGGCGATGATCGACAAAATCTTGGCCCTTAAACTTGCTCATGCGGACGAGTGAGCCATAGAATGATCAAACCTCATCGGCCCTCACGACATTGTGTTGTTCGGAGAGATATTGTGTCCACCTCCTCCGATAGAAAAGAGTGGTGAGGGAGCGAGGTAGCTCATCCCAGGTTTGGGATTTTTGGAGTTGATGATGAATAGTGAGGCAGTGGACTTTCGAATCAATTCGGCCCTGATGCGAATCGATTCGGCTTCTGGTCAAAAAATAAAAATTATAGATCTTTTCGATGCTGTCGCGTGGGCTTCGACCGCGTATTTTTCTATTTTTTTTGGATTTATAGTGATTTTTGTATGAAAAGCTGTCCGAGATCGAAATCGTTTGTCAGAAATTAAGGTTAGAAATTATTGGAGATAAATATTAGGGGTTCTCAAATGGAGTGTTAGGACCTCTAAAGAACTTGTGGAGATATGAAAACTTTAGGTTTGTAGGAATAAATCCAAGTTATGATTTAAATAGAGATTGGATTGATTTTTTGGGTATTTTGGAGTTTGAGAAATCGCCCAAATAGTGGCCCTCGAACAGGCCGAATCGATTTGGATCTTGGCCGAATCGATTAGCCTAAGGGGATCTGTAATTATGCAGTGGGCCGAATCGATTTGGATATATACCGAATCGATTCTATAATAAGGACCTATTTGCAGAACACTTTTCGAATCGATTCGGATTGGGGGCCGAATCGATTCGCCCACCCGAATCGATTCGCAATTTGGGCAAAATCGATTCGCTTTGGTCAGAATGACCAGTTTTCTTCCCTTAAGAGTTTGGGGGGTTAAATTTCAATTTGGGATTTTATATGGGGTTTTCTGTTATGATATTGGGATTCCTCAATTACCGTTTTGAGCGTAATGAAACCTTTAGACGAAAGAGAATGCCTTGGGTTGGTGTAGGGCATAACCCGAGAACGAACATAGTTAAAGTTCGGGAAAGAATAATCCCTGTCAGTAGGCATTTAGGCCTATATAGCTATGTGTATAGGAAAACATAACTATATCGATTATGGTTGAGTAAATCCTATGATATTATTAGGATGGAATTGGGAAAATAGGTATATATTCGCTTAGTGAGAAACGGTATAATTGGAGATATCCAATGAATCCGTAGATGGGATTAAGGTATGTGTTGATTATTAAAGTAAGGAAATACTTTGGGTTTAGTATCGTGCGTGCTTATGATTCTTTGGGAGAATCTTTGGGATTATTGGTCATCGCTAGATGTGATTGGCAAATATGGCCATTTATATATATTCGAGGAGGAATATATGGTATATGTATACTGTGTGATTAAAGTATATATATGATATGATGTTAATGAATTTTGAAAATGTAAAGATGAATGTTTTCAAAATGGAAAAAGAAATGATTTTCATAAATAATAAATATGGATACACACCTCTCTAAATCGCTATCATAAGGGAAGTTGCGTACGTATGGTGAAGCCCCCTGGCTAATGAATGCAGGGTGGATATAGTCCTATAGGCCATATGAGCGATTATTGTATATTTCTGCACTGGTTAGGTGATTCTGGTTGTGGTCATGACTATCCCGCAGGCATATGTCCGCTTCCCGACGTCTTGCGTTATAGGATACCAGGTTGTCTTGATGTTAGGCCCTGGAAGATGATAGCCATTTAGGGGTACGCACAGTGGGAAAACCCGGACGGGAGGTCTTAGAGCACGTTATATGATATGTTAAAGCAATTTATGATAATAAATTGGTTTTAAATACATTTCCTGGATGGAAGAAGGGAAATGGGATATTGAATTGGCTTCGGATACGTTTCCCGGATGGAAGAAGGGAAATGGAAGCATATGAAATGAAAAGCATTTTTATGATAATAAAATTTTTCTTTTATATACATTTCCTGGATATGAGAAGGGAAATGGGATGTTATAAAACGGAAAAGCATTTTTATGATAATAAAACTGGCTTTTAAAAATTTATATGATATGTTGAAGCAATTCATGATAATGAATTGGCTTTTATATACATTTCCTGGATATAAGAAGGGATATGGAAAGTTTTAAGATAAAAATGAAAATTAATTCTCATTCCGGGAGATAGATCCATATGTATATTGTAATATGAATTATATATGGATAAATTGAGATTATATATATATATATATATATATATATATATATATATATATATATATATTATGTACTGAGGGTCTGACGGATCTCGACGATCGACCTTGCCGCGTAGTAGTGTATCGGGGGGTTCCTTGTTTGGATTTCACTTTACGAGACACCCCACGCACGAACATGGCTTAGTGTTGAGACTGGGGAGAAGTTTAGCCCTTAGTACATTACTTGGACTATCTAGGGTTGATATTAGTTGGGTGATATACTAGTTTAGCAGGGTAGCTTTACTAGGATGTTTAGAGGGATGCTCTAGGAGTGCACTGTTAGTAGAGAGGTGAGGGGTATCTCATGGGAGTGCGATACCAAATTTAAATATGAGATAAAACCTTTTTTTTTTAAAAAATAAGGCATTTATGCACTTGCTAAATATTTTTAAAACTCGGGCTCTGACCCGTTTATCTACTTTTCCTTTCTTGTTTTATATATATATATATATATATATATATAGGTGTCCAGACACAGGGACATCTGGATGATACTTCTTTCGAGTCAGACGTCGGCTGCAGCAGCTGTGGATGTGTGCAGGATTCTCGGTAGACGCTTCCATTCTTGTAATCTAGATAGGAGGTACTGTATAAACATTCGGAATAATGGACCAATTGCATTTATTTATTCTTTGAGGACAACATTCGATATGGTTGTATATTTTTGACCGAGTGTTCGGTTATTTTATTTAATTTCAGTTTCATTTACGCAAACTGTGTGGATGTTTTAATTTTAATTGTTTAAAAAGAGTAGTTAAGTAAAATTTTGATGCCAGCCTAATAGGTTATTAGTAATTAAATGGATTTTCAACAGTGATGCTAAGAATGATCCATATGAGACTCATGTTTTAATTTGATATAAGAGTGATCGCCCGGTATTTTATTAGGCGGGTTGTCAAAGATATCACTAGGTGTTTGTCAAAACCATGACGGGGACATGCGCTTACTAACTCTTAGAACCGTTCCCAACATCTGTCAAAAGACTCATTATCATGTTGTCAGAAAGCTTGGATTTGAGTCTTGGCAGAGTTGGTCTTGTGTTGTGGATAGAATTTTGAGACAAACTTATATTGCATATCTCTCCAGGAAGTGACGGAGTTCGGGGGTAGAGACCATAGCCAGGTCTTGGCTTTATCCTTTAAGGAAAAAGGAAAAAGATTTAGGCGAACGATATCTTGCGAACAAGCTTGATCACTAAATGTATCAAACGCCTCTTCGAACTCAAAAATTTGCAGGTATGGTTTCTTCGAATCCATGCCATGAAACGTAGGGAGAATCTGTATCATCCAATTGTGAAAGTAAAACTGACTGGCATTATACGGAAGTAAAATGAAACTAGGGGTGACAGTCCGCTCAGTAAAGAGTAAGTATTTCATGGGATTATAGGGGAGATCTCCCTCTGCGGTGCCAAAACTCGCTGCATCAGACATCGCACTCACACTCTCTTCAAATCACTCTGTGTACTCACTCGATGTCCTAGATGTGTGGCTCAAAGTTTGACTCAGGGTGTAGCTACTGATAGAGTGATCGGGAGTAGGAATTGGAAACCCGAATTGTGAAACGTAAGGTGTGTGGGGGCTTTCAGAGTTATACTCAAATATAGGGTTTTCGTAGATTCTGGTTGGACTATTGTGAGGAGTCTGAGTGTGTTCAGGATTTTACATTAAAGGCTTTATAGAGATGATGAAATTTTTTATATTTTTTTAATACTTTTTTTTATGTTTTTGGATTCTTGGTCCAAGTTTTAGATTGACTTGATCTAACCTAAGTCTACCTATTTCCACGGCAACGGTGCCCAAAACTTGACGCGACCACAAATGTGTCTAGTGTGTGTGTGTGCTATTTAGGCTCAAGTGCAAGCATGTTGCTCAAGTAATAATCCAATAAGTCGGGTATTGATCCTTAGGGAAATAGGACGGCGAAGTCGTTACGATGTTGGCAAGACGAAGGTAACCTAACTTTGACTTCTAAAAAAAATGAAAAGATTATTTAAATTGTGAAATAACTACAACTATATGCAACTTTTGAAAATGATTAATTAATGAAAGAAGGAATAAATGAAATACAATTACTCTAAATTAACTAAAAGAATGATGATTATTTAACTAAAATTTTAACTATAATATGAGAAAGATGGGTCGGTTTACAATCCCCCACACCCTAGTAATTCACTTCATTGGATACTAGATTCAGAATTAAAGCTTCAAATGAATATGAATTTTTAATACTCCTAAGTATTACATATATGAGGGATCTATAAAAGCCTATAGATTAAGGGGGTAAATGGGAAGAATTTATGCCTAATCATTAATCTAGGCACTGAGTTGGGTTAGGACGCTCATCAGATCTGGTTGTACAGTAGGTGCTTTATCAGTATTCACCATGAAGAGAGCATGAAGGTAAATACCAAATTCAAATGAAGTAGGAGAGGGATCGATGGAGCTTCGGGACAGTTTGACAAAAGAGTGAAACCAATAGGTAGCCTGGACAAAATCAAGTATGTGATCAAACTGGGAAGGAAAATGGTTCAAATTTATTTTTGAAAGGAGGGAGATATTTTTTTCGTATTTCGAGAGCAGGAGAAAAATGTTTTTTGGAAGTTCGTTTCTTTGAAAAAAGGGAAAAACATAAACAATCTGAGCATAATTATTAATGTCATTATGAGGTTTTCACTTGTATTAGGTTTGCCTAAATGCAGAGAAAATGTCGGACATGACCTGAGCCTGAGAGAATAGGGTTTTAAAATATGTAAGACATGGTTTGACTTATTTCCCGGCTCACGGACAGGGTCGTGTTTTGGAAAAAGGGAGAAATAATGTGAATATTCGGGTGGTAGACCGACCCAAAATTTTGGCAGTGTTTCGCATGGTAACCGACAAACTAAATATGAGCACTATAGTTTTGACGCCTATATGCGGTTTATGCACTTATTGGTTTAGTGGAAGGGTTCCTCCCTTTGGCATGACTTCCACGATATACCTCTCGCCTACAAGGGTAATCATTCAGCGGTACATGTGGATAAGCCACTTAATATACCTGAGTTTACGTGAATTTCCTTACTATATACCTCGTGGGGAAAGTACGTGGGAGAGTGAATTTGATATAATCAACGTACATGAATGAGTTCTCTTCTATAAACCTTTCGTCCTGAATTCAGTCAAGCAGTACAATGCAGGGGGAATCGTGCGATATACATCGAAGGTACGAGGACAATGCAAGGTAAGAGTCCTATCGCTTAAGCTAACTGTGACTCAGAGAACCAATGCCCATCATAAAGTGACCTTCCAGTATGGGACAAAATTTTGGCCAGTATTTCATTGCTATTGGTGATGTAGTGTGAAACAATGCATGAGTCTTAGTTAACATATTATGGAGAGAGAGTATTTTTTTTTATCATTTTTTATGTTGGCATGATGAGTAACGGGAATAGTATATTAATGGGGGGGGGGGGGGGGGGGCACATCCAAGTTTTAAATATAACATAGAGATTATATTACGCATGGTTACATGTGAAAAAATACGTGACATAGGAATATATATAAGTCAGTGTGTGTGGTAGTGATCCTATACATGGATCAACTACAAGAGGTGTTTGATATGTGTAAGTGAGAATGGAGATATATAGACATGTGGGAAGTGTGCGTGTGTGCAAGTGAAGCCTAAACATGGATATTTTAAGTGGTGTGCGAAGCATGTGAGTAGAAAGTAAAGCTAAGTGTAAGTGTGTAAAGTGTACATGTAGGGTATATACAAGTGTGTGAAGTGTATAAGTGAGTGGGAAGAGATATATACATGAGGTATATATACATAAATATTTACATATAAATGAAAATGGAACATACACATAGGTGCATATGCACACATGAAAATAATAATAACACCCATGCAGAAATAGAGTCTAGTCCTCTTTAAATGTCCATAACGGAGTCACTGCTGTGGTCATCTTGAGGGGGGGGGGGGGGCAATGGTCTTCAAAGAGTGTACTCACCTCACCTTTCCTTCCCTTCTAGAGTGCACATGGGATTGTGTTCTTTCTCGGGAGCTTAGTCATCATCGATGTGGGGTGATATGTACAGATAGAGTCTCCAACCTATTTTGCACAAAACAAGCAGGAGAAATGTTCCCGCCCAAGAGAACGACATCGAGGACAATACTGATGCTTGCGAAACCAAGTAGTTCAATGGTCCAGAGACTAAGTTACAAAATGGGAAGGTGTTAGGAACCCATCCTGTCCTTTTGGTATCTCCAGGTAATGTCTTAATCTTCTCCTGTTAAACTCTGTGAAGTGTGTGCGTAAGTGCATATTATAAATTTATAATGGAATCGATCAACTCGCGCCTTGGACAAAGGCGAAGTGAGGACTGATACGGCGTAAATATTGCGTATTTCACCCGTTAACCTACGCCTTATTAGCCCCCTCGGGTATCTTAATCCCTATATTTATGCTCGTTAACCAGACAACCTTGGATTTCTATGTTAACTTGTTTTTCAGGGGTTAATTGAGCTTTTGTAGGTATTTGGATGCTTAGTATGAAGTTCGGACGCTTTCCGAAAATGTTTCGTCGGCTTTTGCAGCTTCGGGGGAATTTTAGTAATTCCAGCATTCGGGTTTAAATCTCGAGCTCTTCACGAAAGTTGAAGCCCTTTGATTTCTCTTCGCGTGGCCACCGACGGTGCATGATTCCGAGTTGTATCGATGGAGTTATGGCATTTTTAGGATGGTTTTTACTGTAAAAGTACACTCAAGGTCACATTCAAGGGCATTTTAGTCATTTCATATTTTGGTTTTTTAGCCTAATGTCTTCGTGGATGTTGTAGTCCTCTGAGTTATATTTGCGTAGCCTCCGATCGTGCCTCATTCCGAGCTATAACGAAGAAATAACGGTATTTTCCGTAAAACAGGACAAAGCTGCAGAATTCAGACCTGTAGCTTGCGAATCGATTCAGCACAAAACCAAACCGATTCGGAATGCTGCAGAAATGCAGAAATGAACTTCCCCTGTTTCCGAATCAATTCGGACCATTTTCAAATCGATTCGGCTACAGTAAAAGTCCGAAAATCTGTATTTTTAAGTTGGTTTTTGGTTGGGTATATAAGGGTAAACATTGTATTAAGTGGGAGAACGTTTTTAGGTTAGTTTTAGTTAGGGTTTGAGGGTTTTGGATGGTTCTTCTTCCATTCTTCTTGGATTTACACACCATTTGGATTGTATGTTAACTATTCATCTCCCCTACCAATTAATCTAGTTGTATTTCATTCTTTCCTTGCTTTCTAATTAGATTTTCATGCTTTCATAATAAGTTTATTGTGTTTATTTATTGCTTTCTTAGTTTAATCAGTTTATTCATGCTTAGACCTTAGATAAATAGGGCCGGGATTTCATTTTCGCCATTTTCGGGCCCCGAGCTCCGAAAACTAGGTTTCGTGCAAAATCGCGTTCAATTGAAACCGCGTGTATTAAAGTTGGATTGTTATGCGTTTAACTTTATTTTTTACGCAACTTTAGTGTTTATAGCGACAATCCGAATTTAATCCGCGTGTGACCATTTTTCAGTTAAATGTTTTATCTCACAACTTTGGGTTAAATTCCTTCTTGTGTGATGTTTATGCTTAATTAAAAATGCTCGATTAAATGCTTTGGAGCCTTAATTCTAATTAGTAATTGTTTCGATCCGTTTGGTAGAATGCGATCCCGATCCTCGCTTTACTTTTGTGTAGCGTAACTTATTCTTTTGTTTTGTCACCATAACCACCCTATCACCTTTTCTTTTATTTATTTTACACTTTTATTCCTGAAGTAATTAAAACAATTAAAGTCTAAAATTTAATCACTCCCTGTGGATTTCTTACGACACCCGACTTACCGCTGTGCTTACTTGTCAAGAGTGGTAGTAGCTTAGGTTTTTTTGTATCGCGGCGGCGAAACACACAACGATTGTGTCCTCACACGAACACACTTTTTCTGCCCGATCAAAATGGCGCCGTTGCCGGGGAGTGTGTTTTAGATAGTAATTGTTTTATTATTTTGTAGTATTTTTCCTTTTGTATTTGTATTCTTTGTTTTAACCTTTTTTGCAGGATAGCATACTTGAGCGCTAAGAAAATTTGATTCGCGGTTGCTCACTTTCTTGCTCGGATTATCCATCTACAAACAACGAGGTAATCATGTCCTACTATTATAGTTATTACGGTCATTCTAATGATTCTTACTTTGGGGATAGTTTTCAAGTTTTCCATTTACAAGATTTTCTTGAAAATGAAAGACTTGAAAACATTTATCGGAATGAAAATCGTTATTGGGAGCTTGAGTTGGATTCATTATTCAAATCCAATGACGATTTTCATTTCATTACATTCGAAGACGAGTTTCAACCAAATGAGGAGTTCGAGGCTCTTGAGCCGAGGAAGCCTACTTTGGAAGAGACTTTGCTTCTTTACTCCCAAGGTTTGGAAAGCCTAAATGATGCTGGAATGAGACTTGGTGCACTTTGCGATGAGATGAATTCTTATGCACAAAACAACGAGGAGGTGGAAACTTGTGTTTCACCTCAATTTTTCAAAGAATTTCTCATCGAGTGTGAATCTCTCTCCCCCGAAATTCAATCTCCTTCCGACGATAAGTTGATGGAGATTGAATTTATTTCATCACCATATACGTTTTCCGTCATTGAACCATTAGAATTATCGGTTGATTCCTATGAGTCGGTAGAAACTTTTAAAACTACACTTTTTACCGATGAGGACTCATTGTCGGACTTGTTTTCGATGGATGTTATCCCCACGTGTGCATCATCTCCCATTCCATTTGAAAAATGTTTGGGAGATGAGTCCATTTTTCTTGGACCTCAAGTGTATCTTTCCCCCTTATTATCCAAATCCCCCATCGTCCCTCCAAAATTTTTAATTGACGATGGTTCATTTCTTTCGCCGTACACATGCCTTCCGTTGTTCAAACGGAATTCATATTTTTCGAAAGGCATGCTTGTATGTGAGGGTACACCGGTTATCCTCCAAAGTCAAATCGTTCTTATGGTGGACCCTCAACTATTTAGACTTCTAGTGTATAGTTAGTGTGAAGCCTAAATAGTAGGTTGTAAATAGTTAGCTTTTTAATTTTCTTTCTTTCTTTCCTTTTTTTTCTTTCTTTTTTAATTTAGTCTAGTATAATTAGTTAACTTTTTGTTATTTGTTTTTGCTATGCTCGGTACTAATTTGTTTTGTAGATTCCTTTGGACTCGCGCTTATGGAGATCGCTCCAATTTTGGGTAATATCGTTCTTTTCCTCTCTCTATGTTGTGTTCTTAATGCACATTGAGGACAATGCAACATTTAAGTTAGGGGGTGTAGGATATTCTATCCATTTCATGTGTAGTCCATGGATTTGCTCACATTTAGTTACTAAGTATGCCTTTTTGTGAAAAATTTGCAAATTTTCAAAAATATTTTCTTTCTTTTTTATCCTTTGTTGGGTATTTTTCCTTGTTTCCGATGATAAATTTTAATAATTGCCCGATCCGATTGACAACTCAATGATGCATGTTCTCGATTTTAGAAGTTATTAGACTTTAGTCCTCAAATCATTGATTTTGTGAATAACTTCATGAATTAAACTTTATCCCATGAGCATATGCACTTTCCTCGGTTATATTGAGTTGGTTTAAGATTTTTATAACTCGGTAATCTTTTGTTGCATTGTATATACTTACACCGCGTAAGCTTTGTACCTTTCATCGTTTGTGAGTGTTATACACTATTCTTTCTCATTGAAAACGTTGAATTCATTGGTAATCTCACTAATCTTTCATTTGACCGTTCATTAATTTAGTTCATACTTGAAATGTGTTACTTGATCATGATTTTCATATATTGTTTTGACTCGAGAATTACGTAAACTTTGTGAAATGATCATAGGCCATCTTTGTTATATCACCCATATTAGCCTTGACCTCACCCTTATGTTTTTACCCTCGTTAACCCCTTTGAGCCTAAATATAGCCTTTCTTTTCATAACCCAAATTCCCATAACCAACTCCAAATTGGAGTTTTAAGCCATACATACACCTTACATACCTTTGTTTGGAATGTTACTTGGGATTGAATGTTGTTGTTGTATTGCGGTTGCAATTTTAGGCATATGAGAGTTTGATAAGCAAAGAAAAGAAAGTAGTAAAAAAAGTGAAGAAAAAGAGAAAGCAAAAAGCAATAGAAAACAAAAGAGAAAAATGAGAAAAAGAAGAAAAGAAAAGAAAGAGAAAGTTGTAAATGTTGTGTATAGTGTTCAATAAGCTTTGATTACTCTCCCCGATGATATATCTAATGCTTGTTTTGGAACTTGTTTTCCAATTTTTGATGTTACCCGCATTTTTCCATTATCCCGAGTTTTCATTCCGAACACTTTGAATCCGTACATACATTCCTTCGTTTCGCACCCTAGCCATACCTACATTATAACATTATACAAGTCCTATGTGATCTTAAGTTGATGTAATTCAAAAGTTTAAATAGTTTTGATAGTCTGTGAAAATGAATTTCGCCTCTTTTAGTGTGCGGTATCTTTTCATTGAGATTACAAGTTTTTCATTTCCTATATAGCGTTCCTCATCTGTGACATGCGCGCGACCTGGTTTCCATTTACATTTACTCTTTATGCCCGCATGTCCCGTGTATTACCTCCCTTTTCATAGTGAATTCATTTGTTGAGCGTAATGCTCGTGAGGACTGAATGTATGCTTGCTTTATGTTTATCCGAATTATTTAAGTTTTTACCAAATCATATTTTGCATTTTCTCTCCCCCTTCCCACTTTTAAAGTTTCAATTCTATGAGGTGCATTCAACATGTTAATAACAACGGACTTTAGCATGAATTCATTCAATATGCTAATAACGTATTTGAAATATTTTTCGTTGTTGTTGAGTTTGTTGCATATTGGGTTGGGCATATTTTGAGGAAACTATATGATGTTTGTGGGTTTCATCCTTGAAAACCCTCACGAGACGACACTCGTCCACTAGGGTAACCTAGGGGTTTAACGGCTTATTGCATATGCTAAATGCAATTGTTCGCCCGCGGAAGTGGCCTTATCTTTTTATTACTTTTTCATCCCATTTTGTACTTATATCCTGCTTTTGGTTTTCTTGTAGTTCTTGTTGTTTTCTATTTCATTTCTAGGGACTAGCAATGTGTAAGTTAGGGGGTGTGATACGGCGTAAATATTGCGTATTTCACCCGTTAACCTACGCCTTATTAGCCCCCTCGGGTATCTTAATCCCTATATTTATGCTCGTTAACCAGACAACCTTGGATTTCTATGTTAACATGTTTTGCAGGGGTTAATTGAGCTTTTGTAGGTATTTGAATGCTTAGTATGAAGTTCAGACGCTTTCCGAAAATATTTCGTCGACTTTTGCAGCTTCAGGGGCATTTTAGTAATTCCAGAATTCGGGTTTGAATCCCGAGCTCTTCACGGAAGTTGAATCCCTTTTATTTCTCTTCGCGTGGCCGCCGATGGTGCATGATTCCGAGTTGTATCGATGGAGTTATGGCATTTTTAGGATGGTTTTTACTGTAAAAGTACACTCAATGTCACATTCAAGGGCATTTTAGTCATTTCATATTTTAGTTTTTTAGCCTAATGTCTTCTTGGATGTTGTAGTCCTCTGAGTTATCTTCGCGTAGCCTCTGACCGTGCCTCATTCCGAGCTATAACAAAGAAATGACGGCATTTTCCGTAAAACAGGACAAAGCTGCAGAATTCAGACTTGTAGCTTGCGAATCGATTCGGCCCAAAACCGAACCGATTCGGAATGCTGCAGAAATGCAGAAAAGAACTTCCCATGTTTCCGAATCAATTCGTACCATTTCCGAATCGATTCGGCTACAGTAAAAGTCCGAAAATCTGTATTTTTAAGTTGGTTTTTGGTTGGGTATATAAGGGTAAACATTATATTAAGTGGGAGAACGTTTTTAGGTTAGTTTTAGTTAGGGTTTGACGGTTTTGGATGGTTGTTCTTCCATTCTTCTTGGATTGACACACCATTTGGATTGTATGTTAACTATTCATCTCCCCTACCAATTAATCTAGTTGTATTTCATTCTTTCCTTGCTTTCTAATTAGATTTTCATGCTTTCATAATAAGTTTATTGTGTTTATTTATTGCTTTCTTAGTTTAATTAGTTTATTCATGCTTAGACCTTAGATAAATAGGGCCGGGATTTCATTTCCGCCATTTTCGGGCCCCGAGCTCCGAAAACTAGGTTTCATGCAAAATCGTGTTTAATTGAAACCGCGTGTATTAAAGTTGGATTGTTATGCGTTTAACTTTATTTGTCACGCAACTTTAGTGTTTATAGCGACAATCCGAATTTAATCCGCGTGTGACCATTTTTCAGTTAAATGTTTTATCTCACAACTTTGGGTTAAATTCCTTCTTGTGTGATGTTTATGCTTAATTAAAAATGCTCGATTAAATACTTTGGAGCCTTAATTCTAATTAGTAGTTGTTTCGATCCGTTTGGTAGAATGCGATCCCGATCCTCGCTTTACTTTTGTGTAGCGTAACTTATTCTTTTGTTTTGTCACCATAACCACCCTATCACCTTTTCTTTTATTTATTTTACACTTTTATTCCTGAAGTAATTAAAACAATTAAAGTCTAAAATTTAATCACTCCCTGTGGATTTCTTACGACACCCAACTTACCGCTGTGCTTGCTTGTCAAGTGTGGTAGTAGCTTAGGTTTTTTTGTATCGCGGCGACGAAACACACAACGATCGTGTCCTCACACGAACACACTTTTTCTGGCCGATCAAGGACATCCTTAGAAGTCTTCCCAAAGTTGTAATTTAAGTATAATATAAGTGTTTGTCAATTCACCGGTCATTATATAAGAACGAATGCATACATCAGACAAGACACAAGTAAGTGAGTATATAAAATATATTAAGAATATATGATAAGAACAAGGTAACAAATATGTATTAAGGAGGGTTCAAGTCTAGGGATTTACCCAGGATGCCTACATAGCCGAAGGGGGCATTAATGTCCACATAGTTCGAAGACAATACAAGGTGGGGTTTAACCTATAAATCCAATCCTGGACTTTCCTTATATGTATGTGTAGAAAAAAAGTGTCTTAGTGTGAGAAAATGTGATGATAATTCACCGTTTGGAATTTACAAGTAAACCCTCTTTTTCTTATTTTTTGATTTTTTCTAAAAATACATTATTTGCAAATAATAATAATGGTTTGAAATTAAGGTATATGATGTAATTAAATAAAGCACAAAAGTGAAAATAAAGTGACTAATGCTAAAATCAGAGAATTTAAAGAAAGGGTGGAGAAATGGACCTCATTATGAAGACTTGTAGTGAATAATACAAAAATCAGAACCACCTCTATCTGCACACCCTCACAATCTATCCCCAACAGCTATTGAACGTCAATAACAATAACAATCATCTTCTCAAAAGTGTCCCACCACCTCTTTCCTAAATCTCACAACATTGTAGTAGAATGGTACGTCTCATCCAAAGCCTGCAGCAGACGACAAAAACAAGCAGAAGTAACCATCCAGTGCACTAGCGTTGGGAGATGCTCCCAAACATCCTTCAAACTAGTCGTCCTTTAAGAACGCATACTCAAAGGAGCTATATCAGTCTCTCAAAGAAAAAGACAAGAAAAAACCTTCCATTAGCAAAAGAAAATAAGAAAATGAAAAAGGAATACCAAAAGTTACCATACTTATGTAGACGCCAGGGTTCATCACCCTAGATGAATGGTGGTGTTCAGGCTTGCGCAGAAGGAAGCGCTCTTTAACTACCGGATCAAAGAGATCAAAATTATTCTCATTACCCAAGAAAAGGGGCACCCTAAGATGGCACTCCAGGTTAGCCCTATCATCAACATAAAGACACTCCAAATCATATCCCTCACTAGAAAAGCCCTCCATTTTAAGTCTTGAAAGTAAAAGGACCTAGGAATGGTTTTTAGAGAGATAAAGTATAATATTCAAGCACTTGAAGGTGTGAAAAATGAGGAGGAATTTCCCCCTTTTTATAGGAGACTAAACGGTATGACGATCGGCAGACCCCTGCACATACGGATCAACACGTACCTGTTCCTCTTCCTAATGAATCCCAGAAGTCCATTCCATTGCCAAACGAAAACCCCTATAGCATACCGATCGGTAGATCCTTGGAATTTTTGTACGAAAAATGCTAGAAAATCCTAGAAAAATCTAAAAATTACCTGAAAAATACCAAACAAATATTGGAACATTTCTTCATCAGAAAAACAATTTTTTGGGACAGTAACCCAGTCACAAACTCCTGAAATCCCCAATAGGATTAATACTACAAACTTATGTCCCTCATAAATCCCCAGTCGGGTTCATCTTAAAAGCCTATACTCAACATGTTCCACAAACAGAACCAACAATACACCCGCATCCTAAGACTACAATAATCCCCAAACAGAATCTCAAATATCAAGTCTTCCCCTGTGGAATACCATCCTCAAATCACATGTTTCTCTCGTAGAATTGTAAGATTATACCTTCCCAGTTCCCCAACGAAGTGTCTAGTCTGAATTTTCTCCCAATCCATCCACCATTGTAATTTAGGATACGCATGAAATCAAATTCCCCCATGGCTTCCCTAGCTAAGTTATACCCTCTCAAAATAACATATCCCCATTCGAATGTCTCGAGGATAATTCCTTCCCCAACAATGTCTTAAAATAACACAATCCTCAGCAGGACAATAGGTGCATCTACATCAACCACGTGACACCCCGCTTAAAATAATAACGAGTGGCCAGCCCTATACTACATTAAAATAGGAATACCAAATGGATCACTCTTAGCATCAACTGACGAAACTAAAATAAATAAGGCTAACTATCCAAAACTATAAAAACGAATGTCAAAATTAAATAAAAAATGCAACGAACAACAAACCAACACTACATAACTACTAGAAAATGTATAATGCAAACAAGTACCATGATAAAAGAAAGTGCTAGAATTAAAATAAAATAAGTACACAAAGGAACTATACCCGAATAAGCTGATAGGTCACAGACAGTACAACAACCATAAGGAAGAAATATAAACAGCTATAATATCTCATGGGTATAAACCTGATATACAACATGAATCCTACCTAGATTTTCAAAGAAGTAGGAAGGGACTACAATCTAAATCCCGCCACAATCCACAACTGCTACGGCTCCCAAGACTCTGGATAGAAAAGCATCCGGTATCCATACGGTTGGACACCTGTGGTAAATAATATATATATATATATATATATATATATATATATATATATATATATATATATATAGCAAAAGAGAAATATGAACGGGTCAGAGACCGATGTGTAAAATTTTTTATCAAGTGTGTTAACCGTGCATAATAAATATAAATGCACTATTTCATAATTAAAGTGGAGTCGCACGCTCGTGAAACCCCAAACTCACCTCTCATCTTCAGCGCGCACCTAGGCATGTCCTAGAACCTTAATTAAGTTACCCCACCCATATAAGGACAACCTACCTTATAATAGGCACGACTTATACCCGTAGGACCTGCCATCCTAACATGACCCAAGAATCCTTTCCATTCTAATCCGACCAAAATATGTATACACATATAAGCCCTCATAGGCTTATGTTCCAATTATTAGTTTAACCAAATATAAGTTTCAGTGAGACACACATTAACATTAGGATTTAATATAAGAGTTTATTCTCAAAACAACATACATATAAGTATTAAAGATAAAACTTATCTCTACTCTCAACATTGCACTACGTTTCGTGCGTGGGGAGTCTCGCAAAGCGAAATCCAAACAAGGAAGCCCCCCGATACACTACTCCTTGACAATGATGATTGTAGGGATCCATTATGTCCTCTACATATAACCTACTACTGCAACTACTTTAATATTGAGTACATATCTAAGAACATAACTAGAATCTCGATCTAACACCTTGAGGTCGATATAACCGCAATTGTCTCTAAGTACGATCCTTCGACCCGAATAAACTAGTACACCAAAATCACCCAAGATGTACATACTAGTAATTTCATATCACTTTCACCTGTAGGATATATATATTTATTTATTTACTCTCAATATATATAAACAAGCATCATTCCTATAACCACTATACATAACGTACACTTGCCATACACATAACAGAAACGGTTATAGGATACGAAAAATATTGCACCATGCTATCATCTTCCAGGAATTACTCACTTTCTCCCGGGGTCACCACCTATCGGACTATTATCACACCGCCATGGCAACAAAATCAATCATAACGTATGGGAAGCGGTCATAGTTACTAACCGGTCAAGTGAGAACAACTCATACCCAAGATTTCTCATCCCCAAAATTAAATCACACAAATAATAATGGATGACTATGACCTGGGGAATATCTACACCCTGCTCCTCAAGGCAGGGGCTCACCCTCATCGCGCAACGTCCCATGATAGAATGTGTCGGGTATGCTTAAACAATAAGTATATATATCATTCACACAGTATATATATACCAACATTCACATCATATGTATAGATCATCCCACAAGAAATATACATTCGTGCCATATTAATATTTATTTAAATATATAAGTCTCTATATATAAATGCATACCCTATCTCCAATCATTATTCATCAAGTAAAATAAGCTAGAAATGTGTATACAACTCTTATAATACTCACCTTTATTACGACGCATACTTACTCAAAGCATTCTCCCTTATACAATGCCTCACTTGACACATATTTATCGATTTCCCTTATGATATGAATAGTCTTCCAATATTTAAAACACTAAGGTCACTAACCCCAAGTTTACCATATATAACAATCACTATACATTCCATCTATATCCGAATACACTTCGATATATCTAATAATAATCCCGACTATAAGTGTACACATAACTAATAGTCTGCAATCCTCAAGCTCAATCCTAAATTTATTCCATGATCCCATCGAGTATGGGAATCTCCATTATTAATCACACATAGACATATAATAACTCTCCCGACTATTATTACATCATAACCTATTCTCGTTAATAACACAATCCAATTGTTCTCAATTTTGACTACGGTTCAATTGTTCCCATGAACATTACCACATTTGCTATTTATTCCTTGAGTTTATCCTCTCTAAGGATACGCGACCTCTACCTTTCATTGGTCCCCAATCATAACTTAATTAGAATCCTGTCGCTATAAGGATTCGGCACAAACATCGGCCTAAATTTCACCATACCCTCACCACTCTCTCAAAGGGTCCTAAACCTTACGTCATGTCTGGGCTCGCCTCTGACCTCTAAATATAACTCCCATCCTCAATGAGATTCCCCACTGTATCGACATGACCCTCTCCAATACATATGCAGATAAGTCCCCAAGATAACTCGACACATACACGTGATCTCATCATGCGAGAAACTCCCAAGAGTACTCCAAAACATAACTCTCACATCATATACATAAGTTACAAATTAAGAAACCCAACCGAAATGGAGTAAAACTCATTCTAGAAAAATATAGTAAAACAACCCTATTCTCGAATCGACTTGTCCCCTCCGAATCGATTCGATCCTATCAGCGAATCGATTCGGCGCCAACGAATTGATTCGGCCCAACTAGACCTGTAAGTCTTCTACATACCGAATTGATTCGCAAGGGGGAATTTATTTGGCCCTAAAGACCCGATACTTCTGCAACATGGCGAATCGATTCGCAAGGGGCGAATCGATTCAGCCTGTTCAGCAAGCCACGAAAATGGCTAAATTTCTCTAAACCTAAAATTTTCAAAATCCCCATATATCATGTCCAAACCATCAGTATTCATCCCAACCATGTTTCTAACCTTAAAACTCATCATATAACTACCCAACAATTTATATAACCTCCAATGCAAGATTTAATCGACAAAAACCTAAGTTTTGACATTTAACCCAAAATCCAATTCTTTTATCCTTAAATTATGAAATAAAATACACAAATGAAATATTTAGCAAGATTAACCACTTGGCTCGAAGTTGTAGAGGTTGAATCATCCTCGATACCGTGTACGGGCTGAAATCTCCAAGCTTTTTCTCCTCTCTCTCTCTCTCTTCCTTTCTTCTTCTTTCATTCTTTCCTTCTCTTTCTCTCTTTCTCACAAATGAGGTGGGCTGATCCATAATCCCCTAAAACCTTTAAAACATAAATCCCAATTTGAAATGATAATACACACTTTAAATGACTCGTTTACTCCAATTCGAGTCAAACTAACTTAATAATATTCCAGAACCGAAATAAATCCCAAGGATTGTCATTTTGACTATCTCGACCCATCCATAATCAATGGCACACTCAAAATCGTCATCTGGAATACTTTATAATGTCCTCAATTTTTGGACTTCAATTTCCAAATTTTAAAATTCTCCAATTTATATAAATTTTACTTCTCCCAAAAATTTTATTTCTTAGTCCCAAAGTCACGGGGTATTACAACCCAATTAAAAATTTTGCCAGGAGAACACCTCCCCGCACTATAACTTTAGGTCCTAAAAATAGACCTCGACCATCAAAAACTGTCTTGAAAACTTTAGGACCTGATAATTGACCTCGACCCTCAGAAATGGTCATCACAACTTTAGGTTCTTATAATCGATCTTGACCCGTAGAAATGTCATCACTGTCCTAGGTCCTCAGAATTGACCCCAACCCTAAAAAATGGTCATCACAATCCCAGGTCCCCAAAATTGACGTCGGCCCTTAGAAATGACATCATAATCACAGGTCCTCAAAATTGACCTCAACCCTAACAAATGATGGTCATAACTTGATGTCTTCAGAATCGACCTCGATATTTCAAAATGATCATCATAATCCAGGTCCTCAGGATTGAACTTGACCCTAAAAGATGGTCATCATAATCCTAGGTCTTCAGAATTGACCTCGACCCTCAGAAACGGTAATCACAATCTTAGGTCCTCAGAATTGACCTCAACCCTAAAAAATAGCCATCACAATCCTAAGTCCTCAGAATTAACCTCGACCTTTAAAAATGGTCGTCACAACTTTAGGTACTTAGAATTGACCTCGACCCTCAGAAACAATCTTCATAACTTTAGGTCCTCAAAATCTACCTTGATCCATAGAAATGGTTGTCACAATCCTAGGTCCTTGGAATTGACCTCGACCAGAAGAATCGGTACCCACAATCTTAGGTCCTCGTAATTGACTCTACCCGTAGAATCGGTCTCTACAAATTTAGGTCCTCATAATTCCCCATGACTCACAAAATCGGTCCCCTTAACCTTAGGTCCTTAGAGTTAACCTCAACCCACAGATTTGATCCTTACAACTTTAGGCCCTCAGAATCGACCTCGACCCATAGAATCGATCATGCCCAACATAACCTAAGGTCCTCAAAAACGACATTGAACCTCTAAATCGGTCACCCTCAACACTCTAAATTGTTCACCCTCGTACCTTTGGTCCACAGAATTGACCTTAAACACTCTATCTCCTAATGTCGATACGGTGTCTGTTCGACGACCTTTACTTCTTCCAAGCTCACCCGTTGAGGGGTACTATAGACACCATATTATGGAACCCTACTACGCATCTCCTTAGGTCCATATAACTTCCTCTTTTATAAAAACACCTAGGTCATACTCCGAGTACTAATCTGGAGGTCATCGGGTGCTCTGCGGCCATGTTTTACTACGGGTCAACCTTTTCACCTTAGCGATAACTCATTGGATCTTCTATGGGATATGAAACTCTTTTCTAATAGTCTACCCCGTGTGCGAATCATCCTTCCAGTTTGAACAAACGAACCATTTTCCCTCAAAAATTGATTTGGAGGCCATCAGGTGCTCCCAGGCTGTGTTTTATTACTGTCAACGCTTTATCTCAAACGAGACTGAGTGAATCTTCTAAGGGATCTAAATCAAATTAACAATTCAATAATGCATGTTCTCGATTTTAGAGGTTAGTAGACTCTAGTACACAAATGATTGATATTATTAATAACTTCATGAATTAAAACTTTAACACATGAGCATATGCACTTTTTTTATTTTATTGATTTTCTTTAAGATTTTTATAACTCCATAATCTTTTGTTGCATTGTATATACTTTCACTGAGTGAGCTTCAGGCTTTTCTTCATTTCTGAGTGTCATACTACTCTTTCCTCCTTGAAAATGTTAAATTCACCAATAATCTCACCATTCTTTCATTTGATCGTTCATTAATTGAGTCTATTTACGAAATATGTTACTTGCGCATGATTTTCAAAGTTATTTTGACTCAAGAATTGCGTAAACTTTAGGATATGAACATAGTCCATCTTTGTTATATCACCCATATAGGGCTTGAACTCACCTTATATATTTCCCTAGCCAGCCCCTTTGAGCCTTAATATAGCCTTTTGTTTCATTACCCAAATCCCATAACCAACTCCACATTAGAGTTACAAGCCACATATATCACCTTCCCTACCTTTGTTTGGAATGATACTTGGGATTGAATGATGTTCATTTTATGTTGTTGCAATTAAGCATGTGAGAATGAAAAAGTGTACGGAAAAAGAAAATAAAGAGAAAAAAAAAGAATAAAAAAGAATAAATAAGAAAAAGAAAAGAAAAGAAAGAGAAAGTGTGTACATGTTGTATTTAGTGTTCAATAGCCTTTGTTCACTCTCTCCATTTTCATATGTATCGCTTGTTATGGAAATCATTTTCCAATTTTGAATTTGCCCACAACTTTCCACTATCTCGAGTGTTTTTCATCTCTAAACACCTTCGAATTTTTACATATACCCCTTCGTTTCATAAACCTAACCCAAAATCTACATTACAACCCTATAAAGTTCTATGTGATCCTAGGGTGAATTTAATTCTAAAGTCATTATAGTTTTGATAATCTGTGAAAATACATTTTGCCTCTCTAATGGTGGTATCTTTCATTGCGATTACATATTTTTCATTATATATATAGGTTTCTTCATTTGTGACATGTGCGCGACCTAGTTTATATTTACATTTACTCTTTATGCCCCGTGTATTACCTCCCATTCTTAGTGATTTCATTTGTTGAGTGTAATATCCCGTGAGGATTGATTTATATGCAAGCTCTATTGTTTATTCGGTTTATCTAAGTTTTTGCCAAATCATATTTTTCATGTGCTTGCTCCCCTCCCACTTTTAAGGTTTTAATTTTGTGAAGTTCTTTCTATAGTGTTAATAACAACGGACTTTTGTGTGAATTCATTCACTTTGCTAATAATATGTATGAAATCTTTTTCGTTATTGTTGAGTTTGTCGCATGTTATTGGGAATATATTTTGAGGAAACTATATGATGTTTATGGGTTTATCCTTGAAAACCCTCACGAGACAGCACTCATCCACCAGGATAACCTAGTGGTTTAATGACTTATTGCATATGCTAAATGATATCGTTTGCCCGCAAAAGTGGCTTTTATCTTTTTTCTATATATCTGTTGTCTTTTTGTTTACTCCTAGTTCTTTTTGCTTCCTATTTCATTGCTAGGGACTAGCAATATGTAAGTTATGTGGTGTGATTTGGTATGGATATTGCATTTATTCACCCTTTATTCTTATGCATTTTAGCCCCCTCGGGTACCTTAATTCTTATATTTATGCTCGTTAACCAGACAACCTCCGTTTTATATGTTAACATTATATATGAGGTATAATTGAGCCTTTGTAGGTATTTTTGTGCTTATTGTGAAGTTCGATAGTATTTCGGTGAAGTTTCGTCGACATTCGTACGCGCAAGGGAAATTTAGTCAATTCACAGTTTCGGTTTCGGGCCCAATGTCTTCACAAAAGTTGAATTCCTCTGAGTCACCTTCACATGGAAACAAATGGTGTACGAATCTGAATCCCAACGAAGAAGTTATGATCTTTTATGAGGAAGAGAATCACAAATAACTCAAAAACACGGGAACGTGTAACAACCCATATTTGTAAAGAATTAAAAATGAATTAATTTGGTTAAAATTTAAATTACACGTGTGACGTAATTTAATGAAAATTAAATATGATTGGTGATTAAATTATTAATCGTAGAGAAATGATTAATGTTTATTGAATGAAAAATTACTAATTGAATAGTAATTATATAATTGGCGTCACAAATAGTGATAGAAACATGACAGTACGATAACTCAAACGAATGTCATGAGTGGACTAAATAAGGTAGAGATAGAAAATAAATTATGAGTAACTCGGATGATGATTTTGAGGTTACATTTGAGTCCATAAGGATCGAAACAGTCAAAATAGTATACCTGGGTGGGTAGTTTGGGTCCCGAGACATTTTTTGACATAATTGACAACCGACGAGGGCATTTTAGTCATTTTATAACTTAGTGTTAAGGGAATTTCTGGATTTTGAGTATTATATACAGTTGTGGTGATGTGAGGCGAGGTTAAAGAGATTAGAAAATAAGCGGAGGCTAGTACAGAAAAGAGGAAGATATTTTCTTGGAGCTCAAGCAAGGGTTTTGGAGAATTCAAGCTTAATTTACCCATGTAGAGTAGGGCCTTTGAATTTAGTAAAATTGATAATATTTTGTGATTTGATGAATATACCTCATAATTGGGAATATGATTGCATGTAGAATGAATCCACTTGTACAAATAAAACAAAATTCGGATTTATGAGATTTAGATCATGAGACCCTCCATCTAGATACAAAGCCAATAACAACATTCTAGGGATTGAATTGTAGAACAACTTGTTAAATTTGAGAAGTCCATGAAATTGGGTAAATTAGGAATCATTCAAAACTTAAACCATAATCTTAAAAACTATTTTGCGTTGTTTTCTATTCCGAAAATTACTATTCCATCCGCCATGCCTCGTAGAAAAACCTATTTTTTGCATTTTTTTCACTAATACGTTTTCTCCAGACACGGCGCCCAAATACGTCAAAACTTAATTTTAAAAATCTGGGAAGATTAGTGGGAAAATTTTAAGAAATGTTATTTTTGGGCTTGTAGTTCCGTTGGAGGTTGTCTCGATTGATTGATTGTGATTATTGTTCTATACTCAGATGATGAACTACGAGATTATTTTAAAAGGGTTTTAAACTTAAGAAGGTGTAAATTGTTCGAACGAGATCGGTGTGCGCTTGAATGACACTAGCTCTTAGGTATTGGAGATAGATCTTTTCGTTGCAAACGCGTGGCCTCCAGTTCGTATTTGAAACTAGTGATATTAAGTAAGGGGTAAATATCACCTTAGAGTAGTGAGAGATAATCTAAATTATGTGAAATGGAAGTATAATTGAAAATCATGGTTCGTTGAATATACGAGTGAAATATATACTACGCACGAGTTAATGAAATTAGGTTATGTGCATACCTACTGAATAATATATAAATAGGTTATGTGAATACCTATAGATATGATATGATTAGGTATGTGAACATACCTACGCTTCCCGCTATCAGGAGGTTTACGCGTAGAGGGAGATCCCACCATAATGATTCAAGTGAGGTATGGATTAGTGCCCCAAAGCATAGAACTTAGGGCAGTCCACTATGTGTCATGTTTTAGTAGGATTGGAAGGTCATTTGGGTACATTAGGTATGTTCATATTCCAAAGGATTAGAACCATGTTTGCTTCCAATGTGATGTTGATTTTTTTTTAGGAAACATGCCAAACTAATAGTCCTTTACTGAGTACCAGAGGTACATGTAATTGATAGCAGAGTATGCAAGCATTACGAGGGATCATTCCGGGGATGCTATATGTGTGTATATATTGTATGTGTGATGAATATATATACTCATGTAATATACCTACTTATGTTAACAAGTATAATTGATAGATGATGAATATTTAAAAGGGAAATTAAATGGGGAATTTTATATAAGTGGACCAATAATAAAATGCGAATAATAATTTATTATTGAAATTGTAATGCCTCATAGTATGGGGATATACATGAGAATTAGACTTAAAGAGTAGTCAAATACCATAGCTAGTTGGGAAGGTGATACTAGTTAAGTATTATACGATATGCGTGCATATTAGTTAAGAGGTGAGAACCTCAAGTGAGTGTAGTTGAATAATACATGTGTAATAAATAGCCGATTTAAACTATAATTTAAATACTTGCTAAATATTTTCAAAATGTTTTACTTGGGCTCTAATCCATGTCAAAATATTTTCAAAACATTTTAGGAGTCTAGCCACAGGGACGCCCAACTTGGAGATGCTATCCAGTGACACGTAGTTGCAGTAGTGTTGAGGCTTACATGATACTTTCTTAGACGCTTCAGCTCGTTCTTTCTAGATAGGAGATTTCATTATCAGTTCATCTAGTCAAGTTGACTTTAGACTATTTATTTCTTTTAGTTATGCATCAGACTGTATTCAAATTTTAATTACTTATTTGAGATTATGGTTGGAATATATTACTTAGAGAACCGATGGTTTATCCGGTGTCCTTTATTTAATGATGTGTATCTGTTGTGGGATTGTTCAGATTAGATTCATGTGTGATTGGTTTAATTTATTTAAATTATTATTGCATGTATTAATAATAAAAGAAAAAAATTGGCACCAACTTAATTTGACATAGTTGATTAGTAAATAACAAGTTTTTGATATTGATGCTAATAATAAAACCATTAATGATTTGGATTAATTTAATAATAGACTGATCACCCAGGATTAAAATAGGTGCGGTTTTACCGAAGGATCCAAATGTAGCAGGTCTGAATCGATTCAAACCTCTTCTGAATCGATTCGGTTGAAGATAGTGGTCAAGATTCCCTTTTCCAGCATATTTCAAGTTTCCCATTTCCGAATCGATTCGATTTTGCACCCGAATCGATTCCTCCCTGCTTTCCTTATTTTATTTATCCATATGTTTTCCATTAGATTTTTTGTATATATAGTTTCTCTCTTCATTTTTGAAGAGATATCTTTCATTTTAGTTTAGTTATCTAGGGTTTCATTGTTGGGATCCACCCTCTCCCCCCATACCTAGATAATTAGTTTTGTTCATTTATTTATTATTTGTGTAGGTTAATAGGTTTAGTTTTGTTTTCAATTATGTATCGTAGTTAGTTTAATGGTTGGGTCAGGTTTTCGCCATTAATGGGTCTCGATCCCCGAAAGTTACGTTTTGTATAAAATCGCATTTAATTGAAATCTCGTGCATTAAAATTGGTTTATTATGCGTTTAACTTTCTTTATCATGCAACATTAGTGTTTATAGCAATAGAGTGATTTTAATCCACATGTGACCATTTTCGGTGAAATGTTTTATCTCGCATTTTTGGATTAATTTCCTTTACGCGTGATGCTTATAATTAATTGATTATTCTCGGTTAAATGTTTTTGAACCGAAATTCTTTTTTTAATCCTTGAATCTCCACATGAACAAGCCCTTTGGACTCCCTCGTGTTTGCTAAACAGGCGGGGTTCAAGTTCTAGAGCCACCCTAACACACACCCCTATTTAAATTTGGCACCCGAGGGGGAATCGAACCCAGGCACCTTATGGCATACCCGCATGGCTCAGAGCCCACCCTTACCCTCAGGGTAGGTATCCGTGGGGAGGGATTGAACTCACGACCTATGGTCTAGAGCGAAACCCTCTTTACCACTGGACCAAGCCAGTTATGCGTTGTTTAGCCCATGGAGAGTACGTGATCTCGATTTTCATTTGATTAATTCTTATTTAGCATTAACTTCTTATTTTCCCCTTTTTCTCGTTTTAAACCCATCACCTTTTACACTTTTATTCTTGAAGTAATATATCGATTACTATCTGTCCTACATTCCCCGTGGATTTCTCAATACCCAGACTGACGGCTATACTCCATTTGTTGAGTGTAGTCATGGGTGAACTAAAAACAATGATAGTGCCCTTACACGAGTACACGGTTCATGCCGCATCAACGTGCTTTCTAGGTAGTTTCTTTTACATAACATATGCGTACATATATAAAATACATATTTAGTGGACATATTGTAAATTTAGGATTAATTTAAATAAAATAAACTTAATTTTGACATGCTGATATTGTGCGGGTTAGTAATATGGTTAATAATGTTTGGTTGACTATTGAGGTCGCGTTTGTGGCTTCTTAAGTGGTTGTTGTTTGGGTGAATGCAAATTAATAAAGGGGCTTCACATTTGGTGTACATATAGTAATTTTTGGATGAATTTAAATAAAATAAACTTAATTTAGACATGCCGATACTGGTAGGGTCAATGCAAATAGGAGAAACGGTGCATAACAATGTTAGGATTAAATAAAATAAGTAAATCTTGGGTCAGTTAAAAAAAATAATCAGTTAATGATTAATTACATATATTACTTATATGGGTCAGTAGATTTCGATGTTTCCTTACCAGAAAGCTAGGATAAGGCAGTAGAAAATATATGTCGCTTACATAATCCCGATGTATCCCTAATATTACTTACGCTCTTAGAGAAGGTAGAAAATCATTCACCCATTGTGAATATAACTACATAAAGATATCATTGACTAAGCTTGTGATGTCTTGGTACATATGCACATTAAAATGAATCCTTCCAAAAGGTTAAAGAATAAGGAATTCTGAGTTCTTATCACGAACATTTATAAATCAATCATAGATACACTTCATGTTAATTGGCCAAATGAAAAAACCCATAACTTTTTAAAAAGTAATTCCGAATGGATGGATATCAAATACATTGAATGTAAAATATGTGTGTGATACTGATTGAGCCGAATTCTCAAATTTCCAAGTTAACCTTATTTAATTATATGTGTGTGTGTGTCAAACCAACACAAATAAAATTGCTAACTCACAGATTTCAGGAAAAAATCCCTTTTGGGAATAACCTTTATTTCACTATAAAGATGTAATTCGCAACTTATAATCATTACAATGAAATCTGCAATAAACTCCCGCAAGAATCCACAAAGACATGAAGTCTTGAGTCAGCAATGGAGAAACCACTGCAGTCCACACGAACACGCAATCCAAATTAGTCAGGAACACCCTCGATCACTCCCAATCAACACTTAGTCATCAGCCGCAGATTTACCCTCTCTAAACAAGAAAAACTTCAACAAAGTTGTATCTCGGGTTCCAAAACAATTCACATAAATATTGAAACATTTTGTGATTTGAAAAAAAAAAGGATTAAACCGTAAAACTCTCAAAAGTGAGAAGACACACGTTTCTTCCAAAGGAGTTTTCATAAACTAAAATTCTCAGGTTTTATGATAAAAAATGAAGTCAAAAGCTTAATTTATAGAAAAATTGAGATGGCGTTGGTCTCTCAAACAAGTTAACTGTGCCACTCGAACGAGTTGACATGTCATTTGAATGACACTTTGCACGACATGATGGTGTCTCTTGAACGACATCCTTTGTCGCTGGAATGAAAATAAATAAAAAATAATTTTTTTTTCATCAGAAAATATTCTTCTTAAACACTTAGGAAAAATCTTTCATGAAAAAATCCGCTCCAACACAGAGAAAATATTTTGTAAAAGATATGCCAACACTCTAAGTGAAATGCTAAGGTAATTAAAACACAACCTTTCCAAAATTAATCTCGCGGATGCGTGAATGTTGAAGAACTTTGATATTCGGATCCATCTTGATGTATGAATGTTCTTGAATATTCTTCGACAGTTGTAGTGGTATTTGACATACTCACATGATAACGAGCAAAGTAAAATAATATCCTTAAAAATCTCCCCCTATGTCTATGACGGTACAAAATAAAAACATAAGAATTATCAAGCCAAATTGCCTATACAAATCAAATACCCTCCTATTAACCCAATACTCAAAAGTTACTAAACATGTAGGCGTAAAACTTTTCTTCAAAAACTTCAATTCAAAACTTTAATCTTTTCTCATTAGGGTGTGAAAAATAATGATCTTCAATTTTGCACCTACACACACGAGACAAAGAAAATACCTTCATGACGCATCGAGGTTGAAATGATATAACCATAAATCAATCAATATAATCAGATATCCCCCATAATTCGATCTCCCCCTTTTTATTTGTCCAAAATAGACACGAAAATGAATAAAAAAAAATAAACATGGAGTTGTCACAACAAATATTCCGACACAAAATATTCCCCCTTTTTATGTGCATGATGAATACATGTAGTCCTAACAAATGAATCCCAAAATCATCCTTAGGTGTCAAAAATTGTTGAATTTGAATGATATAAACTCAATACATCAACACATCAAATTCAAGAACGATTCCCACACCAATAATGTCTAAAACTATGTTAATAGAATTTAAATGAAATCAACTCAATCCATCACTATTAGTCTAGTATATGTCTTCATTATTGGTCCATCTTTACTTATGAGGAATAGATTCTGTACATCTTCCATGTGATGCTTAGTTAGACCCACAGCATGCTTTCATAGCTTCCTGCTTGCATTTTTGTAGATTCAACCAAAAGTGAATTTTTATTAACAATAAAATCATCGTAAAAAAAATGAAAACATAACAAAATTTATTCAAAAGTAAGTTCTAATTGGTTAAGGAAAGTATAAAAAAAGGCATACTTAATCTAATATGTGTGAAAATTAAATAATGAAAAAACAGAGGACGATTTAGTCAATACATTACTGTCAAAACATATATGCAAGGAGCACTTTTCCGTGGAGGAGCGACGAATATAATTTAGAAAAAAAATTCTAGGGTGCTAATAGCGATTCAATACAACACAAAAGCCAAAACAAAGAAATGTGTAAATATATTCACTGTGGAGGAGAGACGGATAGATAGAACCATACCTGGTATTCGATGGTGCATTTGTTAATGGCATTATTGCACACTAAAATCAGTTAAATGAGACCTCTGCCACCATGACAATAGTCAAAATTACATATTGAACTTACAAAATTGAAAATAAATGTAGAATTTTGATCAAAATTTCATATGTGTAATTAAACCACAATAATATGTTCTTTCCTTAGATGAACATTATTACTCCCTAGTTACCGTGACCTTAAAATTATAAACACTAAAAATTGAAAGAGTATACTTTAGCACTCAATAATAGAAATTTAGTTTGTTTGATATAGAGGTACGGGTCGACAGAGTAGAGGGGGCTAGAGTCGGTTAATCATAAAAAATTACAAATTAGAATGGTAAAAAATAGAACTGAACCATTAAATAAACTTAATTAAAAAGTCTATTGTAGACCTAAAAAATATCAATATGTATAAATAATAATTTTTTATATTCAAAATGTCAAAGTTATACATAAGGACTATTAAAATGTAAACATTAACAAAATGACTACTCACGTATTAAGTCGTCTACGTTGGTTTCTAAAAATGTGTTTAACAACACAAAATTATGTTGCGGGTCTATTATGTGTCCCCTAGATAATGGATAACTTGTTTTGGAACAAAAATGTATCACAACATACTTATAACATATGGAAACTAATAACATCATACTTATAACAAAAATGACATCATAATTATAACAACATACTTATAACAAAAATGTTTGTGATAGTCTTTAGCAACAGTGTTATACAAAAGACTTCCTTCATCAATAATAGAAAAAAAACTTATTTTTTTCAATGAGAAAATAGAAATCATCAAAGAATACCAAAATCAATAGAAAAAACAATGGTGGATGGTTCTGTCATATACTATGTTGCCCGAATTAAATTTAAAGTATGCAGCCATGCAGAGGAAAAATACTCCCAATCAAAAAAATGTATCTAAAGCCACTAATTCCCTGAGTCAATTACTTCATATATCTATACTTTGATGATCCACCAAATACTCTAACAGTCTCTCAATAGTCTTCCTTATTGTAACCTAATTAATTTCAAATTCTCGCATCTCCTCTCTTAACATATTAATTCAAAACTATTAGTGATAGTTGGGATACATTTAAATTGAAGAAATTAAGTAGGTTTTTCATAAGCTCAACGAATTTAGGAGATACCAAAATTTCTCTCTTGAAGTTCTTCTGAGAATGATAGTATCCAGAAACAATAATCAGTATTTAAGAGGATCCCTATCAATAAAAGTCGACCAAACCTTTTGCCAGCTAATATCTCTTGTAATGTCCACGCGAAATTTTCAGCAATATATTTAGAGCATGGATAGTGAGCCACGGTGACAACATTAACCCAAGTATGTGTTGGATGGCCCTGTCAACGGAGTAGGATAAATTAATAATATGACATAACTTGACAATTTAAACCTAAGAGAAAGAACAAAAAAAATTCTAAAACCATCATTTTTTAGGAAATTGTTACATGTCTAGTGTTTTCTGAGTCATAGTTCAATGTACATGACCCTATGCATGCCAATAACCTCCATAGATCAAGTCGCATTAACACTAACTAAAGGACATAACAAGATGGTGATTTTTTTAATAGAGAACACAAAATGATGAGCACAATATGAACATTTATATTTAAAGGATTAAATAATCATACAATTGGATTCACATATATATATCAATATCAATGGATATTATTTCAAACTTTTAATATGAAATAATTTCGTAAACCTCGCATATCGATCTCATAAAGTGCCACAAATATTGACTCTGAAGAGTCCTAAAACAAAATTATTAAGTATTGCAAATGGTAATCTTATGTGCGCTGCCTCCAACATTCCAAAGGTCGTTAAGAAGACACTATTGTGTTGAATGTTTCTTACTCAAAATGTTTAAGATTGTTGTCTTTTAAGAGACTGACTAATCATCTGATTTCTGTTTAACTGGGAATTTTTTAGGATATTATAGTATTCTCCATATAAGAGTTCTATAACATTTCGATCCAATAAAGTCTTGTCAGGTTGGTTTGCCTCATGCCTTCCTAGTTGATATACTTGAATAGTTTGTTCTTCTAGAGGCTTTTTAAGATGCTTTGCCTCCTTCCCTTATGCTTTATCTTCTAGAGTAATTTTCTTTTGCCTCCTCCCATTGGCAATATTATTTGACTGGCATAATTAAGAAGCCTAATTTCGCCGACTTAACTTAAGCATAATGCTCGTGCCTGAAAGGAGGGCAAAAATTTCCAATGTACATAATCGTAAAACTGTAAAAATTTCATTCCCCAACAAAATATAGCGTAATGCTTTCTAAAAAATGACCATAATCTCTTTGGTTCATACGACTATTCACCCTTCTTAATAAATAATAAATAGTCCAACAACATTCAAATAGTCTAAATTCTTAAAACAAAATCACATATAACATGAAATATATAATATTCATCAACTGACTGTACCTCAAATAAAAAAAGTGTCGATTTAAAATTAAATGAACGTAATCTCCTTTGTTTGTTGGACAATCCACCCTGCTTAAGGGATAGAAACCAATCCAGCAATATTTAAAGAGCCAAAATTCATCAAACAAATACTTTTTACGAAAGAAACTTAAAAAAAATACATATATATATCAAATTTGAAAACTAACAATCATTTTCACAGGGGGAAAAGTGGTACTAAACTACTAATCTACATCAATCCTACTTAAAAAACTTAACTATAGATATCATTAACTAATTTCCTTGCACGGGAAATACCATCAAAGAAATGCATATTTCACATTAGGAACCTGCAATAAAATTATTAAAAAAAACATTAGTTTCATCATGCGACAGCGGTATAAACTTTTGGCAAGTGAAGTATTATAACACATACAACTCCAGGAAAAATCATATTCAAAGCTAGGCTATATAAAATAAAGTAGGGGATGTGATAAGAAAATGTAAACACTATTTGTGCTGCTTCTTAAATTACACAAAGAACATGCATTACAATTGGAAAATATCCCATCTTCTAGGGCCATTAATATGATTCAAACTCACTTTAATGGAAAATGTTAACATTTGGTCATAATAAAAGAAAAAATATAAATAGTTAAATCATTAAGTTTAAGAGTTCTCGAATGCCAAAGTATCAAGTATTAAAAAACAAAACATATACATGTCTAATAAAGAGTTCAAATTACTTGACCCGCCTTTAGTATGACCCTAAGTCTCGTGTTACTCGTCGAATTACTAAAATGTTAGGAATCTTCCATTAAAGTACATACTAACTTCTATATTTCTCTACATAGGATATTACAGAGATATAGAAATAGAAAATCCCAACATTAAAAGTACAAAAGTACATACAAACTTCATATCATCATAAATAGAGGTGCACAAAAGCCAGGAGATATTTGTACGTTTACCTATCTCGTTTAATATGTCTGAAATCGCGATGCTTTCAAAATCGTGCTCTTCGATACCGAAGCTTGAAACTTTCTCGTGGTGTGAGAACAAAAGAGGATGCATGATTATAACTTCACTAAAGATTCCCCTTGCAATTTAGCGGAGATTTCTAAAACTAACTAATAATATCATATCCCCATCTAAGAGATTCCTAACGAACAACCCCAACCTCTCTATGTATAGTCGCGACAATGGTTGCCACTCCTAATGAAGCAAACAGACATTGCACTTATATCCGTTTTGCATCAATATTCATATAAATCAAGAAAGGAATAAAAACAAAAGTCTCCACTAAAGAAGAAAAGGACAACAATACAAAGGTTTTAAACATAAATAATTATATTAAATAATGTTAATGGACCTTTATAAAACACTATTTCACACTCACATCCTATAACTTTATTTCGTTCCTACAAAAAGTCAATTTTATAGCCAAATACGGAGCATATTCAATAAAGGACAATGGATTCTATAAGCTTTTGAAGTGGAGCTAGAACCTTCTTGTCAATCAGATTAAATTCACAGGTATAATTTATGAAATGCTTGAAGCAGGTATTTAGATGGTCCTTTTCCTTAAGAGCCACAATTTTCTAAAAGTGAGAGTGATAAATAAGAGAATATATATGGAACGGGTTCTTGAATATTGTTTTCACAACATCCCTGAAGTTGGGAGGAAATGGTTCACCAAGCCTTTGAGGAAACATGGACTCATCCAACTAAAATTTAATACATTCTATTAAGTACTCAACATAATTTGGAGCTTAAACTTATCTGGGGTTCTTGATTTGTACACCATCTACCCATCTATACTCATATTTGGTGTCTGCACTCAGGACAATTCTCCGTCGTGCAGAACTCAGGTTCCAACTACCTAAAGTAGCATCAATGTGCTTTCTTAGTTGTACCCCCTTACTAGATTGTAGAGACACACATCTAGAGAGACACATCACTATCAACTATTTGAATCATCATTTATTAAATATTTGAAACATCACTGTCATTTGAAATATGAATATTGCAAATCAATATATTTTTTTAAATCAATGATGCGCTCAAAACAGGAAGAGAACTAATATTTTTCTTTCTTTTTATGAGAAGAAAGTCCACCATACTATAAATTTCCATCCTAAAAAACAAAGTCGGTTGTAACATGCTTAATTAAATGACATTTACTTCTTCACCCATGTAAAGTTGATTGAATAACATTGACATGCTTAAGTAAATAAAAAACACAAAGCCTTCCAATCCTACTTCAAAATCGACATGTAAAGTTGCTAAATCAACAAACACACAACAATAACATCTTGCCCCATCAATGGAAAGTAGTAGACAACACACAAATAGTATAGAAAATTAATGGATTCATGTGTAATACCCCGTGACTTTGGGATTGAGAAATTAAATTTTCGGGAGAAATAAAATTCATTTAAATTGGATAATTTTAAAATTTGGAAATTGAGGTCCAAAAAGTGAGGATGCTATAAAGTATTCCGGATGACGATTTTGAGTGTGCTATTATTTTCGAATGGGTTAAGATAGTCAAAATGATTGTCCTTGGGTTTTATTTCGGTTTTGGAATATTTTTAAGTAAGTTTGACTCGAATTGGAGTAAATAAGTCATTTAAAGTGTGTATTATCATTTAAATCTGGGATTTATGTTTTAAAGGTTTAAGAGGCTTATGAATTCAACCAATCTCATTTAAGAGAAAGAGAGAAAGAGAAAGAAGGAAAGAAAGAAGAAGAAAGGAAGAAAGAGGAGGAGAAAGCTTGGAGATTCTGGCCAATATGCGGTCCCGGGGATGATTCAACCTCGACAATTCTGAGGCTAGTGTTTAATCTTGCTAAATATTTTATTTGTGTATTTCATTTCATAATTTGTGGATAAAAGAATTGGATTTTTGGGTTATATGATAAAACCTAGATTTTTGGGACTAAAACTTGAATTTGATGTTTATACATGGGATTGATGATATATAAATTGATGGGATGAGATATTGGATGAGTTTTAACACTAAGAATATGACTGAGTTAAAGATTGGGGGTTAGATGATGATATTTGGGTGTTTGGGGAGTTAGGGTTCGTTCAAAAATGGAAAAAGGGCCAAGATATCTGGTATGGCCGGTCGACCGTAGCCAGGGGGCCGGTCGACCGCACCCTAAGGGAAAGTTGATTAAGCGTGAAAACTAGCATCGCATCAAAACTCTAATCGTTGTTTTAGTTTCACCGCATTAATACAAAAACCTAAGTTACGACTAGACTTGCGATACAAGCACATCGGTAAGTCGGGTATCGAATCCACAGAGAATGTTTGATAGATCGTAACAGATTATTAATCCAGGAATAAAAGTGTAAAAAGGTGATGTGTGCTAGGAAATAAAAGAAAAGAATTAGTCAAGTCTAAATAAAAGTAAAGCGAGGATCGGGATATCATCCAACCATATGGCTCGAAACAACTAATAATCAGAATTCCGGCTCGAGGGAAATTTAATCGAGCATTATCAATTAATCATAAACATCACACAATAAGGAATTAAATTCAACGTTGCGAGATTAAACATTTATCCGAAAATGGTCGCACGTGGATTAAACTCAGATTATCACTATAAACACTAACGTTTTATGACAAAGAAAGTTAAACGCCTAATAATCTGACTTTAATACATGCGGGTTCAATTAAACACAATTATGCACAAAACCTAATTTTCGGAGCTCGGGGCCCGAAAATGGTGGAACGAAATCCCGACCCTAATTAGCTAAGAGCACATAATGGCCAAACTAAATTACAACTAATTAAACTAGGAAAGCAAGTAATGAAGCAATTAAACTAATTAACAAATCATGAAACTAATCTACAAAGCATGAATTAAGCAAGAACAATTATATAAATGGAGATGGAAGATGAAAGTTCAACATACAAACTAAAAATGGTTGTCAACCCAAGAAAAATTGAAGCTTATCTCTCAAAACCCACAAACCCTAGGCTAGACTAAAGAAAATGAATATTTCTAAGTATTACACTAAATTGGGTTATATAGTAAGTTGGAATAAAAGAAAAGAAGAAAGAAAAGAAAAGGAAAATATCTACATAAAATAACGGATCGATCGATCGACCCCTTTGGTCTATCGATCGATAGTTCAAATTGTGGAAAAATACTGAAGTTATTGCATTTAGCGTATGCAATAAGCCGTTAAACCCCTAGCTTACCCTAGTGGACGAGTGTTGTCTCGTGAGGGTCTTCAGGGATGATACCCACAAATATCATAAACGTTTCCTCAAAATATGCCCAATCAAGCATGAGACAAACCCAACAATACAAATAAGATTTCAACATGTTATTAGCATAGAAAACGAATTCACGTGAAGAGTTTGTATAGTTATTAACATTATAGAATGCACCTCAATGAATTGAAACTTTAACATGTGGGAGCGGAGTGAGCACACGCAAAATATGATTTGGCAAAAACTTAAATAACTCTGATACTAGATATCAAAGCATGCATAAAAGTCAATCCTCATGGGCATTACACTCATAAAATGAAATCACTTGAAACAGGGAGGTACAAACAGGACATGCGGGCATACGGAGTAAAAGTAAAGGGAAACTAGGCTGTGCACATGTCACAATTGAAGAACGCTATATAGAAAATAAAAACTATAATCTCAGTGAAAGGATACTGCACATATAAAAGAGGCAAAATGCATTTTCACATATTATCAAAACTATTATGAATTTTGAATTACATCTACTTAAATTCACATAGGACTTTAATAGGGTAATAATGTAGGTATGGCTAGGGTACGAAATGAAAGGGATGTATATATGGATTCAAAGGTGTTTGTGGATGAAACTTAGGATAATGAAAAAAAAGTGGGCAATTTCAAAATTGGACAAATGATTTCCAAACGAGCATTAGATATAACAATCGAGAGAGTAACAAGGATTATTGAATCACTACAAACAATATATAAACTTTCTTTCTTTTTTCTTTTCTTCTTTTTCTCACTTTTTCTTTTCTTTTCTTTTGTTTTCAACTTTCTCTTTTTCTTCTCTTTTTCATTTTTTTCTTATTTTCTCACTCTTTTCATGCTCAAATTGCAACCACAACACAACAATATCATTCAATCCCAAGTAAACAATCCAAACAAGGGTATGTAAGGTAATATGTATTGTATAAAACTCCAATTTGGAGTTGGTTATGAGATTTTGGGTAATGAAACGAAACGCTAATGTTTAGGCTCAAATGGGTTGACTAGGGAACATATAAAAGGTGAGGTCAAGGTCATATGGGTGATATACAAAGATGGCCTATGATCATTTCAAAAATTTTACGCAATTCTCGAGTCAAAACAGTATATGAAAATCATGCTCAAGTAATACATTTCAAATATGAACTCAATTAATGAACGATCAATGAAAGAATAAATAGATTACCAACAAATGTAACATTTTCAAAGAGGAAAGAATAGTGTATACACTTACAAATGAAGATAAGTTTCTAATATCACTCGGTGTAAGTATATACAATGCAACAAAAGATTATCGAGTTATAAAAATCTTAAACCAAATCAATATAACCATAAAAGTGCACGTGCTCACGGGATTAAAGTTTAATTCATGAAGTTTTTCATAATATTAATGATTTGAGGACTAAATCTAATAACTTCTAAAATCGAGAACATGCATCATTGAATTGTCTAATGAATCGGGCAATTATTAAAATTTATCATCGAAAACAGGGGAAAATGCCCAAAAAAGGAGAAAAAAGAAAGAATTTTTTTTTGAAAATTTTGAATTTTTAACAAAAACATGCTCTGTAATTAAATTGTAGTCAAATTCAAGGACTAAACATGAAATGGATAGAATATCCCACACCCCCTAACATAAATGTTGCATTGTCCCCAATGCATCCATTAAAGAACACAACACAAAGATAGGAAAATAGTGATAATACCCAAATTTGGAGTGACCTCCATAAGTACAAGTCCAAATGAATCTGCAAAAAAAGTTAGCACAAAGCATAGTAAGAATATGTACCGATGTATTAAGTTAAAAGAATATATGTCACAAGTCACAACAATATAGAGGGGCTGAAGTGTAAATACTAGATAAATTGAGAGTGAACTTTTTGATTTTATAAAATGGATGGTCACACACATCAAAATCCAATAAACAACCAAAAACTACATTCTCATTGCACATTTTATAAGTTCAATACAAAACAACTTAATACATTACAACTATTAAAAAGAAAGAAATTAAAATAATAATAAAAATACACCATAATATTCATCCCAGAAATGCCAAAAATGACCTAATACAATAGTAGCCTAGTGGCCGGAACCACTAGGATCAGAAGGATCCTAAAAATAAGGAGGTAGCGTTGTGTCTGGATCATGCCTCTGCAAATAAAGGTCTCTCATCATCGTCTGAATCATCCGATACTCATGTCTCTGTTGTGCTCTGGCCTGCCTCTGCTCGGCCCACTCCTGCCGCTGCTCAGCTAGTTGCTATCTCATCTCTAACTACTGCTGGTCCAGGCGGGAGTCCCATGTAGCCCACCTGAGCTCGGTCTCCTCCCAGTGCTGATACTGCATGGCCTTAAATGCCTCAAAGCGGGCATCATAATATGTGTGTGGCACGTGAGATCCCTCACCCTGCTCCATACCTCTAATCTCGGCCTCCTCCACTGCCATGTCAGCCGCCTCTGTCCTGTTAATCGCATCTTCCCTCTATCTTTTATTCCCTGGCTCCCCCTAAATGTGAGACAATATCTTTGAGATATTGTCCTTTGTGAGAAGCCCTAGTGGCTCACGCTTGCGATCAACATCGTTCTCTAGGCAACCGTGAGAAGTGCAGATCCTCGTGATGAGGGAAAGAAAAGGAAGTGAAAATCTCCATGCAATCTCCTTTGTTGTCGCGAGCATAGTCTCCAAAAATATTTTGGGCAAACTGATTTTTTCCAAATTATGAAGCATAGTGTAGATCAATGTTGCGTACTTGTGATGAACATTTGATCGATTGTTCGTCACCATGAATGAGTGGACGTTGATATAGTGGAGTAGTCTCGGTAAGTCTGCCATTGCCACCGAATGGAAATCACCCTTCTTCCAAACCTCGTCTAGCGCAAGGGCCTCTATCAACATCGTATGCCCAAAAAAATCGCTATCCAAGAAACTGACATGATCCGTGGGGTCTGGCACATCCATAAAAGCTCCCAAATCAGAACAGGAGAGAGGTATCCTCACCCCACAGACCATGGCCTCATATGTAGTAGGCCCTGCCCCCACCTCTACCAATGTCGCATAAAACATACGGACAAGCTCTTCATTGATGCGCCCATTGGTAGTGAGAAAGGCCTACCATCACTGTCAGCACAAAAAAGCTCACCCCTCCTGTGGAATATGATCAAGGGTCCAAGAAAAATGATAACACAGCGGTCGCTCGGATGTCTGAAAATAGGCCTGATACCAATCTCATTCCTGCTCGCAACAAAACCCCTCGAATCCCCCATTGGGCAAGCACCTCGTGAATTTGTATTTCTTGACCGCGTCCATTTCAACCTACAAAACTAGAATTAAGCAATACAAAAAAAATTGTAAGCACAATTAATGGATAATTAGTGTACAAGTTGAAATGGTGGGTGGACGTGCGCAAAACCGAGTGAAAAAGAATCAACATTGCGATAAAATTTGTCGACATGCGGCAAGGAGTGAAAATCACCCAAGTGTGCGCCAAAAAATGCATTGAAAACAATTTTGGGTATTTTAGCAAACACTTGGTGTATGCAATGTGCTATGAGGGTGAAAAATACCATTTTGAACCAACAAATTAGCCTCATTTATGAACAAAACAACAATGCAACAATATACATGTGTTCATTAATGGATATCAATGAAGAATCACAAGTTAAATCAGTTGGCACAACACAAACAAGGATAAAACCACACACATTGAATATATGTCAAAACATGGATTAAACATGGAAAACTTGGAAAAAATCAACCAAAATCTACCAATACATAAGTTAGAATGAAGGATTATACCTTTGAAGTGTAGAAAGTGGATGACAATTGAAGGAGAAAAATGTGGTGGGGGATTTAGGGCACAAAATTGGGAAGAGAAGAGAGAAAAAGAAATGAAGGAAAGTGGAAAAAAGAAGCAGTTCTCGGCCTTTTACTGGACGATCGATCGATCGAGCCTTGGGCATCGATCGATCGATCATACAGAAAAAAGCCCATTGCATGCTGTTTTTTAAATGGGGGGGGGGGGATGCAATTTAGAGGAGTTTGGGGGGAAGAAAAGTAAAAATAAGTATATATATATATATAGTATATATAAGTATAAGTATATAAAAATATAAAATAAAAAAATAAAAATAAAAACAAAATATCATAGATTTAAGCTAAGTATGCACATAGATAGACATATGGTAACCAAAAATTGAAAAATATGTACAACAAGCGACACACACGCATGGTCACAACAAAATGAAAAATAAAATAAAATAAAAAAATAAAAACAAATGCAAATGCGTGAGAATGGGTGTGTGTAATATTAAGAAAAAATATTTTTGTGACTTTTTTCATTGTTTTCTTAACAAGTGTGTGCCGGGGTGCATAGTCTCCGCAAATTCAAGTCTGTTGAACCTACAAAAGAGTTAGAACCAAGCATACAAAAAGAAATAAAAAGAGATTAACTAATTACACTAGACTAAATTAAGAGAAAATAAAAATGAAGAAGTTAGTATATACAACCTACACATAGGATGTCTAATTAACTATATACTAAAAGATAAATTTTTTTAGGGTCCATCCAAAACACAATTTGACTTTGACGGATCAACGGTGGATCCTCCCGAACATGCATGCCTTTCGGAAAATAGGAATTCCATTCGAACAATGGAAGGCATGTGTAAGGCGGTAAAAGTGAACCATCCCCAATTGAAAATTTGGGAGGGAGGATGGGAGATTTGGATAGGACAGGCGACAAATACACATGTGGGCCAAGAAAAATTGAATCATCTCCCAAGTATTTTAAAGTTGGAATGGGAGGCGGCGCACACGAGGGCAAGGATGTCATCATGGAAGGCGGCTCGAGCGAGTAATCCTCGTCGGTGAAAAGGTTTGGACCTGTAAGGTTTTGAACCGATTCATCGGCTACTCGAATTGGTGTGATAATATAGAATAAAGATGGGAATGAAAGAAATTCAATCTCAGGCGATGAGTTATCTTCGCTTGAAAATTGAATTACGGAAGAAATAGGATCGTTTACAATGAAACTTTCTTCTTCGAAAATCAAAGAAGAAACGAGTTCATTGCAAATGTATACTATGCCCGTTCCATCCTCATTTTCATTCTCTACTATACTATGGGTCAAGTCCAGGATGATTTGTTCCAAAGTAGGCACACAGTCCTCATTTGGTTCAAAACAATCCTCAACTTCGGAAGTCTCCGAGGAAAAGTCATCGTTAGATTTGAATAGTAAATCCAACTCATGTTCCCAACAACGATTTTCTTCCCCGATAACGGTTTTCAATCCACTCATTTTCAAGAATGTGCAATCCCTTACCGAAAGTCATGGGGCGAGAAAAGGATTCTTGCAAATAAGAACTTTGAAAAATTTTCTCGGGACTACAATCAAAATCATTAACATAAGAATTTTTAAAATGATTACAATTTGTTTCAAAATTCTTATCATAAGGATCTTGCGACCCAGAATCAAAATGATCACGCTCAAAATTGATGTAATCCAAACTTTGACTTTCCTAATACTCACCCAATGTCATTTTAGATGTTGCAACTTTTTGGGATTGCAAGTATTCAGCAAAAGTCACAGGTTTACCAAAATTTTGAGAGTTATCATTAGGATTACCAGAAAAGTTAGAATAAGACATGGTTACCCCAACAAAGGCTCAAGATGGCTAAATTCCACAAAGCAATGTGCGACGGGATAATTCAAGCGTTTCTAGGCGCTCAAATGTAGAAGTCCTACAAAGAAGGTTAAAACAAGGAATACAAATACAAAAGAAAGAATACTACTAACTAATAAGACAATTACAATCTATAACAAAACACCCCCCGGCAACGGCGCCATTTTGATTAAGCGTGAAAAGTAGCGTTGCATTAAAACGCTAATCGTTGTTTTAGTTTCATCGCGTTAATACAAAAACCTAAGTTACGACTACACTTGCGATACAAGCACAGCGGTAAGTCGGGTATAAAATCCACAGAGAATGTTTGATAGATCGTAACAGATTATTAATCCACGAATAAAAGTGTAAAAAGGTGATGTGTGCTAGGAAATAAAAGAAAAGAATAAGTTAAGTCTAAATAAAAGTAAAGCGAGGATCGGGTTATCATCCAACCATACGGATCGAAACAACTAATAATCCGAATTTCGGCTCAAGGGCAATTTAATCGAGCATTATCAATTTGTCATAAACATCACACAATAAGGAATTAAATCCAAAGTTGCGAGATTAAACATTTAAACGAAATGGTCGCACGCGGATTAAACTCGGATTATCGCTATAAACACTAATGTTGCATGACAAAGAAAGTTAAATGCATAATAATCTGACTTTAATACGTGCGGGTTCAATTAAACACAATTACGCACAAAACCTAATTTTCGAAGCTCGGGGCCCGAAAATGGTGGAACGACATCTTGACCCTAATTATCTAAGGGAATACAATAGTTAAACTAAATTACAACTAATTAAACTAGGAAAGCAAGTAATAAAGCAATTAAACTAATGAACAAAGCATGAAACAAATCTACAAAGAGAGAATTAAGCAAGAACAATTATATAAATGGAGATGGAAGATGAAAGTTCAACATACAAACTCCAAATGGTTGTCAACCCAAGAAGAATTGAAGCTAAGCTCTCAAAACCCACAAAACCTAGGATAAACTAAAGAAAAATGAATATTTCTAAGTATTTCACAAAATTGGGTTATAGAGTAAGTTGGAATAAAAGAAAAAGAAGAAAGAAAAGAAAAGGAAAATATATGTAGAAAACAGGGGATCGATCGATCGACCCCTTCGATCTATCGATTGATAGTTCAAATTGTGGAAAAATACTAAAGGATCGATTGATCGATCCTTATGATCGATTGATCGATCCTTTTGATCGATCGATCTATCAGGCAAGGCAGAACCTCCATTCCTCCTATTTTGGCATGTTTTCTTCTCCGCTAGAATCACCGTAACTTCTTCGTTCGGACTCAAAATCGCGCACCGTTTATGGACACGTGAAGCTTGCGAGGAGGGTTACAACTTTAGTGAGATGTTGGGCCAGGTGACCAAATTGTGAATTGAGCGAATTTTCCTTCAACGTACGATTGCGTACGAAACTTCATCGGAATGCATCCGAATCTCATTCTTAATGCCTAAATACCTACAAAAGCCCAATTATACCTCATATAGCATGTTAACAATATAAACTAAAGTTGTCTGGTTAACGGGCTTAAATATAGAGATTAAGACACCCGAAGGGGATAAAATGTGTAGGTTCAACGGATGAAATACACAATATTTGCGTATTATCAAAAAGCCTACTGCATTCTTCATAGGAAGAAATTTAGAATAGCGGTCGATCGGGGGTCTAGGGCCGGTCGACCGGTCCTCTATTTTTAACCCATGAATGGGATTTTATTTTAACCCCTTTTCTTTCAGATTTTTTTCTTAGGGGCCTTCCTAATGGACTTATTATGGATGGTTATGATACAATATTAAAGGATTTGTGCCTTAGGATAAATAGGGTCTTTCAGACTTATGTTAGAAATGGATTATGAGGGTAGGATGCCTCTTTTAGTAAGGAACTGATTGTGGCACTAAATGATAGGTGGATTATATTAATATGATGGTGGTGATCTATCATGAATTAGTTATAAACTGTGGAGATAGTCCCTTTTTGTTTATGTGCATTTTAAGTTAAGAAGTATTGCGATATATGCTTTAGATTATTACCGAATAGAATAGTTATGTTTGTACTTCTAACCGAGTTAGTTATTTCATATTTATGCGTTAATGTTAAGGGTTCATAGGGACAATTGAACTATAGTCGAAATTGAGAGCGATTGGATCATACTATCAACTAGAATAGGGTGTGTTGCAAATCTAGTCGGGATAGTTGTTATATATCTGTGTGTGTTTAACAATGGGGATTCAAATAATGGATGGGATCATGGAATGAATTTAGGATTGAGCTTGAGGTTTGCAGACTATTAGTTATGTATGCACCTAAAGTCAGGATTATTACTAGATATATCGAAGTGCAGTTAGATATAGATGGAATGTATAGTGATTGTTATATATATTGGAAGACTATTCATATTATAGGGGAAATGGATGAATATGTTTCGAATGAGAATGCTTTGAGTAAGTATGCGTTGTGAAAAGGGTGAGTATTATGAGAGTTGTATCTATATCGCCAGATTATGTTACTTGATGATTAATGATTGGAGTTTAGGATATGTATATATATAGAGATTTATATATATATTTAAATGGCTATATAATTATAGCGCAAATGTATACTTCTTGTGTGATGATTTATACATATGATGTGATTGCTTGTATATATATATACTGTGTGAATGATATATATACTTATCGTGTGAAGCATACCCGACACATGCTATCATGGGAAGTTCCATGATGAGGGTGAGCCCCTGGCTTGAGGAGCAGGGTGTGGATATTCCCCAGGACATAATCATCCTTTATTATTTGTGTGATTTTATTTTGGGGGGTGAGATGTCTTGGGTATGAGTCGCTCTCACTTTCCAATAGGAACTATGACCACTTCCCATATGTTATGATTGATTTTATCACCATGGCTCTGTGATAATAGTCCGATAGGTGGTGACCCCGGGAGAAAGTGAGTAATTCCTGGAAGATGATAGCATGGTGCAATATTTTGGTATCCTATAACCGTTTATGATATGTGATGATGCTAAGATTTAGCATCACCAGATAAGTGATAGTGAGCTCAAGCAGAAGCAGCCATGGCAGCTATAGGGATGCAAGTATATAAGTATGTAAGTGTGTAGAAGGGGATGAGTATAAGAGGAAATAAGACAATGATGTATAGTGGTTCAGCCAATTTGGCCTACATCCACTGTGAGTGTGTGATCCACTAAGTATGGGCACTAATGGCCTTGGATATAATGCTCATAACCCTCTCCTCCCTCTACTGTGTGTGTACAAGTAGAGTTTTAGCTAGGGCTATTGTTCATGGATCGATCCCTTGTAGGGTTGTAGGTGACAAGTATATATAGGTCTTGGGGGGTGTAGTGTACCCCCCAAGTAAGCATGGTGCATGTGAATGATGATCCAACCAATCCCCTGTTGACACCTGTAGATGCCAAATGATGACATAATATTCCCTCACGTGAGGGTGTGATTTAGTTATAACGGTCTGCCACGTGTCATATGAGCCTGACGCGCACTGTTCCACGCGTGTCCCAAACCACGCGCTGTCATGATGTCACCCTCGGCCTATGAGCCGAGGCCGAGGGCAAAGTTTCATCCGGCAGGGAGTCTGGCTTGATTCTGGCCTCGTACTGTCGTACCATCGTAGGGTCGTCCAGAGCCTGGGGAAGGGTCGGCCCCTCGTAGGGTCGTCCGGAGCCTGGGTCAGGGTCGGCCTCTCGTAGGGTCGTCTGGGCCTAATGGTGGCCAGCTGGAGCCTGGTGAAGGGTCGGCCCCTCGTAGGGTCGTCCGTATAGGAGGTAATCCTCATCCAGGCTGAGGGTATAAACGGGTATATCAATCACCCCCCAGCCCTTAGCCATAGGTACTGCTGAGATGGCTGAGGGATAGTGTACTAAATGAGATGCATGTACGATCAGTTAGATGAGTGACACATGGGCAGGTACTCATTGCTATTTAAGTTCCCAAGGCAGGGCGGCTGCACACTTGCCTGGGGCTTTGTGCCCTGACTATTCCCTTCTTGGCAAATGTGCCCATTTATTGCCAATGTATATAAGCAATTTTTAAACTCTCTTTCCAACTTCTTCTTCTTCGCGCCTTAACATTTTCTCTCTCTAGAACCAATCGCCATTTCCAGCCTTCAATCTTTCAGGCCTCACTGCGCTCTTGTTCTCTCGTCATCACGTAACCTTTTTCTCCCCGTGCCTTCTTTTGTCTTCATTTCTGTATATTTTTTAGGGTCGTAGGTCGGCAGTTTCTTAGAGTTCCCCTATTGCCTTTTTCCGGTGTCTTCTCCGGTTGGTAGTTCTTGAACATTCTTGACGAAAAACATTTTAGTTCTTTGGTTTGATCCAAAAGTCAAACCTGGTCAGTTCCCAAGTGTTTGTAGTTGAATTAGCCAAGTCTAGTATAATTTCTCCAAGTGTAGGGTCTTCCCCTTAATGCTTAGGAGGCTTTACAACCTAGTGTCTGAATTCCCACCCTTGAGAGAAAAACTCTTTGCCGAGATCAGACGGATAGAGGAGGAGGAAGAGAGGAGACGAGGGGCCGACCCTAATTGGGTACGACCCATATTTCCCATTCCTCTTGCCACCATAAGACCATCTGAACCCTCTGAGTCTTGTGGGTCGTCGTCTCGTCCTGCCGACACTCCCAAGCCAAGTGAAATGGACGAGAGAACCTCCTCTCCAACTGGTGCTGGAACGTCTGGTAGAAGGGACACGTCTGACCTTAGCCCTCCCCGAGAGGCGGAGGGTACGATCCCCTCTGAGGCTGTCCCTGTGACAACCCTGTCCCCCAATGCCTTCCAAGTGGCTTTCCCTCAGGGTCCTCCTGCAGGTGATGAGATGGAGGGGGATGAGTACGAAGATGATGATACAGATGATGAGGTTGACACTTCCCACGCCTCGTATTTTATCTCCTCCGTTAAGGATAGGGACCTATTGATATGGAGGCATTCTTACGGAGTGCCCTCTGGGGTAACTATGAGGGTTCCCTCTGAGACTGAGAGGGTTTTTGAGGGTGAAGAGAGAGAGGTTGCAGTCTACGAGCAGATGTTCAAGGTATGTGTCAGACTTCCCTTCCACCCTGCCATTGTAGATATTCTGTCGGCTCTAGGCGTCTCCCCCTCTCAACTTCCACCCAACTCTTGGAGGACGATTCTGGGTTACATTTCCTTGTGGAAAAACTCTTTTACTGATGAGCCCTCGTCCGACGTATTCTTGGCTTGCTATAATATCACCTCTTCATCTAAACAGCCCGGATATTATCATCTTGGGGCGAGAAGGTCTGAGAAGAAACTTCTTCACGTGTCTTAAACTTCCAATCATGATTGGAAAAAGAGATTCTTCTTCATATCTGGGGCGTGGGAGCGTACCGCCGAGGCGTCCCCTTCTGCCGATGGTCTGAGGGTCCCTAACAAATGGTCTAATCCCTCAATGAAAGCTAGGTCAGACCCCGGACTTAGCCTGGAGGAAAGGGATATTGTTGAGTATCTGAGGGGACGAGGGAGAGAGGGTGAGATCCCAAAGTTCGAAGATCTGATGACCCCATGCTTCCTTAAAGAAGCTGGTCTGAGGGTCGACCCTCTGACAGAACTATGTGAGTTATACTGAACATTTTCTCTTCTTTACTTATTTTTGAAGTGTTTCCCATTTATCTCTGTATTTCTGATGCATCGTATCCTTTTCAGGTCATCCTGCAGGTGTGTCAGATTACCTCTGGGATATGACTGCTCCAAGCCTACTTGCTGGTCTGTCAAAGAAGAAGGGGAAGGAGCCTCAGCAAGCTCCCAAGAAGACAAGGGCCTCAGGGCCGACGGTTGTTGAGCCGATAGCCGATAGTCACAAAAGGAAGGAGCCTGAGGCTCCTGTTGAGCATCAGCCTGATCCAAGGACGAGGGCAAGGGTCAAAGCCTCTGAGGGGACGACCTCTTCGTCCAGCATGGGGGCCTTCTGGTCTCAAAATCTGTCCCATTTGAGGGCCGACCCCTCATCTCTTATTGCCAACCTGAGAGTAGCCAAGGCCTCGATGTTCTCTACACCGTCGGCCTCTGACTTCGAGTTCTTGGCAAAGATGCCACCAGCCAAAGTGTACGACTACGGTCTGCACTCCCTTGCTCAGGTATTGGTCTTGACCTTCTTTAATTTCACTAACTGTTCCCTTGGTCCTCCTTGATATTTCTTCACTTTTTCTTGCAGTCTGTCTGTGCCTTGACCTCAACCACCAAGTGGATGGCCGAGAATCAACAAAAGTTTCACGAAGCTGAGAGGGCCATTCAACATGAGGCTGAGTTGCAGGCAGAGCTAGACACAGCAAAGACTGAGCTTGACACTTCGAGGGATGAGCTTGAGAGTGCCAGGACCGAGCACGCTAGGGTCCTAGATGAGCTGATGAGGCAGCACGATGCCGACTTGCAAGCCAAGGACTTGATCATCAAGGATAGGGATGAGGCTCTGATCAACCTGGAGGCCCAGCATAAGACTGATATGGAAGCAGCCATCAAGAAAGCCGAGGCTGATGCTGTTGAGGCATACAAGACCTCAGATGAATTCCAAGGCTTCGGCCTTGAATATCTAGAAAGGGGGATTAGGACGGCCTGCCGATGGGTCGTCCTCAAATTTGGCGATGTCGTCTCCTCTGTTCACCCTTCACTGGAGGGTGTTCAACTGGACGACCCCCTAATTGCCGAGGCCCTCAACCAGGTGGAGTCCCAAGTCCAGATCGAGGGGGTCGGTACATCTGAAGATCATCCGGTGCTGGTAACTGAGGAGACCATTCCCATTGATGTTGAGGCCCTGCCCTCTGATGTCATCCCCTAGGGTGGCTGCCTGTAGCCCATACCCTCGTTTTTGTATTTTTGTTCAAAGGCCTTGTAAAAACACTTGATACTTATGTTTTATTAATACAAGTCTCTTCCATAATTGTTGTCTTCCATACTTAATTCTTTTATGGTTTGCTCCTTGTTGATGCTATTAACCCCTCCCTCGTCTTTCTTGAGGACTGTGGTGGGGTCGTCCCCTCCACTGATCCTCATTATAGCCGAGGGACATAATAACCCAATGGTTTTTTAATCAAGACTACCCTCGTCTTTCTAGAGGACAGTGGTGGGGTCGTCCCCTCCACTGATCCTCATTATAGTCGAGGGTTCAAATGATCAAATTAATGATTTTTATGGAGTCTGCCCTCATCTTTCTTGAGGTCAGTGGTGGGGTCGTCCCCTCCACTGGTCCTCATTATAGCCGAGGGTTCAAGTAATCAATTTAATGATTTTTAATTAAAGTCTACCCTCGTCTTTCTTGAGGACAGCCGTGGGGTCGTCCCCTCCACTGATCCTCATTATAGCCGAGGATTCAACTTACCAAATCAATGGTATTTAACAAAGTCTACCCTCGTCTTTCTTGAGAACAGTGGTGGGGTCGTCCCCTCCACTGGTCCTCATTATAGCCGAGGGTTCAACTTACCAACTTAAATGGTTTAAAATGAAGTCTACCCTCGTCTTTCTTGAGGACAGTGGTGGGGTCGTCCCCTCCACTGATCCTCATTACAGCCGAGGGTTCAACTTACCAAATTAATGGTTTTTAACAAAGTCTACCCTCGTCTTTCTTGAGGACAGTGGTGGGGTCGTCCCCTCCACTGATCCTCATTACAGCCGAGGGTTCAACTTACCAAAATAATGGTTTTTAACAAAGTCTACCCTCGTCTTTCTTGAGGACTGTGGTGGGTCGTCCCCTCCACTGATCCTCATTACAGCCGAGGGTTCAACTTACCAAATTAATGGTTTTTAACAAAGTCTACCCTCGTCTTTCTTGAGGACAGTGGTGGGGTCGTCCCCTCCACTGATCCTCATTATAGCCGAGGGTTCAACTTACCAAATTAATGGTTTTTAACAAAGTCTACCCTCGTCTTTCTTGAGGACTGTGGTGGGTCGTCCCCTCCACTGATCCTCATTACAGCCGAGGGTTCAACTTACCAAATTAATGGTTTTTAACAAAGTCTACCCTCGTCTTTCTTGAGGACAGTGGTGGGGTCGTCCCCTCCACTGATCCTCATTACAGTCGAGGGTTCAACTTACCAAATTAATGGTTTTTAACAAAGTCTACCCTCGTCTTTTCTTGAGGACAGTGGTGGGGTCGTCCCCTCCACTGGTCCTCATTATAGCCGAGGGTTCAACTTACCAAATTAATGGTTTTTAACAAAGTCTACCCTCGTCTTTCTTGAGGATAGTGGTGGGGTCGTCCCTCCACTGATCCTCATTATAGCCGAGGGTTCAACTTCTTTGCATGCATACTAGAACTGATAACCGCTGGATGAGGGAAACACTGATATTTCTCATTAATTTTCCATGTGTTCTGTCGAAACAATTCTTATTACAACCATGGCCTGTCAAGACCTTACAACACTACTGGTAGTATTTTTTCAAATGATCCGCATTCCAGGGGTTGGAAAAAGGTTCCCCCTCTAGGTTTTCTAGTTTATAGGTCCCAGGGACAACTTCGTCGGTGACCCTATAGGGGCCGTGCCAATTAGGATGGAGTTTATTGGGCTTCTACCAAGTCTTCTTGAGGACCAAGTCTCCTACAACGATAGGCCTCTGTTTCACCCTCTGATTGTAAAACCTTGCGGTCCTCTGCTGGTAGGAAGCCTGCCTTATCTCAGCATCCTCCCTTCTTTCCTCAATCAAGTCCAGGTCAAGTCTCCTCTCTTCCGTATTTCCCTGGGGGTCATACACTTAGACCCTATGAGTGGGAAACTCGACTTCGGTGGGGATGACTGCTTCTGATCCATAAGCTAACATGAATGGGGTCTCCCCAGTGGAGGTCCTTACTGTCGTCCTGTACGCCCACAACACTGCATATAACTCCTCGACCCATCTTCCTTTTGCCTCTTCAAGCCTCTTCTTAATCCCATCTAGGATTGTCCTGTTCGTTACTTCGGTTTGCCCATTGGCCTGAGGTCGGCCTGGGGTGGAGAAAAATTGTTTGATACTTACCCTCTCACAGTACTTCTGCAGAGAGGCATTCTTGAACTGGGTCCCGTTATCCGAGATGAGGGTGTTGGGTAGACCATATCTGCATATCACATTCTTCCAGATGAACTGGAAGGTCTTCTACTCTGTAATCGTGACCATCGGTTCGGCCTCTACCCACTTTGAAAAGTAGTCAATTGCTACGATGAGGAACCGATGGTTATTGACTGCCCTCGGTAAGGGTCCTACCAGGTCAATCCCCCATACTGCAAACGGCCATGGGGATGTAATGGAGGTGAGGGGCTGATGAGGTTGGTGAGGGATGGTAGCAAATCTTTGGCATTTATCACACTTTTTAACATATGCGGCAGCATCTTTCCCTAAGGTCGGCCACCAGTAACCTTGGGTGATCACCCTCTTTGCCAAGGATCTACCCCCAATGTGGCTTGAGCACGACCCTTCATGCACATCTTGCAAAATGGAAGGGACTTCTGAAGGATGCACACACCTAAGTAAGGGGAGTAGAAACCCCTTTTTGTACAGTGTGTCTCCGATGACAGTGAACTTTGCAGCCCTATATCTCAGCTTCTTCCTCTCTTGGCTTGCTTCTGGCATCTCTCCCCCTTTAATGTATCTGATCAGAGGATCCATCCATGAAGGTTCTTGAGAAACATTCATGCAAATGCCAAGTGTTTCCTCGTCGTCTTCGATAGTTGGTCGATGCAGGATTTCTACCGGGACTGTCCTCCTTATGTCTGTCCTAGTAGCTGAGGCCAACCTTGCAAGGGCGTCAGCACGACCATTGTCGAGCCTAGGTATCCTTTTGAATTTCACTTCTTTAAAGTTTTTCAGCAATGACCTCACCTTCTCAAGATACCTAGCCATCCTCTCGTCTTTGGCCTCGTAGGCTCCTAGTATCTGATTCACCACCAGCCTTGAATCACTGTGAATCAAAATTTGGCCGACACTGAGGGACTTAGCCAAGGAAAGGCCAGCTATCAAGGCCTCATACTCAGCCTCATTGTTGGAGGCTTTGAAATTAAACCTCAGGGCGTACTCGATGTCTGTGCCGTCGGGTGTCGACACTATCAATCCAGCTCCGCTCCCGCTTTCGCAAGAGGACCCATCGACGAAGAGACTCCACACAGCATGTTCCTCTGAGAAATTTCCCTCGATGAGTGATCCTTGTCTAAAAAGGTATCCTCCCTCTTCATTTTCAGTCACCTTTCTTCTAGCGGTGCTTGTCTCAGCCGTATCTGCAGGAGGGTCGGTGAGCCTACCTTGCTTGGTATCTGTCTGGCTTAGACCCTCACCCTCGTCCATGTCACTCTCCCAAGTAAATTCAGCCACGAAATCTGCCAAGGCCTGCCCCTTAATGGCTGTCTTAGGCTGATACACAATGTCGAACTCCCCCAGCTCTATAGCCCAGGTCATTAGCCTTCCTGACTTTTCAGGCTTGTGTAGGACCTGCCTAAGAGGAGAGTCAGTAAGGATGACCATAGTATGGGATTAGAAGTACGGTTTCATCTTCCTTGAGGCATGGATCAAGGCATAGGCCAACTTCTCCATCCTTGGGTATCTTTGCTCTGCCCCTTGGAGTGCCTTGCTGTTGAAATATACGGGCTTCTGTATCCCGTCTTCGTCTCTTACGATTGCTGCACTGATAGCGGACTCTGAGACAGCAAGGTACACGTAAAGTCGTTCACCCAGCACGGGTCGTGACAGCAGCAAGGGAGACCCTAAGTATGATTTTAGCTCCCTGAAAGCCTCATCACACTCTTTACTCCACTCGAAGGCCTTCCTGAGGATCTTGAAGAATGGTAGACACCTGTCTGTAGCCCTTGACACAAATCTGTTCGAGGCAGCCACTCTCCCTGTGAGCCTCTGAATGTCTTTAATGGACTTGGGGGTTTTCATCTCAATAAGGGCCTTTATCTTTTCTGGATTGGCCTCGATGCCTCTTTGATTGACAATGAACCCCAAGAACTTCCCCGCTCCGACCCCGAAGACACACTTGGCCGGATTGAGCTTCATTTTGTATTTGTCCATTGTATTAAAGGTCTTTTTGAGGTCTGCCACATGATCCTCTGCCTTCAGACTCTTAGTCAGCATGTCATCTACGTAGACCTCCATAGACTTCCCAATTTGGTCTTCGAACATTTTGTTTACGAGGCGCTGGTACGTTGCCCCCGCATTTTTTAGGCCAAAGGGCATGACCCTATAACAGTATGTCCCCTTGTCAGTGATGAAGGCAGTCCTCTCCGAATCATCAGGGTTTATGAAGATCTGGTTATACCCTGAGTAGGCATCCATAAAACTCATGAGCTCATGGCCTGCGGTAGCGTCTACCATCTGGTCAATGCAAGGGAGAGGGAAGCTATCTTTGGGGCAGTGCTTGTTGAGGTCTGTGAAGTCCACACACATCCGCCACTTCCCGTTGGCCTTTGGGACAATGACTGCATTGGACAGCCATTAAGGGTAGATGACCTCTCTGATAAATTTAGCGTCTTCTAATTTTTTAACCTCATCCCTGATGACCTCGTACTTCTCTCTAGAATAAATCCTCCTCTTCTGCTTTACCGGCTTCACTCCCTCTACCACATTGAGTTTGTGGCACATGATTTCAGGGTCGATCCCTGGCATATCTACATGACTCCACGCGAAGACGCTTAGCCTTCTCCTCAACAGTTTTATGAGGTCTTCCTTGATACTGGGCTCTAGAGACTTGCCAACTTGGATGGTTTTTCCCGGGTCATCCTCATCGAGGATGATGGGTTCTACCTCCTCAGCGGCCTCTCCTTTTTTGAGCTTCGTCTCGTCCCTGGGGTCTAGGGTATCAATGTTGTAAGTGGATGTAGCCCTCTTGTGTGCCTCCCTTTCTTCAGCGGAGTTGTAGTAGCACTCTCTAGCTGTCGTCTGGTCTCCCTGAACTTCCTCCACCCCGTAAGGGGTAGGGAACTTAACCATCTGGTGGACTGTGGACGGCACAGCTTCAAACCCCTTGAGGGCCACACGTCCCAGTATGATGTTGTATGCCGAAAACACATGCTCATCCAGCACAAAGAAACTGACCCTCTTGGTGAGCCATCTCGGCCATTCGTCCCCCATCCTGACATCAACCTCATATATTCCCAGGGGGTGAACCTTCTCCCCACTGAAACTGATCAACGGATGATGGTATGGGACAAGTCTGGCACGACTGAGGCCCAAGGCCTTGAAGCATGGCCAAAACATCACATCTGCGGATGAGCCCCCATCTACCAGGATCCTCGGCACTTCGCACCCGTGCACCCTGGTAGTGATGACGAGAGGGTCATCATGCGGGGCCAAGAGGCCTTTGAAGTCCATCCTTGAAAATCCCACTATCAAAGTGTCCATGTCAACCTTCTTCCTTTTTTCTGACTTGACCTCTAGGGAGGTTGAGTGCACCACCTTCGTCACCGCCTTAGCCTCAGCAACATGGGCCTTCCTGTCAGCGACCTCAGACCCTCCTCCTGCTAATCCCACGGAGATCATTCCTACACCGAGCGAGATCATATTGAGCCTCTTGACAGGACCGTGGTCGTCTCTCGGCGGGAGGTCAGGATCATCCTCATCATCAGAGGGGTCGTCCCCTCTTTTTCGAGGACCTTCTTTACATGCATCAACTCGCTTTTTCCTGGGGTCGTCCCCTCGGCCCCTCTTGAAGGCCTCTTGGTCCACGTATTTTCTGAGCTTCCCTTCTTTCAGCATCTTCTCAATCTCATCTTTCAGAGCAAAGCATTTGTCTGTTACGTGACCATGGTCTTGGTGAAATTCACACCACAGGTTCCTGTTCCTCTTGCCGGGGGCTGCCCTCAGCTTCTCAGGCCACTTCAGGGATCGGTCACTCTTTATGTCGTTGAGGATCTGTTCATAGCGGACCGTTAGAGGGGTGTAACCAACGAACTTATCATCCGTGGACCTCTTCTTCCCTTCTTCGTTCTTCTTAGGGTATTTGCCCCCGCTTGCACCTCTTTTTTCGTCTTCATGTTTTGCGGCCATCGCCTCTTCGGCGTTCATCACCTTCCCTGCTGTTGACAACAGCTCAGCCATCGTCCTCGGAGGGTCTTCGGCGAGCTTCCATAATAGCTTTCCCTTTTGGAGCCCTCCAATCAGGGCTGTCATAGCTATGCTCTCCTCATAGTCTTCCACTTACAGCTTCTCTTTATTGAACCTGGCTATGTAGTCTCTCAGAGTCTCATTCTTTCCCTGCTTAACATAGAGCAGGTGTGTGGTCTTCTTCTGTGGTCTCACCCCGAAGAAAAAGTTGTGGATGAACCGGTCTGCCAACTGCTTGAAGTTTTCAATGGAATTTTTTGGAAGAGACGTGTACCAGACATGTGCAGCCCCTGTCAGGGTACCAGAGAAGGCACGACACCTCATCTCATCTGAGATAGAGTATATGTCTGCCGCCGATTGATACATCTCCACGTAGTGGACAGGGTTGGTGCTCCCATCGTATCTTGGGGTGACCACAGGAGGCTTGAACTTTGATGGCGTGGGGAAGTTGACTATCTTTGCCACAAAGGGTGAGCCTATGGTGTATCCCCTCTGAAGAGGGTCTCGGTTCTTCAGTATGTCACCAATCTTATCCTCTAACCGCTGGATTGAGTCATTCCAGGGCCTCACAGAGTCTGCGTGGCCGATGTTATCCCCCGCTGCCTCTTGGAGGTGGATGGGGGGTTCCACTGCAGCAGGCCTGTGTCGGCTGTTTACTTCCCTTTGACCATCATCCCGTCCTTGGGGTCGGCCCTCTGCTGCCTCTCTCCTAGATCTCGCAGCACTTCTCGACCTGGACAGCTTATCCCGCAGGTCATTTACTGGGCCCAGCCTCTCGAAGGCCGACCCCCTGCTCAGGCGGTCAAAAGCAGAGCCTCTCGGACGATCATCAGGGTTTGGTCTCCCGCACTTTCCTCTACTGTCCTGGAGAGGTCGCACAGTATTGTTGGAGACCTCGTATGGTTCCCAGCATTCTATTGGGGCCTCCTCCCCCTCCAGATCGTCATACCTGTCTTCAGGGCAAGGGTTTCCTTGCCTCCCCAGGCGCAAACGCCTGGGGTCAGCAACATCCCTACGCCGCTGAGGGGGTGGCAGGTCTTTGCGTGGTGCCTGGGGTGGTCCCCTGGCCTCATGCTGCCCTGGGGCTGCTGCCGGAGTGATCATCTCAGGTGTGACCCCTGGTGGTCTCAGTATGTTCTGGCTCACAGCTGTGAACTGCTCCTGCATCATCCGCTGGCTTGCTGCCAGAGACTTTAGGGCTGCTGCCACATCAGCCATCTCAGACTGAGGCGGCGCTTGACTGGAACTGGGTCTTCCCCCCTCATCCGGCGGGGGAAGTGGTGGCGGTGGCATCTCAGGTGCCATGTGCTTGAGCTATGAAAAGTTGCACTGAAGAAAATACTGGTGAGCTTGGGAACCTTAGTGGGTCTCTTTCAATGGTGAAACACCTCCTCTCAGGGGGAGTGTTGGTTCGCCACCAGAGTGCCCAGTGAGGTCAAGCTGTACAAAGGAAGAGATGTCTTCTCGTTTCCCACAGACGGCGCCAAACTGATGATGCTAAGATTTAGCATCACCAGATAAGTGATAGTGAGCTCAAGCAGAAGCAGCCATGGCAGCCATAGGGATGCAAGTATATAAGTATGTAAGTGTGTAGAAGGGGATGAGTATAAGAGGAAATAAGACAATGATGTATAGTGGTTCAACCAATTTGGCCTACATCCACTGTGAGTGTGTGATCCACTAAGTATGGGCACTAATGGCCTGGGATACAATGCTCATAACCCTCTCCTCCCTCTACTGTGTGTGTACAAGTAGAGTTTTAGCTAGGGCTATTGTTCATGGATCGATCCCTTGTAGGGTTGTAGGTGACAAGTATATATAGGTCTTGGGGGGTGTAGTGTACCCCCCAAGTAAGCATGGTGCATGTGAATGATGATCCAACCAATCCCCTGTTGACACCTGTAGATGCCAAATGATGACATAATATTCCCTCACGTGAGGGTGTGATTTGGTTATAACGGTCTGCCACGTGTCATATGAGCCTGACGCGCACTGTTCCACGCGTGTCCCAAACCACGCGCTGTCATGATGTCACCCTCGGCCTATGAGCCGAGGCCGAGGGAAAAGTTTCATCCGGCAGGGAGTCTGGCTTGATTCTGGCCTCGTACTGTCGTACCATCGTAGGGTCGTCCAGAGCCTGGGGAAGGGTCGGCCCCTCGTAGGGTCGTCCGGAGCCTGGGTCAGGGTCGGCCTCTCGTAGGGTCGTCTAGGCCTGATGGTGGCCAGCTGGGGCCTGGTGAAGGGTCGGCCCCTCGTAGGGTCGTCCGTATAGGAGGTAATCCTCATCCAGGCTGAGGGTATAAACGGGTATATCAATATGTGTATTACAAGGTATGCATTATGAGTGTTATGTATATGTGGTTATAGGAATAATGATTGCTTAGATATATATATAGTAAATATATATTTATATATCCTATACGTGAAGAGGGTATGGAGTTTCTATGAGGTACATCTTGTGTGATTTCGGTGTACTAATTTATCAAGGTCGAAGGATCGTACTTAGAGACTATTGCGGTTATATCGACCCCAAGGATTTAAATAGAGATTTATTTGGGTATTTAGAGATGGTATTCAATAATTAGGTAGTGGCAGTAATAGGATTTGTGTGGACATAATGGATCCGTACGATCAACATTGTCAACGAGTAATGTATCGGGGGGTTCCTTGTTTGGATTTTTCTTTGCGAGACACCCCATGCACGAAACGTAATGCAATGTTGAGAGTGGAGGGAAGTTACGCCTTTAGAACTTGAATGTATGTTGTTTAGAGAATAAACTTGTATATTGATGCCTAATATTGATGTGTGATGTATTAAGACTTATGACTGGTTTAAGTTAATTCTTGGAACCATTAGAGCCTAGTAAGGCATATATGTGTATATATATTTTGGTGGGATTAGAATGGAAAGGATTCTTGGGTTATGTTAGGATGGCAGGTCATTCAGGTATAGGCCATGCCTATTGTAAGGTAGGTTGTCCTTAGTTGGGTGGGGTAACTTAATTAAGGTTCCAGGACACGCCTAGGTGCACGCCGTAGATGAGAGGTGAGTTTGGGGCTTTCACGAGAGTGCGACTCCACTTTAATTATGAAATAGTGCATTTAGATTTATTCTGCACGATTAACAAACTTGCTATACATTTTTACACCTCGGGCTCTGACCCGTTTATATTTCTCTTTTGCTACATGTATATATACTGTTTACTACAAGTGTCCTACCTCATGGATACCAGATGCTTTCCTATCCAGAGTCTTGGGAGTCGTAGCAGTTGCGGACTGTGGCACGATTTAGATTGTAGTCGCTTTCTACTTCTTTAAAAATCTAGGTAGGATTCATGTTGTATATCGAATTTATACCCAAGGGATATTTGTAGCTATTTGTATTTCTCTCTTATGGTTATTGTACTGTCTGTGACCCGACAACTTATTTGGGTATAGTTTCTTTTGTGTACTCATTTCATTTTAATTCTAGCACTTTCTTTTATCATGGTACTTGTGTCCATTCTACCTTTTCTAGTAGTTTTATAATGTTGGTTTGTTATCCATTGTATGTTTAATTTTAATTTTGGCATCCGGTTTTGTAGTTTCGGGTAGTTAGCCTTAGCTATTTTTAAATATAGTCGGTTGATGCTGAGAATGAGACATCTGAGATTCCTGATTAAATGTAGTATAGGGCTAGCCACCCGTTATTATTTTAAGCGGTGTGTCACATCATGCTAATGAGAATAAGGATAAAGCGAAGGGAAAAAATTCTCCAGAACTATGCATATTTTGCAAGAAGGCCCCTGAACTTTATATAATAAAGAAAATGCCCTCAAACCCCAAATGATGTTAAAATATGAAACAAACACAAATAAATTTGAAACAAAACTCCTAAAATTTCAGAAATACAATCTAAAAATTTAAATAATTATACATTAACGTTGGTAAGTAATGTCTATTCCACGATTCAGCCCTAAAGCAAGATTGACAGAATCAAAGTGAAAAGTGAAAATAAATCAAAACTAGTAAGGAAATATAAGTACGGTAATATAAGCCAAATATATGAGATTTTAAAAAAGAAAAAAAATATATTTCACGTATCAATGACGACACAGATTTAACAACAATTTTTAAAATATTTATATGTGGCATTGAAGATTGAAAGTTAAGAGCGCATACACATAATTTCTTAAATTAAACGATATAAATAAACTGAAAGAAAAAAGGCTAAGAAAGAAAAAAGAACAATTTTTTTTACTCAGCAATGCCCAATTCTAGAATTTTAAATACCAAGACAATAACATAAGCAGAATTAAAACTGCCTAGTTTTAAAAGAAAAACATAACAAACTATATCTAGGTATAAAAATAAAAAGTCATAAAGTTAATTGAAATTGCCATATTTCGTACTTTATGACTGTTGATTTTTATACCCATATATCCATGATTCCATATGTTTATGTTCTACAAACTCGCTAACAACGTAGATCTATCGGAATAGAGGAAACCCCACAGTTACGAATCGAAAACTTAAAAAATAAGGGTTTAAAGTGAAGAGCCTGAGATAAGGTAGAAACAAATAATGCATTTTATGCCAGGTTTGCAAAAATAAAGCTCCTTTCTGAAATGTTCTAAAAAAGTGTTAAAACAAGCAGAGAAACAAATGGAGGGCTTAGAAACTATGAAAATAGGAAATAATTGTAACACCCCGTATTTTTGTACATGTAATATTTAATTAATTCGGGAATTTTAAATTACTGGTGTGTTGTAATTTTAATTGAATTAATTATGGCAATATATATATTTAAATATTAATCGGGGAGTGAATGGTTAATGTTTAGGGAAATTTAATTACTAAGTGAATAGTAATAATTTTATTACGTCATTTCGAGTATTAATGACAAGGTATACACTTATCCCACCCGGGAGTCGGTATAGACTAGATTGGGTGTGAGATAAGGATTTTTATAAATTAATTCGGATTCCAATTCTGAGTGCACGGTTGAGTCCGGATGGGTCGAGATAGTTAGAAAAGAGTACTCGAAGGTAGTAATTGGGTCTCGGAGTAATTTTGGGCATAGCCGGGCCCACACAGGGTGAGTTGAGCCACTTCAATTAAGCCCATTAGGCTAAAAACGGGATGGAGGGTTTTTAACCTAAGTGAGGGATTAGGAAATCAGCAGCCAACACAATTCTAAACCTAGGGTTTGAGAGGAGATTTGGGGGAAAGCAAATCAAGAACAAATTGGAGGTTTTTGGAGCCAAATTGAGGGACGACAACAACGGATCAGACACTACAAACACTTTGAGGCAAGTGGTTAACTGTTTTGATTCTTAAATCATGATAATCAATTCATATCATAGTGTTGTGTAAACCAAAATTCATTTTTGGGTGTTAATGGGTACAAAATGGGGTTTTTGTTTTTGAAACACTTGAATGAGATTCAAAGTAAGATTTAGATGGGTGATTGATATCTGAATATGTATACATGGTTTGAACGAGAAATCCAGATCATAAAAGAGTGGAGATTGAATCTGGAATTTGGGATTTAAAATAGATAATTGAATTTTATGTAGAAAGACCCATTTCAAAAATTCTGAGATAAGTAAAGAAGTTGATTATCTTAATGGTCTCTATGATGAATAGGATGTGGATTAACCATGTGTAGATGATGGGATGATGTAATTAGAGGTTTAAATTATGGTTTAGAAACCTTGAGATTTCGTTAATGGGGAATTCAGCGAGGAAGGAGCGATGGCACGAAGGGATCGATCGATCGATCAGGGGCATCGATCGATCGATGATGGGAAATTCTGGGCAGTTCGGCCTAGGTGAGGTATATGGGGGAATTAATTATAAATTTATTTTCCATACAATTATTAGTGATAAATGATTGTGAAACAAATATTCCTAGAAATTATGGGAGAAGGTAATTGGGACTAGGATGAATTTTTGTGGGACATTTAATGGATGAATTTAAGAGACTTCATTCCAAAATAGTGAGGTACAGATCAAGTGAGTGAATCCGGGTATATTGATCATTCGACCCCAAGGTCGTGAATTAAGTTTAGAGATAAACTAAGTAATTTTGAGTCGGGATATAGACTCAGGGAATATTTAATTATGGACCAAGTGGGCGAGTCCGGGCAGGTTGGTAATTATAGGCAAATATAATTGGGAAAATTATAGAAATAAAGGTGTGACACATTGTAGGCGAAAATGTGGGTATTATATTATGAGATGTAAATTGGACCAAGTGAGCGAGTCTGGGTATGTTGGTTAAGTGACATTAAGGCATTAAATTAATTATTGAGATAAAGTAATTTGTTTGGAGTCTGAACATGGACTCGGGAAATATTGAGGTACAGGCCAAGTGAGAGAGTCCGGGGATAATGGTTGGGTGACACCAAGTTATTAAATTAATAAATGAGATAATTAATTTAATTAGAGTCGGATTGTAGACTCGGATATGTGTTGATTAATTAATGTGTAAATTAATTAAATAAAAGTCGGATTGTAGACTCGGGTAAGTATTAAATTAATAAATGAGATAATTAATTAAATTAGAGTTGGACGATAGACTCGGGGAGATATTAAATTAATAGGTGTGTTAGTTAATTTAATTAGAGTTGGATGATAGACTCGGTAAGATATTAAATTGATATGTGTGTTAGTTAATTTAATTAGAGTTGGGTGATAGACTCGGGGAGACGGTAAATTATTAAGTGAGAAAATTAATTACGTTGAGTCGAGCCACAGACTCCGGAAATTTCAGGCAGTATACAGGATATTTAGTACACAGTAAGGCCAGGGTTATAAATATATATATATATATATATATATATACACGTGTCTATTGTGCGTGACATTTAAATTTCAGGCAGTATACGGGATTTTGAGTACACGGTAAAGCCGGAGTCTATATTATATATATACGGTGTAGTGATAGTATATATATACGTGTATATATTGTGTGTGACATTAAATATCAGTGACTAGATATTTATTCAAATTATATACTCTAATGCCATCAAGGGAGGTTGCGCGATGTGGGTGAATCCCCTAGCTTGAGGAGTAGGGTGAGTATATCCCCAGGTCATAGCGTCCGGTACATGGGTGAGGAGATTATCTCACGTTCAGGAAGGAATATGACCGCCTCCAATTCGTTTATGTAGTAGACCACGTTGGTGAGCGAATCCAACTTGGAAAACTAGGTTTTGTGTGAGCACACCTAGTGAGATGGCATTTTAGAGTGAATCATCCGGTGAGGGTATACTAGGAAGGATGGATACACGTATGATATATGTGTGGATGTTAGTAAAGGTACGTATAATATGGTATTAAATATTATATGTAGGTGATAATACAGTGTGTGATGTATTTACCTTATATAACTCGGGTTACAGTTATATGCTGTTAATTAATGAGAAATTAATTAAGTTATTTATTTGTGGGAGTAATACAGTGTGTGATGTATTTACTTTATATAACTTGTGAGACGGTTATATGCTACTATTTAAGAGGAATTAATTAAGTTAATTGTGAGATAACTTATAATTCAAGAAATTATTATACTCGGGTTAGAGTAATATGGCAGGGGAAGGTTATACTAGGACTAGTTGGATAGGGTAGTACAACTAGGTGGGATTAAGGTAACCGGTAGGTGTGCACAATAGTGGAGGGGTGAGAATGTCCTCAAGGGAGTACGACATTAACTTAAATATGAAGCGCATTCATGCATTTTAAATTACTGCAGTTAATTCACTTGCTAAATATTTTCAAAATGTTTTGGGTTCTAACCCTTGCTATAAACACTATTTTCAAAACCTTTTAGGTGTCCAGCCACATGGACGCCAGGATTGATATTCTATTCCAGGGACACGGAGCTGCGGAACATGTGGATGCTAGCAGGAGTTTGGATTAGACGCATCATTCATTCATTCCTAGAGTAGGAATCCTGTATCAGTCTCAGTTTTATTTAGGGCTTGTAGCCCAGACTTCTAGGTACAGTTTTCAGTTGTAATTCATTTCGGTGTTGAATATTTGTATTGGATTAATACTTTGGTGGCCGGTGATTTATTCGGCAAGTTGTGTAATTATTATTATTATTCTATTTACTTTCATTCAGTAGTGTGAATGGTTTATATTTTATTTCCGCATGTATTGTTTTGTTTAATTAAAAAGTTAAAATTGGCACATGTTTTTGGAATACTAGGTGGTTATTAAGTTCTAAAAAGTTTTCGACAGTGATGCTAAGGATGATCCAACTGGGATTCCTGTTTTAATTTGGTATAGGACTGATCACCCATTATTTTATTAGGCGGGGTGTCACAGATGGTATCAGAGCATCAGATTCTAGTGTCCTTAGGATCTGTGTGGCTTTTCACGCTTCGGCTTAGCAATCTTTGATATAGAGCCCTATCATAGGATTGTTGTATTCTCATACGTATGCGCATATACGTTCTTCTGCGAATTTATATTTGAAAGTGAACTCATACAATTCGATTCTCATTCCAAACGACGCCCAGGAGAGGGAGAACAGCTAGGGCAGCAGGGGGAGGTGAGACGAGGGAGGCTCGTCAGGAGTAAGAGTTACGGCAGCAACTGACAAAGATAATTTTGGCTGCACAGGTAACCAAACTAATGGCGCGGGCGATTGAAACGACGGTAGTCGCAAACGACAAGGTACTTTCCGTGGGATCCGCCACAAGTGTTAGTGGCGTCGGATGTTCAGACTCACGCGGGGTCATTGGGGTGCAAATAAGAAAGAGTAGTTATTTTTAGTGGGAACCCACCAGAGTTGCGAGGAGGTTCAGGTGTAGTACTAGCGTGTCAAGGAAGAGAAGTATCCAGCATCACCTACGCATGAAAGATTGCGATGGGGTGTGAAAATAAATGCTAACCACTTTTAGTTAGTGGGAGCGGCACTACAGTGGTGGGGGTCGATCACCACAGTTGAGGAAAGGGACACACTAGCTACTGCAGAGTTTTGGGTGCAGTTCGACCGCAAGTATTTTTCCTTCAGCGGTCGAGACCGAAATGAGGAGAAATTTTTTTGAGGAGACTCAAAGGGAGACTGTTCAGTGGCCGATTACGAGGAAGATTTCACTCGTTAGCAAATTTTGCACCGGATGAGGTAAGCGAGGAAAAGAGAAAGAAAGCAAAGTTTATGGATGGGTTAGTCTAGAGAATCACACAACATTTAATTGATAATTCCGCATTAGTAGGTTATACGGATGTTATTAACGCAACACTCCGACACTGTTGGGAATATCGCTTCCACGCGAAAGGAAGCGGGAAGGGAGTGGGGATTAGCCAGTCGGATGAGGCAGAAGGGAACAATACCAGTGGGGTATCCCAGCAGCAGACTGGGGAGAGATCAGAGGCAGGAATTTACGGCAAGGAAATCATGCCAAACGATCTAGAACTGGAAGCTATCAGCGGGATGGCCAGGAATTCCAACAAGGTTGGCATGGAAGGGACCAGTGGCAGGGTGAACATATTAGAAAGTGTTTCGTTTGTGGAAAAAGTGAGACACATGAAGAGATATCGCCTTAAGCGAGGCAGGGGTCAACTACAGGACGAGGTCCGGGATGTACAACCACTAAAGCAAGTCACGGGTGTAGTCGGGCAGGGAGAAGCTGCTCCGGAGATCGAGAACCAGCCGTTGCAGCTAGAGTATAGAAGTAATTATTTTACCCTAGGGGCATAGGGTGTATTGTTGAGTGACAAAGAGGATGTCACAGTATAAGACTTATTTTTCACTAGAGTTCGCAGTTGAGTCGAACTTAGTGGGTGCGTTGGTGGTAGCAGCCATATCATGTGGGTAAACTTTCCTTAGGGTAGCGGAGTTCCTTAGTGTTCTTCATGGGAGAGTGGAGGAGTACACTGAGTTATTAGTTGGATTATGTGAGGAATTTCTACTTTCGAGAATTATGGGAGTAGGGTTGATAATACTTTTTAAACATCGGCTGGTTAGCGATGGAATTTAACTATTGTGGATAGTGGAGTTAAATTTTGTTGTCCGCGACACCAGGGTATGGTTGGTACTGGGTATCACCAGAGAGGGTGTATAGCCTATATATATGAGGATATATGTGTTGTATTGCGTGGTGCGATGGAGCATAGTGAGGTTTTGTGTTCTCACATTTTATCCCGGTAAGTGGGGATGTTTACTGAAGTGAATCAGGGTGGTTAAATTGAATTTTCGATCAAAGAGAGATAGCTCGGGGTTTATTTTGCGCAAGGACTAGGGGTAGTAAGGGCGCGGTATTATGTTGTCTTTGGTAGCATAAGGGTAAGCGTATATTCGTTTGTGTTGAGAGATAAGTATTTATGGGGAGATAGTTGGACGTAGCATGGGTTGAGTATATATATATATATATATGTAATATGACTACGGGTTCGAAGTTATGTTACGGGTTATGACTAGCATAGTCGGGTAACTTTCATGCGATAGAGTGCGGGGATAGGGTGTATGGGCACCCGGGTTAATTAAGATAAATTTTGGGCAGTTAAGCATAGGTATAGGGCGTATGGGCGCCCTGACAAGGTTTAAATGCATGCTTGTGTAACGTATGGTTAGAAGCAGATGGGATAGATATAGCGGGCTTGGAGGCACATGACTAGTGAAAAATATGTGAATATCGGAACACTAGGTTTATCTTAATTTCGAGGGCGAAATTACTTTGTAAGGGGGGAAGTATGTAACACCCCGTATTTTTGTACATTTAATATTTAATTAATTCGGGAATTTTAAATTACTGGTGTGTTGTAATTTTAATTGAATTAATTATGGCAATATATATATTTAAATATTAATCGGGGAGTGAATGGTTAATGTTTAGGGAAATTTATTTACTAAGTGAATAGTAATAATTTTATTACGTCATTTCAAGTATTAATGACAAGGTATACACTTATCCCATCCGGGAGTCGGTATAGACTAAATTGGGTGTGAGATAAGGATTTTTATAAATTAATTCGAATGACAATTTTGAGTGCGCGTTTGAGTCCGAATGGGTCGAGATAGTCAGAAAAGAGTACCCGGGGGTAGTAATTGGGTCTCGGGGTAATTTTGGGCATAGCCGGGCCCACACGGGGTGAGTTGGGCCACTTTAATTAAGCCCATTAGGCTAAAAATGGGATGGAGGGTTTTTAACCTAAATGAGGGATTAGGAAATCAGCAGCCAACACAATTCTAAACCTAGGGTTTGAGAGGGGATTTGGGGGAAAGCAAATCAAGAACAAATTGGAGGTTTTTGGAGCCAAATTGAGGGACGGCAACAACGGATCAAACACTACAAACACTTTGAGGCAAGTGGTTAACTGTTTTGATTCTTAAAGCATGATAATCAATTCATATCATAGTGATGTATAAACCAAAATTCGTTTTTGGGTGTAAATGGGTACAAAATGGGGTTTTTGTTTTTGAAACACTTGAATGTGATTCAAAGTAAGATTTAGATGGGTGATTGATATCTGAATATGTATACATGATTTGAACAAGAAATCCAGATCATAAAAGAGTGGAAATTGAATATGGAATTTGGGATTTAAAACAGATAATTGAATTTTATGGAGAAAGACCCATTTCGAAAATTCTGAGATAAGTAAAGAAGTTGTTATCTTAATGGTCTCTATGATGAATAGGATGTGGATTAATCATGTGTAGATGATGGGATGATGTAATTAGAGGTTTATATTATGGTTTAGAAACCTTGAGATTTCGTTAATGGGGAATTCAGCGAGGAAGGAGCGCTGGCACGAAGGGATCGATCGATCGATCGGGGGCATCGATCGATCGACGATGGGAAATTCTGGGCAGTTCGGCCTAGGTGAGGTATATGGGGGAATTAATTATAAATTTATTTTCCATACAATTATTAGTGATAAATGATTGTGAAACAAATATTCCTAGAAATTATGGGAGAAGGTAATTGGGACTAGGATGAATTTTTGTGGGACATTTAATGGATGAATTTAAGAGACTTCATTCCAAAATAGTGAGGTACAGATCAAGTGAGTGAATCCGGGTATATTGATCATTCGACCCCAAGGTCGTGAATTAAGTTTAGAGATAAACTAAGTAATTTTGAGTCGGGATATAGACTCAGGGAATATTTAATTATGGACCAAGTGGGCGAGTCCGGGCAGGTTGGTAATTATAGGCAAATATAATTGGGAAAATTATAGAAATAAAGGTGTGACACATTGTAGGCGAAAATGTGGGTATTATATTATGAGATGTAAATTGGACCAAGTGAGCGAGTCCGGGTATGTTGGTTAAGTGACATTAAGGCATTAAATTAATTATAGAGAAAAAGTAATTTGTTTGGAGTCGGAACATGGACTCGGGAAATATTGAGGTACATGCCAAGTGAGAGAGTCCGAGGATAATGGTTGGGTGACACCAAGTTATTAAATTAATAAATGAGATAATTAATTTAATTAGAGTCGGATTGTAGACTCGGATATGTTTTGATTAATTAATGTGTAAATTAATTAAATAAAAGTCGGATTGTAGACTCGGGTAAGTATTAAATTAATAAATGAGATAATTAATTAAATTAGAGTTGGACGATAGACTCGGGGAGACATTAAATTAATAGGTGTGTTAGTTAATTTAATTAGAGTTGGACGATAGACTCGGGAAGATGTTAAATTAATATGTGTGTTAGTTAATTTAATTAGAGTTGGGTGATAGACTCGGGGAGACGGTAAATTATTAAGTGAGAAAATTAATTACGTTGAGTCGAGCCACAGACTCCGGAAATTTCAGGCAGAATACGGGATATTTAGTACACAGTAAGGCCAGAGTTATAATATATATATATATATATATATATATATATATATATATATATATATTTATATATATATATATATATATATTTATATATATATATATATATATATATATATACACGTGTCTATTGAGCGTGACATTTAAATTTCAGGCAGTATACGGGATTTTGACTACACGGTAAAGCCGGAGTCTATATTATATATATACGGTGTAGTGATAGTATATATATACGTGTATATATTGTGTGTGACATTAAATATCAGTGGCTAGATATTTATTCAAATTATATACTCTAATGCCATCAAGGGAGGTTGCGCGATGTGGGTGAATCCCCTAGCTTGAAGAGTAGGGTGAGTATATCCCCAGGTCATAGAGTCCGGTACATGGGTGAGGAGGTTATCTCACTTTTAGGAAGGAATATGACCGCCTCCAATTCGTTTATGTAGTAGACCACGTTGGTGAGCGAATCCAACTTGGAAAACTAGGTTTTGTGTTAGCACACCTAGTGAGATGGCATTTTAGAGTGAATCATCCGGTGAGGGTATACTAGGAAGGATGGATACACGTATGATATATGTGTGGATGTTAGTAAAGGTACGTATAATATGGTATTAAATATTATATGTAGGTGATAATACAGTGTGTGATGTATTTACCTTATATAACTCGGGTTACAGTTATATGCTGTTAATTAATGAGAAATTAATTAAGTTATTTATTTGTGGGAGTAATACAGTGTGTGATGTATTTACTTTATATAACTTGTGAGACGGTTATATGCTACTATTGAAGAGGAATTAATTAAGTTAATTGTGAGATAACTTATAATTCAAGAAATTATTATACTCGGGTTAGAGTAATATGGTAAGGGAAGGTTATACTAGGACTAGTTGGACAGGGTAGTACAACTAGGTGGGATTAAGGTAATCGGTAGGTGTGCACAATAGTGGAGGGGTGAGAATGTCCTCAAGGGAGTACGACACTAACTTAAATATGAAGCGCATTCATGCATTTTAAATTACTGCAGTTAATTCACTTGCTAAATATTTTCAAAATGTTTTGGGTTCTAACCCTTGCTATAAAAACTATTTTCAAAACCTTTTAGGTGTCCATCCACAGGGACGCCAGGACTGATATTCTATTCCAGGGACACGGAGCTGCGGCACATGTGGATGCTAGCAGGAGTTTGGATTAGACGCATCATTCATTCATTCCTAGAGTAGGAATCCTGTATCAGTCTGAGTTTTATTTAGGGCTTGTAGCCCAGACTTCTCGGTACAGTTTTAAGGTGTAATTCATTCAAGTGTTGAATATTTGTATTGGATTAATTATTTGGTGGCCGGTGATTTATTCGGCAAGTTGTGTAATTATTATTATTCTATTTACTTTCATTTAGTTGTGTGAATGGTTTATATTTTATTTCCACATGTATTATTTTGTTTAATTAAAAAGTTAAAATTGGCACCAGTTTTTGGAATAATAGGTGGTTAGTAAGTTTTAAAAAGTTTTCGACAGTGATGCTAAGGATTGTCCAACTGGGATTCCTGTTTTAATTTGGTATAGGACTGATCCCGGTATTTTGTTAGGCGGGGTGTCACAATAGCTGCAGCAAACAAACATGATTAAGACTGTAAAAAAAGATCATGAAGAAATGGGAGCTTTGAAGTATGAGACTGTTGAATTCTCAAAAAACCCTAAGATTATAACCCCCAAAATTTCACAAACCCTCGAGTTTCAAAACTAAAAAGACCTTAATCTAAACTCCATAAATCTGTAAAAAAATAGAAATTACATCATAAAGATTAAGAATGAAGTTGGAAAATCATAACATCAATAATAAGAAAAGGAATAAGAAGACGAACAATGCATAGCGGAGAGAGAGAAAGTGCGTAAAGATCGTGAGGGTGAGCCTGACCAAATGGGTATGACCCCGTATGCGTGTGACTGATTGGAGGGTTTTTTTACAACAATACCCTCAAATTTGAATTAAAGTAAAAATTAGAATGAAAAAAGTGGGGAAAATACCACAACCATTGGATTCAAAATAGAGCCATTCAATCCTAACCTCTAATTGTCTTTTCAATTTATTGAATAATGCCACTATTCAACTCTTTAATATATTGATAAATCTGTGTGATTGATATATATAAAAATACCTACTGTATGGATGCCATCATTGGGGGACGAGCATAGTGGGCGGTCCACCCTTGCGTAGACAAATAGGTGTTGGATCGATTCCACTAGGTCATAAGATTCTCTCATGACTAGTGTATTTGAGTTTAGATTCTGATGGGGGTAATGTTCTATGTTTATGACCCACAGATGTAAGTCTATGACTGCCTCCAGTTATGTGTTTATGATCTGGATTCGGTGGAGAGATTTTGACTTTGTGGCCCAGAGTGCTACGTGATGTACCTGATGCCTGAGAGCATGCTAGAGAATGCATCTGTGAGGTCTCGACTCTGGGGATGTGGTTATATGTATATAGAGAGTGATATATATATGTATATATATATATATATATATATATATATATATATATATATATATATATATGTGTGTGTGTGTGTGTGTGTGTGTGTGTGTGTGAATTGTGATATGTATATACGTATATAAGCATGTTAACTATTTACGTGTGAATGAAACTAATGTGTGAACATTGACACTATAACTAGAGTAAAGTTATATGAATCAATTAATGTTAAATTATAATTGAGAATTGTAACTATATATCTTATTTTATAGCTCACTGAGACTAAAAGTAGTAAAATACGTGTATCACAGTTTGGCTAGAAGCTTAGCGAGCGGGGCTAAATTACGTGATGGAACTAGTTATGTGGGGCATGATAACTAGGGTGTTAAAAATATACGTGTTAGGTGCGCATTGTAGACGAGGGGGAGGATTATCTCATGTGAGTGCGACACGAGTTTAAATATGAATGATTGTAATGCATTGCATCCTTGCATTTTCAATACTAGCAAAACATTTTCAAATGGTTTTGGGCTCTAACCCATATAAAAAATCTTTTCAAAAATGATTAGGAGCCCATCCACAGGGATGACAAGAATGATTATCTTTCCGACCCAATGATACTGAAACAATCGTGGATGATTGCAGGCCTCAAGTAGATGCATATCTCCTTGATTTCTATATAGGAGTTCATTAAGTTATTTACTCAAAGCATGTATCCCATTATTAGACAATTTTTATCTTATATAGTCTTTATCTCAGTTCCGTTCGGTTGTATTATTGTATTGGGATTTTTACCGAGAGTTTTTGGTTAATTTGATTACTTGATATATGTTGGTTTATTATCATGGTGAATTTGTATTTATATTATTTGAACGGTTTTTTTTATGAATGGAAGTTTTTCATAAGAAGGATAATAGGTTTTAATATTTGACATCAAGATTAATAGGCTATTAGTAATTAATTTTATTTTCGACAGCGGCGCTAAGAATGAACCAGTCTGAGATTCCTATTTTTTTTGTAGAGGGATCATCGTGCGTTATTTAAATAGGTGGTGTCGCACCCCGAGTTTTTATGATGACTAATAATGGGCAATTAAGAAAAAGATTGAAATACACACATAAATAAAATAACAAAGGCTATATTACATCAACTAAGTATAGAGATGAGACACTTTATTCATTACATGCATATTGGGTATTGTTACGGTTCCCTCATTACATAAAAGGAAAGGAGATAAATGGAACTGAAATAAAATAAAGGTACAACATCAGGCTACATCATCTTATAGGTAGTGACATATGAAATTATGGTAGGTTTTTCGTAACTGCTACTAAATTTCCATGAGTATATGATGGCTCTATATACATGAGATGAAGCCTTAAATTTTGCGGGGTTGGGGGAATGTTTCCTTACTTGCTAGATAGGTCTATCTGGAATCTTTTAAGAATAAGAAAAAATTATCTAGTATATAATTCTCATTCGGTACAGTTTGTAAAACAAAATGAGGGTTTAGTAATATCTAATGTATCATAAGAATTGAGATTTAGTATTTAAAGTGAGATAAGAACAATAATACATGATGATATTGCTACAACTAGAAATATCAGGGCTAGAACAATAATTGGTTGCGGATGGTTTCTAAGCAAATAACCCATAATTATTCGTTTAGAGGCTTTAGGGCAATAGACACACATACAACAAATCAATCCAATAAATTGGAGATAAAAGTAATCGTGCTAAGTCAATCACAGACATTCCATATGGTAGCAATAACTAGGCTCTCAACAACTGAGTCCTACATGCCAAATAATAGGTAAAATGATACATTAATCCATGGTCATAATGTATGCTATAATAGAACAGGTTAAAAATAAATCATATTAAATGATATCATTGCATAAAATCAATATTGGGTTTTTAAAAATTCTAATCAAGTGTACGTAAATGTTGGAACTATTCAAATGAGTTCATCAAGGAGAATCAGATAAGCAGGGACTATTCCATAGTGATATCAACAAAAGGCATAATCAAAAGCATTGCAAGAAATAATAATGAATAAGAAATTACCTATAAAATAATACTGAATAAGAACTTATGTACTTGTGTTAGGGATTTTCAAAAATAAATCTTGTTTGATTTGAATTGAGGCGGGCATCCGAAAAATATGAAATCTAAAAGTATGGTTGGGTTTTAAAACATTTAAGGTGTGTACTATTTTTACTTGTGTAAAAATATATCTTTCGAGAGTTTAATATATAAATAGATGTCTGGATTTATTTCTCCTAGTTCCTTTGGTTTTTATTTTTGTGGCAATAGACTATTTTATTCATATTGGTGTAAAAAATCAGTAGGTAAAGTTTGGGGTAAAAAATCAAAAGTTGAAAACTTCAGGGGGTGCAAAAATACATTAAAGTTTTAAAATTAATGTTTGAACGATACTTTGAATTACCTTTCTGGTTGACTAAACAAGGTGTTGTAATATACCATTTTGACTAGAAAAATAAAATAGAAACTTTGAAAAAAATTGCATAAATTTTTGATTGGACACGCACTCAGTTAAGGATTCCACGTGCTATAATTGACCTTAGTCGCGTGCGTACTGACCACTTTACCTTCAACCTTCGCAATTTTAACTTTAGGTTTTTAAACTTTGACCTTCGATTAAATCCAATATAGAATAACATTTTAGATGATTCAAAAGACATTCTTTCTAATTTTTCATAGGAAATCCAAAAATCTAACTTGTATGGAAATTACGAAAATTATTAATATTCTCCTTAGCTCGGATCCTCCCCGATTTTTATACAAAAAGTTATAATTTTCAAATGTTAATCCCGATTTAAATTCCACTTAAAACCTTATTTTATATATAAAAACCAACATTTTTAATTATTAAAAAAAACTAAATCCGAAATTTTATTTTTGTCGAATTTTTCAAAATCAGTTTAAAATACCTATTTAAAAAAAATAGGGGTTGTTACATACTTCCCCACTAGCAAAGAATTTCTTCCTCGAAATTAGACGAAGCATACACATCGCGTAAGTCTCACAAAAGAAAATATGGCTCACATATGCCTACCCGTAGGATGTCATAATTGGGCGCCCATACACCTAATTCTACGCGCACCTACCCCATGAGTAACAAAATATTATGTATTACCTATATACATATGCAAAACTATGAAAATAGTGGCGTACCACATACTCCCCCAAATCCCCACTCGATCCTGTATCCGAAAGTCATCAAAATGCTAACATCCTCAAATTAAATCTCAACATAAAAAATCGATACATACGATACCTAACATCTGCACTAAAATCTCTAAAATAATTATCGTCTCCAAAATCCATTTTAAGGATCCTCACATTAAGTTTACTAATTCTAAACTCAATGCCTACAACATCCCTAGCACAAGGCTTCACATGTCCAAGAAACACAAGTAACACGTATGTTAGACCCTTTACCTTAAGGAGTACGAAATAACGAAGGGAATCAAAGATCGACAATGAGGAAGCTAAACGAACTCATAACCTGTGAGACCTAAAACCATGCTCTGATACCATATGTCACACCCCTCTTAATTCTGGCGTTGGCCGCCACCAAAACTAAGTCGGGCGTGACTCAATAAAATACCATTCTTAGCATGAGATAGATATGAGACATAAATAAATCAATCCTCAAGAAAAATAATTGAATCAAACTCAATTGATAAGAACAACTGAATGATAAAAGGTCCATCACATGCTAAACTCCAAATAATAAACTAATCTCCAATCATATAAAAATGAAGAAAACCCATACAACTTTGGAACCGAATGGCCCAATCAAAACCATAAACTGTGTCTCAAAGTACATACGAAGGAATAAGAAACTAAACTAAATCAACACGCATAAGGTAGAGCAACATCAACTGCACCTCCAAGCAAATCCTCAAAGAACTCTATGCAACTTCTCTAATTACTAATTCCTGAAACTTTAGTCAACGCACGATGTAATGACCGCACTTTTATATGTTCATATATAGTTTATTTTAAATATTTTATTATTACACATGAGATATGGATAATGTTAAATCCTCCATTCATTAATCATGAAATATCAAATTAGTTACAAACATCAAAATTTAAAGTTTTTGATTGGAATGTTCATATTAAAGACTAGTTTTTACCATTATAATATAACAATTGATTTTATGTAAAAACTAAAAAGTTGTATATATATGAATTAGGTTTGTAACATAACAAACTACGTGTTAAACGGAGGTCCGAGCAAGAAGTTATACCAAAATTAGGAAATAAAGGCAAATCTGTCCATCCTTTAAGTCGTATTTTGTCTTATTACCACACCATGTGTTATGTTTTGATTGGTTTCAAGGGGAGTCTAGTTAGGCCTACTTAAACACCTTAAAATGACCTATTTTCTTCGGTAAAATGGATCAAATCAAAGTCTAATAGCATATCTTAAGTTAAAAGATAAGTTTTGGGGTAGAAAATGTAATTTTATGAAACTTTAGGGACTTAATTATAAATAAAGAAAGTTTCAAGGCATAAAATGAAAATATATAAATTACTATTTGTAAATAAAATATTTTCAAGGACCTCTAAGAAATATTGAAAACGTATGGTGTAAAATTACTAAAATACCCTTCATGTGTAAAATGACCTTTATACCCTTAATAACTTTCCACCTCATGCTTACACATGTCATCCAAATAAATAAATCTAAAACACGAGTCATCATGAGAGAAAAAGCTAAAACACGTGTCGCAGTTCAGTGAAATAAGGCTGCAAGACCCCTCCGTTCTGCGACACGTAAACGCTGACTCGCCATTATAAATGCTTGGTCAGCTAGACACATATCAACACCCTAATATCTATGGGAAACTATAAATAAGTACTTTAGGATCATTATTACATGAAATTCATCCCAAATATCAGAGAGAAATAGTGAGAGAAAGTACATGGAATGTTTAAGAAGAAGTTTCGTCTGAAGATTAACGAGCGATCTAAGACTCTGTATCTATAGATTCAGACTTCTGTTCTAGGTGAGTACTCATTGACATTCCTTGTGTATTTTGATTATACGATATTATGAAAACTAAATATATTTTGTGAAATAATTTTATTCTCAAATTCATCTGATACCGATGATTCCGTCGTTTGTTATATGTGTATATCTCGCGATATAAACATCTGATTTGAATTCTGAAATTATTAATTTGGCCTATGAAAACTATTTTACTATGTTGGCCTTGACTACCAGGTGGAAATATTTGGGTGGTACCTTCCTAGCTGGTTTATCGCTATTGTGCCTAAATAAGGCGTTGTGATCAACAAGTGCGATTGACCCTCAACTACCGGGGAATAATACAGTAGAAGAATACGGTATTAGAGTGTACTTGGCCATTAAAATGATATGATTGAAAGGAAAAGATATTTCCATTGATTTGTCATATCTGTTCTATTATGTGCTATTTATTTCTATATATTGTCATCTCAAATTTTATACAGCAAATTCCTATCCGTACATATATATGTCTACTCTTTAGATTTGAATAGGTATCAATTTTCTGAACAAAACGTTGGAATGTTTGGAGATTGAACCTCACTCGGCTTTTAGCTGATGTTGTATAACTAACCATTTTTTAGGAAATAAGTAGGCTTGGAGGGAATGTAAAAGGACTAAATGGAAGATTTAGCTTTTAGAGCTCTTTTTGTCATTTTAAGTAAAAAGTTTGTTATATCATATAAAGCATGTTTGGCTCTCTTGTAATAAGTTTTAAATTTCGTTTTAAGTTGTAACTCGTTGCTACTTGTAATATATATGAAGTTTCCTTTTAGAAAGCTTTAATGACGTAATTCCTTTAATTTGGGTATTTTACGATTTATAACCATGTAATTGTATTTCTGTTGCATTTAAATAAATAGACCATTTAAGTCACAATATTTCTTGCCTTCCTGGCATGTCAAGACACTCGTTCCCCACTACGATTTTGGGATGGGGTCGTGACACATGAGGTCAGAGCCCCTAGCATGAATACCCACTACTCCCCTTAATTAGGATCCTTGAATCCAGACAATATCATTTTATGCAATAAATATTACAACAGAATATTTTAAATTAAACGGGATAATTAAACGTGATAAATATAAATCACAAACTACCCGTATAGATCCCCATTTAAGAGGCACACCAATATGATTTCAAATTTCCAAGTCCCACGATGTTAATTTAATTATTTACCCAAATTACCAAATCGTAATTATTTATATTCTTACTTCAATAATTATTAGGTATGATGGTCCTCCCGCCACAGGTGATAATTCACCAAAATTCATTATAGCGGTCCTCCCGTCACGAGTGATAATTCACCAAAAATTTGACACTTCCCCTTGTTAATAGCCAGCCAAATCCGTTTAAACTGTCGATTCCCAATAATATGACAAGGTTCCAACACACGACACGATTTAAATCGCCCAAGATGACCCGTTTAAACTGTCGGTCACTGACACATTATCTTGCCACCAATTTTAATACCCTTTTTTTATCTTAGGCATTAATTCTCAATTTATAAATCACCCCACCCTTTTAATCTCCGCGAGATACTAAAAATACCCCTTATTCCCATACCTAAGGGTCCCCAAGTTATCAATACATCCTACCCTATGTATATGATGAATTTCTAACATAAAACGCGACCTAGTCTCATTCCTAGGCTAACGTAATGACGATAAAGTATTAAAAATCATCCCACCCCCAACATAACCAAGTCGTAATAATCTACCGTCACTAGTCCCATACCTAGAAGGTGTAAATCATCAAAAAGACTACTGCCTAGTCCCATACCTAGAAGGCATCCTAAAAATAAAGGGAGAGCAAAAATACCCAATAACCCATCATAACAATAGGCAATTTAATTATACCAACAAGTCACATAAACAAGTACAATTAATCAAAGTACCAAACTACCCATAATAGACCAATTCAATTAAATCTTAATTTAATTATCACAACATCAAAATACCCAAATTAATCTCTTATAATTATTTTAAATTAAATACATCGAGATTTCATCATTAATACAATAATATTCCAATTTCATTACCTTAACACAAATTAAGTGAGTTATACACCCCCAAATTCAATTATTTCAAAACTATGTTTTTTCTACATGCAACCTACACCAATAAAACTCAAAATTAACTCATGAATCCTATGCACCTAAGGGTTATGAATATTATTCATATTAATAGATTTCGTAAAAACAGCCCCAAGTTTTATGTCTCCACTTTCTCAAATTATATTCCTAATTGGCTTTAAGAAAAACATGACATTAAAGTTTAGGCAACACTTAAAATGCACAATACTAAAATAAAAGATTAGAGTATTCATTTATTTTATTAAGATGAAGAATATATGAGTCGACGATTGAATTCGTCTCGAAAAATTAGCAAAGAGTCGTTCTTGAACAATCTTGATAAAACCCGGTTGAAAGCTTCAAAACTTGGATTGAAAATAGCTCTCTAATGGAGTTAAGGTTTTGAGGGAGGAAGAAGATGTAAAAGAGGATATTTTTACTCTTAGGGTTTAGAAGAATGTGTTTTTAAAAGTCCTAAACTCGTCACTTTGCTTATATACCAAAAAGAGTTCGAGTCCTAATCAAATACTAACACTCGAAAAATTAGTACGGATGATCGGACCATCCAAATGGCTTGAAATTTTAGTATGTTGTAGCAAAAGGCGAGACATGACAGCTGTGAAAAATTTAGCTCGATCGGACGATCGGATTTCAAAAAATATTATTTTTTTTCTCCTTAACTCGGATCCTCCCCCAATTTTTATACAAAAAGTTATAATTTCCAAATTCTAATCCCAATTTAAATTCCACTTAAAACCTTTTTTTATATTTAAAAACTAACATTTTTAATTATTAAAAATAATTAAATCCAATATTTTATTTTTCTCAAAATTTTCAAAATCAGTTTAAAAATACCTATTTATAAAAAAAATCGGGGTTGTTGGGTAATTTCGTTCATGGATTTATAATTGTCGAGACTCATATTCTACCACTTTCCTTAACAACATGAGTACACAAACTAGCCCTTTTAAAGAAGCATCAGTGTATACATCATAACTAGCATCACTAGAAGGTATAGTAAAATCATGGGTAGTAGTTAAGCGTTCCTTCAAGTATGAAATGCTTGGGTACAAATTCTGATTCTATTCAAGAACATATCCATTTGAGTTAGCTTCAATTACAGTAATGCAATGGTGGAGAATCCTTCCACAAATTATTGATAATATCTGATTAATACTAAAAAACTATGAACCTCTGTTACGATAGTAGGTTGTGGCCATTCAATAATAGCTACGATTTTTGCTAGATCTACCTAGATTCCAAGTTCAGTGATGACATGTCCTAGAAAATTTACTTATTTCATAAGAAAGTCATATTTACTTTTCTTACCATACAATCGATGACATCGTAATGTTTCTAGTACTATCTCTAATTGAGTTTCATGATCCTTCTTATTTTTTGAATATATTATAATATTGTCCACGAATATAATTGTGAATTGATCAAGAAATGGTTAAAATACTCGATGCATTGAATCCATAAATATTGCTGGTGCATTAGTAAGTCCAAAAGACACTACTAAGAATTCAAAATGTCACTAACGAGTCCAAAATGCCATTTTTGCTATGTCTTCTTTTCTTTCTCATAATTGGTGATATCCTAGTCTTAAATCAATCTTTGAAATTTTTTTTGCTCCAAATAAATGTTCGAATAAATCTGATATTCTAGGCAATGGATATTTATTTTTGATAGTAACTTGGTTAAATCTACAGTAATTGATACAAAATCGAAACGATCGGTCTTTTTTCTTCACAAATAGAACTTGGGATCCCCAAGGGCATGTTCTTGGTCGAATGAATCCTTTGACTATCAATTCATCTAGCTGAGTCCTATGTTCTTGTAATTTTGAGGGGGATATCCGATAAGGTGGTATGGAAATGGGAAAAGTATTTGGAAATAGGTTAATTACAAACTCAACTTTCCTTGGTGGAGGAATACTGAGTAAGTTTGCAGCAAATACATATTCATAGTCATCAAGAATTGAAAGAGAGTAGGAAGATATGTTGTCAGTACTTATGAAATGCTGCCCTTGAAATTCCCACTTCCTAGTTTGGAATTTTTAAAGATTACCTTCCTTGAGTAACAATTGATATAAGCATTGGTCGCTGATAACGTATCTATCCCAATGATGGTGTCAAATCATACTATGTCCAATACTACTAGAGCAATGATAATTGTTCCCACATCAAGCTTTACTTCATAATTTTTACGAACTTGGTGTGTTTTTTCTACAGTATTAGTACCCATACTTATTGCTAAAGGATAAGCTAGGATATAAGGCGTGAAATTTGCTTAGATCATAAATTTGTAACTGATAAATGAATGAGAACATCCCGAATCAATCAGTATAAGATCCTTAAGATTATTAAAAGAAATGTTACCTTCAATTATATCGTGATTATTAGATTGTGTCTGAAGAGCAAAAGTTCGACCTTATATCTGACTAGCTGGTACTGGTCCCTTACCTTTAGGATTTCCTGGTAGTTGGTTATATATAGCTTTTACTCGTGAAACTGGGGGTTTTCCAATAGATCGTTGGTTTTCAGCGATCTTTTCGAAGTTCATGACTGACCTTTAGTTAATGTTTGAATTATAAAGCTTAGGGCATTGGGGTCTATTATGTCTACAGACATTACATTTAGGGCAATGAATTATAGTGCCACTATTTCCATGATGAATTTTACTATACGCTCTACCTTTTATAGGTTTGAATATGGGGTAATTTTTAGTTGGAACATTTTTTGATTGATTATTGAAATTATTTCGGGAAATTGGAGTAATATTTTGAGAACTTGCACTTGGGGATGGATTTCTTTTGATAAGATTTGTTACTTCAATCATTCTTTTGAACTCGTGAATTTCTTGGGGAATAATAGAGGTCTTAATATTAACTTTCAATCCGCGCTCATAAGGCTTGCACTTTTTAACGTCAGTATCTATATATTCCAATGTGTAGAGAGATAATTCTGTAAATTAAACCACATATTGTGCTGTTACTGCAATCCTGGAAATTTAATTGGTCATGTAAGTCTTCGAAAAATTATTTCTTAAATAACATGCCTTAAAATTGTGCCCATGTTGAACTCTCTATGTTCTGGGTACGTTGTCCTAACTGCCACCGGTGGTCCTGCTCGCTTTCAAACTAATAGGTTGCTAAGTCCACTCTATGTTTGGGTGATATCCCTACACCATTTAATACTTTTATTGTCTATCCAAATCATCGTTCCACTTTTGAATCTACTAGTTTTCTGTGAAACGTTGGAGGGAGTTGTTGAAGAAATTCCTTCAAAATATTCATTGTTCGAGTTTCAGCTAACAATTATGTCCCTGGAGTAGGTAAAGGATTTTAACATGCTTGATTTAACATCATGAGTTCTTGAAGGCACCGAGCTATATTATCTACAGCTATGGGAGTATTTGCATGAGTCGATTCTGATTGCAGTGTTGTTGGTATTGAATTTTTTGTGTTGCGTGTTCTTACCATCCAATAGGCATGTATCAAAAATTAAGGCAAAGTATATAAAAATATTTTTGTATAACAAGATTAGCTATATTGACAGGATTTTTAATGAGTACAATCGGTCCCTAAGCATACACAATAGATTGGTTTTATTTTTAAATACGAGTATTAAAATTAGCATTCCTATGTTACAATAGTCGTCACACTATTTTATTATTTTAACGTAACACTCTACTTAACCTTCAAGATGATACACAAGATGGTTTATTAAAATAAAATTTTTATTTTAAAAAAAGGTCTAAAATTTTTGATTGGACATGCGCCCTCACACGCTCAGTCAAAGATTCCATGTGCTGTAATTGACCCCACTTGCACGCATTCTAACCACTTCATCTTCAACCTTTGTAATTTTGACTTTAGGTTTTTAAACTTTGACCTTCAATTAAATCCAATATAGAATACCATTTTAGATGATTCAAAAGTCATTCTTTCTAATTTTTCATAAGGGATCCAAAAATATAAGTTTTATGGATCGAGGTGGAATGTAGCCTCATCTCCATGCACGGTAAAATTATGAAAATTTTAGTTCCATATTCGTGGAGTCACAGTAAAATTCAAACTATGGCATTGATATGGTTTTGTTTATTGGGTTAATTTATAGTAAAATATCTTTTGTTTGATGTTCTAATTCATAGTATACAAGAAGAATTTTAACATAGAAAATTAAACTGTCGAAATGAAAAGGCTTGCTTTTGAGACATGTGGTTATACTGTAATCAAATTAAGAAATACGGTTGAGTTACTTGCAGTCTAAGGGCAACTATTCCCACCTTGAAATTGGTTCAAGGTAAGGATCACATAATTCACAATTAAATCTCAAGCTTTCATGGTATTTTATGCAAATTGTCCCTTAGTCGTGTATTCTTATGTAAACTAACACATGTAAAAGCATAAATAGATTTTAAACCATGGAAGAAACTAGTTGGAATTTTCAAAACTAAGATTTATGCATAAAATATAAGGATATCCAAAAATGCTAAATTTTTGATTTGGTTTTGCTCTACTGAGCTAATGACTTTCTCTCTGTTTTGGTGGGGCTTTTATTGGGTAACTTGAGGAGAGTTTATTAGTGGGAGGAGAAGTGGTTTTTAATTGGTATTTGAAATGATATTTGTGGTGATAAATGGTGTTACACATGAAGGCATGTGCTACGCCATTGTTATTGGCTCTAATGATAGCTTGTTTGGTAGTCTTTTCAGCGTAACTAATGAAGATCAGGTCAGGGTGTTAGGCTTTAGTCCTTAGGAAGTTCTGGTTTAGTTTTTGTTCATTTTCTATATTTTTTCAAAAATTTGGGGGATTTTGTGTAATCTCCCAAACTAAGTAGGGTATTATTAAGATCTAGTTTGTAAATTAAAATACTTACAAAGTCATGTATGGAAAAAAATGGGGTTTATAACTCATTTAGAAAGTTGAAAAACTAGATAAACACTTTAGGGGTCATTTTGTAATAATATCTAAAACTTTAGGTTTTTTTCCTAATTTAAGTTTTTCTACGGTTCATTATATATATATATCCTTTTGTGAATCTTACAGGCGCGGTGTCACAGATGGTATCAAAGCATCTGGTTCTAGTATTTTCAGGATCTGTGCGACTTACTACATTTCCAGTGTAGCGTCTTTTCATATAGAGCCCTATTATTAGGAGTTTGCATGCATATTTATGCATATGTGCTTTCTGCTGTTATGTTGCATATTACTTGTTATCTCTTACAAATTGGGTATAATTTCAGATGCCATCCAAGAGAGGATGACAAACTAGGGCCCCCAAGAGGGCCAATGGAGGAGAGGCTCAACAGGATGCACATGTGTCATAAGGAACATTATTGGATGCTGAGGTCGCCACTATAGTTGCTCACGCGGTTAATGTTGCCATGACTACCATGGCACAATAGTTCTAACAGACCCAACTACAAAATTTGGTCACATTGGTCATCCAGGGCCACCAAGGATTGCTAGTGTAAGATAGAGTTTGGGAGGCCTTCCAAATAGGGCATCCACCAGAGTTCCAGAGAAGTATAGATGTGGTTGCTGCCAATAAGTGGAAGAAGGATATAAAGCATCATCTCCGCATGGTTAAGTGCAGCATCATTAAAAAATATGTCTTGGCTACATTAAAGTTAGTGGAAGCAGCGTTACAGTAGTGGGAGCTAGTCACCACATCTAAAGAGAGGGACACGTTGATGACAACAGATTTTTGGGTGCAGTTTGATCGCAACTTCTTCCCATTCATGAACCAGACTGAGATGCGAAGGAGGTTTCTTGATTTAGCACATGATGGATGGACTGTAGCCGACTATGAGGAGGAGTTCACTCGTATGGAGAACTTTATGCCTGATGAGGTGAACCCTAAAGAGAAAAGGATGTTAATGTTTATCGATGGGTAATCCAACATTGAATACTTACACTGAGGGCATTAATCATCGCTTCCTTGTGAAGGGAGGAAAAAAAGTTGTAGAGTCTAGCCAGTAGGGCAAGATGGGAGGTAATAGTGATAATGGAGTACCACGACAGTAGTCAGGCAGACAACATGAGCGACAAACCCAATAAGTGAATCCGACTAAGAGGATTCGATCAGGGGGATTCAAACCAGATGATAGTGGGTTTATACAAGGCCAATAGGGCCAACATAAACATGTTCCCTAGGTCTAGCAGGGCCAAGGGAACAATAGGGTGTCCATGAGGGCCAGAGACCAAGGAAGAACCAATAGGGGCAGTAGGGAAAATAGTAGGGGGATTACACGGGACGATGCTTTAGTTTGGGGAGCCAAGCCATATGTGTAGAGATTGCCCACATTGGGGCAGGGGCAGGGGTAGGGGAAGGGATAGTAGCATGGTGCACAGTAGGTGCCACAGGCGCAGTTACCACTAGCAGCACCACCAGCTCTAGCATTCGCACCTCGGTAAGGGCAGTTATAATATGGGCATGTCTAAAATGTCCAGAATGCAAAGATTTCATAAGAGCCACAAGTTATAGAGGGTATGTTTCCTATCCATGCGCACATGGGTCGGGTGTTCTTTTATATGGGGGAATCGCATTATTTTATTGCTACTAGATTTGCACGAGTGAATGATTTATTAAAGAATGTCGGCAGTATTATTATATTTGTCGATTGACATTTGGGTAGTGGGGCCCTTATCCACTCCATTCGTAGAGGAGTTAAGATTGATGTTGGGAGGTTATGCTTAATGGTCGAATTATTAGTACTAGATATGATTGGTTATATGATGTCATTCTCGACACAGATTGGATAGCAAGATATCGGGGGATATTGGACTATTTTAATAGGACCGTCGTGTTCCCCATTCAAGGTCAGGAAATGTTTTTGGTGGCGATGCCTCTTCCCGAGGGAAGGCCATCCACCTTTATTGTATTGAGGATGAGACCTCATGAAAGGTGGTTATATCATTAGAATTGATCCCAGTGGTCAGGGAGTTTGCAGATGACTTTCAAGATATACCGGGTCTGCCATCGAGCAAAGAGTTTGAGTTTATCATTGATTTGGTGTCAGGGACTTGACTAATAGCACGTGGACCACATTACATGGCTCCATTAGAGATGTGAGATTTGAAGACTAGATGCAGTAGCTCTTGGGGCTGGGCTTCATCTGTCGAAGTACATCATCGTGGGTGATTTAGTATTGTTTGTGAAGAAACATGATGGATTGGTGAGATTTTGTGTTGACTACAGAGAGTTTAATAGGCTAACGATCTAAAATAAATATCCTTTTACCCCACATCGATGACCTATTCGACTAATTGAGAGGAGTAACCTACTTCTTAAAGATTGACATGAGGTCAGGTTATCACTGGTTACGTATTATGGAGCAGGATGTCCCTAAGACCGCATTCTGGAGGAGGTATGGATCGTATAAGTTTAAGGTTATGCCGTTTGGGATAACCAATTCACTAGAAGTATTCATAGATCTCATAAATAGTGTGTTCTGTTACTTTCTAGATCAATTCTTGATTGCTTTCATGAATGAAATTTTGGTCTATGCTTGGAATAAGTGTGAGAACTTAGAGAATTTACGTATTGTTTTATGAACGTTACGAGACCATTAATTGTACGCTAAGTTAGAGAAGTGTGTGTTTTAATTGTAAACGGTGCAGTTCTTAGGCCATATTGTGTTTAATAGAGGCATTTAAATAGATTCGAGCAATGTTGCTTGCGAAAAGGGAGTGGGGTCAACCCACAACACTGATCGATATTCTTATCTTCTTGGGTTTCACCGGGTACTATTGCCATGTCATTAAGGTGTTTTCAAAGATTATGGGTGTGTTGACTAATCTGAATCGAAAGGGTATACTTTTTTATGGGATGATTACTGTTAGTCGGCTTTCGATGAGATAAAGGATATATTGACTTCATCACTAGTGTTTGCACCACCTAGGGTAGGAGTGGAGGACTTTGTATATATAGATGCGTCTTGTAGGGACTCAGGGGTGCGTTACAATTATAAGACCAAGTTATTTCTTTTGATTTTCCCATGATTAAGCCCCACAAGAGGAATTACACCATGCACAATCTAGATCTTATTGCGGTAGTTTTTGTCTTGATGATATGGAGGCACTATCTCCTGAGTAAAATATTCAATTTATTAACGGTTCATAAGTCGTTATAGTATCTATTCACATAGAAGGATCTTAACATATTGAAGTGTCGATGGATAGAGTTTGTGAATGACTATCAGTTTGACATCTAGTACCACTCAGGGAAGGCTTACATGGTGGTAGACAAGCTGAACTGATGTCCAGTGGGAGAGTTAGTAGCGATCTACAAAGTGAAGTGGAGTGAGATTTGAGAGGATGATTTAGCTTTCAGGGCTTGTATGACAATGTTAACTATCACACCTGAGATCATTATGAGGGTTATGAAAGCATATACAGGGGATCAGTTTTGTCAGGACAGGGTGCATCATTTATTAGCAATGGGGGCGAAGTGTTAATCGATTAGTTCAAAGGGAGGCTTATGCTTCCATGCGAGGCTTATAGTCCTAGAGGATGGGGTCCTATGGTATGCACTGATGATAGAGTTTGACGGGTCATGATTTTAAGTATATCACAGTTCGGATAAGATGTACAAAGATGTGAGGAGATAATATTGGTGGGCTGGAATAAAGTGGGATATTTTTGAGTTTGTCTCGAAGTCCACCACTTATCAATTAGTGAATGTAGACCATCAGGGGCCAACCAAAATATTACAACTATTAAAAATCCTAGTTTGGAAGTGGGATAGTATATTGGTTTACTTCAATATGGGTATACCGACATCAAAAAGTGGTCACGATTTCATATAGGTCATTATGGATTATCTGAACAAGGTGGCCCACTCTTTTCCAGTTCGAACGAATTATACAATGGGATAGTATGCCCAAATTTTTATACCTGAGATAGTGATGTTAAGTGGGGTAATATTGTGTCTGAATGGTATAAGATCTTCTTGTCCAATTTTTGGCAAATTTTTTAGGAGGCTGTTGGGACTAAGTTGCGGTTGAGTACGACTTACCATCTACAGACAGATGAGAAGAATGAGAGGGTTAATAGGATTTTGGAGGATATGCTCAAGATGTGTATACTGGATTTTAGGTGAGGTTGGAATGAGTAACTTTCATTAATAGAGTTCCCTTATAGTAAATCTTATCAATTCACTATCGGCATGGCGCCTTTTGAGGCGTTGTATGGACGACCTTGTCGTTCTCCCACTTATTGGTTAAAGGAGGGGGACAACAAGCTTCTTTGACTTGAGATGATCCAAGACACTTCTACGAAGATCGAACTAATTCGGGGGCGTATACAGATCAGTATAGGTACAATAGTTACCCTGATGTTGCTAGGAGGCATGTAAAGCTAGAGGGGGTGAGCAGGTATAGTTATGGGTGTCTCTTATGAAAGGAGTTGTTCTATTAGGGAAGAAAAGTAATCTATCACTGAGGTATGTGGTACCTTTCCCCATTATTTAGAGGATAGGCTAGTTGTGTATAAGATCGCCCTGCCAGAGCATCTGCAGCGAATTCATGACACATTTCATGTGTCGTGGTTAAAGAAGTACCACAAAAGTAAAATGTAATATTGGCACATTCCATTAAAGGAAATATATTTAAAGCCCAACATCTCGTATGAGGAGAGACCAATTTCTACCCTCGATCGTAGTGACAATAAGTTGCGATGAAACGTAGTGTCCTTGGTTCGTGTATAGTGATGACACCATAATATTGACGACTCGACATGGGAGCGGAAGCATGATATGTGAGAGAAGTATCCCCAGATTTTTATGCCTAATATGTCTGAATTTAGGGGACAAAATTCCTTTATAAGGGGGGAACTAAGTAATACCCCGTGTTTTTTAGTATCTATCTATTAGCATTTTAAATTCCACGTGTTCGCGTAATTTAAATAAAATGAGAAATAATGAATAGTAATTAAATAGTAATTAGCGATAAAAGGATTAATATTTATGAGCAAATATATTTACTAGTGTGATAAGTAAATAAAATTATTTCAAATGATATTATGTCGTAAGTGAGGAAAACTCTATAGGTTTTGACGGTACCTCATTAGGGATGCATATGTGGGGTCGTGTTGGGAATGGAATGGTAAAATTCTGTTAGGTGATTCAAATGGGGATATTGAATGGAACAATAATCTAAAATGGGTTGAGATAGTCATAATTAGGTAACTGAGGGTTGTAATCGGATTACGGGGGCCTTTTAGACTAGATGGGACCTGTATAAGGGCCTTCAGGTCATTTTACACTCAGCACTTAGCCTAATTTCGGGATTAGGGATATAATTAGGGAAGTCGGATTGATTGGGAATCCATTCAACCATTGCAAAGAACCTAGATATGAGAGAGAGGAGAAATGAGAAAGGAGAACCAAAGAGGAGGTGTAGAGAATCATTTGGGGGAGAAAATTAGGATAATTTCGGGCATCAAATTCTTGTGCAAAGAAGAATCATAGAGGAAAAATCAGAATCTCTACCATCTAAAGGAAAGTGTTTATCTTGCTTTGACACTTATGTTGTTTTTAATAAGTCACGTCATAGTTGGTGTAGAAACATGTGTGGATTTTAGGGTGGGTCTCACATATCATAATTAGATGTTTGGGATTTAAATCATCATGTAATGAATTGAATATAATCCCATGTTAGATCTGCTAATATTTATATTAGAAAGATGTGATCTTTAATGACAATTATGTGAAGTGATGAAATCTTCATTAAAAATTAAGAAAGTGCTTAATTCTTGATGAAGAAAGGTAAATCCAATGAATTGATATGTTTTCAAGTTAATTCGAAAGTAAAAACATGTATCATGATGTTTGATATTGGTAGGAGGGATCATCTTTGGGTTATAATGATGATTAGTAGTGATAGGATTAAAAAGAAGCGGATAAATCTCATCATAGATGAACCAGACTCCTGTCTAGAATCGAATTGATTCGTCAGGCGAATTTTTTCGGGTATGGGGGATGAACCTGTTCGATCCTATAGTTTGGCCTTCTTTGTTTGTTTGGATTTTCCATGGACCATTTAGGGTTTGAATTAATTTAGGGAGTTTAATGGGTGAATTAGGACTTCGAAAAAATATGTGAGAATTTATAAATACCTTGGGTTAGTCGGGAATAAAATTTGGGGATGGGTAGGGAGAATGACACTCGAAATGTGATGAATGAAATCGGTTTAGGATTTTGGATATAATTTGGATATGGGATGGAATATAATATCTTAGTGTCCAGAATAATAATAATTATGAATTCCTTATAAGTAAGTGGCTACTTAAGAATTCGAGAGTCGAGGGTAGACTCAGGAATTTATGGCTTTGTGCTATGAGTGACTTACGCATGTGTATATATATATATGTAGACACCATATTCTAGGACCCTCTGAAGCATATCCTTAGGTCCCTAGAACTTCCTCTTTACTATAAAGCCGAGGTCATTCTCCGAGTACTGATATAGAGTCCACTAGCCGTTCTCGGGCCCCGTTTGACTTCGATAAACTTTCTTTTCTGAGTGAAAGCTCAATGAATCTTCGAAAGGCTCTAAATCCCCTTCCCAACGGTCCACCCCATGCACAAATCATCCTTATGGTTAGGAAGAATGGTCCATTTTACTATTGAAAATTCATCTAGATGCCAGCGGGCATTCTCGGGCCCAATTTTGACCCCAATCAACTTCCTGTATTAAGAAATATCTCAATGAATCTTTTAAGGTCTCCGAATCCCCTTTTTAATGGTCTACCCCTGGTGTGAATCGGCCTTACGGTTCAGATAAACGGTTCGTTTGCCCTCAAAAACTGATACAAAGGCCATCTGATGCTCCCGAGCTCCATTTAACTCCCATCAACTCTTCCGATCGAACGAGACTGGATGCATCTACAAAAGGTCCCTGAATTAACTTTCTAACATTCTGCCTCGTGTGTGAATCAGTCTTATGATACGAACGAATGATTTGTTTTACTCTGAAGGGTCATCACTCACTTTTTAGCCTCATTTGACCAAGTAATCTATATGAGCTGAGCGAAGCACTTTGGGAGATTGATGATCCCTACATAAACTTTTTTTAACGGTATGACCCTTGGAAAAATCGACCTTATGGTTGGGATGAACGATCCGTTTCCCTTAAGGAATTTTTTATCCAAAAAATCGTTGAGCATTCTCGACCCCCATTTAACCATAATCAATTCCTGAACCTGGGATAGGCCCAATGGATTCTTAAAGGAATCTAAATACCCTTTCTAACGGTTCATCCCATACATAATTTTGACTTATATATTGCGTTTTATGATTATTTTCCAAAAAATTTGCCTAAGACCGTTGAATGCCAAACTTATTTCCCTACCTATCGGCACTGTGTCCGGTGTTGCCTACTGATCGGCACCCCCTGACCCTATATAAATGGAGCAGGAGCTCACTTCAAAAGATAACTTAGAAATATTCCTCTCGGTGATCTCAACAACATTCTCTCGATGTAAGCATGGTTTCCATATTAAAACCTCTCCTCCCATATTCCATTTCCATAATTTCCTTACCCAATTTGGCAAATTCCATTTCCTCTCCTGCAACGACCTCCATCCACTTGTAATAGCATCCCTTGAACAATCAAGATCAATATTAAAGCTTTTGAAGAAGGTCCTAACCTTTCACTCTCTCTCTAAATTCCCTTGTTCTATCATCAGTTATTCAATTCTTACTTTAGCACTTCATCTTTATTAGTTCACACATATTAATATCCAACTCTTTTATTAGTAGTATTGTACATACTATATTTTCCATAAAAAATAAGAAAAGTAGGGTTTTTTGATAAATTCCAAATCGATATTTCTCACTACATCTTCTCACTCTAAAAGATCCTTTCTCTACACACACACATATAATAAAGTCCTCGCTTGGATTTATGGGATAAACTCCACCCCCGTGTTGCATGCAAACTACATGGACTTTGATGCCTTTTTAGGCTATGTAGGCATCTTGGGAAAAATTCAAGATTCAAATCATCTTTTCCTATTTTTTTTGTTCATACATTAATTTCATATACTATAATTTTTAGTCATGCTTGAGTTTTATCTAATCTATACCATTGTCTTTCTATAAACGATTGGTGACTCGACGAATGCACACATTGTATTTTTAATTACTATTTTACGAACACTCCTACGAATGACGTCACTCTGCCTCTCTCCATGAAATGAGTCGAGTAATTCCATTCTCCATTTATACACACACACACACACACACACACACACACACACACTTTATGGAGTTATTAAGGACAAGAATAACACATGTCCATGAGAGACCGAAAGGGTGGTATGGGTGCCTAACACCTTCCCATTCTGTAACATAGTCCCCAAATCCTTGAACTAATTGGTTTCGCAGGCATCAATATGTCTTTGATGTCTTTCTCTCGAGGCGACAACATTTCCTTTGCATGTAAACTATATATATATATATATATATATATATATATATATATATATATATACGTATATACGTATATAATCGTGTAAACTATATACGTGTGAATTAAACGAATGTGTGAACATTAAAACTATAACTAGAGTAAAGTTATGTGAATCGGTTAATGATAAGATTGTAATAGAGAATTATAATGATATAGCTAATGTGACAACTCATTAAGAATAAAAATAATTAAATAAGTGTAGCAAAATTTGGATAGAAGCTTAGAGTACGCAGCTAAATTATGTGATGGTATAAGTTAGGCGAGGTAGCATAACTAGGGTGTTAAAAATATACGCGTTAGGTGCTCACTATAGGCGAGGGGGAGGATTATCTCATGTGAGTGTGATAGTAATTTAAATATGAACGATTATAATTCATTTCCATCCGTGCATTTTAAAAACATGAAAAATATTTTTAAATGGTCTTGGGCTCTGACCCATATCAAAAATCTCTTCAAAAACTTTTAGGTGCCCAACAGTAAGGATGTCATGCATGATTATATTTCCAGTCAGACGATACTTCATCATCTGTGGATGACTGCAGGTCTCGACTAGTTGCATCTCTCATTTCCTTTTTAAATATGAGGAGTCTTCAAATTTCCAACAAATACAACATAGCCCAGCACCATCCATCGGAAGAAACTCTTCCTTCGCTATCTACCGATTAGCCTAAAGGATCTTTAATTCCTTTCTTCTTTAGCAATAGACCCTCAGATCCACAATTCATCAGTAGATATAATCTCTACAAGGGTTTTTGAACTTAGAATATGTTCTTCTTGACTTGAAAAAGGAATCTTTAAAGATCCAAGGGGTTTAAATGAAAATTTGATAGAGTTTAATTACAAAAATAACTCTAAAAAGGCTAGGGGAAAAGTCTAATCTCGTGCCTCTATTTATAGGGAAAGTTATTGCAAAGAGATAGGAATTAGAGATTTATAAGATTTGTGTAAAAACCAAAAACTTGGGTACCTGTTAGAATGACCTGGTACCCGTTCGAACAACGTACCCTTTCTCGTTCGGTCGGATTTCTAATGAAATTACGAACAACATTCCATAGTGTGCCAAAAAGGCGTTTCTTCAAATCTCATTCGAATGTGAGAAACTTGTTCCAATGACATGCATAATCTCGTTCTAACGACATCCAACGAAATCTTGAATGACATTCTAGAAATTAACGAAAAGGCAACGTTCTAGATTTCATTCGAACGAAGGAACCTCGTTCTAAAGACACTATGTAACTTGTTTGAGCGATCTACCAAACTCGTTCTAATGAGTTAGCGAGATTTAAAAAAAAATTAAAAACATTTTAAATGCAAATCTTTGTAAAATAAATAGCCCCTGTATATTTAAAATCTTCACCAAACCACCTTATATTTCTTATGAATGTTGTTGACACAATGATCTTTAATCTTTCGAAATTCATAAACTTCTTATCATCCAATACGTGGAAGTAGTCATGAAGGTGCAGTGCTGTGTAAAGGGATAAGACAAAATAAAAATAAAATGAGAAATATATAACTTTCTCTTTCAAATCTTCCCATTTGGATATTCCAGTACAAAATACAAATCGAAGTCAAATTGACCTCTAAGATAAACACAACTAATGCGCTCCCAAATCAAGAAATGAAAATGCATAAATCAATAAGTCTTTAGCTGAAAAGTCTTCATCTTGTGAGGTCCATGAAATCATCATCAAGGAGAAATAACCTACACATATGAGACAAAAGAAATACCGTGACACGTATGAGTTTAAAAAAATAAAAATAACTCCCCCTTAATTTTTTATCTCCCGTTTTATTCGTAATTGACAAAGGGTTAGAAACTAATCCTAAAATGTTAGCATCACACAAATCCAAAAGAAATAATCATCACAAAAATAATCAATAAAGAACATGAGATGAAATTCCATAAGGCATACCAACTATTTTTTAAACTTGTCAAAATTTCAAAGTACAAAAATAAGGTATAACAAATACATATGAGTACAAAATACATAACACCGTGGAATAAGACTAAAATGATCAAATCATGAAAGTGTAACATAATTGTGTGAACATTATCTATGGGAAAATCAACAAAAGCATTCATAAAACAGGTGCACAAAGTCATGAGATACTTTTAAGGAAATAACTCAATTTCAAACGTCGGTGTAGAAATGTTGAACATAAATGAAATTGACATGATTCATGCAACATGTCATGAATTTAAATTGTTCTTAAATAAATATTGCCAAACTATTTAATGCTTTTTAAGAGACTTTGTTGTGAAAACCTAATGATCTTCTACTTTATAACACCCTTAAATATATCATATATATGAATTCACCCTCAAATTTTTTTTAAGATATCATAATGCTCATATGTACTGACCATCAATAAGTATAAAATAAAGGACCGTGGCACTTCTATTTTTGTGTGCCTTTAATCTTTTAGGATATTTTTGCAAATGGTGTCTTTGAACACAAAGATAAATTTGCTCTTTCATAGCCCTTTTCCATTGCTTAATGTATAACAATATTTCTAGAAAACTAAATCGAGGCAATGGTTCTTACAAGCCTAATGTAATACCCTGTACTTTTATGGATATTTAAATTTCATAAGTGGGTGTAATTTCAAGATTTGAGGAATTATTAAATGAGTTGGATTATTTTAATGACATGTCGTAGTTGAGTAAAGCGACAAAGGATAATATTTTAATTGGAAAACTCGTATTGAGATATGTTGGGTTTAATTAGTGAATTTTAGTTAAGTGACTCAGATGGAGATGTTATGTGCACGGTTGGTTTCAGAATGACCGAGATAGTCATAATAGAGTATTCGGGGGTAGTGTTTAGGTTTCGGGGATTTTTGCACTAGTAGGGACTCACAATTGAATAAACGAGTCATTTTTGGGTTTATAAGGGATAAACCCTTATTCTCTCTTATAAAGGTACGAGAGAGAGATAAAGAGAAAGAAATAAAAGGTAGAAAAGAAAGAAGAGAATAAAGTAAGGAAAAGAGGAAGAAGAATGAGAATTCCAGGCCAAACTCCGTGGGATTCGACTCGAGGTCGTCGGACTTTATCCACGAGGCAAGTGTTTACTTGCTTTACTCCTTTGAGTGTGTATATCATATTATAGTTGGTAAACTAGAAAAAAATTGGGTTGAAACCTTTCAAAAAAATTTGGGAAAATGGATTTTAAGTTTCAAATTGATGTCTTGTTAACTCTTGATGACTTCTAGTGTTAAAACCATGTTAATAGAGTGTATAAATGAATTGAAATGGAAGAAATGATAAACTAGGGTTTAAATGGTTTTAAGGTTTAAATCTAAGGTAATTGGTTTAATACCAAAAATTCATTGATGTCCTAGTTGAAACATATATCTTTGATGTTTATAGTGTTGTTGGTTGAGATTAGAAACCATAAAAATGGAGGTTGGGATGATATTTGATATTTTGGCGATTTACGTTTTGTAAGAAACGGAGAGATGGCGTACATATCTGGTGCGATCGGTCGACCCCGGCTAACGAGACGGTCAATCGGTATAAGGGAAAAAGGCCACTACTTGGCTCTCAAGGCATAATTCCAATTCGCGATCGACCAGGGGTCTAGAACCGGTCGACTGGTACTCTATTTTCTGCCCAAGATAAGGATTTTTCAACTCCTTTTTCTCATGGGTTTTAAGATTAGGGACCTTTTTAATTAATGTATTATATATGGTTATGACCTAAAGGACTCGAGGAGTGGTACATTAACCATGGGTTAGTTGAGTGTGAAATTCGGGGCACGGACTTAATAAATGTTTTCGATGAATAACATTTGAGAGAAGGCTTTGGCAAGTGTCTTTATATAGATATTTATCCATAGAGAATAAATATGGGCCGAGTATATTTGAGTGAATCCTAGGATGCGAGTAGGATGGAATTTAGGATACGGACTAAAGAGAATTGAGCGGTTATCCTATACGTCTATTGACGACTTTTAGAATAGGTGATGCGAAACCTATGGAATTAAGATAAGTAGTTAGTATACTTATTTAATTATCACGAATTGGTATATTTGAGTTTATGTTATAACCCTTAAAAGTAATTAAGGTGTATGTTATGTTTTAAGTAAGCATATTTGGGTTTAGTATTTTAAGTGGATAAATACTTATATACTATTACGAATGGGAACATTCGGGTTATTGGTTATCACTATAAGAGTTCAACAATTTTAGCCGGAGCATATTGAGGAATGTTATAGTATATGTGCAGGTATTGTTATAGTATATATATATAACTTGTTTATAAATATATTGGTATGCAAATGATATATTTATGTATGTTTATATCTCTAGCTATCTAAGGATGTTGGGCGATGTGGGTGAATCCCCTGGCCTATGGAGCAGGGAGAGTAGATCCCCAGGTCATACTGTCCCATATATGGGTGCGATATTTTTACTCCACTTTCAGGAGGGAATATGATCGCCTCCACCATTCTTTATTTCTACCATGTTCATGAGAGAGTCTGACCTAGTATCGGGGTTAATTTGAGCAAACCCGAATGTGGATGGGCACTTTGAGACTGCATCCTCGAGTTATAACCTGATAGGATGGTTATTATACTTATGATTATAAAATAAGTATAAATACACTAGTCATTTATAGTATGTTTCTTGTTTATGATCATGAGATATCATATAACTTTCAATGGTATAAAGTGTAAACTGAATAAGGTGTTATTCTTCTTCCGGTAGTTTTATATGTGGAGTAATAAAAATGTGAATTGTAGGTTCAAGTGGGAACTAATTGTATAAGGCTTATTATATGTTGAAGTGAGAATGGTATTTTAAACTAGTAAGGTTTGGAATATGAGTGATATGTATATATATATATATATTAGCGTATGCCCGTGCCTGAAGGCACGACGAAATTTTCCAAAGTACGTAATCGCGAAACGACGACAATTTTTCAAAGTACGTAATAGCGAAACGCAAAAATTTCAAAGTGTCATTTTAAAACAATTGGACATAATACCCTTTATTTATAGGACTATTCACCATGCGTAACAAAGAATAAATAATCCAATAACATTCAAATTGCCTAAATTCATCAAACAAATTCACATATAAAATAAAATATGCAATATTCATCAATCAAATTCACTGTGTCTAAAAAAAACAAAGTGTCAATTTTTAAAAAAAAATTGGACATAGTCTCCTTTGTTTATTGAACTATCCACCCTATTTAAGGTGTAACAACAAATCCAACAATATAAAAAAAATCTCAAATTCGGAGATGGGAGCTAGAAGGCCGTGAAAGGAGAATATGAATTTATTATTTCTGTGGGACTTACTCAAAATGTCTGAGCAGGCCTTTGCAGAGCATCGGAGAGCATGTTTTTGGAAATTGCAATTCTTTTAAGTCTTTTGCACTCATCTGCTTCTAGATTAGGTGCTACTACTGCTATCTTCCCATCCTTCTTCCCACCTCTCGCCATTATCACTCTATCCCTCTTGATTTTCTGTACAATTTGACAAACAATAAACATAATTAATCAGTTTCTCAAACAAAGATACAATCACATAAGTAAATATACAATCAGTAACATACATTAGCTTTTTTTCATCCTAATCTTACTTGCATCCAAGGAAAAGAAGATTTATTGTAATCTTTTTTTCATCTTAAGCTTAGTTGTAATGATTATTAGCAAATTTATCTATGGAAATAATTAGCATTTAAGAAAAATGGATGAAATCATTCATCGAGTTTCACAAAACTAAATATTCGGCCAATATTAATTAAAAGAGAGCACTATGTATTTATATTTGTTGGTCTGTACGTGATAAGTGTAAGATGATAAATAAGGACACAAATTTCCAATTGAGTACATATATAGTTTTGGCTCAATTCCGGACAAAAACATTTATTCATAGGATAGTATTTAATTGTAATATTCTCAAGCCTATGAAGTGTTTGTTGAAGACGTAGCGGAAAAGAGTATAAAGCTTCATCAAATATGCCGGTTTGCGTACCTCGTTTCTACGTCATCAACTATGGTTCCATGCTCCCAAGGTATGAATGCAATTATATATATATAGGAGCTTGGAACAAAGTTTATTGGGTGTTAGGTTTTATAATTAAATAAAACTTTAAAATAAGTTTATAAAATTTTCTGGGCTAAAATAGAATTTTCCAAACTTTCTGGTTTTTCGTTCGATAGAGTAGTTCGAACGAGATTGTCGGTCGAACGAAAATGTCATTCGAACGAACCTGCCAACGAGTTCCCACCAAAGTATACTGGTCTGTCGTTCAAAATATCGTTCGAACGAGATTGTTCGTTCTAACGAGATTCTAACGAGTTCAATCTGGAACGTCGTTAGAAGTCTCGTTCGAACGAGATTTCGTTCGAACGAAATGTCGTTCGAACGAGATGCCAGCCGGGAACAGTTTTTGGCAGTTTTTTGACAGTTTTGCACCCACTTCCCCACTTGGTTTTTAACCAACTTTTTCAGTCTTTATTATGTGCGGGAATAACATTTTCCACCTTAACTTTTCCATACCATTTTCATCTCTTAGAGAGAGTTTGAGAGCAAATTGTTTTAAGGAAAATGTTCATGTTTTGAGTTAGATTTTTAGAGAAAAATTTCCATCACTCTAGTGTTTACACCCAAATGAGTTCATTCCAAGTTCTTATATACATATCAATTTCTTGGAGTTTGGCACCGGTTTTCTCTACACCGAATTGAAGAGAAGTTTCGAGTTTTGCTTCTACCACCCACAAATAAAGAAGAAGTGTTCTTATGTTGTTTTACCCGCTTCGAGAAAGGCTTCATGTACGGGTGACGGTGACCATATAAAGTCCTATCGGTGGATTCCGAGACTGCGGTGGTATTCCAAGGTTATCCGCTAGGAAGAGGTGTCTACAAGAAGAAGCATCGGGGCTTGAGAGGGATCGAGTCGTTTGTTGTAAGTCTATCTGTCTTGTACTTGTAATTTCGTATCTAGTGGATTTGTGGCTAGGGCCGTCCGAGGTTGTTTCCCGTCTTGGGTTTTTCCTCGTACATCGCGGCGTAGTGTGATTGGTTTATTTTATCTTGCTTATATAATTTAGAACGCATGCTTAGGATAATTCAAGATAAAATTCGGTTTAAATTATCACACTCAATTTTAATTGGGACTTATATTAAATATTGGGTAAAGTTTATTTAATTCAAGTCATTTGCTAAAATTTGGTTTCGCCTAATTTGCTAATATTGATAAATATGACTTAGGCAAAATCTAGGGCTTGGATTAATGAATTAGTTGATTTAAGTGAATATATTAATTGATTAATTTTACTTCACTCGGTTGTAATTTTAATTTTGTTTTAATGAATTAAAATTCATTATTTTGTTTAAAGTTGAACCATCACCTCCTTTACGCTTCCACATCATCATCTCGAATTTATGAGTATTTTTACATAAAAGGAAATTCTTGGTCTTACAAATTGGTATCAGATCCAAAAACGATAAATTATTTCGTTAAGATCCTTTAAATTTTTGGCTAAAATGGAATTTTCCCCATTTTCAAAATTTCCTATTTTTGATGGTTCAAACTACGCGTATTGGAAAGCGCGAATGAAATCGGCACTAAAATCTATCGACGAAAGAGTTTGGATGTCTGTTGTTAACGGGTGGTCCCCACCAACTTATTTAATTGAAAATGAACGTGTTATCAAACCCGCCGATAGATGGACTGAAAATGAGTTTAAACTTGCTAATTTCAATTCCCGAGGTTAAAATACCTTGTTTAGCGCTGTCACACCGGATGAGTTCCAACGTATTATGACGTGTGAAACCGCTAAAGAAGCTTGGGATATTTTACAATTAACTCATAAAGGAACTAGTGTCGTTAAAGCTTCAAAACTCCAAAACCTCACCACTCAATTTGAAACTATCAAAATGAATGAAAAAGAAACTTTTGATGAATTTTATGCTAGACTTTCTGATATTGTTAATTCATCTTTTAACTTGGGAGAGAAAATACCTGACGACCGTGTTGTAAAGAAAATTTTAAGGTCCCTACCCGATAGATTTATTCCAAAGGTGACCGTTTTAATTTCTTTACCCACTTTAGCCTCTACGAAATTAGAAGAGCTTGTAGGTGATTTACAAACCTATGAACTGGATATGTTTCCCTCTAAAACTGAAAAGAAAATCGAAAAGGGCGTTGCTTTAAAAGCCCGAAAAGAGGTCAAACAAGTAGTAGATAGCGATAGTGATAGTGACTCGAAAGACATGGATTTATTTGCTCGCAAATTTAGAAAATTTCTTAAAATTAACAAAGATAAATTTAAAAATGATTTTAATAAATTTGAATCTTCTAAGCATGACAAGAACGAGAATATTTCTAAAGAGGAGAAGATTCCTAGAGCCGAAAAGATCCCTAAACTTAGCAATGAAAATTTTGATAGGGATGAGTCTAATAAGTGTTTTGGTTGTGAAGGTTATGGCCATAGGGCGTTTTAGTTCCCCACTAAACTAAGGAAAGAGGGTAATCGACCCATTTCATATAATGAGACCCTTAGTGATAGTGATAAGGAAGAGAAGCCCGATTCCCCCACTAAGATAAATTTTGTGGCTTTTATGGCTAGTCATGTGAGTGATAGTGAGAACTCATCGATTGATGAAACTTTAACTCATGACACTTCCAAGGTCATAGTTTATGATTCTCTTATTTTTAATGATAGTGAGAGTGGAGAAGAAAGAGAGAGTAAAAATGAAGAAGAGGTTAATGTGAGTGAACTTCAAAATGCTTTTCAAGAACTTTATAAAGAATCTATTAAATTGAAAAGGGCTAATTTGAAGTTAGAAGCTAGTTTAAGAGAGAGTCTCATGGTCGTTGATGAAAATGCTTTAATAGAAGACCTTAGGACACATGAGAGGACTCTTCAAGAGAAGCTTGAATATGTAGAAGGTGAGAGAGATAGCCTTAGGGGTTTAATGGAATCCTTGAAAAAGGAGCTTCTTTCTTTTGAAGAGCGAAATGTTTTATTAGAGTCTAACATTTTAGAATTGCAAAATAAATTAAAAGACTCTAGTAATGTCAAATTTGATTTGGAGTGTCGTTCGGAAAAACTAGATAAAATGTTAGGAACAGTCCAAATTAAAAATGACACTTGTGGTTTAGGCTTCAATAATTGTAATGAATCTACTCATAAAGCCAAGACCAATATTTTAGGAGAACCTACTAGGAATGCATTTAAAGATCACTCCTTAAGTCAATCTTTTCGACATGTTTTTGCTTGTACACATTGTGGTCGAAAAGGTCATCTTAGGAATTTTTTTTTTGATCTTAAACGAATCCCTAGAAAACCCCATAGTAAAGTAACCACGGAAGTTAAAGTTCCAACACCCCAAGATAGTCATTCTTCATTAATTTGGGTAAGGAAATCCGACTTGGTTGCCTTGCAAAATAGGGTTTTTGATTCTCATTTACTTTCACATGCTTCCTCCCTTGCTAAATCTAAAGGATGAATGTGTTAGTGTTTTTCCATACTTTAGCGTTTGTACTTCATGCTATATTCACATGCTAAATGTATGCTTGTTTAGTCATTTTCTAGTCATTGCCTTATTTCATATCACATGCTAGAAATTATGACTTGTTTATCTTTTTGTATTATATTTTGTGTTAATATTAATTGAAAAATATAAAAAGATTTTTGTTTATCATTTGTATTTTATTTATTTCATTTAAGCTTAATGAAAAATACAAATGATTTTTGTTTATTCTTTTGAGTATATATCTTTATTTTTGGTTAAAAATGTCAAAAACTCAAAAAGATTTTATTTTGTGTGTATTTTAGTTTGACACACCTTATGTGGCATATATTTGTGTTTGAATCCCATCTTTTACGCTCCCACGTGGCTAGAACTTTTGGTTTAGACTTTCAATCTTTAAAATGTTCTTTACCATGTTTTATATGGAGTAGTTGGATTTTGTGTTGTTTAAATGGATTCTATTTCTATATGCCTCTATTCACACATGCACGAGCTCTTTTGAAATCTTAATGTCACATGTTATATTTGAGCTTTTTGAGGTGTTCTCCTACCAATCTAGTCATCTACATATCTATGACCTAGGAGGACTAGTGCATGTCAAAATCCGTTGCATGTGAGATTTGTGTGAAAAATGAAAACATGATAAAAATAAATGTGCACGGGGAAGGGCTCCGAAAGGATGTATAAAATCCTTTGCGATAGTAAGCCACCGTTTATTGGATCTAAAAGAAATACGTGATCCAAAGGCCTAAAAAAATAATATTTGGCATTCAAAAGAAAACAATTGCCAAGGCCTATGTTTGTTTGATATATTCATTCAAAAGAAAAAGAATATATATGCTTATTGAGGGAGAATTGGATGGTATATCAACGATTTTCACAATGTCCATTTATCCTAGTTGTCTTTAATGTCATGACTCTATTTGGTTTGTAGAATCATCATCATGCTAGGCTTGTATGCATTGTGTATGTTTGTTCATTGAGTTCAATCTTCATATTGTCACATGAGGTTATATTTAAATGTGATAAAGTTTGCAATCAAATGAGAACTCCGTGAATGTTTATTAAGTGTTTGGGTCTAAATTTAATTGTTTCTAGTTCACACCCCTACACTTCCGTTTCCATATGACACATTTTTTCCATACGAGTGTGCAAAACTTATTGTATTTTGTGCCATGTGTGTGTTTATATCTATCTATATATGAAAGTACTTATTGGTATATTTATAGTATATATATATGATATTTGTTTGTCTTTTCCTGGCTTTTATTGCCCATATGCTTTAATGTCTTAACACTTTAAGCTTCAACGTGTTTATTAGTTCTTTATCCTTTGCCCATTCCTGAACAAAAAGGGGGAGAAATGGTATCAATGGTATCTAATCCTATTATTATCGTATCTTAGTTTGGGGGAGATTTATCTTGGGGGAGACGTCTTTATAAGTAGGTCATGTGTTTGATAAAGGGGAGAATTAATTTAGGGGGAGTAATTAATTAATTAATTGCATTTAATACTTTGATATTCCCTATGCATTTGTTGAGTCTGCTTAAGTGTGCAGGATTTCTTCTAAAGAGGCATTGTTTAATGGCAAAGTGTTTGATCCTTGGGTTGAGTCAAGTTTGGGTGGGTTATGTTTTGAGTCTAGTAGAGCTTGACGGCCCTTTAGGATTTTTTATTTTGGTTTTTGTCCCGGAATAGCCAAAGGGGGAGATTTGTAAGGACACAAATTTCCAATTGAGTCCATATATAGTTTTGGCTCAATTCCGGACAAAAACATTTATTCATAGGATAGTATTTAATTGTAATATTCTCAAGCCTATGAAGTGTTTGTTGAAGACGTAGCGGCAAAGAGTATAAAGCTTCATCAAATATGCCGGTTTGCGTGCCTCGTTTCTATGTCATCAACTATGGTTCCATGTTCCCAAGGTATGAATGCAATTATATATATATAGGAGCTTGGAACAAAGTTTATTGGGTGTTAGGTTTTATAAAAAACTGTGTTTTAATTTTCAGAAGGTATTAAATAAAACTTTAAAATAAGTTTATAAAGTTTTCTGGGCTAAAATCGAATTTTCCAAACTTTTTGGTTTTTCGTTCGATAGAGTCGTTCGAACGAGATTGTCGTTCGAACGAAAATGTCATTCGAACGAACCTGCCAACGAGTTCCCACCAAAGTATACTGGTCTGTCGTTCGAAATGTCGTTCGAACGAGATTGTTCGTTCTAACGAGATTAACGAGTTCAATCTGGAACGTCGTTAGAAGTCTCGTTCGAACGAGATTTCGTTCGAACGAAATGTCGTTCGAACGAGATGCCAGGCGGGAACAGTTTTTGGCAGTTTTTTGGCAGTTTTTTGCCCACTTCCCCACTTGGTTTTTAACCAACTTTTTCAGTCTTTATTATGTGCGGGAATAACATTTTCCACCTTAACTTTTCCATACCATTTTCATCTCTTAGAGAGAGTTTGAGAGCAAATTGTTTTAAGGAAAATGTTCATGTTTTGAGTGAGATTTTTAGAGAAAAATTTCCATCACTCTAGTGTTTACACCCAAATGAGTTTATTCTAAGTTCTTATATACATATCAATTGCTTGGAGTTTGGCACCGGTTTTCTCAACACCGAATTGAAGAGAAGTTTCGGGTTTTGCTTCTACCACCCACAAATAAATAAGAAGTGTTCTTATGTTGTTTTACCCGCTTGGAGAAAGGATTCATGTACGGGTGATGGTGACCATATAAAGTCCTATCGGTGGATTCCGAGACCGCGGTGGTATTCCAAGGTTATCCGCTAGGAAGAGGTGTCTACAAGAAGAAGCATCGGGGCTTGAGAGGGATCGAGTCGTGTGTTGTAAGTCTATCTGTCTTGTACTTGTAATTCTGTATCTAGTGGATTTGTGGCTAGGGCCGTCCGAGGTTGTTTCCCGTCTTGGGTTTTTCCTCGTACATCGCGGCGTAGTGTGATTGGTTTATTTTATCTCGCTTAAATAATTTAGAAGGCATGCTTAGGATAATTCAAGATAAAATTCAGGTTAAATTATCACACTCAATTTTAATTGGGACTTATATTAAATATTGGATAAAGTTTATTTAATATAGTCACTTGCTAAAATTTGGTTTCGCCTAATTTGCTAATATTGATAAATATGACTTAGGCAAATTCTAGGGCTTGGATTAATGAATTAATTGGTTTAAGTGAATATATTAATTGATTAATTTTACTTCACTCAGTTGTAATTTTAATTTTGTTTTAATGAATTAAAATTCATTGTTTTGTTTAAAGTTGAACCATCACCTCCTTTACGCTTCCGCATCATCATCTCGAATTTACGAGTATTTTTACATAAAAGGAAATTCTTGGTCTTTCACATTTTAATAACAAAAACACAAATTGTTGTAGAATAGATTAAGGATTTTGAAGTAAGATTGTTGACTTACCATGGTTCCCGCTGGTTTGGATGTTTCAGATTCTTAGTACAGATTCGACCTGAAAGAGAACGAAAACAGATTCTCAATGTTGAGATATATTGAGCAATGGTGAGGGAAGTGAGGGGTGTGTGTGTAAAGAAATAAAAATGAAAAATTGAAAGTCGGGGATCATAACATCTCCACCATGATATTCTAAATTACCTGGTGCTTCGTTGTTCACTGTTGCTGCTTCGTTGCCTTGTTATTGTTACTTTGTTACTGTTGTTGTTGCTTCATTCCCACTACTGTTGCTGCGACGTTGCTTCCAACTGTCATTAAATTGATGATAGATTCAATAATTTATTCGAACATAAGAACATTGATGATAGATTCAATAATTTATTTGAGAAAAACAGTCGATCAAAAACTTGAGTGGACCAAATCAATGTTATACTACACATGCTTTACGAATGTAGTAGTACCCCGGGAAAGCAATAGAACTCTGAACCAAATAATCGCGTACTATGGAACCTAATTGAACTTGAGTTTAAACATCATAAAACTATGGATATGGAATTTGAAGGGTAATTTTGCATTATACCCTAATTATTAATAGAAATTTTCAACACAATTAAATTGATGTAATTGAATTTCTTGTCTCACCCTTATTGTTTTTCAACAGTAATTAAACATCACTTCCTCATATGTTGGCCTCTTGTAGTCCACGACCTACTCAATAACTTCTTCAGAGTTTGCCCATTTCCACTAAGAGAATTATGGGTCTACTTTTCAACATACTAAGTTGATCTCTCTTTCATATTTTATAAATCTCATGAGGAACCACTTCTGTGCCTGTCCATGCCATTCACCACCCCACAGGCAATTCAGTTTGGCTTTCACAACAGGTGGGAAGTCGTAAGTCAGCCACCTCGGAACCTCGGCTATTATTTCAGCAGACAATATTCCAGTTTCCTCTTGCAATTCCATTATTGATGCAGATTTTGGCTCTTCACCATATTCAATTCCCCCTGAGGCATTTTCCATGCTATTGGAACGTTCAATCTAGAAGCCACAAAGACCTAATTAGTAAGAACAATTAAAATATCACATGTTCAGTATAATATCACTTGTTCACTATCAGTAAGAACAACTAAAACACTAAAAACAGACGTAGCATAAATTAATTTCACTTGGCCATTCAACTTTAAACAATAACTTGACCATTTGTCAAACATATGGAATTAATTTTTTTCTATGTAGGCAACAATGTCTTCTATGAAATATCTTGAAAAATTAAGACACTAACATTCAAAATTATCTCATATGAATTTCCCCAAATTTGACAAATTGAAAAACACCTTATCTACAATTTATAATGCTGAAAATTATAATGCTTAGTAGCAAATGTAAACTTCTTCGGGCATCCTATGCATGTTAAAAGTTCAATCTCCAATCAAGATGGTATAGCAACTATAAAAGTCCATCCCATGCATCCTATAGCTGGTATATAGAAGTTATAGTAGCTATATAGCAGCTATAACTGGTATATAGTAGCTATAGCAACTATATAGCTTACTAATATGTTCACTACATAGCAACTATATAGCTTACTAATATGTTCACTATAATATGACTTGTTCACTAAACTACAGTAAAAATTACAAATCACATGGTATATATCATGTGTTCATAGAATTTTTACTTTTCTATTATGGCATACAGGTGTGGTTGGGTACAAATGGGGGTGAGGGTGCGGGCAACAATTCAGTAATATAGGCTATGCGGGCAGACATTTGGTGCACGAAGACATGGTATAATTCATGTTAATGTTGATGGTATTATATGTATAAACTTAGAAAAAATTCTCACACATGAATGTTTGCCAAGAAAATGACATTTATCGAAGCTTGGCTCCGGCACCGATCTCGTCGGCATCTTTAAAGTTTTCCCCTCACTTACAGAATAGGTGGCACTGCCACTGTGTTATGCAAATTATTAGGGCCACAACCTTCCCATAGGTGGCACTGCCAGTGTGTTTATAAGAACCTTCATTTGTTACCAAACATGTGTTATGAAAATTATGGGGCCGTAACCTATATATTAATCAGTAGATGAATGATGGGTTTGAAATTGGCACATGATGGGTATATGAGTTTGTACACGACATATCCATACCTATGAGTGAACTACTAACCTATGACACCCTAAACATAAAATGATATACAACCCTTGTTTAGAGATACCATATTCAAAGGGATGGGATTTACCGAATGAGGGAACTATTAACCTATGACACCCTCAATTAGTACAATTATTTAAACAAAGTTTTGTTTATTTCATAAACAAAACAAACCCAAAATTAGATAAATCACACACTTTTCTCGAGATACCTAATCCATAGAATTAGAACAAAAATAATACATCCAAAAACCAAAAAGAACACCAAATAACCCCAAAAGTGTAAGTGTTTAGGGGTGTTCTGTTTTCAAATTGGGCAAATATGATATATCAATGTATTCTAGGAAAATTGGACAAATTGAAAGAAGCAAATCTGAACCATTCGAGAATCAACTGAACACTTACTAATGCGACACACTCTGGAAAAATTTTGAAAGAAGCAACTGAACACTTACTAATCTCATCAAATGTGTCTGAATTCTTAAAGGAAATCAGAGTTGATTTAGGCAGAACTCAAAGGAACCTAATGCGACACGCACACGGTCTACAAAATAGATATCAAGTAAAGAAATTATAGGGTATATAAATTGCCAAAAGTATGATTCAAAAGATGTATGATGCTTAGGGAAAGTAATGTCAGTAATGTCATTATTGTTCCAAGAAGTGATTCAAGAATTGAATCATTATGCATGAAAGTGATCAGTAAATTTCAAAGAGACTAGAAATTGTCATGTAAATAACGTGGTCAGTAAATTTCAAAGAGTATCCAAATTTTGATTCAACTGCAGATCTATTCATTCTTAAAGGGATGAATTAGAAATTACAAATTCATGAAAGGCATAATATTCATGTTGCGCATCTGTTACAACCCATTGCAGATCTGTTACAGTCCACTTCATTCAACTGTGGATCTATTCGATTTCAGTGTTTAGAACATATTCCAAATTTTAAGAACGAATTAAAGATGCTCGTTCGCTCAACTGCAGATCTGTTCTAAAATTCGTAAAATTCATGTTGTTTTTATTTCCTTGCTCTTGAAGCATGGGCTGTAAAAGAAGAAACAATGTACAAACCTTCAATAATGACAAACTAACAAAAAAATACAATTATAAAGGAATATGCATAAGTGATTTTCTACTAATTTTCTATTCATAAGTGATCTAGGCAGCATAGCTGCCACATCCTGGAGTAATACTTAATGGATCTCACGCCCCTTCTTTTTGAAGGTTTATTTGACACATCATCATCCCACTCTCACCTCCTGCGTTACCAGTCAGTAGAAATTTTTGGTGAGTGTGGTTCGCAGAAATCAGAGCATAGGGAGATGTGATGGTAGTCTTTGTATGCACATTTGAATATCTTGATGATCAGACAAATTTGAAAGGCGTGATGAACAAACTAAAAACATGAAACATATGTTGGCCAATTATTTATTTAATATAAAAACTTCATGATAAAATAAATTCAATGCCCAAAGTTATACCTATAAAATATGATAGTTAGTTAAGAGGCGGAAAACGTGTATTAAATACCTCAACTATTGAATCGCATCAGCTTTAAGGCGAGGGGACTATTGCAACATGTTGAAATGTTAAATCTGCTCAAATGGTCAAATGCACTTAGCAGATTCAACAAATGAACTTGATCATACCTTAAGGTACCTGATTAAACTCAATTAGCTAAGTGAATTTGAGCATATAGTTATTAGGGTATGCAATATGCTTAATGCAGTCATAGCTGCAGTATACTGAACATGTATTACTTCGATGGCATCGAAAGATAGGAATGGACCAAATGGACAAAATGAACCAATTATAAAAGTATAAATATATGTAAACCAAAATAAAGCTATGCTTAAGAACAAACCGAACAAAATACAAACTTAATTAAAGGCTCCTAGATCGCTCAAAACATTGCTCGAGACCACCATATTATAAGAGAATAAATATATGAACTAAATCTCATGAACAAACCAAAATCTCAACTCTATAATACGAACTAAATTAAAGCTCTGATCTACATATATAGTTATATATGAACAAACCGAACCAATATGAACAAAGAGAACAAAATATACAGGTATACCACAATATAAACCCAATTAAAGCCAACGATTTTGTCCATCTGGTGCATGAGAGGCTCTCAGACCGCTCAAAACATAGATCGAGACCACTTGATTATAAGATAATAAATATATGAATTAAAGCTTTGCTCTACATATATAACTATATATGAAGAACTCGAACCAATATGAACAAAATGAACCAAATATATATAGCTATATATGAACAAATCGAACCAATATGAACAAATTGAACCAAATATACAGGTATAACTATATACAAACCAAATTAAAGCTCTATTTATTACTAAACCGAACCAAATATACATTTAAAGCTTTGTTTATGAACAAACAAAACCAAATTAAATCGAACCAAAATTAAAGCTCTGATTATTTTCTCAAGGGAGATAGTGTACCTGTGACACCAAAAATGTTTTAACCAAAAAACTCCCAAGCTAAGAAATAAGTTCAAATTCCAAATATAAATGTATACATATGAACCAAGTATACATTATAATCTATGAACCAACCATACAAACTAAGTTTGATACACAATAGAGAATGGAATACCTGATTTTGCGACCAACAAAACAAAAGAAAGATGAAATAACAATATGAACAAAAGAAAAGAGCCCACGAATTAACCCCCTAAAAATGTGATTTTAAACCAAGATGTAAAAAGAAAAGGATCAAATGAGTACCTACAATACGAAACAAATTAAAGCTCTGCTCTACATATATAATCATATATGAACAAACCGAACCAATATGAACAAAGTGAACAAAATATACAGGTATAACACAATATATACCAAATTAAAGCCACAACGATTTTGTCCATCTCGTGCATGAGAGGCTCTCAGACCACTCAAAACATAGCTCGAGACCACTTGATTATAAGAGAATAAATATATGAATTAAAGCTTTGCTCTACATATCTATATATGAACAAATCGAACCAATATGAACAAATTGAACCAAATATACATGTATAACTATTAGAGACCCGTGATGAGTTTCTTGATGAAGATCATGGGCCTGTGGTTGACCATCCAATTTGGTACATCAGGACAGTTGGTCTTAACCCATCTATCATCAATGCTATCATAATTTGTAAGTACAAAAAAGTGAGGGTCTTGTGGAAGGGACCTATTATTCAATTTGTTTGAGTTTCAAGAAGATGTGACTCTTAGGTTGTTGCCAAAGTAACCATGTGTTTAATTTACAAAGAATAGATATATAAGAAATCACATATAGGACATAGAAAAAGAAATCTAGAAATTCAAGTGGACATTTTGTCAAACATGTAGGTAGCTATAGGATTACAATAAAATGGATATTGATTTATGAGATATCTAGATCCATATGCACAAGCTTATACTGAACACGTAAATTAGAGGGATAATGATGTGATAGGATCGGTTGATGACATAAACAATTTAGATCTTTTGAAACCCCAATCTAAAAATAAAAACTAAATAAAGAAACCTTCACAGTTGCTAGATCTCTAAAAAAATTGAATGCCCTGCCTCCAAAAAAATCAGTTTAAGGGAAGAAAAGGGAACAAAAATTAAGAGATACGGCATACCTCGAAAGTAAGAGAAGAACTCAGTTCAGACATGTAGAAATCAAAAGTAAGAGAAGAAGATCACACCTCAAAATTAAGAGAGAGAGAGAGAGAGAGATTATACTTGATTTGACCGAGAGTCAGCCTCTAAAATCAAATTTGATTAAGTTTTGGACTCTAAAATCTGATACAAAATCACAATCAAATCACACACAAAAATCACAAAACATATAATAACAATGCATTTATGCTAATAGTCATGATACTTTTACTGTGTGCCACCAAATAACGTCATGGAACTTACTAAAATTATACACACAACCTGGCTTAAGGACATATAATTGAAGTCATCCAATAAATAATCCCCAATCATGTTGTAACTCATCACTATAATATGACAAATGAAGACTAATTCAAAAAATATCAACAGAAACTGTAAGAGAGCTTGAAAATTGGGCTTTGAAACCTTATAATTATAATGAAGTTTAATTTATGAAAATCTAACCCACGGAACATAAGCTTCGAATTCAACAATATATAAGAAAATTTCTAAAACCAAACATCTCGTTCACTATTAGGTTATTGCCAAACTAATAAGAAACTACCTTTGTATTGTATACCACTACATTTTCAGTATATTAAGAAACTAAAAATGAGAGAATGTTAAGAAAACTCCTAACGGCAAAAAAATTAAATTAAGGTCAAAACTTTATTCCTAAAGATTATGAGCCAAACATTACAATGTGGGCATAAAATCATAGAATACCTGAGTTTGCAATTAAAGAGGAAAACCGATGAAATGTCCGAACCCACGAAACCTAACACCTGAGTTTTCAATGAAAAAAGTATAAAAACATAAAATGAAAAATAGAAAACTGAATTTGTAAAAAATATAAGCTCCCAAACGTAAAAAACAAAAGGATACCCGAGTTTTCCAAGAACAACCTCCAAAATGTACAATCTGAGCCAAGAAACCCCAAAATGTACAATCTGAGCCAACCTCCAAAATGTACAATCTGGTATTAGAATGTATATAAGATCTGAGTAATAAAAGAATACCTAAGCAAAGAAATCCAAAATCGACGAAATAAAAAACTCACGAAATCCAAAGCCAAGAAACCCTCAATCGAACATTGACAGGTGAGAGGTGAGTAACTGAGAGGTGAGCAAGTGACCGGGTTCTTAGAGGAGGTGAAGAGGGTTTGTGAGGGTGGGGAGCGAAGAAAGAGAGTATAAGGAATGAAAGAGAGTGTAAGTTTCGGTTCTTTACCAAAATTCCCCGATTTTTTAATTAAAGGCTAAATTTGAGAGGTAGAAAAAGAGGGGGAAACCAAATAGTTAAGGGGTAGATTTGTAAAAAGGAAATGAATGTGATCTAAACCATTAAAATGTGTAAAAATATGTAAGGAGGTGTCATTGATCTGCACCGTTAAAAATGTACACATTTTCAAAAACCTAGCTAACTTATTATATATACTAGCGAATGCCCGTGCCTGCAGGCACGACGAAAATTTCCAAAGTATATAATCACGAAACAACGAAAATTTAGAAAGTACGTAACCGTAAAAGGGAGCAAATTTCGAAAGTATGTAATCGTGAAACGACAAAAATTCAAAAGTAACATAATCTAAATATTAGGCAGAATTTAGAAAAAATTGGACTGAACTCCCTTTGTTTATAGGACTATCCACCCTATTTAGGAAATAAAAAATGAATCCAACAAAATAAATAGTCCGCCGTTTTGGACCTCACATAAGCAACATAATCCAAATATAGTCGATTACATAGAATCATGACAAACTTCGCACAAAAAGTTTAAAAAGTGAAAAATAAGAGAGGACACGTTATTCCCCTACCTATCCTTGCCTTTGACACCATTTAAACAAATAAACATATGCCACATATCAAGTTGAACATTGATCATACTTTACACCAAAGTATTCTCAAAAAGAAATTAAAAACTATTGTATGTTATCAGAACCACAATCAAAGTAGATTTAGCAGACCATATATATCAAGTTATGAAGATAACGACGAAATCCCCCTCTCGGAAGACCACTTTTTCAATTGCAAATTTTACCTTGCGATGTCTTTGGTGGAATGTCGTATCATTTCAATGTATTTTCTTGGAAGTCATATCATAAATGAAAGTCAAATCATAATACCATTTGCTAGTGTCAGTTCCAGTACTAAATTTAGCGAAGGGGTGAAATGTGATTAATGAAGCTCCACTTGAAATAATATGCAAATGCAATGGCAATATTGTAGCAAAAAAAATCAAGAAACAAACCTGCTCAGTTCTTTAGTAATCAGGTACATTAGTCCACCTGTTGCTTCCCCCTATGCCCACCTACGACTGCTGCTCCCCACACCCACCTGCTGCTACCCCCCAAGCCGAACTGTTATTGCCCCCGCGCCCATCACCCACTTGTTGCTTCCCCCATGCCCACTTGTTTCTGCCCCCATGCTGCCTACTTGCTGATGCTGCTGAAAAAACAAATAGCAAAGAGAAAATTAGTACCTTAATCATCAAAAAGAAAACAAAATATATACACCACTCTAAGAGACTTGAATTACAAATATCCGAGAAAAGTTTTTAGGTAGAAACTTGTTATACCTTGATGATTCAACCATCAATTAGAGCAAAATATATCCTCAGTCATAAGTTAAGGCTTCACAATGCACCTAAATTAATGAAGGGAAATTATAAGTTCAATCTAATTCAAATTAGATATTGAAAATAAGCATATGGAACCCAAATTAAAAAATGAATTTCTCAAAGGATCTTGATCAACATACTCGCTTTTAGCATACACTGCCTTCATTAATGGTTTGATAAATAGGAGGGCTTCCTAGAGCAAAACCTATATGTGTCACCGCCATGAGTTGCGTCGCATCCCCATTCTGCACTGCCACCATAAGATGGGTTGTGCCACATCCCTGTTCAGCGTAGATACTCTTTAAAAATTTAATGTGAAGGAAGTTTGTACACAATCACATAGTTTCCACTTTGGAAAGTTACCTCTGACTAAATGCATAACGGGAAGTTAGTACACAATCACATAGTTTCCACTTTGGGCATTTCCTGTAAAGGAAGAAAAAGATAAAAAAAAATGGAATTCGCATCAAAATATCAGATATCAGAAAATTTTATAAATGTTAAATTGACTCAAAATCTACAATGCCTAGTGTACCTTTGCGTCAAATATAAGGAGAAGTAATATAATGAAAATGAGAAGAGGAGCTAGTGTCCATCCAAAGAACATATTCGCAATAAAAAATTTATAACATCCATACACACTTCTTCAAACGCTTAACATATGCAGGTGTAGAAACATAGAAGGTTCAACTTTGGGCTCAAAAATAGAACTGCTCAAACAAAATAAACCAAAAACAAAATTTAATGTTTTCAATCCAAAACAACCCAAGTGCCAATATGTAAGCATCTACCAAAATTATCATTAAACAATATCCTTTCAAACTTTAAAGTATAAATTGAGTAAAAAATACATTTTTCGGAGTGCCAGTTATTGCTCGTAATCTGACAGGTCAACAGCTGAAAATCCCAGCGTGCAGCAGTTGGTTGGGGTAGAGTGATGAAAATCCCAATTGATTTCCTATTGAAAAGAAAGAAATGTATGGACAAAGTTTAAAAACCAAATTACAAGTATAAATTGCAATTTTATGATATACTGAAGTTTAAAAACTAAAGAAATTTTATGATATAATTTAATGACAGATGTATCGCCTGTGATATATTAACATGTTCTCATTGAATATGTTAATGGAAAGTAAAGTGTGACAAAGAAACACTGAGAGACTGGAGGAACATAAACTAAATGGTTCTGTAATAGCCTATGCTCCAAACTTAAAACATGAAAACAAATATACTTCATATCAATCAATATAAAATCTTTCAGTGCAGTATTTTGGGGGTCCAACGTGATCCCATCATGTTTTCAGGTCGCGTAATCCCAAATCGCCATATTTTGGGGGTGTACCAATTCCGTAGACTACATAGAGATTGAGGAGCTCCTGACAGTGTTCTTTGATGAATGCATCAGTGTTCTATGCGTGATCCCGACAGTGTTCTTTGCTGCTGTATTAGAGAACACAGAGCTCCCATAGACTGGAACGTGGCTTGAAACTGTCTGTCCAGCCACAGCTTAGCCATTCAATTAATATAAAATCTTTCAGTGCAGTATTTTGGTGGTCTAAAGTGATCCCTTCATGTTTTCAGGTCATGTGATCCCAAATCGCCGTATTTTGGTGGTCTACCATTCTCGTAGACTGCATCAGAGATTGAGGAGCTCCCGGCAGTGTTCTTTGCTGACTACATCAGTGTTCTATGCGTGATCCCGACAGTGTTCTTTGCTGCTGCATTAGAGATTACGGAGCTCCCGTAGAGTGGAACATGGATTGAAACCCTCTGTCCAGCCACAGCTTAGCCATTTGATTGAGGAACGACTCTGAAAATGACAAAATTATCCTAAATGGATAACCAAATAATTATAAAAAGTATAAAATAACAGTAATGAGGCCAATGGAATCAAACAGTATAAGAAGAAACTGGTGTAACCATATCTACCAGACTACCACAACATAGCAAAATAACTTAATAGAAAAATTAAAAACATAGTAAAAGGGCATACTAAATGTAACGTTTAAATACTAAAAACAAAATAGGAAAATAACCCATTAAGGGTTAGTTGATGAGATAAATGTGAGAGTGATTCCAATCTATATGAGTCATGATAGTGTTGCACAGGCCAAACCACAAAGCTTTGCTAATTTACATAACCATTATCCCAAACATCAAATAAGATTCCCTAATTAAAAGCATTAATCGATTTTTAAAAAGAGTTAGATTTGTACTCATTCAAACATGAAGAAATTGACTATAACTTTGTGACACCCCGCCTAATTAATCCCGGGTGATCAGTCCTAAATCAAGTTAGAAAAGGTTTCTCAGTTGGTCCATTCTTAGCATCACTGTCATCTTTTTAAATTACTAACCACCTAAGTGGGAAAAGTAGACTGGTGCCAATTTTTATCTTTCAATTAATTAAATAAAACTCGTGCGGAACATATAATAATACACAATCACAGTTAATTAAAATAACCATCCACAATTAAAAATACTTAACCGAATAAACCATCGGTCCAAATATCCAATACAAGTAAATATCAGAAAACATCTCAACAAGTCTACTACTGATAAAAGAACTGTGAGCGACAAGCTCAGATAACTACTAGAGAGTCCGTACAAAAATGGAAGAAGGAGGCATCTAGCAAAACCCCGCAACATCCACATGTGCTGCAGCAAGGATACCTGGAATAGAGTCAAGCTTGGCGCCCTTGTGGTTGGACACCTAAAAGGTTTTTAAATTTTTTATAGCAAGGGTTAGTACCCAAAAACATTTGAAAACATTTAACAAATGATTAACTAGCAGTAATAAATAAATATGCATGCTCTTCATATTTTAGTTAGTGCCGCACTCTCTTGAGGACTTCCTCACCCCTCCCCTAATGTGCACTACTAACGCTTCCAATTAATTTACTAGTCCTCCGCTCCTGACCCATTGCTTATTTTAACCCTTGAATTTAACCTACTCTAACCGAGTATGCCTTAATTCATGATTTTTAAGTTATTATAAACGTCAACTTAATTGAATCATTACTCCTCTTAATTTCATATAGCATTCAAACCTGTTATGCACATAATACATTTTTCACTATGTATTAATTATCCTCTATATAATTATTTACCTAATTATATATTTAATCATATTACAGTATTCACAAACATACTGAAATAACATTTAATACCAACTTTTGACCGAGTAAGAATACTCACAAAATATAAATTTTCCCAAGTGCTATCCCACTAGGTGTATTCACGTAACCTAGTTATCCAAGTTAGATTCGCTCACTAACTTAGTTTAACATACGAATTGGAGGCGGTCATATTCCTTCCCTGAAAGTGAGTTACCCCTCACCCATACAACGGATGCTATGACCTGGGATTATACTCGCCCTACTCCTCAAGCTAGGGGATTCATCCACTGCGCGCAACCTCCTCCTATAGCACTAGAGTACATACTAATAATATTCAATCATTAATATTAATGCACACACACTATATATATATACTACCACACTCCGTATATATATATATATATATATATATATATATATATATAATGTCCCGGCTACACCATGTACAAAACCCGTAACATAAGTCCATTTAATTCATTAAGAGTTTTATGGCCCAACTCTAATTATTAATTAATTCGCACATTAATTAATTAATTCACCTTTGGTGTCGCTCCAACCGTAAAATTAGACTTACTCTCGTAGTCCGAAATAACCTCACCCGAGTCTAAATTCCCGATTCCCGAATTTTCTTCATTACTTGACACCAAAAATTCCTCAAATCCTAATTAACTTTACTCATGATTAATTAGGTTTAAACTCATGTAATAATTTCCCCATAATTAATTACATAAAGATTTATTATATAAATTTTCTTTTATATACATAACTGGGCAGAATTGCCGAAATCTGCCGACCTTCGATCGATCGACCCCAGACCTTCGATCGATCGATCGAGCAGGTCTTCGTCTTCTTCGCGAAAACAAAATCAGCCATGGATGAAAATTCTCAAACACTAATTCCTTCTACCAGTAACCTCAAGCCCTCTTAGCATTAATACATGTTAGAAACCTTATTAGGGACCTCCAGAATGTCCACCAACATCATTAATTCGTCCATTAACTACAATTTCTGGATTTGGGGAAATATCCATCTTTAATTCCTTACACATTTACATCCCAAATCCCAACACCAAATTAATTTCTATTTATCCAGATATCATCCTACCAGATATGTATCAATTTAAAATATCAGATTTCTACAAGAATTCTCATTCAAATTCGTAAATCAGATTTTTATTTTTCAAAACCTCATGTTTATGCCATGAACACCCAAAACGAATTTTTCTCAAACACATCACATGAATATGAATTTCAAAAAAACAGATTTAATACTATTGCAAGTTATCAACTTGCCTTAGGTTTCGTAGTGTCTGATTCGGAGATGAATTTCCAAGGTTGAAGACGATCCTTGTTGGCTCTCTAGTGATCCCCAAAGCTGCCCTTAACTGCTATTAGGTTTCTTAATACACTTAGCCTTTTCTAAAACCCTATCAGCCGTTTTATCATTCCTCCAAATTCCTTAATTTACCTAATCCCGTTTTTTTGCCTAATGGGCCAAGCCCAAGTGACCCAAATTCCCCCGTGTGGGCCCGACTATGTCTAAAAATGTCCCGTGACCCGTTTACTACCCCCGGGTACATTTTTCCGCCTATCTCGGCCCATCCGGACTCAACCGTACACTCAGAATTGGTATTCGAATTAATTTATAAAAAAGTTTATCCCCTCACCCCTTTAGTCTATACCGACTCCCGGTTGAGATAAGTGCATACCCTGTCATTAATACTCGAAATGACTTAAATAAATAATTACTATTCACTTAGTAAATAACTTCCCGTAAATATTAACCATTTACTCCTCGATTAATATTTAAATAAGATTTCCCTAATTAATTCAATTAAATTACGACTCACAAGTAATTTTCAATTCCCGAATTAATTAAATATTTAATGCATGAAAATGCAGGGTGTTACATACTCCCCCCCTTACAAAGGAATTTCGTCCCCAAAATTAGGTCATACCTGTGATGAAAAGCTTTGGATATTGCTCCCGCCTATCCTCCTCCCGCTCCCAAGTAGACTCATCAATGTTGTGATGACCCCACTGTACTCTAACTAGTTGAATCACTTTGGATCGTAATTTCCACTCGCTACGGTCTAGGATAGCCACCGGCCTCTCCTCATATGAGATGTCTGGCTGTAAATCAATTTCTTCGAGTGGAATGTGCTAGAAGGCCCTCTCACTCCTTTGATATTTCTTCAGCGATGCTACATGGAACACGTCGTGTATCCTCTAACGATGCTCCGGTAATCCCAGCCTGTAGGCTACAGGACCCACCCTCTCTATAATAGGGAAAGGTCCCACGTACCTCGGTGCTTGCTTACCCTTCTTGCCGAACCTCATCACCCCTTTCATGGGGGACACCCTGACCAATACTTGATCCCCAACCTCTAACTCCACGTGTCTCCGTGAAGCATCATCGTAACTTTTCTGCCTATCCTGAGCTATCCGAATCCTCCCTCGGATCAGCTCTATCTTGGAAGATGTCTCCTGAACAATCTCTGGTCTCAACAGTTTGTTGTCCCCCACCTCTAACAAACAAGCGGGTGAACGACAAGGTCTCCCGTATAATGCCTCGAATGGTGCCATGCCGATCGTGAATTGGTAAGAGTTATTATACGCAAACTCTACCAGAGGAAGATATTTCTCCCAACCTACCCCAAAGTCTAGTATACACATTCTGAGCATATCTTCCAACATCTGATTGACTCTCTCGGTCTGCCCATCAGTCTATGGGTAATAGGCTGTACTCAAACATAACTCCGTGCCCATGGCCTCCTAAAAACTCTGCCAAAAATGGGCCACAAAGATCTTGTCCCTGTCCGACACAATATTAATTGGTACCCCGTGCAGTTTAACAATCTCCGCTATGAATAGTTATGCATAACGCATCGTCTCAAAGTCTATGCGAACCGGTAGGAAGTGGGCCACTTTGGTCAACCGATCCACAATAACCCATATGGAATCGTAACCCTTCTATGATGTCGGTAACCCTGTAATGAAGTCCATGGAGATGCTCTCCCACTTCCACACAGGGATTTCAAGTGGTTGTAGCATCCCTGATGGTCTCTGATGGTCAACTTTCACAAGCTGACACGTGGCACATTTTGAAACAAACTCTGCTATGTCCCGTTTCATCCCTGTCCACCAATACTGCCTCCTCATATCTTGATATATTTTATCCCCAACAGGATGTACCGCGAATTTCGACCCATGAGACTCCGTCATAACCGCGTGCCTCAACTTCGCATCCACTGGCACAATCAACCTCCCATTATGGCGTAAGCCTCCCTCCGAGCTGATCGAGTAGCCCTCTGCTCCCTCAGCTAACAACTGGCTCACCCTATCCCGGCAGGTCTGATCCTCTGACTGAGCCCTCACAACCCGCATAATGATCTCGGGTGTGATGGATAATGCTGACATGCAAGCCCTGGCTACATCATCCTCGTATCGAAGTTCTCTCCACTTCGCTTTCCAGACTTCTGATATTTCACCAGTCGGTCTCCGACTCAATGCATCTGCCACCACATTAGCCTTACTAGGATGATACTGAATATCAAACTGATAGTCTTTCATGAATTCTAGCCATTGCCTCTGTCTCATATTCAAATCCTTCTGAGTGAAGAGATACTGAAGTTATTTGTGATCCGTGAATAGCGTGAACTGCTCCCCCAGGAGATAATGTCTCCATATCCTCAAAGCAAAAACGACTGCTGCTAACTCCAGGTCTGGAGTGGGGTAATTCTTCTTGTGGGGATTTAGCTTCCTGGACGAATAAGCTATAACCCTTTCCTCCTGCTGAAGCACACCCCCAAGTCCGTGTAAGGATGCATCAGTGTAAACCCGATACTCTAATCCTCCTTTCGGCAATGCAAGCACTGTGTGCAGATGTCAACTTGTCCTTTAACTTGTCGAAGGCTAATTGACAGTGATCATTCCAAGTGAAAGGTACCCATTTCTGGGTAAGATTCGTCAGAGGGCCCGAAATCTTTGAGAATACTTTGATGAACCGTCTATAATAATCGGCCAACCCCAAAAAACTGCGCACTTCTGTCGGTGTCGTGGGTGGTCCCCACTCCCTCACCGCCGATACTTTACTTGGATCCACCGCAATACCCCTGTCTGACACCACGTGGCCAAGGAACTGTACTTACCGTAGCCAAAATCCACACTTACCGAATTTGGCATAGAGTTGGTGATCCCGTAATGTCTGTAACACTATAAGTAGGTGCTCTGCGTGCTCCTCCTCGGTAGGCGAGTAGATCAGGATGTCATCAATGAACACAATAACAAACTGATCGAGAAACTCCCTGAATACTCTGTTCATGAGGTCCATGAACAATGCTGGTGCATTGGTGAGTCCGAATGGCATCACCCTGAACTCGTAAGATCCATACCATGATAGGAAAGCGGTCTTCGGAACATCTTCCTCTCAGATACGTAGTTGATGATATCCTGACCTTAAGTCGACCTTAGAGAAATAAGACGCCCCTCTCAACTGGTCAAATAGGTCATCAATCCTAGGCAATGGATACTTATTCCATATCGTGGCCTTATTTAGCTCTCTATAATCCACGCATAACCGTAGTGAGCCATCTCGCTTTTTCACAAATAACACCGGTGCACCCCACGACGAAGTACTCCGTCGTATGAAACCCTGACCCAGAAGCTGCTGAATCTGCTCCCTCAGCTCACGCATCTCTGAAGGGGCCATACGATATGGGGCCCGAGCAATTGGCCTCGTCCCCGGTGCTAAATCGATCAAAAATTTGATTTCCCTGCTAGGTGGCAACCCTGGTATCTCTTGAAACACATCCTTAAAGTCTCTCACCACTGGGATTGAATCCAATGGAATAGCCACCTCCTGTGAGGTTTCATCCTCAATGTAATACAAATGCGTGCGTGACCCTCCCTCGGGTAGTGGCATTGCTATTAAGAACATCTCTTGTCCTAGAATGGAGAACATGATAGTCCTCTCGTAGCAATCCACCGTCGCCCGATAACTTGCCAACCAATCCGTACCCAATATGACATCGTACCCCTCCATATCTAACACTAGTAGGTCCGCTGCTAAACTGATTCTCCCGATCAAAATGTCTACACCCCGACAAATCGAGTGAATCGTAGCCCCACTGCCAATTGGCGACTCTACACACATCCTAAGACCTCCCGTAGTTTCTAGTAGTCCGGACCATTTAGCAAAATTTAATTTAATGAATGAATGTGATGCTCCCGTATCAAAAAGAATACTACCCTCATAACCATGAATGAGAAACATACCCTCAACTGCTGGCGGTGCTTGCTGCGCCGGGGGATTAGGAACATCCCGGACGTTATACACACGTCCGTAGTGCATCTGCCCCTGCTGAGGTGGGGCGGGTGGGGCTGGTGTTGTTGGTGGTAATTGCCCCCGTTGCCCCTGTTGGGACTCCTGCTGTTGACCTCTGCCCCTCTGTGGGCATTCCCTCTTGAAATGTCCTGGCTGGCCACACACAAAACAACGTCTCTGACCATCCCCCTGTCGTTGGCCCTGTTGGCCCTGAAGCGGCTGGCCCTGGCCCTGCTGGCCTCCCCCATTATTCCCTTGGCCCTGACGGCCCTGAGGAACCTGCTGCTGCTGATTCGGGCCCGGCTGCCCCTACCTGAACCCCTGTCCTCCCTGTCGGAAACTACCAGGCTTAAACTTCTTAGCCTGATTCCCTTGCTGACTACCCGCCTGCTGCTGAGTACTACTTGTGTCACTACTAGTATCAACCTTGCCTTGTTGGCTCGGCTCCCCTGTTCGCTTGCTCCCCTTTGCATGGAAGCGATGGTCCTGGGAGTGCACAAGTGTGGCATTAACGATGTCTGTATACATCACTAACGCCGGATTCCCAATCAAGTGTTGCCTGATTCGCCAGGCTAAGCCGTCCATAAACCTCGATTTCTTCTGCTTCTCATCGCTCACCTCATTTGGCACAATGTTTTCCAAACGGGTGAACTTTTCCTCGTAGTCTACCATTGATCGGTCACCCTGAACTAAATCACTGAATTTCTTCCTCATATCAGTCTCTACTGCTGGTGGAAAGTATTTGCGGTCGAACCGCACCTAAAACTCTGCTATCGGCATCAAGTCTCGCTCCCCGGCGGTGGTAACTGACTCCCACCACTGTAAGGCTGCCCCTGATAGACAAAAGGTAGCAAGCATCTACTTCTGTACCTCGGTACACTCTAGCATGCGCAGATGGTGCTGGATGTTCTTCTTCCAGTCACAAGCCTCTATCACATTTGTGCTACCCCGTAATTCAGGTGGGTGACCCTTCTGAAAGGTCTCCCTAACTCTCTGCCAAGACGGTGGCCCCACTGGACCCTGAACTGCTGGTGCCACTAGAGGCGGTGCCTGGGGCTGTGGAAAGTGAGCCGCCATAGCTCTCATTGCTGTTTCGACCTCCTGGGTCACTATCACTACCACCTGAGTAGTGGAAATCAACTCGGGTGGGGGTGGTGGTAGCGGTACCTATGGCTCCTGATGAGCCTACCTGATTTCATCCCTAGCCTCAGCCCTCTCCGCTCTCAGTCTCCTCGGTGGCATCTGAAATAGATTGAATTGTATAAGTACACAATTTATACAAAAATATACACAGCAGAAATACGATATCTCACAAGCGAAAAATGAATCAACAGTCCTAATAATAGGGCTCTATAACAAGCGAGTGCTACACTGAAACGTAGAAAGCCGCACAGATCCTAAGGACACTAGAACCTGATGCTCTGATACCATCTGTGACACCCCGCCTAATTAATCCCGGGTGATCAGTCCTAAATCAAGTTAGAAAAGGTTTCTCAGTTGGTCCATTCTTAGCATCACTGTCATCTTTTTAAATTACTAACCACCTAAGTGAGAAAAGTAGACTGGTGCCAATTTTTATCTTTCAATTAATTCAATAAAACTCGTGCGGAACATACAATAATACACAATCACAGTTAATTAAAATAACCATCCACAATTAAAAACACTTAACCGAACAAACCATCGGTCCAAATATCCAATACAAGTACATATCAGAAAATATCTCAACAAGTCTACTACTGATAAAAGAACTGTGAGCGACAAGCTCAGATAACAACTAGAGAGTCCCTACAAAAATGGAAGAAGGAGGCGTCTAGAAAAACCCCGCAACATCCACATGTGCTGCAGCAAGGATACCTGGAATAGAGTCAAGCTTGGCGCCCTTGTGGTTGGACACCTAAAAGGTTTTTAAAAAATTTATAGCAAGGGTTAGTACCCAAAAACATTTGAAAACATTTAACAAATGATTAACTTGAAGTAATAAATAAATATGCATGCTCTTCATATTTTAGTTAGTGCCGCACTCTCTTGAGGACTTCCTCACCCCTCCGCTAATGTGCACTACTAACGCTTCCAATTAATTTACTAGGTCCTACGCTCCTGACCCATTGCTTATTTTAACCCTTGAATTTTACCTACTCTAACCGAGTATGCCTTAATTCATGATTTTTAAGTTATTATAAACGTCAACTTAATTGAATCATTACTCCTCTTAATTTCATATAACATTCACACCTGTTATGCACATAATACATTTTGCACTATGTATTAATTATCCTCTATATAATTATTTACCTAATTATATATTTAATCATATTAAAGTATTCACAAACATACTGAAATAACATTTAATACCAACTTTCGACCGAGTAAGAATACTCACAAAATATAAATTTTCCCAAGTGCTATCCCACTAAGTGTATTCACGTAACCTAGTTATCCAAGTTAGATTCGCTCACTAACTTAGTTTAACATACGAATTGGAGGCGGTCATATTCCTTCCCTAAAAGTGAGTTACCCCTCACCCATTCAACGGACGCTATGACCTGGGATTATACTCGCCCTACTCCTCAAGCTAGGGGATTCATCCACTGCGCGCAACCTCCCTCTATAGCACTAGAGTACATACTAATAATATTCAATCATTAATATATATGCACACATACTATATATATGTACTACCACACGCCGTATATATATATATAAAATGTCCTGGCTACACCATGTACAAAACCCGTAACATAAGTCCATTTAATTCATTAAGAGTTTTATGCCCCAACTCTAATTATTAATTAATTCGCACATTAATTAATTAAGTCACCTTTGGTGTCGCTCCCACCGTAAAATTAGACTTACTCTCGTAGTCCGAAATACCCTCACCCTAGTCTAAATTCCCGACTCCCGAATTTTTTTCATTATGTGACACCAAAAATTCCTCAAATCCTAATTAACTTTACTCATGATTAATTAGGTTTAAACTCATGTAATAATTTCCCCATAATTAATTACATAAAGATTTATTATATAAATTTTCTTTTATATACATAACTGGGCAGAATTGCCGAAATCTGCCGACCTTCAATCGATCGACCCCAGACCTTCGATCGATCGATCGAGCAGGTCTTCGTCTTCTTCGCGAAAACAGAATCAGCCATGGACGAAAATTCTCAAACCCTAATTCCTTCTACCAGTAACCTCAAGCCCTCTTAGCATTAATACATGTTAGAAACCTTATTAGGGACCTCCAGAATGTCCACCAACATCATTAATTCGTCCATTAACTACAATTTCTGGATTCGGGGAAATATCCATCTTTAATTCCTTACACATTTACATCCCAAATCCCTACACCAAATTCATTTCTATTTATCCAGATATCATCCTACCAGATATGTATCAATTTATAACATCAGATTTCTACAATAATTCTCATTCAAATTCGTAAATCCGATTATTATTTTTCAAAACCTCATGTTTATGCCATGAACACCCAAAACGAATTTTTCTCAAACACATCACATGAATATGAATTTCAAAAAAATAGATTTAATACTATTGCAAGTTATCCACTTGCCTTAGGTCATAGTGTCTGATTCAGAGATGAATTTCCAAGGTTGAAGACGATCCTTGTTGGCTCTCTAGTGATCCCCAAAGCTGCCCTTAACTGCTATTAGCTTTCTTAATACACTTAGCCTTTTCTAAAACCCTATCAGCCATTTTATCATTCGTCCAAATTCCTTAATTTACCTAATCCCATTTTTTTGCCTAATGGGCCAAGCCCAAGTGACCCAAATGCCCCCCGTGTGGGTCCGGCTATATCTAAAAACGTCCCTTGACCCATTTACTACCCCGGGTACACTTTTCCGACAATCTCGGTCCATCCGGACTCAACCGTACACTCAGAATTGGTATCCGAATTAATTTATAAAAATGTTTATCCCCTCACCCATTTAGTCTATACCGACTCCCGATTGAGATAAGTGCATACCTTGTCATTAATACTCGAAATGACTTAAATAAATAATTACTATTCACTTAGTAAATAACTTCTCGTAAATATTAACCATTTACTCCTCGATTAATATTTAAATAAAATTTCCCTAATTAATTCAATTAAATTACGACCCAAAAGTAATTTTCAATTCCCGAATTAATTAAATATTTAATGCATGAAAATGCGGGGTGTTACAAACTTTTAGCATAATACTTAAATGAAACTGTATTGCCAAACTCAAAGGAAAAGTAACAATGATTCATATACAACCTACCTAAATATATTAAAAACTCTAAACATTATGTGTGATTTATGAATGGAATTGACCAAAATGGAATACCCAAGGCAGTGTTAAGAGGGAGGCTTTACAGTGCTAAGATGATTCATGGAAGTGTTAAGTGGGAGACTTCAAAGTGTTATGACGATTAATGGCATCATAGTGTTAAGAGGGAGGCTACACAGTAAAATGACAATTATATTTAATGCACACGTGACCATGTGGATAACATATATGGAATAGTGTGACCAAATTGTAAAAAAAAGTACTCTCAATAAAATAAAATTGCATACAAATTGGAAGAAAGTAAACCCACCATAAGAGCCTTCTTTCAGTTTTTTCACATAAGCAGGACATGTGTTGACGTTTAGAGTTTCTAGAGGTTGATATGCGTATACCCGAGTTTTGAAAAGTATTTAGATCTCGATAATCATTCGCATGATTTTCTTGAGGTTGGTAAAATGTCAAAATAGCCCAATATAGGTAAATAAACAATCATGTTAAAAAAATAAGGAATCATACACCTTCCCACATTGTTAATAGGAATAATGTAACATGATCGACTTGAGCACAAATCTTAAAATAACACATAGTCAAACATAAAACAGTAAATCAAATGTAATGGTGCCGACTACATGTTGAAAGCCAATAATGGGTTCTACACTTATACTTTGAAGATTAAAACAACGAATACAATACATGTTCGATAAAAACAAATTAATAAAAGAGGCCTAACAAAGAAAATCTCAGAATTTTTTTTGAATGTTTTGAACCAAACCCCTAAATTTTGAACCCAAAGTCACCTACACATTTTAAATAAATTGGAGTAGGGGTATAGTTTTTACCATAATCTTTATAAAAAAAATGGTCAAATGTGGCAAGTCCCAATGATCCAAAGTCACCTACACATTACACTGAAATAATGGCTCATATAAAACTAAATTCGTATATATTATGGTCAAGGGATTCTCCCTATCACAAAACTTCCCATCATTGAAAAAAAAAACTAAACTTTCCATCACTGAAAAAAAAACTAACTTAAAATTCATAAATAGACAATCAATAAAAAAGGAAAGGAGTGTACCTTTTTGGGATGTTCAAGTATAATCATGTCACCTGCAAAAGAAAAAATAAATAACAACACACAAAATCATCTAAGCAAACATGTAAACAGATCTAAAACAAAATCGAAATACTTTTAAAAAATCAAAATGAAATGACCAAAAATCGAAGCCTTAAATCACCCCATACATGTAAACAAATATAAAACAAAATCGAAGCCCTAAATCGTCTAAGCATACATGTAAACATATCTAAAACAAAATCGAAATAGATCTTAACAAAAATAAAAATGAAATGCCCAAAAATTGAAGCCCTAAATTGCCCCCATACAATTAAACAAATATAAAACAAAATCAAAGCCCTAAATCGTCCATATTTTCAAATCAACAAAAGAAAAGCCCTAAAAAATTATGAGATCATGAAACTAAGAGTGCGTGTTTGTATGTGTGCGTTTGCATGTGCGTTCAACAAAATCAAAGCCCTAAAAAATTAGGAGATCATGAAACTAAGAGTGCGTGTGTGTATGTGTGCGTTTGTATACGAGTTTGTGTATTGTGTGTTAGAGAATGAGGGAAATAACTTGTATTGTGCGTTGGAGAGAGGGATGAGAATGAGGGAGAGGGGCATCGGGGGATGGTAAGGTTTGTTTTAAAGCTCGACCGTGTTTTCTCTCCACTTGCCATGTCACAATGTGTACAATCCTATGTGTCACAATCTGAAACTCTTAGATCGTCCCCAAAAATTCGATTCCCACCGTAGATTTTTTGGAACAGTAAAACACCCCCCTCTCATATAATATATATATATATATATATATATATATATATATATATATATACTTAATTGAGAACTATATATATATATATTTATCCAAGGATCATATTAACTAAAAGATTAAGTAATAGCTTACGGTATAACCTATATTATATCACGCAAGGTAGGTGATAGTGGTGAGGATTTAGAAAATGGACGAAAGAGATTAGTTAGACAGGGTAGTTTAACTAGGTTGTTTCAAATGTATGCGATAGGTGTGCACTAGTAGAAGAGGGGTGAGGTGTATATCATGAGAGTACGATACCAGTTTAAATATGAGAGACTTCATAATTTAACATATGGCATTTAATGCACTTCCTAAATATTTTCAAAACGAGGGTTCAAACCTGTTTCTCTATTTTTTCCCTCTCTTGCTGTATATGTATATATGGAGGTGTCCAATCACAGGTACGCCTCGATGATGATTGCTTTGAGTCATACTTTTGCTGCAGCAGCTATGGATGCATGCATGTTTAATGTAGACGCCTCTATCCTTGTAATCTAGATAGGAGGTATTATAGAAACACTCGGGCCGATAGCCCAACTTTATTCATTTATTCTTGTACCTCCTTTTAGTGTGGCATTTTATTTAGTTGTATTAATTGTTACCGAGTGTTCGGTTATTTCATTTCATTTCAGTTTCATGTATATAAACTGCGTAATGTTTTATTTAGTTGGTTTGGTTAAAAACATTAGTTAATATAAAATTTTCACGCTTACCAAATAAGTTATTAGTAATTAAATTTGTTTTCGATAGTGATTCTAAGAATGAACCATATGATATTCTTATTTTAATCTGGTATAAGATTGTTCACCTGGTACTTTATTAGGCGTGGTGTCACATATGGTATCAGAGCATCGGGTTCTAGTATCCTAAGGAATCTGTGCGGATGTACTACACTTTCGGTGTTGCTTTCTATTTGATATAGAGCCTTATGATTAGGATTGTTGATTCCGATTATGAGATTTCACTCTCCTCCTATTATGTAAGATTATAGTAAATCTTTTGCATGATGGGGTGAGATTCGTGTGCTGATCGATGAAGGGAGGTTAGGGAAGGTCGTCATGAGGGTAGCCGGAGGTGGTGCTTAGTGGGAGATGCAAGTTAAAGTTAGGGATGAGGACCGCATCAGAGGTCACTCCCTTTGAGGCATTATTATGGATTGAAGAAATAACTACAAAAGTATAGTAGTTATAATCATCCACGTACTGCTGTAGTAGATATCGGTGCTAAACTTGATTTACTCAGTGAAATTATATTGGGAAAAAAAGTTTGGAAGGTCTTTGATAAGGACCATACATTGAAGTTAAGTTATATGGAGTTAGTGTAACGTTATTCAGTGGAAGTGTAGGGCTCAGAAGCTTTGACTTAAAGCAGGGTATGGAAATGCCTAGATTTGGAAATTTGAGGAAAAAATTTCGCTCATTGGAGCAATGTTGAAATTGTGGGAATAAAGGTCACCATATTTGAGGGAGCGAGATGTTTTGTTCATAGAGGAATCTTACGAATGGTTTTAACCACAAATTATTTTGGGTTATTAGGAATGAGGGGAATGAAGCTTCTAAATTAATCACATGAGGATCGGTCAGAGAAGGACAGTGAATAAATAGTTATATGGAGAAGGGAACTTTGTACTCAAGTAAGGTAGGTAAAATGAAGAGAGAGTCCTTCAATGGAGTGGTGGGCTCACTAGTAAGTGTTTGTAACCTTATGGAGAAGTTGTGTTCGTGAATCCCCACAGGTGGACATCTTCCCGAGGATTGATTGAAACAGGGCAGTTGAGGCCGATAGTATGTTTCCATATAGTCGGAGGAGCTAAGGGAACTATGAAGGTGATTGTCAGGATCGAGGCTATTAGTGTCTGAGATACTAATAATTTAACATGGTCAGGGTGACTAGCGAAGGGGAATCTGATGATGTGGAGTGTAAAACCACACGGTTAGTTCTTGACTAATAAGGAGTTTAAGGACAAGAGTAGGGTGCCTAGAAGGGGCATTGATCAAAGAAGTTTTGGTTTGGCTAAGGCAAGTGTACTATGTCTGGAAACCAATTGGAGCAGTCAGGGAGATTGGCAAAGTTATTATTATAAGTTTCACCTCAGATGAAGGAGGAATATTTTCTATGGAAAAATAACGTCACAGTATTTTGTTAACCCTAGATTCATGTGCTTGATCTGAGTTTTGTGCCAGTATTGATAATATTATAGAGGGTAGATCTATATGTTTTTTCGCGATAGAGGGGTACTATTTATCTTCATTCGATATGAATGCGGGTGTTGGTATATTGAGCACATATTTGGTCTTGCACTGCTCGTTTTGTATGTATTATACGATTATAGTATTATTTTGAATATAATATGTTCTTAGTTGGTCATAGCGATAGTAGGCTATTGATTCCAAGGCTATCATATTCGTAATTCCCGAGGGGAACTAGTTGTTTGTGCGATATCTCACCTGAATACGGGTTGAGCTCACCTTTATAATATGTTTAGATGGAACTTCGATGAGTATATGTTTCATTATCATGATTTAGTGTGTGGAAACCTTATAGATATGATTTAAGGTATGCAGGATTTAACGTTAAGCGGTGAGTTTAAGCTCATTGTTGGTTGTACAAGGGACTTAGTGTTTGCACAAGCGCTTTGTGGTTTGGCTCCTTAAGAGAAGTACTAGTACTGACCATATTTTGTTGATAAATGGGATGGGATTATCCCGGTTGCATATTTGAAGCTAACAGACCTCCACGACCGACAAAGTAATGTAGTAGTGTATTAGAGGGGTTCCTTGTTTGGATTTCTCTTACGAGACACTCCATGCACGAACCTTAATGACATCGAGAGTGGAGAGATGTTGTGGGATGTAAGAATGTTGGTTTTTATGATAAGTTACCTAGTGTGAAGAAAACACTATAAACTAAGAGCCATGTCATGATTAGAGGATTATGGCGATGTAAGTGCTATGGCAAAGCATTGAAGTGGTTCTCACACCGTGAGTAATGGGTGAGTTAAGAGTTCTGGACTTGACTGGAGGCTTATAGCCAGGCCTTGAATAGAAGTCTAATTCAGAGGAAATATGTTTTGGGTATGATTTTCATAACACTTTTACAGAGAGTAGGCTCCCCGATTAGTTAGACTTTCCATTTCGCCAAAATGGGATGACATAGTGGTAGAAATGCGTTAGTATGTTTATGAGGTAGGATTTAGAACGACCCGGTGGTGTGCCTTAGGCTATTATATCTTGATGACTGACGATGTGAGGAAGTAGTGTAACGGGAGGGTTCCTTGTTTAGATTTCTCTTTGCGAGACGTCCCACGCATGAAACCGAGCTAATGTCGAGAGTCAAGAAAAGTCTTGGCCGCTAAGGATATAGTTAGTATGTGTAGGAAACACACCTATATTATGACTACTAAGAGATAAGGCCAGTAGGGCAAGTGGCATTAAAATAGGAAGAATTGAATTTCGAAATATTCAGGTTAGGAATACCGAGGTGTTAGTACCAAGTTGTGGAAATGAAGCCCATTTTTAGAGAGAGTGCTATGTGTCGGATATTTATAATGGTTGTTCAGATAGGCTTGGGTTAAAAGTTGTATGGGCACCTTGGTAAGTTGGTTTTAAATATCGTCTGAAATAGAAGGGGCGTAATATATAAAGCTAAAGAATATGCTATGGAACAGTAATGGGTTGGAATTAACGTCGTGGATGGCATGTGATAACCCAATTGTGTAGGTGCAAGGCGCTGTTATAGTTTTCTTTTTGATGGAAATAGGATGTCCTGACGTAGATGAGTGGATGCCTAGAGTGGCAGATCTCTGATGGGATCAATATGTTAGAGCGATGGTTATAGGCTCATTTTCTTTAAATACGGTTATAGAAGCACTAGGTACGATTTATCATTGTTAGATTTAACCTTACACCCGAGGTAGAATTATATCATATAGAGATTCAGTTAAGCTTATTTTTAAGTTAGTGCATTAGAGTATAAGCCTTGAGATAGGTGGGTACCGTGAACGAGTGTATGGTACAGTGCCATTGTTGGGTTAGTACCAATCGACTTTTGTGCACTAGGATGTAGGGTGATTAGTGATCCTAGGTTGGTAGTACCGGTCTTATCTGAATTTCGGGGATGAAATTCCTTCGCAAGGGGGGAGAATGTGATACCCCGTACTTTTATGGATATTTATATTTCATAAGTGGGTGTAATTTGAAGATTTGAGGAATTACTCTAAATAATGATTTTTAGTGTTTATGAGGGTTACATGATTTCCTATGTATGTTACATTTACCTTTGGGACAAAGTAAATGAGTTGGATTATTTTAATCACATGTCCCAGTTGGGTAAAGTGACAAAGGATAACATTTTAATTGAAAAACTCGTATTGAGATGTGTTGTGTTTAATTAGTGAATTTTAGTTAAGTGACTCGAATAGATATTTTGAGTGTACAGCTAGTTTCGGAATGGCCAAGATAGTCATAATAGAGTATCCGGGTGTAGAATTTAGGTTCCCATGATTTTTGGACTAGTTGGGACTCGCAATTGAGTAAACGGGTCATTTTTTTTGTTTATAAGGGATAAACCCTTATTCTCTCTTACAACGCATGAGAGGGAGAGACAAAGAGAAAGAAAGAAAAGGGAGAAAATAAAGAAGAGAAGAAAGGAAGGAAAAGAGGAAGAAGAAAAGGGATTCCAGGCCAAAAACCGCGGGATTCGACTCGAGGTCGTCAAACTTTATCCATAAGGCAAGTGTTTACTCGCTTTACTCCTTTGAGTGAGTATTTCATATTATGGTTGGTAAACCAAATAAATTTTGGGTTGAAACCTTTCAAATAAATTTAAGAAAATGGATTTATAGTTTACAAATTGATGTCTTGTTAACTCTTCATGACTTCTAGTGTTAAAACCATGTTAATAGAGTGTATAAATGAATTGAAATGGTAGAAATAATTAACTAGGGTTTAAATGGTTTTAAGGTTTAACTCTAAAGGAAAGGGTTTAATACCATAAATTAATTGATGTGCTAGTTGAAAAAGATATATTAGACGATTATAGTGTTGTTGGTTGAGATTAGAAACCATAAAAATGGAGGTTAGGATGATATTTGGTATTTTGATGATTAAGGTTTTGTAAGAAATGGAGAGATGACCGAAATATCTGGTGTGGAAAAAGGCCACTGGTTGGCTCGCAAGGCATAATTCCAATTCGCGATCGATTGAGGTCAGGGACCGGTCGCCCGGTCCTCTATTTTCTGACCAAGATAAGGATTTTTCCACTCCTTTTTCTCTTTGGGTTTTAATCTTAAGGACCTTCCTAATTAATGTATTATAGATGGTTATGACCAAAAGGACTCGAGGAATGGTACATTAACTTTGGTTTAGTTGACTGTACAATTCGGGGAACGGACTCAATTTTTTTTTTTTGGATGAATAACATTCGAGAGAAGTCTTTGGCAATTGTGTTTATATAGACATTTATGCATAGAGAATAAATATGGATCGAGTATATTTGAGTAAATTCTAGGATGCAAGTAGGATGGAATTTAGGATACGGGCTAAAGAGAATTGAGCAGTTATCCTATACGTCTATTGATGACTATTAGTATAGGTTATGAGATACCAATGGAATTAAGATAAGTAGTTAGTATACTAATTTAATTGTCACGAATTGGTATATTTCGGTTCATATTATAAACCTGAAAAGTGATTAAGGTGTGAGTTATATTTTTAGTAAGATAATACTTATAGGTTTATAATTTTAAGAGAGTAAATACTTATATACTATTACGAATGGGAACATTCGGGTTATTGGTTATCGCTATAAGATTTCAGCAACGACATATTAAGGAATGTTATAGTATGTGTGCAGGTATTGTTATAATATATATATATATATATATATATATATATATACGACTTATTTATAAATATATTGGTAAGCAAATGATATATTTATGTATGTTTATATATCTAGTGCTATCTAGGGAGGTTGCGCGATGTTGGTAAATCCCCAGGCATACGGAGCAGGGATAGTAGATCCCCAGGTCATATTGTTCCATATATCGAATGTGTTGGGTGTAATTAGTGAATATTAATTAAGTGACTTGGATGGAGATTTCGAGTGCACGGTTGGTTTCAAAATGGCTGAGATAGTTAGAGTTGAGTATCGAGGGATAACGTTTAGGTTCCGGGGATTTTTGTACTAGTTGTGACTCGCAATTGAGTAAATGAGTCATTTTTTGGTTTTTAAGGGATAAAACCTTATTATGTCTTATAAAGGCATGAGACATAGAGAAAGATAAAGAAATAAAAGGGAGAACAAAAAGAAGAGAAGAAAGGAAGGAAAAGTGGAAGAAGAAATGGGATTCCAGGATAAACTCCGAGGGATTCGACTCGAGATCGTCAGACTTTATCCGCAAGGCAAGTGTTTACTTGCTTTACTCCATTGAGTGTGTATCTCATATTATAGTTGGTAAACTAGATAAATTTTGGGATGAAACCTTTCAAATAAATTTGGAAAAAAGGATTTTGAGTTCACAAATTGATGTTTTGTTAACTCTTGATGACTTCTAGTGTTAAAACCATGTTAATAGATAGTATAAATGAATTGAAATGGTAGAAATGAGAAACTAGGGTTTAAATGGTTTTAAGGTTTAAATCTAAGGGAAAGGGTTTAATACCACAAATTAATTGATGTTCTAGATGAAAAATATAGATTAGACATTTATAGTGTTATTGGTTGAGATTAGAAACCATAAAAAAGGAGGTTGGGATGATATTTGGTATTTTGGAGATTTAGGTTTTGTAAAGAGATGGAGAGATGGAGAGATGGATAAAATATCTGGTGTGACCGGTTGACCACGACCAAAGATCCGGTCGACCTGTATAAGGGACAAAAGCCATCAGTTGGCTCGCAAGGAATAATTCTAATTCTCGATCGACTGGAGGAACCGATCGACCAGTACGCTATTTTCTACCCAAGATAACGATTGTTCCACTCCTTTTTCTTTTTGGGTTTTAAGCTAAAGGACCTTCTCAATTAATGTATTATAGATGGTTATGACCTAAAGGACTCGAGGAGTGGTACATTAACGTTAGGTTAGTTGAGTGTACAATCCGGGGCACAGACTCAATAAATTTTTGGATGAATAACATTCGAGTGAAGTCTTCGGTAAGTGTATTTATATAGATATTTATGCATAGAGAATAAATATGGGTCGAGTATATTTGAGTGAATTCTAGGATGCAAGTTGTATGGAATTTAGGGTACGGGCTAAAGAGAATTGAGTAGTTTTCCTATACGTCTATTGACGACTATTAATATAGGTGATGTGATACCTATGGAATTAAGATAAGTATTTAGTACACTTATTTAATTGTCACGAATTGGTGTATTTGGGTTCATATTATAACCCTTAAAAGTGATTAAGGTGTGAGTTATATTTTAAGTAAGAGAATACTTATGGGTTTACCATTTTAAGAGGGTAAATAGTTATATACTATTACGAATGGGAACATTCGGGTTATTGGTTATTGCTAAAGAGTTCGGCGATGGCATATTGCAGAATTATACGATATATATGCAGGTATTGTTACAATATATATATATATATATATATATATATATATATATATATATATATATATATATATATATATATACAACTTGCTTATAAATATATTGGTATGCAAATGATATATTTATGTATGTTTATATATCGAGTGCTATCTAGGGAGTTTGCGCGATGTGGGTGAATGCCCAGGCTTATGGAGCAGGGATAGTAGATACCCAAGTCATATTGTCCCGTATATATCGGATGTGTTGGGTTTATTGAGTGAATTTTAGTTAAGTGACTCGGATGGAGATTTTGAGTGCATGGTTGGTTTTTGAATGGCCGAGATAGTCAGAATAGAGTATTTGGGGGTAGCTTTTAGGTTCCGAGGATTTTTGGACTAGTTGGGACTCGCAATTGAGTAAACGAGTTATTTTTTGGTTTATAAGGGATAAACCCTTATTCTATCTTCTACAGTCATGAGAGAGAGAGAAAGAGAAATAAAGAAAATCAAGAAAATAAAGAAGCGAATAAAGGAAGGAAAAGAAGAAGAAGAAAGGGGATTCCAGGTCAAACTCCGCGGGATTCGACTCGAGGTTGTCAGACTTTATCCGCAAGGCAAGTGTGTACTCGCTTTACTCCTTTGAGTGTGTATCTCATATTATAGTTGGTAAAATAGATAAATTTTAGGTTGAAACCTTTTAAATAAATTTGGGAAAATGGACTTTGAGTTTACAAATTAATGTCTTGTTAACTCTTGATGACTTTGAGTGTTAAAACCATGTTAATAGAGTTTATACATGAATTGAAATGGTAGAAATGATAAACTAGGGTTCAAATGGTTGTAAGGTTTAACACTAAGGGAAAGGGTTTAATACCATAAATTAATTGATGTTCTAGGTGAAAAGTATAGATTAGACATTTATAGTGTTGTTGGTTGAGTTTGGAAACCATAAAAAAGGAGGTTGGGATGATATTTGGTATTTGGGAGATTTAGGTTTTGTAAAAAATAGAGAGATGGCCGAAATATCTGGTGTGACCGGTTGACCACGACCAAAGATTCGGTCGACCTCTATAAGGGAAAAAGGCCACTGGTTGGCTCGCAAGGCATAATTCCCATTCACGGTCGACCTGGGGTCAGGGATCGGTCGACTAGTACTCTATTTTCTACCCAAGATAAGTATTTTTTCCATTCCTTTTTCTCTTTGGGTTTTAAGCTTAAGGATCTTCTTAATTAATGTATTATATATGGTTATGACCTAAAGGACTCGAGGAGTGGTACATTAACCTTGGGTTAGTTGAGTGTACAATCCGTAGCATGGACTCAATAAATTTTTTGATGAATAACATTCGAGAGAGGTCTTCGGTAAGTGTGTTTATATAGGCATTTATGCATAGAGAATAAATATGGGCCGAGTATATCTGAGTGAATTCTAGGATGAAATAGGATGGAATTTAGGATATGGGCTATAGAGAATTAAGCACTTATCCTATATGTCTATTGACGACTATTAGTATAGGTGATGCGATACCTATGGAATGAAGATAAGTAGTTAGTATGCTTATTTAATTCTCATAAATTGGTGTATTTGGGTTCATATTATAACCCTTAAAATTGATTAAGGTTTGAGTTATATTTTAAGTAAGAGAAAACTTTAGTGTTTAGTATTTTAAGTGGGCAAATACTTATATACTATTACGAATTGGAACATTCAGGTTATCGGTTATCGCTATAAGAGTTCGAAAATGGCATAGTGAGGAATGTTATAGTATATGTGCAGGTATTATTACAGTATAAATATACAACTTGGTTATAAATATATTGGTATGCAAACGATATATTTATGTATGTTTATATCTCTAGTGCTATACTGGGAGGTTGCGTGATATGGGTGAATCCCCTGGCTTTCGGAGCAGGGAGAGTAAATCCCTAGGTCATCTCTTCCCGTATATCAGATGTGTTGGGTTTAATTAGTGAATTTTTATTAAGTGACTAGAATGGAGGTTTTGAGTACACTGTTGGTTTCGGAATGCCCGAGATAGTCAGAATAAAGTATTCTGGGGTAGCGTTTAGGTTCCAGGGATTTTTAGACTATTTGGGACTCACAATTGAGTAAACAACTCATTTTTTTTGTTTATAAGGGACAAACCCTAATTCTCTCTTATAAAGGCATGAGAGAGAGAGAAAGATAATGAAAGAAAAGGGAGAAAAGAAATAAGAGAAGAAAGGAAGGAAAAGAGGAAGAAGAAAGGGGATTCCAGGCCAAACACCGCGGGATTCGACTCGAGGTCGTCAAACTTTATCCATAAGGCAAGTGTTTACTCGCTTTACTCCTTTGAGTGTGTATCTGATATTAGAGGTCGTAAACTAGATAAATTTTGGGTTGAAACCTTTCAAATAAATTTGGGAAAATGGATAATGAGTTTACAAATTGATGTCTTCTTAACTCTTGATGACTTCTAGTATTAAAACCATGTTAATAGAGTGTATAAATGAATTGAAATGGTAAAAATGATAAACTAGGGTTTAAATGGTTTAAGGTTTAAATATAAGGGAAAGGGTTTAATACCGCAAATTAATTGATGTGCTAGTTGAAAAATATAGATTAAACGTTTATAGTGTTGTTGGTTGAGATTAGAATCCATAAAATGGAGGTTGGGATGATATTTGGTATTTTGGAGATTTAGGCTTTGTAAGAAATGGAGAGATGGCTGAAATATCTGGTTTGACCGGTCGACCACGGCCAAAGATCCGGTCGACCGCTATAAGGGAAAAGGCTACTGATTGGCTCGCAAGGCATAATTCTAATTCGCGGCCGACCGGGGGTCAGGGGCCAGTTGATCGGTACCCTATTTTTTTCCCAAGATAAGGATTTTTCCACTTCTTTTTCTCTTTGGGTTTTAAGATTAAGGACCTTGTTAATTAATGTATTATAGATGGTTATGACCTAAAGAACTCGAGGAGTTGTAAATTAACCTTGGGTTAGTTGAATGTACAATCCGGGGCACGGACTCACTAAATGTTATAGATGAATAACATTCTAGAGAAGTCTTCGGCAAGTGTGTTATGTAGACATTTATGCATAGAGAATAAATATGGGTCGAGTATATTTGAGTGAATTCTAGGATGCGAGTAGGATGGAATTTAGGATACGGGCTAAAGAGAATTGAGCAGTTATCCTGTACGTCAATTGACGACTATTAGTATAGGTGATGCGATACCTATGGAATTAAGATAAGTAGTTAGTATACTTATTCAATTGTCACAAATTGTTATATTTGGGTTCATATTGTTACCCTTAAAAGTGATTAAAGTGTGTGCTATATTTTAAATAAGAGAATACTTATGGGTTTAGTATTTTAAGATGGTAAATATTTATACACTATCACTAATGGGAACATTCGGGTTATATGTTATCGCTATAAGAGTTCGGTAATGGCATATTAAGGAATATTATAATATATGAGCAGGTATTGTTACAGTATATATATACGAGTTGTTTATAAATATATTGGTATGCAAACGATATATTTATGTATGTTTATATCTCTAGTGCTATCTAGGGGAGTTGTGCGATGTGGGTGAATCCCATGGCTTGCGGAGCAGGGAGAGTAGATCCCCAGGTCATATCGTCCCGTATATGGGTTCGATATTTTTATTCCACTTTCAGGAGGGAATATGACTGCCTCCACCGTTCTGTATTTCTACCATGTTCATGAGAGAGTCTGACTTGGTATCGGGGTTAATTTGAGCAAACCCGGATGTGGATGGGCTCTTTGAGACTGCATCCTTGAGTTATAACTCGGTAGGATGGTTATTATACTTATGATTATAAAATGTGTATAAATATACTTGTCATTTATAGTTTGTTGCTTGTTTATGATCATGAGATATCATATAAAAGTGAAAAATAAATAAAATGTTATTCTTCTTCCTATAGTTTTATATCTGGAGTAATACAAATGTGGATTGTAGGTTCAAGTGAGAACTTTTTTTATAAGGGTTATTTTATGTTGAAGTGAGAACGGTATTTTCAACTACTAAGGTTTGGAATATGAGTGATATATATATATATATATATATATATATATATATATATACATATATATTTACGTAATTGAGAACTATTTATATCTCTATACAAGGATCATATTAACTAAAAGCTTAAGTAATAGCTTACGGTATAACCTATATTATATCACGCAAGGTAGGTTATAGTTATGAGGATTTAGAAGATGGAAGAAATAGATTAGTTAGACAGGGTAGTTTAACTAGGTTGTTTCAAATGTCTGCGATAGGTGTGCACTTGTAGAAGAGGGGTGTGGTGTATCTCATGAGATTGCGATACCAGTTCAAATATGAGAGAATTCATATTTTAAAATATGGAATTTGATACACTAGCTAAATATTTTCAAAACTCGGGCTCTGACATGTTTCTCTATTTTTCCCCTCTCTTTCTATATATGTATATATATAGGTGCCAAGGCATAGGGATGCCTGGATGATGAGTCCTTTGTGTCAGACTTGTGCTGCAGCCACTATGGATGCATGTAGGTTTAATGTAGATGCATATATCCTTATAATCTAGATAGGAGGTATTGTATAAACACTCGGGCCGATAGCCCAACTGTATTCATTTATTCTTGTACCGCCTTTTAGTGGGGCATTCGATTTCGTTGTATTAACTGTTACCGAGTGTTCGGTTATTTTATTTCATTTCAGTTTCATGTATATAAACTGTGTGAATGTTTTATTTAGTTGGTTTGGTTAAAAAAATTAGTTAATATAAAATTTTGACGCTAGCCTAATAAGTTATTAGTAATTAAATTGGTTTTCGACAGTGATGCTAAGAATGAACCATATGAGATTCCTGTTTTAATTTGGTATAGGATTGATCACCCGGTATTTTATTAGGCGGGGTGTCATACCCAACTTATCTCTTTTTACATTTGGATCATTATTAAGCACAATTGAGATGAGAACAGTGTAGTGGACATATGATAAACAAGTACAATGTTCATAATGTTGTGCATGTGTGCAATAAAGGTGATAAGAATCTAGCATGATGAAAGTAATCATCAATTATCAACGAAATGCTATCTACATATTATTAGGCACACTAATGAAATAAAGCCATGTCTCAAAACACCTTGTAAAAGTCACGTGAATGGATGGACTGTAGGGGTTATCTGAATATCTTAAATGTACATCCATATAATGTGAAAAACAAAAATATAAAAAATATTTTTATCTTTTTCAAAAATTTTATCAATATAAAATCATTTTTGAATTATTCACAAGTCTTCTTAAATATAAAAAAATCTTTTTGGAAAAAATATTTATATAAATACATTAAATTAGAATCTAGCAATAGGGATAAAAGATATGAACAGAATTATCATCCTTAACTAGATAAAGTTCCCGAACTGAATGAAAATAACTAATACCCAAAGGTTTCCTAAGATTCTCGATTCTAAGTTCATCTAAAGGTTTAATAAAAATATTGTCTAATTAACGTTCGATCCTTACAAAGCTCAAGGACATAACCTTTTCCTCTTTGAGATCACGAATGTAATGCTCACATATCCTGGTGTGCTTTGTTTGGGAATGTGCATTGGATTATGGGACATATTAATTTCACTCATGTTATCATATGAATTAGAAATTGTGCCTTGGGAAATCCCATAATCTTTGATCATTTGCTTCATCCATAAGAGTTGCATGCAATAATGTCCGATGGCTATATACTCGGCCTCCGTCGTGGACAAATATATGGAGTTTTTCTTCTTACTCAACCAAGAGACAAGAGAACTTCCAGAGTAAAAACACTCACCTAAGGTGATCTTATCATCATCAGTATCCCCAACCCAATCGACATTCGAATAGGCAGACAAATGGACATTAGTATGAAAGGAATATCAAATATTGTAGGAAAGAGTTCCACTCATGTATTTGATAATACATTTAAGTTCAAGACAGTGATACTCTTTCGTCTACACTTACTATCGCAAACAAATTCCAACATTAAAGGCAACATTGAGATGACTAGCGGTCAAGTAGAGTAGACTGCATACCATGATCCTAAGAAGGGTTTGCTATACATCTTTGCCTAAAGTGTCTTTGCTAAGCTTAGTCAATGTACTTATAGAGGTGCGTAAGTGCTTAGCGTAGTCTAAACCAAACTTATTCACTAGGTCCCTAGTATATTTTGATTGAGATATTAATATCCCATCATCAAGCTGACAAACCTGGAGACCTATGATGACCGTAAGCTCACCAACCACGCTCATCTCAAAATCCCTCTCCATATCCTCCTTAAATGTGTGAGCATGGTAGGAGCATGTGGATCCAAATACTACGCCGTTCACATAGAGTTGGGAAACCAATAGAACACCACTCTCACTCCTCATAAACAACATCTTATCCACTCCCCTCTCTCGAAGCCACGAGCTAAGGGATAAGAAGTGAGTCTCTCGTACCAAGCACATGATGCTTTATTTAAACCATATAGTGCCTTCTTAAGATAAAAGATGTGTCTCAGGTGTTTTGGGTCTTTAAACCCCTTTGATTGTTCCACATACACTTCCTCCTATAGAATGTTGTTAAGGAAGGAACTATTGACATTCATTTGATATAACTTCAAGTTTAGATGACATGCTATGGCGAGTAGTAAGAAAACGGACTCAAGCCTAACAACATGAGTAAATGTTTCGTAGCCTTATGCTGCAAACCTTACCTTATTTAGAACTATGGTACCATTCTCATCCATCGTATTATTGTAAATCCACTTGGTACTAATAACATTAGTCTTAACCCCCATACGTTTAGAGATACTACATGACCTAAAGAGGTCGAGGAATGGCTACAGCGTGTCACTCATATCTTTAAAGTTCATTAATTATCACTTGCTTATCGGGTTAGCGTGGTGACATTGCAAGTTATAGACCAGTCCCAAAAATAGTGGATGTCCTATTAAAACAGTTCGAATGAGGAAATACTTTATGAATATTTCAAGGAAGCATTTTTGGATCATTACTTCCTAGAAGCTTACCGTGATGTAAAGATAGATGAGTTCCGTAACTTATTCGAAGGGAATATTTCTATTGGATAATATGATGTGAAATTTAAAAACCTGTTAGATTATGACAAGTATATAGATGATAATGAGATAAAAATGACCCATTTGTTCACAAAGGGTATTAATTTGTCCACCCGAAGACTCATAGTCGGATAAGACATTTTTGGGTTCAGGGAAGCGGTTAATAAAACCACCACATTAGAAATTGACTTCAAGGATGACAAAATAGTAAAAGAGAAGAGAAGAGGGTTAGATGGTAGGAAATTTTTTTAGAAAGATACCTAGAGATAATGGGTCCAGAAGTTTCTTTGGAAAACCAATGGAGATTGTAGGCAATGGTTCCTTTGGATTCAGGGTGAGGGGTAAACGTAGTCAGGTAACCATTAAAAGATGGAATTCCCCTAGAAATTCAACAGTCCTCAATCTAGAAATCAGGGTTCCATCTTCAAGATAATGATGAACTTAAAATTTAGTGAACCCACCCAACATCCAAAACACCTTCATGGATTCCAACAGGGTAGGTACAACAACAATGGTTCACATCCCAGCTTGGAGTATGGTGGAGATGGACAGTCAAACCCGTATGGCAGTAAGAACAACAAGTTTAACCAAGGGTGTGCATTTTCTCTCGCACAACCAATAACTCATTAAGATGCCAGTGTTATGGACAATATCATTTTTATTTACCTTGCATGGGTCCAAGCACTGTTTGATTATGGCGCATCACATTTATTCATATCCATTTCTTTTGCTTGTAGTTTGGGTATTAAGGTTGATTACTTGCATCCTCTATTTTCAAAGGACTTCCGATTGGTGGAGGTATTTCTCTAAATTGTACTTTCCATAATTTTATTATTATTGCATGGTAATATTTTCTTGAGTATGAATTAATTGTCATAGATATGGAGGGTTTCGAGGAGGTATTTCTCAAGATGGACCAGCTATCTTATTTCAATGCTACGATAGAATTTCATTGGCATAGTGTTTCGGTGTTATTTCAGATTGATCCAACCAGAGATTTAATGGTGAATATATAATACCCCGTATTTTTATGACTTTTAAATTTGGGGATTTATTAAATTTAATTAGAGATATTAATTTAATATTAATCTGGAAATCATTTAAATATTTACTAGCGTGATGAGCGTAAGTAATTATTGGAATTTTGTTGTAAATTAATTTATGGGTAAAGTAAGATGTGTAATTAAATTTAGTAAAATTATCACGAGAATCTAATTTGATAATTTTGGAAATTTTATCGGGACGCGCTTGGGTCGTGTCGGGATTAAATTCAAATTATTAAAAGTGAATAAATTATAAGTCACCCGTATGGTCATTTTGAGTGTGTCAATGTGTCCAGAAGGGTCGAGATATTCAAAATAATGTACCCGGGAGTTTAGTTGGGTCTCGGGGAATTCTTAGGCCTAAATAACATCCCGGGAGGGTGTTTTAGACATTTTGTATTTTTGGGCATGGAAACCCACGAATTTTCTAAGGTAATATCAGATAGTAGGGGTTGTCTTCTAGGGTTAGCATAATAGAAAACCAAGGACGGCCATTGGATAGGAAGAGGAGAAGCTTTCCAAGAAGTTCTAGTCCAAGAACTTCACCGTTTGCACCGCTGTCACCGGCAAATTATAGATCACGCGACGAGGATCACAACCACACCATTCATTCCACAAATCTGAAACAAATATTTCCATGAAAGTATCTATCTTGCTTTATTTTAGTTAATGCCTCAATTATATTAGTCTAGGGTTGATTAGGACTAGTTTTTGTGAAAGAAAACATATATTGGAGACTAGAATTTACATGTTGTAGAGGTAAAAATCGTATTCTAGAAATCTATTTCATATGTATAGGTTCAACCACGAATTTGCATCGAGTTAGGAGTATAAAATCTGGAAAATAATGGGAAGAACTAAGTTAAAGAAAATATTACGGTTCTTGTGATTTATATAGATTTTGCCCTTTTTAATTCGTTATACTTGATGAAAACTCGCATGTCTTACGTAAAATATTAATTATTTGGGTATAAAACATTTGTAGTATCATTTGTTGGGAGTTTGGGAATCAAATATGATGATTTGGATGAGTTTGGAGTAGGATCTTCGTAACTGGTATTTCTGCAGTTTTGCTATAATTGCTTGATCGATCGATCGACCAAAGAGCATCGATCGATCGATGGATCGATCGATCAAGCCCCTACCCTCGATCGATTGACCCCTCCTGGAAAACTCATATTTCCCTTTTTAAATAGCTTATTTCGATTTAAATGTATATTAATCTTTGGGAATTATTGTTAGAACATAATGGGACATAAAGAAGACTAGTAGGACTTTATTAAAAAAATGGAGCATTTAATGTAAGGCGAAGTTAGCATTAACGAAAGTGATTTACACTTAAGTAATAATGGGAACGTGTGTCTAAAGGAGTGAGACTCTTAAGGAAGTTATGTCGTAAAAAAAAGAGTACCTACAGAAATTAAACTTAGAGAGATAGGATACTACAAGTGTTACGAAGTAAGTTTGGAATAATCCCATAAATAAGAATAAAAGAGACGAGCCGTTATATGGGATAATCTAGTATTGTGTACTAAGAATGAATATTATAAGTATGGGTTGTGCGTGTACCTAAATTAGAAATGGGAATGGTAGTACACATATATGTCTGTGTTTGTGCATCTATTATATACGTGTAAAAATCATTCCCGCGCTACTTGCTATCACCGAGGTTACCGCGTTGGGACAGTCGTATCTCGATGGGACCATTATGGGGGATATTAACTTGTACCCTAGAACATAGGAATCCTTGGTAAAGGCTATCTGATCGATAGTTAGACATCCCTAAGAGACGTGAGGGTATGTGCTGACCTCTTAGTGACTTAGAACTATGCTTCGACTCAATTTGTATGTGTTTTGTGTTAATACAGTTCGAGAGTGATTTCGAACTGGTATTTCCCTTAGTACGAGTGATATGGGGACCTGATAGCAGAGTATGCCAGCACCATAAATTTATGTGGGGTGCCGATAATATATATATATATATATATATATATATATATATATATATATATATATATATATATATATATATATATAATTGAAATTGGGAAAGTTTCTACTGTGATTAAAAGTAGTTGAGTAATGAATAAATATTCCGAATTTATAAGTGCTTGAAAAGTTTGAGGCAATATTGAAAGACTTTATAATAAAATGAGATTTATGTGAAAACTTTGCTTTCAGAAATTAATTATCTTAGCACTAGTAATTGTCGGCATGAAACTTTATGAGGAATTTAAGATAAGCTAAACTATTGGGATTAATAGTACAGTAGGTCTGCACATTAGAAGAGAGGTGAGAATTTCTCAAGAGAGTGCCGCATACTAATATGATTGTTTCATTAGCCGGTAAGCATTTTAAATACTTGCTAAACTAAATTTTAAATTGTTTTACAATCGGGCACTGACCCGTTTCTTATTATCTCTTCTCTCTTGTATATATACTAGGGTGTACCCGTGCCAATGGCACGGTGACAAAATTGCTCTCGATTATTTGTGTTTAAGCCGATGGCGCAATTGAACATTCAGAACAGTGCATTTTTTACAGTGTTGGGAATCAAACTGGACCAGCTTACGCGCACCTCGACTAATCCCCATTCACAGTTCGTGGCTTCCATTGGACAAACATTATTTTGACAGTGTCGGTACCCGTGCCGATGGCCGGTACCCATTCGCAGTTCGTGTACTCGTGCCATCGGCACGGTGATAAATTTGATCCCGAGTATTTGTCGTTGTAACACTCTCACCTTCCTCCCAAATATTTGTGGTTATAACACACTCACACTCTCATGTATGGGGTTACTCATTTGACATTTTTGTAACACTACACATTCTAACTACATATTTTTATAACACTACATATTTTACCTGAAAAAATATCTAGTCAAAATTTCTTGTTAGGTAAAAGTAATACAATTTTGTTTCGTATCATGTCATTCAATTCTTCTCAAATTTCTTATCAAAGAAACAAACGTTACATGTGTTATTGCTAATAAAATATAACCCATGCCTACCAACTAAATTTAGCATGATCCTAACATGTGTTGCCATAATAGTCATATGAATATAAAATTTGTTTTACATAAATATACTTGGCATAGACAATATTTTCGTCTCAAAGTTTGTCTAGACAAACATTTGGTTAAAAAGGTCATACAAACATTAATTATTTAGAATCACCATTTAGTTAAAAACCCACAATAATATAATATCATAATGCCCTTATTGGAATCGTATAAATGTTCTAAAGTGAGTATTACTTAGAATCACCATTAAACCCTCATAGCTTTTGAAATGAATTTGTTGGTACAACTTCTTTCATGTCAAATAAATTTGCTGAAGTAAAGTCCACGAAAAAATCTATTTGAACAGGAAGCTAGGTGTAGGACTAATTTTGGAAGGAAAAGGTGATAACTCATTTCCATGACATCTAGATGTGGCAGTGGTACGCCTTTTCCTATAATTCTCAATCAAGAACTGAACTCTCATGCAAAATAATGAAGTATCAAACTACCCAAAAGGACAAACGGCAAGGTTATTATTACCCAAAAAGACAGCGCCAACCCCCCAATTACCAAACTATAATAGAATGCACCAAGAGACTATAAATTTAAAGGATAAGATTATGAAACCTGCATATTAAAAATACAGATAAAATTTGAAATATAGTGTCATTATCTTCCAAAAAATTGAAGGCGAGAAAAAAAGTTATAAAATGGGACTAAAATGTAAAATATAACTGACGCTTCAAAGTTAGAAGTAGATGAAAATGAAACACATAGAAAGCACAAATTTTCAAAAAACCTAACAAACTAAATATTTCTATTGTTAGTAACCCAAAACTCAAAACTAAATATTTTGTTTGCAAGATATTTTGTGCTTTCTACTTTGCAAGATATTATCTTCCAACCATCTCTCTACTCTGTTTTCCAAAAATATTTTTATTGTTAGTAACCGAAAACTAAATATTTTTAGTGTTAGTAACCCAAAACTAAATATGTTTACTGTTTTCCATAAAAATATTACCGTGAGATTTGAACAAACCCAAAAATCAATACTAACTTCTTGTTCCACATCAAACAATATCATCCCTGCAAATTATTGGTAGTAAAACATCAAAGCCAAAAAACACAAAGAAAAAAAATAGACCCGTGGTACCAGTGGTTCAAAACAGAGATTTTTTTTGAATGTTTCAAAAACCAAATAATAAGTTCAATCTCGGAGGTTACAATCATTGTTGATTCAATAGGAAAAAAAACTTAGAGACGTGCATGCAATAGGTACTCTGGCAGCAAAGTATACAGAACCCGAACTATGGTTCAGCCTAACTGAGTAGAAGCAAAATCCTTTCACATTTTAATCTTACTTCTCCGATGAGTTGGGTCCTCTCTTCTTCCCAAAACCCACAACGACGGTGACAAAATGACGATTCTACTGCATCTCTAGGCTTCTTCTTCTTGTCTTGCTGGGCCACCTTTAGTGTTTGACCTCTCACCTTACCGGCACTAGCCAACGACCCGTGAACTTTACCCACGGTGGTGTGTGTGTGTGTTTTGCTCCTATTTAGCTAGCTCCTCTTCAAAACAGAGATTCAATCTCTTTTTTCTGCAACAAAAATTCATGACCATCCCCAACCCGACCCATCTCAACCACCAACCCCAACCCGTCCAACCTTAATAACCAAACCATACTCTAATACCAAACCAACTTGAGACCCACCTCTGTCAGTTATAGCCCAGTTTAGTTCGAGTCCAAATCGACCCACGTTGCCCAGTTCCTACCCGATCCTGATCCATGAAAAACAAAGTAGAGAGATGTATGCAAGATAATATTTTTACCTCATCAACGTGAGAACCACCTCTGGTGGTGATGTCTTGTTAGATACATGGGAACCAAAAAACTAGAGTATACTAAACCAATATATAATCATACGAAATGGGTAAGAAATCTCAAACACCCATTCACTAATTTTACTTATTATTCATTATCAAACACCCATTCTTGATAGTGTAAGTAAAACCCATATATATTCATACCAAAAGAAAAAAATAAAACTCATATATATTGTTGTGCCGCTTAAATATGCACAAATAGGGCAAACCCATTAAACATAGATTCTGAGCCAAAACTAAACCCAAATATATTGAAGACCCAAAACAAAACCTGAGCCAAAGTCTCAATGGGATTTTGGGTTTCTTAAACATCATATACCCACCAAACGAAGGAGAAAATGGTGCTCCATTTTAATGACGATGAAGAAAACAGTGGTGAGAAAGAATGGGAATGGGAACCTTCGTGGGTGAGTGGTTGAGAAGAACTGGTGAGAGTACTGTCAGTGCAAGCTTCGAGCCTTGTGATTTTATTTCGAGCCTTGTGCTCTGACTCCACCTCCTCGAATTAGACATTAATGTAAGACCACACACGCTCTCTTTTAGCTTGCATTTAGAGCCGTTAGATAGAAAATACCCAAAGTTGTATAAATCTCAACCATCAGTCGGCAAAGGTGTAATCTCAACACCAATAAATACAAGCAACTTTCAATCTCAACCATGAGTTGATAAAGACCAAATTCCTTAGCTTTAATCCGAGACATCAGTTGGGGAGGACAAAAAAACCCTCCTCCTTTATTATATAGATGTATATATTACAGGTGCCTAGCCACAGGGGAGTCATGCTTAGGATTATTTGGAAGGAACGTGATGCAGCTTAGGTGGGACTTGCAGGCCTTTTTCTTAGACGACCTCATTATTGATTCCACTCCTAGTTCTGTTTTATCCAGTTGGGCAAGTGTCTCCCTTTTTCCTCATTCAGTTGGTTTTGTTAGAGATTGTGATTCATTTACTTTTAGTATTTCTACTTTGGGATTGTTACTGTCATGATGTTTTTCCTTTGAAGTTTTAAAGTTGCAATTAATTATTTGAATGCTTAAATTACTTGGATTATCTGTTCCAGTCTAGTTATTGTTTGACTCTTAAACTATAAATTATGAAAGGTTTTTATTATTGGGTTTAAATTAAATATGGATATAATGTTTTAAAAATGGTTTTGTCACTTAACTTAATTATTTAGGTTTTTTATTTGAAAACTTATCTTGCGACAGTGATGCTAAGAATGAACCAACCATTCACCTTGGTTATAATCAGCAAGGCCAACACCGTCAGCCGCAGGGCCATCAGGGCCAATAGCATTTCAACAGGGCCAGCAGGGCCAATGGCGGGTTGGTAACCACCAACAGGGCCGTAATCAGCAGGGATAGAGGGGAGGAAATTTCAGTGGTCGATGCTTCGGGTGTGGTAAAAATGGCCATAGGTTCCATGATTGTCCAAAGGGAGATAGGGCCCCACAGCATCAGGGTGCTCGAAATGAGCCACAAAGGCCACTTTTTCTAGCCTCCCTCCCAGCACCAGCTTAGGAACTAGCCGTACCAGCCATCCCAGCAGCTCCAGTACAGCAGGGGCAGTTGCAGTACGTACGTGTTTATAATGTCCACCAGGCAGCAGCTCCTCTGGCACCACCCACGATTGAGGGCACGTTTCCTATCCATGGTACTATGGGTCGAGTTTTATTTAATACTGGGGCAACACACTGCTTTATAGCTACTCATTTTGCGAAGGCCTTAGGATTATTAGCCACAGCAGAGATCATTGTGACATGTGTAGACTCACCACTGGGAAATGGGTCGTTAATTTTCTTTATATGTCGAGGTGTGGGAGTAGAGATTGGTAGCTTAATCTTACCAGCAAACATGTTAGTCTTAAATATGCATGAGCACGATGTTATTATCGGCATGGATTGGCTCACAGCATATAGATCCATAATAGATTGTTTTGGTGGGAGTATTATCTTTGCCATACCGAAGTAGGAGATGTTTTTGGTGGCGATGCCTCGCCCAGAGCGAGGCTCTTCCACTCATTTGTATTACATAGAGGAGGATACCTCTAAGGAGGTCGTGATTCCCTTAGACTCGATCCTAGTTGTTCGTGAGTATTCTGATTTATTTCAGGAGATACCAGGACTACCCCCCAGTCGAGAGATAGATTTTGTCATAGTCTTGTTATCGGATACTCAACCGATATCACGCACTCCGTACCGTATGGCTCCAGCAGAAATGAGGGAGTTACGAGATCAGATAGAGCAGCTGTTAGGTCAGGGCTTCATTCATAGGAGTACCTCACCTTAGGACGCTCTAGTTTTGTTTATGAATAAGATAGATGGTTCACTGAGGCTATGCATGGACTACCGGGAGCTGAACAAGGTCACAATACGGAAAAAATATCCGTTACCTCAAATCAATGATTTGTTCGACCAGCTGAGGGGAATAACTTTCTTTTTGAAGATAGATTTGAGGTCAGGATACCATCAACTACGGATTACGGAGTAGGATGTTACAAATATTTCTTTCTTGACGAGATTTGGATCCTATGAGTTGAGAGTGATGCCATTTGGACTCACAAATGCCCCAGCCGTATTCATGGACTTAATGAACTGAGTGTTTAGAGAGTTCTTGGATTAGTTTGTCATCGTCTTCATAGATGACATCCTAATATATTCATACACTAAGGAAGAGCATGCTGAGGACTTAAGGCAGGTTTTCCAGACTCTACGAGAGCATCAGTTGTATGCTAAGTACGAGAAGTGCAAATTCTGGTTATGGGAGGTGCAATTTTTGGGACATGTTGTATCTGAATTGGGGATAGTGGTTGACCGAAAAGTCAACAGTGAGGGAGTGGGGACAACCCACGACACTGACGGAAGTGCGTAGTTTCTTAGGATTAACCGAGTACTACAGGAGATTCATCCGAGGGTTCTCCAAGATAGTAGGTCCATTGACGAACCTGACTCGCAAGGGGGTACCCTATGTTTGGGACGATGCTTGTCAATTGGCTTTCGATGAGCTAAAAGATAAGCTGACTTCGACACCAGTTCTTTCTTTACCCAAGCCAGGAGTGGAGTATCTGGTCTACACTGAAGCCTCCTTATGGTAACTCGGGGGAGTACTTTAACAGGAGGATAAGGCTATAACTTTTGCCTCCCACAAGCTTAAGACACACGAGAGAAAGTACCCCACTCACGACCTAGAGTTAGCAGCGGTCGTCTTTGCATTGAGAATATGGAGACATTATTTATTGGGGGAGAAGTTCCGCTTATTCACAGACCAAAAGTCACTGCAGTACCTGTTCACTCAGCGAGAGCTGATTATGCGCCAGTGCAGGTGGTTAGAGTTTATGAAAGACTATTAGTTCGACATATAGTACCATCCGGGGAAGGCCAACATGGTTGCTGATGCATTAAGCTGTAGACCGATAGACGATGTAGCGAACGTCTGGAGAGCAAAGTGGAAAGAGTTGGGTCACCAGGACGCTGTATCCCGTTCCTTCATATCTGTTATGATAGTGACACCTGAGATTGTTATGAGGGTAATACAGGCACATATAGCAGACTCATTTTACCAAGAGCAGATTGTATGACTTTTAGCCGAGGGTGCTGAGTCCTATTCAGTTGGTTTCGATGGAGGTTTGAGGTTTAATGGAAGATTAATGGGCCCAGAAGGAGTAGACTTATGTCATGCGGTGATGACACAGTCTCATGGGTCCAGATTTATGGTGAATCACGGGGGAGATAAGATGTACCAGGATATGAGGCGACAATACTGGTGGAGTGGGATGAAGAAGGACATTACTAAGTTCGTGTCCAAGTGTTCTACTTGCCGGATGGTAAAGGTAGATCACCAAAAACCTTCGGAGTTGCTTCAACCATTGGAAATACCCACGTGGAAGTGGGAGAGTATTTCCATGGATTTTATTACTAGTTTGCCTACAACACAGCGGGGTCACAACTCCATCTGGGTGATTGTGGACCATTTGACCAAGGTGGCTTATTTTCTGCCAGTACAGATATATTATACCACGGGCCAGTATTCTTAGTTGTTCATTGCTGAGATTGTTAAACTACATGGGGTGCCCCTGGATATTGTGTCAGACAGAGACAAGATTTTCGTGTCACGTTTCTGGGAGAGCTTTTAGGTGGCAATGGGTACAGAGTTGAAATTGAGTTCAGCTTATCACCCACAGACATATGGACAAACAGAGCGTACTAATCAGATGTTGGAAGATATGCTACGCATGTATATCCTTGATTGTAGAGGAGGATGGGAACCACACCTTCCACTGGTGGAGTTTGCTTATAATAACTCCAATCAATTCACGATTGGCATGGATCCATTTGAGGCATTATCTGGAAGGCCTTGTTATTCTCTGACTTGTTGGCTAGAGGTGGGAGACAACAAGTTACTAGGACTAGAGGTGATTTAGGAAACCTTCGCTAGGATTGAACTTATTAGGAGTTTCATTCGGGTAGCCCAGGACAGGCAGAAAAGCTACGCCGATGCAAAATGGTTTTTCGAGAATTTAATGTGGGGGGCAAAGTAATACTACGTGTATCTCCTATCAAAGGAGTGATGAGGTTTGGAAAGAAATGGAAACTGGCCCCAAGGTACGTGGGACCATTTTTCATTATCGAGAGGATTGGGGTGGTGGCATATAGATTGGGACTGCCAGAGCACTTACACCGTATTCACGATGTATTCCACATCTCGTCGTTGAGACGATAACTTCGGGATGATATGGCCCACACCCACATCGCGATTGAGGAGATTGACTTACAACCCAATATCTCTTACGAGGAGAGGCTAGTGGCTATTCTAGACCATAGCAAAAGGAGATTGAGATCGAAAGTAGTCCCACTTGTAAGGGTCTAGTGGGAGCATCATAATGTGGAGGAATCCATTTTGGAGCGTGAGGCAGACATGCGTAAGAAATGCCCAGAGTTATTCTTACCATGTATGCCTTATTTTTCGAATTACGGGACAAAATTCCATTATTACGGGGGAAGTATGTAATACCCCGTATTTTTATGACTTTTAAATTTGGGGATTTATTAAATTTAATTAGAGATATTAATTTAATATTAGTCCAGAAATCATTTAAATATTTACTAGCGTGATGAGAGTTAGTAATTATTGGAATTTTGTTATAAATTACTTTATGGGTAAAGTAAGATGTGTAATTAAATTTTGTAAAATTATCATGAGAATCTAATTTGATAATTTTAGAAATTTTATCGGGACGCGCCTTTATCATGTCAGGATTAAATTCGAATTATTAAAAGTGAATAAATTATAAGTCACCGGTATGGTCATTTTGAGTGCGTCAATGTGTTCGGAAGGGTCGAGATAGTCAAAATAATGTACATGGGGGTTTGGTTTGGGTCTTGGGGCATTTTTTGGCCTAATTAACATCTCGGGAGGGCGTTTTAGACATTTTGTATTTTTGGGCATGGAAACCCACGAATTTTCTAAGGTAATATCAGATAGTAAGGGTTGTCTTCTTGTGTTAGCATAACCAAAAACCAAGGACAACCATTGGAGAGGAAGAGGAGAAGCATTCCAAGAAGTTCTAGGCCAAGAACTTCACCGTTTGCACCGCCGTCTCCGCCAAGTAGTAGATCGCATGAAGAGGATCACAACCACACCATTCATTCCATAAATCTGAAACAAATATTTACAGTCAAGTATCCATCTTGTTTTATTTTAATTAATGCTTCAATGATATTAGTCTAGGGTTGATTAGGACTAGTTTTTGTGAAAGAAAGCGTATATTGGAGACTAGAATTTACATGTTGTAGAGGTAAAAATCGTATTCTGGAAATCTATTTCATATTTAGAGGTTGAACCACGAATTTGCATTGAGTTAGGAGTAGAAAATCTGGAAAATAATGGGAAGAACTAAGTTAAAGAAAATATTAGGGTTCCTGTGATTTATATAGATTTTTCCCCTTTTAATTCGTTATACTTGATGAAAACTCACATGTCTTACGTAGAATATTAATTATTTGTGTATATAACACTTGTAGTATCATTTGTTGGGAGTTTGAGAATAAAAAATGACGATTTGGATGAGTTTGGAGTAGGATTCCCGTTACTGATATTTCTGCAGTTTCGCTAAAACTTCTTGATCGATCGATCGACCAGGGAGCATCGATCGATCGATTGAGCCCCTACTATCGATCGATCGACCCTTCCTAGAAAACTGATATTCCCCTTTTTAAATAATTTATTTCGATTTAAATGTATAGTAATATTTGGGCATTATTGTTAGAAAATTTTGGTACATAAAGAAGACCAGTAGGACTTTATAAAAAAAATGGAGCATTTAATGTAAGATGAAGTTAGCATTAACGAAAGTGATTTACACTTAAGGAATAATGGGAACGTGTTTCTAAAGGAGTGAGACTCGTAAGGAAGTTACGTCATAAAATAAAAGAGTACCTACTGAAATTACACTTAGGGAGACAGGATACTACGAGTGTTACGAAGTAAGTTTGTAATAATCCCATAAATAAGAATAAAAGAGACGAGCCGTTATACGGGATAATCTAGCAATGTGTACTAAGAATGAATATCATAAGTATGGGTCGTGGGTGTACCTAAATTAGAAATGGGAATGATAGTATACATATATGTCTGTGTTTGTGCATCTATTATATACTTGTAAAAATCATGCCCGCGCTACTTGCTATCATCGAGGTTACCGCACTGGGACAGTCGTATCTCGATGGACAATTTATGGGGGATATTGACTTGTACCCTTAAACATAGGAATCCATGGTACAGGCTATCTTATCGATAGTCAGACGGTCCTAAGAGATGTGAGGCTATGTGATGACCTCTTAGTGACTTGGAACTATGCTTCGCCTCAATTTGTATGTGTTTTGTCTTAATACAGTTCGAGAGTGATTCCGAAGTGGTATTTCCCTTAGTACGAGTGATACGGGGACTTGATAGCAGAGTATGCCAGCACCATAAATTTATGTGGGGTGCCGATAGTATATATATATATATATATATATATATATATATATATATATATATATATATATATATATATATATATATATATTATGAGAGTGATTTATTTATATATATATATATATATATATATATATATATATATTGAATTCAAATTGGGAAACTTTCTACTGTGATTAAAAGTAGTTGAGTAATGAATAAATATTCTGAATTTATAAGTGTTTGAAAAGTTTGAGTCAATACTAAAAGACTGTATAATAAAATGAGATTTATGTGAAAACTTTGCTTTCAGAAATTAATTATCTTAACACGAGTAATTGTCGACATGAAACTTTATGAGGAATTTAAGATAAGTTAAACTATTGGGATTAATAGTGCGGTAGGTGTGCACATGAGAAGAGAGGTGAGAATTTCTCAAGAGAGTTCCGCATACTAATATGATTGTTGCATTAGCTAGTAAGCATTTTGAACACATGCTAAACTTAATTTTAAACTGTTTTACAATCGGTCTCTGACCCATTTCCTATTATCTCTTCTCTCTTGTATATATATGTAAATATTACAGGTGCCCAGCCATAGGGGCGTCATGCTTTGGATTCTTTGGAAGGAACGTGTTGCAGCTTAGGTGGGAGTTGAAGGCCTTTTGCTTAGACGACCTCATTACTGATTCAACTCCTAGTTCTGTTTTATCCAGTTGGGCATGTGTCGCCCTTTTTCTTTATTCAGTTGGTTTTGTTTGAGATTGTGATTCATTTACTTTCAGTATTTCTACTTTGGGATTTTTACTATCAAGATGTTTTTCCTTTGAAGTTTTATAGTTTGAATTAATTATTTGAATGCTTAAAATGCTTGGATTATCTGTTCCGGTCTAGTTATTGTGTGACTCTTAAACTATGAATTATGAAAGGTTTTTATTATTGGGTTTACATTAAATATGGAAATAATGTTTTAAAAATGGTTTTGTCACTTAGCTTAATTATTTGGGGTGTTTAATTTGAAAATTTTTCTTGCGACAGTGATGCTAAGAATGAACCAACCATTCACCTTGGTTATAATTTAATAAATGACTGATCACTTGGTATTTAATTAGGCGGGGTGTCTCAGAATAATTAAAAGCTATCCATGAAAGTTTACTAACACTAAGGAACAATGGAATTACTTTGGATGGCTTTCGAGCCTTATGGAAGAAGATACTCATGACTGTGTGGTTCTAGACTATCGAATTATGCGGAAATTTCATGATGTATTTCTAGAGGAGATTCTAGGGTTACCTACGTAAAGATAGATCGACTTTGCAACAAATATACATCAAGGTGTCTTACCAATTTCTATTCATCCACACCATTTGGTTCCAGCTGAACTGAATGAGTTGAAGATTTAGTTAGAGGATTTAGTGTCCAAGAGCTTACTAGACCAAGTGTGTCACCATGGGGTACACCAATTATTCTTTCCAAGAAGAAGGATAATTCACTCAGACTCTCCATTGACTACATAGAGTTGAATAGAGTCAGGATTAAGAATAAATATCTTGCTACCCAAATTGATGATCAATTCGATCATTTATGAGGGTGAGTACATTTTCAAAGAATGTCTTCGGTCTGGTTAACATCAGTTATGATCCACAAATGAGAACATTTAGAAGATAACATTCCGAATAAGAAACATGAATTTTGAGATCTTGCTTATGACGTTTGAGTTAACGAATGCACCGGTAGCAATTACGGGCATGGTTAATAAAATTTACCACCCTGACCTAGGGAATTTTTTTATGGTGTTTATTGATGACATCTTAATTTACTAAGTTTCAGAGGTAAACCACGAGGAGCATCTATGCATAAAATTATAATTACCCCATGAGAATCATTTGTATGGAAAGTTCAGTAAAGGCGATTTATGGATGGGCGAGGTTAAATTTCTTGGCCATGCCGTCTCAGGACAAGGCATTTTTGTGGACCGAGCTAAAGTTAAAGCAATGTTAAATTGGGAATAACTGAAGATAGTCACCGAGATAAGAATTTTCTTGGGACTCATTGGGTATTATAGGAATTTCATCCACTTTTTCTCTCAAATAGCTTCGGATCGCACTAGGTTGACACATAAGGTGGTTTGTTTCGAGGGATAGATGAGTTGGAGTCAGCATTTTAGGAGTTATAAACCCAACTAATTTTTGCACCAGTACTTATCCTCCCAGAGAAAGGAAGGGGATATGCTAATGAAAGGAAATGATGTGGTAGCTTATGCATTAAGGAAGTTAAATATTCATAAAAAGGAACTACCCAATGCATGATCTTGAGTTTGGAGAAGTTCCCCTTTCTCTTAAAAATCTTAAGATATTAACTGTTTGGAAAACAGTTCAAGGGGTACTTCGATAAAAAAAAACTCTCCAACATATTTTCACTTAGAAATAAATGAATCTCAGGTGGAGATGATGGATAAACTCATGAAATATTACAACTTTGGTTTCCATTACAACCCAGGTAAAGGCAATGTTGTAACCGATGCTTTAAGTAGAAATATGAGAGTATTTCTTGAGACAATAAAATTTTACAATCATAAGATGATGCATACCTTCAAACCTACAAATTGAGGGTTAAGCAGGGAATGCATCACACATATATCTACAGGATGGTGACTAGTATGTCGTATAGTGATGTAATACCCCGTACTTTTGACTATATTTATTTTTGGGATTAATTAATTAAATGCGTATTAATTTGGAAATTAATCCGGGTTATAAATACTAATGAGATGCGAGTTGGTATTTGATTATGTGCATATATGATTATATATGAACTTGGTATTATAAAATTTGTCGTGAGATTTATATACGGCATTTTAGAAATTTTGTTGAGACGCGTGGGACCGCCGTGTCACGGTATATTATTTTGATAATAAAAGTGAATTTAAAATCTATAACCCGTATGGTCGTTTTGAGTGCGCCAACGCGTCCGAAAGGGTCGAGTTAGTCAGAAAACACTAGCCGGGGGTATAGTTTGGGTCCCGGGGTATTTTTAGGCCATATCGGCAACTTAAAGGGTCGTTTGGTAATTTTACATTTTGAGGAATTAAAAGTGACGAAAATTGGTTAATTAAATCTGATGTGGATTTGACCCACTAAGACCACTAACCATCCCATATTAAACCATTAAGCTACGGAGGTTATCTTTAGGTTTACAACTTTCCCCAAAACAAACCCTAGCCACCTTAAGCCACCATTGGAGAAGGAGCTTGGAGAGAGGAAATTCTGCAGAGAAACTTCATCAAACCTACACCAAAGTCAGAAATCAAACCAAGGCAAGTGACTTTATTCCATTTAATTTTAGAGAATGTCTTTTCCATGTTAGAAATTGGAGAATATCAATTGTTCTTGAAAGATAATGAAAACCCATGTAGTTTAGATCATAGAACTTGAGAAATTTGAGAAGGATTGCATGTAGAATGATAGGTAGATGTTTTTACTGATGATATACATGATTGAAAGGAAATTAAAACGGATTTTGTTGGGTTAATTCATGATTCAAAATGTTAGGGTTCATGTTCTTGAGATAATTGGGGAAAAGTGTAGAAATTCATATGTTAATTGATGTTGAAGAGATTTAATCCTTGAAAACATGTTAGGAGTTGACTTGAATATGTTTAGGATCACTTAGAGACCATAAAACGTTGTTGGGATGAACTTTGGATGAGATTAGAAGTGTTAAAATGGTTAAAAACGAGGAAGGGAAAAATCTGGGACGAATCTCGCATCTCGTTAGAAGCCCCTACCCAGGTCGTTCGAACGAACTCGTTCGAACGAGCTTCTAACGAGTTGACCAGTCGCTGCTAACGAGAATGGATTTCGTTCGATATCTCGTTCGAACGAGATATCATTAGAAGGTACAGTTCGTTCGAACGAACTGGGACCTCGTTCGAACAGCCTCGTTCGAACGAGACTTCTAACGAGTTGGCAGAGGAATCTCGTTCGAACAGTCTCGTTTGAACGAGACTTCTAACGAGTTGACAGTTTGGTCCTTTTTGGACTGTTTTGATATTTGGAGTCCCGTAAACTTATTCGAGGATATGGATATCATTCTGTAGATGTAGTAATGATAGAATGGGGACATTTGGGCATTTATGAGAAGGAATTTACATACGAGGGTTGTATTACATGGACGGTTTGGGTTGAGACGTGAGTGTCTACTACGACGTGAGAAGTTACGGCGCGTATGATTATAAACCGGAATAGTACAAATTGTGATAATTATAGTTAGTACGAGAGTGCAATATGTACTACGATTAAAATACGATATTACTAAGACGTGTGTTTACTTAGTATTGGTATATGAATTGTATGTATGACATACCTACCATACTTGTTATCACGGGAGGTTGCGTTCGCTTAGGACCCTCTAATCCTTGTGTGCCTACGGGGGGGATATAGACTGGTACCTCGATGAACATAGGTCATAGAAAGACTTATTGGGATATTAATAAGTCCGCTGATCGTGGGAGCGTAGGTATGTGCGTAACCCACGTGATGGTGACTGTGTTCGCCTCCACTATTTGTGATGTTGTTATCGATGAACTATTCCTGAGAGATTCGGAATATGTAATCCTTATGTACGTGATGTACCAGGATGGATAGCAGAGTATGTGTGCACCGAAGCTTAGTTCTCGGGGTGCTTGTATTGTATATTTATGATGTGAATAATATACATTTAATTAATGGGAATCCTCATGTTAATATATTACGGTGTTGTTTTGAGAAATATAACGAGTTAACTGATAGTTATATATATTGCATGTTGAGTATCTGAGTTTACGTTAAACCCCTATTTAATTACGAGTGTTATTATGTTAATGGAACCGAGTAATATGGGTAGGACCTTTGGCAGTCTAGCTAGATATGTTGTCACTTAGCTAGTGGTATGGGTTGTTATAGATGGGTACTTACGTTAGGAGTGCACAGTTAGACGAGAGGTGAGAATATCATGTGAGTGCACATCCTAACATGTACTTTGCATTTAATGTTTTAAATGTTTTAAAGCACTTGCAGTTTTTTTTAAAATATAACTCCACATTCGGGCTCTGACCCGTTTTCTTTTCAAATCTTTTTCTTGTAAAACCATTTTAGGTGCTCAGCCACAGGGACACCAAGCATAGGATACTCATTCACGTGACGAGCTGTAGCTGTTTGTGGAAGCTACAGGGACTTTGCTTGTAGACGCTTCGATCTTTTGGATTCCAGAGTTATTATCTATCAGTTGTAGGGCATGTTGCCCATTTCCATTAGACATCTTTCTATTTACAGTTTTCAGACTTTGGCATGTATTGTTTTAGTTTTCGGTTTACTTATCAGTTGTGGGATTTGTAGTGAGGAGTTTTCCTCCAGACTTTATTTACCCTATTGTGATGGTTATTCGTTTTACTTCAGTATGGTGAATGGTGTTAGTTATTTCTTCATTACTCTTGTTGCATGTTAATCGGACTTTAATTAAAATTTGGCACTTACTTTTAAAATACTAGGTGGTTAGTAATAATAAAATGTTTTCGACAGTGATGCTATTAACTGAGCCAACTTGTCATTTTGAATTAATTTAATAAAAGAGTAGCTACCCGGTATTTAATTAGTCAGGGTGTCACAAGTGAATGGTGCTCTATGCACAAGCTTGTGATGATTATCCGATAGACTTTTGAAACCAAATTTTAATTAGAGAACCAATTGAGCAATTATCTCTCGACAAGGATAATGATGTTAGGTTACGAGGAAGGTTACTAGTTCTGAATAGTGAGGATCTTAGGGAAGAAATCATAGAAGAGGCCCACCAGTTTCATTTCAACATTCATTCGGGTAACACGAAGATGTTCACCAATTTATGGAGAGAGTACTGGTGGTAAAGAATGAAAAAAGATGTCTCATTTTCATGGAAAAATGTTTCACACGTCAGAAAGTGATGTCCGACAGTCATAAGCCAATAAGGTTATTGTAACCCCTACCGGTAGCACCTTAGAAGTGAGAGAACATAATGATGTACTTCATCACAGCCTTACCTAGGGCATGATATATGATAGGTTGTAGTTGATCAACTCACAAATTTATCATTCTTCCTTCCTATTAAAGTCAAAGATAATGTGGCCAATCTTACCAGACTCCATATCCATGAAATCATAAGGTTGCACAATACATCTTTATCCATTATTTCGTATAGAGATACAAGACTTGTTCCCTATTTTTGGAATAAACTGCACCATGAGATGAAAAAAAATATAAATCTTAATACAACCTATATTTCATAGACAGATGGACAATTTACTAGAACTATTACGATAATCGAAGATATGTTGTAGGCTTGCGCTACAGATTTTTGGGGTAGTTGGGAGGATCACCTACCATTAGTAAATTTCACCTACAACATGTTTCAGGATAGTATTGGGATGGAACCATTTGATGCTTTATGTGGGAGACCTTTTCATTCACCAAATTGTTGGGTAAAGGTCGGTGAGAAGCACGTCTTAGGGTTTGAAATGATTATATAAGCCTTAAAACATCTCAGAGCCATCAAAAGAACTGTTCTGACAGTTTTATTTTGATTTGGCATTTAGTGTGTGTGATCACGTATTTGTGATGATTAATGCTAGACCAGTGTTATGTGATTTGGCAAGAAAGGAAAGTTAGCACTAAGGAACACGCAACTATTCGATATCTTTAATAGGATTACTCTTCTGGCATACTGTTTGGCTTTATCTCTTAAGTTAGTTAGTGTTAATAATTTTTGTCACATATGGATGTTACGAAATTATGTTTCGTACATATTTCATATAATCAATTTGGGTTAGTTGGATCTCAAAGAGGATAATTCCTATATGACGGGTCCAGTGGCAATAATGGACCATAAGAGGAAAATGCTTCATAAGAAGACGAATCCTCTCATCAAAGTGGTTTAACATATCAACAGAGCTGAGGGAGAAACATGGGAATTAGAATCTTGGATGATAAGAATGCATCTCAAAATGTTTACCTCAAATTCAGTAATTTTTTATTTTTAGGGACAAAAATTCCCAAGGTGGGAAGATCGTAACACCCAGATTTTTTTTAAAATTAATAAAGTATGATAATGAGAAATTATGGGATTAATTTAAATATAACAATATTGTACTAAAATTAAGAAGAAAATCTAGAAATATCGCGTACCACGTTACAGGCGTCAAATTAATGTACACACTTTAAATTGAATTAAAGGAAAATATACAAAATAAATTATATAATCACAGTCATAATTATGTTATAATATCATTATTAAACAATATGGTTTAAAAAAATATTTATTTGGACAAAAATACATACTTGTCAGGTGCGAAAGCCGAATCAATTTGGCACCTACTGATTCATTCTCGTTTTTAGTTGTTAACATGGGAAATGGAATGGGATAAAAAGGAACCTACCCCCATGATTTTATCCTATGTTATTAGTCTTCTTACCCCCATCTAGTATGATGGTTTCATCATTATAGGATGGGGGACCATTTGTTTAAGTCATAGAACATTATAAGAGAGGAAGGGCAACGGACTTTGCCCTCCCAATGCTCCTCATATCTTCAGAAATTAAGCAAACAATAAGGCAAGTCTCGTGAGTCTTTTTCCTCACCAATTTCAGTAGCTTAAGTTCCTGTAAATGTCCCTATATATCAATCTTGGAGGACCACCATACAACCCTATAATTATCAAGAGCTTAATAGGCTGTTAAAGGTGTTAATTTGGAGAACAAAGCTTGGAAGAAGCTTTTAACTAGGAAGCTAATTAGGGTTTCTTTCTACGTATTCTTCAAAGAATTTATATCTTCAATAGGTATGGGTTCTACACTTTTTTCAAAATGAAATCAAGCACGCAAGTTATGTGTGTGTCTCTCTCTCTCTCTCTCTCTCTCTCTCTCTCTCTCTCTCTCTCTCTCTCTCTCTATATATATATATATATATATATATATATATATATATAGTGAGGCTCTCCAACATACTTCCTAGTTACATACCTATGAAGACACCCATTATTTAAAAATAGTAAAAAATATGATTATCAACAAAATTTGGTTTACATGGTCTCCATAATGAGGAGATATTCTACAAAAAAATTCGTCGAAAAATACAACTTGGAAGTGGGTGATTTGAAAATTTGATGAATACCTGCGTTTTCAACCACAGAAACTTGTGATCATCATCTCATCCTCTTCCTAATTGAAAATTTTGATTAAATTTGTGGTCCATGATCTCCCTTTTACTATATATATATAATGTATGTGACTATTATGCTTATTATCATTGTACATGAAAGTATGTTGAGATAAATGTGATTAAAGTGATTAAAGGATGAAGATGGAATTAAGTTGAAATATTAAAATATTTAAGGAAGTTATTTATTTTAAAATTTATTGTTAAACTAGTTATTTGATGTCAAATGTTAAGTTGAACTTAGTGAAGATATGTTAGGATGCATATACGAGTTTTATTATTGTAAATACCTCATTCATAAAAAAAATCTCATGTAGTTATGGGAAAGGGTTTTATTATGTTTAAAATAAATTTAAGAAAGCCTTTGTATATGAAATAATAATGTTAGAAAAATTAGAACATTAGTCACAAAAAATGACGCTATTTTATGAGAAGAAAGTTTAAGGCGTAAAATGTTTTGAGGGACTAAAAATGAAAATAGTAGAGTATTGAGGTTAAAACATGAATTATAGAATTTGTTGCCCAGAAAATGATAGAGATAAAAGGTCAAAAATGATATGTTATCTATTTGTAAGAATGAGTCTTGAAATGTCAAAAGTATAGTTTTTCGGCCAAAAGTGTCAGTTTATGGAAAGTGTGGATTTAGTAGTAATCTTTGCAAACATAAGTATTATTTTGGAAGGTTAGTTTTAAATGAAGTAATGTGAATACATTAAATCATAATAAAAATTATAGAAGCTGCAAGGTAAACAAAATTGGAAATATAAATCTTGGAATGATAAAAGTGGGTTTTAGTGCAAAAGTGTCATTTTATGAAAAAGTAAGAGTTATGAGTAAATTTTTCCAACAAAAGGACTCCGATTAAAAGTGTTTGATTTTATGTGGTGAAAAATCGTATTTTGTTAACTAAAAGTGAAAAGAATCTTTTTTGTCAAAATGTATAAAATTCAAGTTTAGAAGTGTGCATGAATGGTAAAAATGTGCAATAAGGTGTGTAAAAGGGTATTTGAACTTAAACGTTAAGTTTCATAAGAAATTGTAATTAAAGTGGTTTTAAAAGGATACATACAAAGTTTAAGGTAAAACAAAATGGACCTTTGTAAGGACAAATTTCCAATTGAGGCATTTGTAGTATTGGCTACATTCCGTTGGACAAAACGCTTTTGGGTCATTACTCATCAAGCTTCATACAGCCATAGAGAATCGGGCATCCATAGTTCACGCGACATCAATATGCACTTCAAGCCCATTCTCCTAAAAAGGTATATGACCAAAATCTTTTTTTGTGTTGGAGTAATTTTCATAAAGAGTATTTTTTATAAAGAGTAATTTTTCATAAAAAACATTTTGGAAATTAATTTTAACTCTTTTTTTTTTTATCAAAATTGGAAATCTCGTTCAAAGTTCTTCCAGGTTGTTCGAATGACCTGGATGTAACGTCATTGCCGAGTCCTCTTTGGTAACTCATTAGAATCTCGTTAGAAATGTCGATCGAACGAACTCGTTCAAATAAGATTTCTAAACGACTTATCTAACTTTTATACTGGTCTATCGTTAGATAACTCGTTCGAATGACCTTGTTCGAATGAGATCTGTCAGTTTTGAATTTTTTTAAACTGTTTTCCTGCAGTTATTTTATATAAACTTCCCTGGTCGACTACTTTTACAGTTTTAATACATGGACGAAAATCAGTTCTTTTTGGCAAGGAAGTTTTACATACTCTTGAGAGCAAAAACTTCAGATCTTACCCTTTTTGATAAAAATCCCTCTCCAACACACTTTAACTTTTGAACCAAAACCCCATGCCATTAATCTAAAATTTAATGAGCACACTTGCGGTGGATTTCTGCATTTATGCTTATTGGAGACAGTAGTTTGGGCTTCAGTGGATACCGCAACACGAGTAGTGTCGAGCAACGCAGTGGAGCTTCGCGTACTACAAATTCAGAGGTAGAGGATGGCATCAACATGTCTTAATTGAGTAATAGTCTGTAATTCTTTTGAGTCCTTTTGTAAAACCTATTTGTAGTCGATTTGTCTAGGCCCAGCTGTCAGAGGTTTTTTCCATTTCGGTTTTCCTCGTACATTGGCGCGTTATGGTTGTGATTTTCTCCATTTACTTTACTATATCACCCAGATGTATGTGTAGGACAAAAATGATCAAATTGGATAATTTTATTTATCTTAATCAAGATATCAATTCCATCACTTTAACTGTCAATTGTTCATGCTAATCTTTAAATTTGCAAAAGAAATTAAAATTGGAATATATCTATACTTGGCAAATTTTTAATAGCATTGTGTGTGCATGTTCTACGAAATAGACTAAGTACATATAACCTTACAACTTCAACCTTTTTATAAAATGTGAATTTTTTAAATAAAGTGTGTTGGGACTTGTTTCGTCTCGGTTATTTGGCCTCGTCGGCCGATAAAAGGAAAATAAAGGAAAAAGTCTTAAATGTAGATAAGAAAAAAAGGAAGGAAAAAGGGTTACAAATATATAACAAATAAAATGCACTCAGAGGTAATCAAAAAATTTAATAAGGGCCCAGAGTCCTAGGGTGTGGCTTAATGCTTAGACCCCAAACCAATAATCAAGAGCATATTATGGCACGGTGGTAGTCAGTGGAAGGCCACGTACCATTCATGAACAGGTACACTTATTAATCAAATGAAAAGATTATTTTGAGTACGAAGCTCATTAATGAAAAATGCATGTTTATGAAATAACTTGGGAAAATGTGAAATTCCATTAATAATTCAATTAATGGGATATCTGTAATATTTATGGAAAGATTAAGTGTGAGCAGTCTCATCGCCCAGGTTACATAATCAAAACATAAATTTTATGGTCACAATGCATTTTGCATGAGAACACCATTAAAATGAAGCATGGTTTCATAATATCTAAAAATATACTTTATATTTATAGATATTCTATGTACGTATTACTCTTCTTGTATTTCTCCTACTGGGTGCACGCTCATACCCCATCATTTTCCACCACGCCTGCTAGATTAAGAAAAGATAAAGGAAAGAAAATTGTAAGAGGCAATGAAGGATTTTCACACAAGTAGAACTATGTTTACTATTTACATTAAATGTGTAATTTAATGAAAATTTTGACTAAGTTTTTTGGAACTATTTAGAAGTATTTTAAATTCAATTTTTAATTAAACAAGAGGACATGGATTTTCTTAAATTCTTATTTACTCTATGGAATTAGAAAAACAATTTTTATTTCAAGTGTTTTTCTAAATTTCATAAGCAGGACATCATTGTATTAATTAAATTAAAAGGATTTTATGATACAAAATTGTAAAGGCAATATTTTAATCTAAAAATTTAGTTTCCCAAATGCAATAAAAGTATAATCGGTTTTCCCCAATTGACCACCGAAAATCGGGGTGCCACAACAAGCATCTCTAGTACTCATGTTAATGATTGGGAAGATAAATAGATATGTTCTTCTTTTGATGTGCTTGTTTCTCAAAATAGGAGTTTATCGAAAACCAGTGTTAAACTTTACTCCAGACGGAAAAATTTAGAGAATGAAAAATGAATCAAATAAAATCAAGATCATGAGGCTTCTCGGTTAACCTTTAATAAGGATAGTTTTATTGATAAAATTAAAGCCCTTGAAAAGGAGAAAACCTAATATTTTAATGAGCTTACGCTCGTTAAAGAAGAAAATTAATTCTTTCAATCAATTGATGCTCATGTGATTCCATATATCCTAAAGTTAATTCTCTAGATTTTGACTTTAATAACTTCTTCGAATTTCTAAATGATTTAGTAGGAGATGAAAAGGTATCTTTAGTTATGGAATAATGTGTGTTTACATTCAAAAAGGAGAAAGGTGATTTATCCATCCTTGTGGATACTTTGAAGGTGGTATATCAAAATAGTCTTGACCTTAGTGACAAACATTTGAAGAAAGTTGAAGTTCTATCTTTGGAACTAGATTTAAGTTATTGTGAACGTCTCGGAGGAAAGGTTTTCAATGATAAACCTTTGACATCAAATCATTCTTAGCATCATTGTCGAAAGACAATTAATTACTAATACCCTAATAGCCCGATGTCAAAATTTTAATCTTTATTATTAAGACACAACAATTATAAATGGAATAAACTTTCAGTCACCATTTCCATACACACAATAATGAATAATGGGATAAAAACATAAATAAATAAACGAGTCTGGAATAAAACTCCAAATAAAATCCTAATACAGACGTCTATGAGTAAATTCTAAATGAAATAATGAAATAACTAGAAATACAATGTCTCTGTAAACAATGACCAACTAGAATTGGGTGGCATGACCAACGGAGATAGATAAGGATAAAGAAGAACTGAATAAGCGTGGAAGCATCTAATAGAAAGGTCATGCAACTTCCACAACAACTGCAGCATGTCAAATGTAGGAACTCCTATGCCTAGCGTCCCTGTGGTTGGGCATCTAAAATGTTTTTACAAAAATGGATTTGAAACTAGTTAGAGCCCAAGTAAAACAATTGAAAAAGTTTAGCACGTGTTACCAAGATAAGATATTATATACATCTTAGAACCACATGCTCTCACTTGAGATCCTCACCTTTCAACTAATGTGCACGCCTAACGTATTACTCTAACCCACCTAGTTATGCTATTCGCCTAACTATTCTGACTTACATATTTTCTTCCACCTAATAAGTTATTGTTCCCACCCATATTGCCCATACAATACGATGCTACCTTTTCTAATTATTTATATTCATTAGGAATTACGAGTAAATGACTTAGTTCTCACAACCTTTGGTTAATTTAGATATCACTATCTATCTTATCTACTAATACACTAGTAGTAGAATAAATAACACATATATACACTTACATCATGCTTATAATATATACGTCTACACACCCCTAGGTGGAGACCTGAGGCATACTCCTCTATCAAGTTCTAGTACATCACTGTGACACCCCACCCAATAAAATATCAGGCGATTAGTCCTATATCAAATTAAACAGGAATCTCATCTGGTTTCATTCTCATCATCACTGTCAAAAAACCATATTAATTACTAATAACCTATTAGGCCTGGGGTCAAAATTAAACTTTTTTTTGAATCTTTTCAATCACACGCATAAATAAAATCCATTCAGGCAGGAATATGAACACTAAATAGAAGGAATAAATAATAATAACCAATACTCTCAGTAAACATGATACAATTATATAGAATGTGTGTAATATAAAATATCTATATAAAAGAAATGACATCAACTAAGCAACATGCCCAATTTACATCATAATACCTCCTATTTAGATCTCATAGAAGGAAGCGTCAATTCAAAATACTGCCCACATCTACAGCTGCGGTAGAAACGTCTAACTCGAATGAAGTGGTCATCCAGGCGTCCCTGTGTCTGGACACCTAAAAGTATATATATATATATATATATATATATATATATATATATAGAAACGGGTAGAGCCCGGGTTTAAAATATTTTTAGCAAGTGCGTAAATTAAAATAACTTTTATGCTATGTTATAGTCCATATATAAATTGATATCGCACTCTCATGAGAGACTCCTCACCCCTCATCTAACAACGCACATCTAATGAGAGTATTTTTAACTATCCTAGTTAGGCTACCCTACCTAACTAGTATTTCGCCAACATTCTAAATCCATACGCCATTTCCACATTTCGCGTATGTACTATCTGTGACAACCCGATTAATAAAATATCGGGCGATCACTCTTATATCAAATGAAAACAGGAGTCTCATATGGTTCATTCTTAGCATCACTGTCGAAAACCAATTTAATTAGCAATATCCTATTAGGCCGACGTCAAATTTTTAATTAACTAATCTTTTTAACCAAACCATCCAAATAAAATAATTAAAACAGTTTATATGTAGCAACTAAAATGAAATAAAATAAAATAACCGAACATTCGGTACAATAATACAACCAAATCGAATGTCGCAGTAAAAGGCGATAAAAGAATAAATGAGTACAATTGGGCCATAAGACCGAATGTTTCTACAATACCTCCTATATAGATCTCAATGATAGAAGCGTCTAATATAAACCTGCTTGCATCCACAACTGCTGCAGCAAACGTCTGACTCGAAAGAATCATCATCTAGGCATCCCTGTGTCTTGACACCTATATATATATATAGATATATAGATGTAGATATAGATATAGCAAGAGGGGAAAAGAGAGAAACGGGTCAGAGCTCGAGTTTTGAAAATATTTTAGCAAGTGCCTAAAATCCACATTTTAAAGTATGTTATTTCTCATATTTAAACTGGTATCGCTCTCACATGAGATACACCTCACCCCTCTTCTAACAGTTCACAACTATCGCATAACTTTTGAAACAACCTAGTTAACCTACCCTGCCTAACTAATGTAATTACCCATCTTCTAATAATCCTCATCAATTCGATTACTAAGGACTAAACTTCTCCCCATTACCAACATTATGGTACGTTCATGCACAGGGTGTCTTGCGAAGCGAAATCCGAACAAGGAACCCTCGGGATACACTACTACGTGACAATGTTGATCATCGAGACCCATTAGGCCTTCAGTACATACCATATTTATATCATCCCGTATTTATTAATAGTTCTCATTAGAACCTAAGATTCATATTCATATAAATCCGAATATTCATATACCGGAAGTGGTATCACACTTTATTCATTATTTTCAATTTATACAAGGTTAGGTTATATGATATCTCATCTCATATATATAAACAATATACTATACGCAATAAGTATATTAATCATCCACCGAGCTATAATATAAATATCTTAGCCATTCTCATTTACTAGGCAACCATGGATTATCTCAAGTAAACATATATTTTAATCTCAATAAATATATCCATATCTGGCACCCATAGGCTAAACAGCGGTACACACATACTCTGCTATCCAATCCAAGTACATCTCGTACTAAAGGATCACATGTTCCACATCACTCAGAACTGTAACAATACAAATCACATATATTGGAGGCGAACATAGTTCACATATCCATGGGTCACACACATACCTATGCTCCCATTGTCAGTAGACTTATCGACTCACAAATAAGACCTTCACAGTTCTACGTTCTTGAGGTACCAAATCTAAAATCCCCCCGAAGGCAACACATGATAAGCTTGTCCTATTTCGAACGCCAACCTCCCGTGGTAGCAAGTATGGTAGGTATGTCATACACATAATAAACAATAATGTAGGTAAACATTCCACCTATATAAATATATCATCAATTAGGTATTCACACAACCATATTATAACGATATGTATTTATCTCACCTCTATATAATTTCCCATAGGTAATTATTTAACCCATGTATATAATAACATCAAGGCATACGCACCATCCATATAATAATATCCTACATAGTATATTTTTATCTCGAATATCCTACACATTTATCAATTTGACTAATCCCCAATATTTTATTTTTTGAGCTTTTCTCACCGCACAATAATAATATCAACAACACCGATATATATATATATATATATATATTTTTATCTCTTCTCAATAATTTATGGCTATAATCTCCAGACTCTTATAGCGATAGCCAATAGCCTCGAATATTCTTCTTCACAATAATGTAAGCCATCACACAATTAAAACACTACCCCTAATACGTATTCCCTTATTTAATATTCAAATCACACCTAATTATCTTTTTAAATATTATTCCTCATGAACACCCCTATTTGGGTAAATTTTGGATTTTACTTTCAACCTACCCAAAGTACACGCCTTACTAAAAAAAATATTTAGAAGTCCCCACACTATTTTTAGGAACCCCAAATATTTATCTCCAAACAATTCTAGCATTTATTTTTCAAATTTTCGGTTTGATTTTCGAGTTGATGATCAACCCAGGAACTGCTTTCTTAGAAAAATCACATCAAATCGAAAAAAATAAAAAAAATATGCAGTCAGGGCCCACACGAAAGAATCTAAAAGATCTACAACTTTTCTGTTTTGACCGAGAGCTAAATCAGTCCTCTTCCAGGCCGAATCGGCCCCGCAAGCTACTGCATTATTATTCATCGTTTTCTCCAAAATAGCAAACCTCCATTAATACACCTCCAAGATTTTTGTCTCCTCTCTCATCATCATGCAACCTCAAACAACCATAATTACCCATATAGAAAGGGTTCTAATCATCCTAAAACCCATTTTCAATAATTAATTTTAATAAATTCAATATTTCTCAAATTGGGTATTAATCGAGTTATATCCGTATTAATTTTCTGAAAACCCGTTTGATCCACGAAATTTCAACCCAAAAATCTTTAGTTTTATACCAACTATAATATGAGAAATAAACACACTAAATCATAAAGTAAGTTAAACACTTGCCTCGTGGATTAAATCCGACGACCCCGAGTCGAATCCCGTGAGTTTTGGCCGAAAATATCTTCTTTTCTTCTCTTTTCTTTCTTCTTCTTTCTTCTCTTCTTTATCTCTTATCTCTCTCTCTCTTAGGGCTGACATTTGGGGAAAATAAGGGTTTTCCCCTTATTAAACCCGAAATTGGGTGTATACCCAATTATTAAATGACTCGTGCACTCATTTACGAGTCCCTACTAGTCCAAAAATGTTCAGAACCCAAATACTACCCCAGGTACTCTATTTTGACTATCTAGGCCATTCCAAACCCAATGGCGGAGTCAAAATATCCATCTGAATCACTTAACAAAAATTTACTATTTGACTCAACACGTTCAATACGTGTGTTTTCCAATTTAAAATATTTTTCTTTGTCGCTTTACCCAACTGCGACATGTAATTAAAAATAATCCACTAATATACTTAGTCTCGTAAGAAAATATAATCCATGTAAATATTTGTCCGACAATTGAAAAATAATATTTACTATTACTTTATAACATTAAATTTATTTAATTTCACTTATTAATCCCAGAATTACTATTCACAATAATTCTTCAAATTACATCCGGAGTGTAATTTAAATATCTTTAAAAGTACGGGGTATTACATACTTCCCCACTTACAATAGAATTTCGTCCTCGAAATTCAGATATAGCCTGTACCACTACTCTTTGATCGGTATATACATTACGTCCCAGTTTAACCAAATTTAGATATAGCCTAACACAATGGTCTCCCACTATATTCCACCCATCTCGAGGCATATGCTTATATATATATATATATATATATATATATATATATATTCTCATCATCATTATTCATATATATACTATTCCTGCACCCCCGAGTTAACACCCATTAGCGCACTTAATAATAATATCACATAATAGGCATACACACATCCTATTAAGATTCATAGGCGTATTCAAAACCTAATCATACACTTCTCATGTGCATTTTAATCTCATCACTACGTATTGTATAAATATTTAGATTACTATCTCTCTCGTAATCTCCAAGGTACATTCCCTATACCGGATAATTCAAGTATAAATTCTCATATACTGTTCCAAAATTTTGTATCCTTTTCATCAAGAGGTACCTTTTAAATGGCTTTCCATAACCTTTCAACCCATCTCAGGTGTGCTACCTCTCGTTGCATATAAATGCTTGAATTATCATCATTTTCCCACGACATTCAATACGTCATTCCATTTAACCTTTTTTATAGCTGCCCCTTAGGCATATATTCTACACATTTATTTTTACGTCCTTCTATCTCGAATTTTTTTGGAATTTAACTAACTAGGGTACCCATACCCCCTATCATTCGTGCATATTTGCACAACCATTGCAAACGTCCGACACGTAATGCTCTTCTGTAAACCATGGATCCCATTTCCTTGGCATGGTACTAGCACCTGGGTTTTTCCTAAACCGAATACTTTCGAAATTTAATTCTCCCAATGCCTGGAAATTCAATCTTCCTCAAGATTATTCCATCGATCTTTTTGTGGTTAACTCACGATAGACTTCTTATATCAGTGTCGATAGTCTTATTGCCCTTACTTCGTGGTAGTTCTAAGATCAAGGTGTTTCTTATACACGTAATATGAGTACTATTCTAATTATATTCCTATTCCCCAAGACCTCTCTTGACTTTCGACGTTTTCTCGATTTCATGCGTGGGACGTCTCGCAAAGCGAAATCCAAACAAGGAACCCTCCTGTTACACTACTCCCTCGCATCGTTGATCATCGGGATATAACGGTCTAAGGAACACCAACGGGACGTTCTAAATCCTATTCGTTAATCTACTAATGTACTTTTACCACAAAATCCTTCCATATTGACCAAATGGAAAGCCCAACTAATCAGGGAGCCTACTCTCGACAAAAGCATTATGAACATCATACCCAAAATGTATTTCCTCTGAATTTCCCTTATATTCAAAGTCTGGCTATAAGTCTAAAATTAGTTTCCTTTATCTTACCTCATCCACATACTTGCGGTGAGAGGAAAATTTCAGTGTTTCTTCATAGCACTTATATCTCTATATAATTATACAGTCATCAAATGGCTCTCACTCAATAGTGTTTCCTATACACTAGGTGACTTATCGTCAAAACCAACATCCTTGCATTTTATAACATCTGTCCACTCCCGACGTCGTTAAGGTTCGTACGTGTTGTGTCTTCTTAGATTCAAATATGCAACGAGGATAATCCCATCCCATCTACCAATAAAATATGGTCAGAACACTCAATTCTATCAAGGAGCCATACCATAAGCGCTTGAATTAACGTTAAGTCCTTCGCGCGAACAACAAAAAGCTTAACTTCTTGCTTAACTATAAATCATGCATACCTTAAATTATATCTATAAGGTCCCCATGCACTCAAATCATGGAAATGAAACATCTCCTCATCGAAGTTCCATCTAAACATATAATCAAGGAGAGCTCATCCAAAATTTATCTCGAATTCCATTCTTTATTATGTCCTTATATATATGTTTCACAGCTTATATAAATATATATACATTATACTATACACATCAAGTATATCCATACTTATATATCACACACTATATAAGTATAATAACCATCCCTCAGAGCTATAACTCAATGGATGTAGTCTCTCAATGCTATCATCTTTCAGGGAATTTCTCACATATCATCCTGGGTAGCAGTGGTCGGACTATCACACCGACTTGGTAAAAACCAAATCACAATGAATGGGAAGCGATCATAGTTGCTCCCCGAAAATGAGAACGAAACATACCCACTACGTCTTATTCCTGATAAAAATCACATAATATAAAATGGACACTATGACATGCGGACTATACGCTCTCGGCTCCTCAAGCCAGGGGTCTCACCCAAAATGCATAACTTCCCATGATAGCACTCGAGGGATATATATATATATATATATATATATATATATATATATATATACAGCATAATTCGGCTAATCGTGTATATCTATCGTAACATTAGCCCGTATTTCCCGAATATACATATTGGACTTAATCCCGTAAGTATTCACTTACTTATAATATAAATAAATATTAAGCTTATCAAAACTAGCTCGTATCCCAATTACATCTGAAATTCCAATTCCCAGCCCAAGAGTCTTTATCCCATTAGACTCTTAAAAATCACAAAGTCTCACAAATTTAATTTTTCATTGCAGATTTCACACCTTGCACTAAAACAACTATAACACACTCTAGGTAAGTCCAATTTACTAGTGAGTCTATTATTCCACTGGAGAAGCCTCTTTCTCCATTGTACCTACCTTACTCCGGTACTAAGTTCACTTAACCATGTTACTCTTTATTGACCGCCAGTCCCTTACCAATTCTTATGTGAATAACCTAGAAACTTCATTCACTTTATTCTAAATCAAGGGAATTTACAGTTTAAATCCATCCGTAAGATTAATTTATGAGCAAAATATCATGCTCCTCTAAATATGGTGACCATCGTTCCCACCATTTCACATTGCTCGAACGAGTGAAAAAAAATTTCCTCAAATTTTCACATATGGGTATTTCCATACGCAACTCTAAGCCAAAGCTTCCGAGCCTTTAACTTCATAGAAGTGAAATTATAATATTTCCGCCTAGCTCAACTTCAATGCACGGTCCTCATCAAAGACCTCTTAAGCTTTTTTCCCCATCTAACCTCACAAGGTAATTAAAGTTTAGCACCATTCTCCACTATAGCGGTGCATAGAAAATTATAACTACTATTCTATAGTAGTCATTACAGCAACCCATGACAATGCCGCAAGGAAAATGACCTTTATCGCGGTCCTGATTTCCAATATCAACTTATATCTCTAACTAAGTCCCGCCTCCTGTTGCCCTCACAATGGACTTGCATGGTCGCCCTTCGTTGATCAGAGCACGAATCCCGAACGAGTGCGCAAAATATTTAATATAATCTTACATAATGGCAGGATAACGAAATCTCATAAGAGCATATAAACAATCCTAATCATAAGGGTGTATATCAAATCAAAAGCCATGTTGAAAGCTTAGTACGTCCGCATAGATTCCTAAGGACACTAGAACCTGATGCTCTAATACCACCTGTGACAACCCGCCTAATAAAATATCGAGCGATCACTCCTATATCAAATTAAAATAGGAGTCTCATATGGTTCATTTTCGCATCACTGTCGAAAACCAATTTAATTACTAATATCCTATTAGGCCGATGTCAAAGTTTTAATTAACGAATCTTTTTAACCAAACCATTCAAATAAAACAATTAAAACAGTTTATATGTAGCAACTGAAATGAAATAAAATAAAATAACCGAACACTCGGTACAATAATACAACCAAATCGAATGCCGCACTAAAAGGCCATAAAAGAATAAATGAGTATAGTTGAGCCCGAATGTTTCTACAATACCTCCTATATAGATCTCAATGATAGAAGTGTCTAATATAAACCTTCTTGCATCCACAGCTGCTGCAGCAAACGTTTGACTCGAAAGAATCATCATCTAGGCGTCCCTGTGTCCGGATATATATATATATAATAAAGGAGGGGTTTTTTTTTTATCTCCCCCAACTAACGGTTGTGATTCTATCTTGAAGGTTTGGTCTTTATCAACTAATGGTTGAGATTAAATTAGAAGAGTTTCAATCCAATGGGTTAGAATCAAGAAGGATTTGATCCGTGTAACCTTACAATCTTTTGGGATTGACAATCACTAGAGTGGCTACAGTACAACCTATGAGTTAGTACCTCTCATAGGTTAGTACCTCTCATAACCCACAACACAAACCTCTAGCTTCTCTCCATCTCTCCAACCCGACAACAAAAACCTAACAAGATATTACTCCGTCTCTACAACCCAGCACCAAAAACCTCACAATAGAAACCCACCCCGCTACCTGTTCGTCGATTGTTACTTCCCTCCAACCCCTCCCCTGTTCGTCGATTCTTGACGAGCAACAAAAATAAAGAAACCCACCCCACTACCTGCAAATCTCTAACCTCTTGATCTCTCCCCCTCCCCCTTATCTTTCCAGAGGCCCGTAATCTCTCACTCAGCCTAAGGACTCTGATCTCTTATGTAATGTCAGTATTGTCCGTCCGACGCGTTTGCTTGGGGTAAACACTGATTGTTTGCATGCATCCATCATCACCGAAAATGTGGGTTTTTCTATTATTTTGTTTCATATCTGATCTCCGGTGATGAAGTGGAGAAGATGTTGGTGGGTTTTTATATTATTTTGTCTATTTTTCCATGCCGATGGTGTAACACCCCGTATTTTTAGTACATTTAATTTAATTAATTCGGAGATTTTAAATTACTTAGTGTGTTGTAATTTAATGAATTAATTAGAACAGAATAATATATAAATATTAATCTGGGATTGAATGGTTAATATTTAGGGAATACTTATTTACTAAGCGAATAGTAATAATGTAATTATGTCGTCTAGAGTATTAATGACGAGGTATGTACTTATCGCATCCGAAAGTCGGTATAGACTATATTAGGTGGGGGATAAGTATTTTTAGAAATTAACTCGGATGCAAATTCTGAGGGTACAGTTGAGTCTGGATGGGCCGAGATAGTCGGAAAAGTGTACCCGGGGGTAGTAAACGGGTCACGGGACGTTTTTAGACATAGCCGGGCCCACTCGGGGACATTTGGGTCACTTGGGCTTGGCCCATTAGTCAAAAAACGGGATTAAGTAATTAATATAATAAAAAGAAATAAGGGGGTGGTTGAACTTAATTAGAGAAAACAAATTAAGGGTTAGGAAACCCTAACAGCAGCCAAAGCCAAATTGGGGATCAAAGAGAGCCATCAAAGGTCATCTTCAACCTTGGGATTTAGCTCCAATTCAGACTCTACGAACATTAAGGCAAGTGGATAACTTGCAATAGCATTAAATCTGTTTTCGATTCATATTCATGTGTAGTGATTATGTAGAAATCTGTTTTTGGGTGTTAATGGAATGAACATGGGATTTTAAAAACAACAATTCTGATTTACGAAATTTGGGGTGATGATTCTTGTAAAATTTGATAATGGTGAGTTATTGTATATCTGGTAGAATGTTATATGCATATTTGGAAACGAATTTGATGATGAAATTTGGAGTATAAATGGACCTAGGGTTTATGATGAAACTTTCCCCAAATTTAGAAATTGGAGTTGATGGTTGAATTATTGATGTTGATGTATATTCTGGAGATCCCTAATGAGTTCCCTAATATGTACAAATGCTAAAAGAGACTTAGTTTCAGTGTAGAAGGAAATTAGGGTTTGCAGATTTTCGCCCATGGTTGTCCGTCTTCGCGAAGAAGGCGAGTACCTGTTCGATCGATCGATCGACGCCATGAAGTCGATCGATCGACGGTCGGCAGAAACGGACAGTTCGCCCAGTTTTACTTACATAGGAAGAGATTATATAAAAAGTTGTTATGCAATTAATTATTGTTGAGAAATTAATGCATGGGGTATACCTAATTAAATGTGAGTGAATTAATTAGGAGATGGGAGGAGAAATTTGGATGAGACGTCAAAATTGGTTGAGTGACATCGAGGTAAATTATATTACGTAGTAATGGACTAAGAAATTTAAAGTCGGGATTTAGACTCGGGTGAGGTTAATTCGGGCTATGAGATTGAGTCCAATTAAATGGTGAGGGCAACATCAAAAGCAACTGGAATTATTAATGTGCAAATTAATTAATAATTCGAGTTGGGTAATAACCTCATAATAAAAATGGAATAGGCTTGTGTCACGGGTTTGGTACACGGTGTAGCTAGAACATTTTTATATATGTATATATATATATATATATATATATATATATATATATATATATATATATATATATATATATACGGTGTGTGATAGTATATATATATAGTGTATGCCTTAATATCACTGGTTAGATATTATTATACTCTAGTGCTATAGGGGGAGGTTACGCGCAGTGGATGAATCCCCTAGCTTGAGGAGTAGGGCGAGTAGATTCCCAGGTCATAGCGTCCGTTACAGGGGGTGAGGGGCATCTCACTTTCCGGGAAGGAATATGACCGCCTCCAATCGTATACTAAACCAAGTTAGTGAGAGATTCTAACTTGGATAACTAGGATATGTGAATATACCTAGTGTACTAGCACTTTAGAGAAATTATATCCGGGGAGTACTTTTACTCGGGTGGATATTAGTGGTTTATGTATTCCAGTGTGTGTGTGAATGCTGCAATATTCTAAGTATATAATAGGGTGATTATTATATACGGACTAAATAAATACAAGCATGTGTTGTTGTATATGTATAACGAGTGGAGTAGTTATATGAATTAAAAAGGGTAATGATTTAATTAAGTTGATGTTACTAATGACTTAAAAATCATAATCACATTTTACTCAGGTTAGAGTAGGGGAGGAGTATAAGGAGACTTTAATAATTATCTAGTCCTGAGATAGATAACTAGGTGATAATTAAAGCGTTAGTGGTGCACATTAGAGGAGGGGCAAGGAAGTTCTCAAGAGAGTGCGACACTAACTAAAATATGAAGAGCATGCATATTTATTATTACTGCAAGTTAATCATTTGCTAAATGTTTTCAAATGTTTTGGGTACTAACCCTTGCTATAAAAATTTTTAAAAACCTTTTAGGTGTCCAGCCACAGGGACGCCAGACCTGACTCGATTCCAGGAAGTCCATTGCTGCAGCATATGTGGATGTTGCGGGACCTTTGATAGACGCCTCTTTCTTTCATTCATAATGTAGAGACTCATTATTATTTATTCGAGCATGTCGCTCACTTTCCATTTATTTGTTTCTTAGATTGTTGGGATTCTATTCTTGTCTTTATGGGATTTATTATTTGGACCGATGGTTTATTCGGTTAATTATTTTTACTTGTGAATGATTAGTTCAATTATCTGTGATGGTTATATTGCTTTATTTTCCGCATGGGTTTTAGTTTAATTAATGAAAGATAAAAATTGGCACCAGTCTATTTTTCTCACTTAGGTGGTTAGTAATTTAATAAAACGACAGTGATGCTAAGAATGGACCAAATGAGAAACCTGTTCTAACTTGATTTAGGACTGATCACCCGGGATTAATTAGGCGGGGTGTCACAGATGGTATCAGAGCATCAGGTTCTAGAGTCCTTAGGATCTGTACGGCTTTCTACGTTTCAGCGTAGCGTTCGATTGTTATAGAGCCCTATTATTAGGACTTTTGATTATATTTTCCGCTTGTGAGATATCGTATTCCTGCTATTAATTTTTGTATAAATTGTGTACTTATACAATTCAATCTATTTCAGATGCCGCCAAAGAGACAGAGAGCGGAGAGGGCTGAGGCTAGAGATGAGGTGAGGGAGGCTCGACAGGAGCCACAGGTACCGCCACCACCACCACCGCCCGAGTTGATTTCTACCACTCAGATGGCAGTGATAGTGGCCCAAGCGGTCGAGACAGCGATGCGAGCTATGGCAGCTCATTTTCCACAGCCCCAGGCACCGCCTCCATTGGCTCCAGCAGTTCAGGCTCCAGTGGGGCCACCATCTTGGCAGCGAGTGAGGGAGACCTTTCAGAAGGGTCACCCACCTGAGTTTCGAGGTAGCACCAATGTGGTTGAGGCTTGTGACTGGAAGAAGAACATTCAGCGCCATCTGCGCATGTTAGAGGGTACAGAGGTGCAGAAACAGATGCTGGCTACCTTTCGTCTGTCAGGGGCAGCCTTACAGTGGTGGGAGTCCGTAACCACCGCTGAGGAGCGGGATTTGATGACGATTTCTGAATTCTGGGTGCGGTTTGACCGCAAGTACTTCCCTCCAGCAGTAGAGTCTGAGATGAGGAAGAAATTCAGTGAGTTGGTACAGGGTGACAGGTCAGTGGCAGAATATGAGGAGGAGTTCACCCGTTTGGCAAACTTTGTGCCAAACGAGGTGAGCGATGAGGAGCGGAAGAAGTCCAAGTTCATGGATGGTCTAGCTTGGAGAATCAGGCAGCACTTGATTGGAAACCCGGCATTAGTGACTTATACCGATGTTGTTAATGCCGCACTTGTACATTGCCAGTATCATCGTTTCCATGCTAAGGGAAACAAGAAGGCAGGCGAGCCGAGCCAGCAGGGCAAGGCGGTTACTAGTGGTGAGGCAAGTGGCACACAGCAGCAGGTTATCATTCAGCAAGGGAATCAGGCTAAGAAGTTTAAGCCTGGTGGGTTCCGACCGGGAGGACAGGGGTTCAGGCAGGGGCAACCAGGCCCTAATCAGCAACAGCAGGTTCCTCAGGGCCGTCAGGGCCAAGGAAACAACGGGGGAGGCCAACCGGGCCAGCAACGTCAGGGCCAGTAGGGCCAACGGCAGGGTGACGACCAGAAACGCTGTTTCTCCTGTGGCCAGCCAGGACACTTCAATAGGGAGTGCCCACAGAGGGGCAGAGGCCAGCAGCAGGGTGCCCAGCAAGGGCAACAGGGTCAGATGCCACCAGCAGCACCAGCAGCACCCGCCCCACAGCAGCAGGGGCAGATGCACTACGGGCGTGTGTATAATGTTCGGGATGTTCCCAATCCTCCAACACAGCAGGCGCTGCCCGCGATCGAGGGTACGTTCTCTATCCATGGCACTATGGGTCGGGTATTGTTTGATACGGGGGCCACTCATTGCTTTATAGCTACACATTTTGCGAAGGCTTTAGGGTTGTTAGCCACCGCAGAGAGCACTGTTACGTGTGTCGACTCACCTTTGGGAAACGGGTCGCTTATATTCTTTATATGTCGAGGAGTAGGAGTAGAGATTGGTGGTTTAGTATTACCAGCAGACATGTTGGTATTAGATATGCATGTTCACGATGTAATCATCGGTATGGATTGGCTCGCTGACTATAGAGCCATGATCGATTGCTTCGGTGGGAGTATTATTTTTGCCATTCCGGGGCAAGAGATGTTTGTAGTGGCGATGCCTCGCCCAGCGGGAGGCTCGACCACTCATCTTTATTACTTTGAGGAGGAAACCTCACAGGAAGTGGTGACTCCTTTAGATTCTATTCCTGTGGTGAGGGACTTTGAGGATGTGTTCCAGGAGATACCAGGATTACCACCCAGCAGAGAAATCGAATTTGTTATCGACTTGACACCGAGGACGAGGCCGATTGCTCGGGCACCTTACCGAATGGCCCCTTCAGAAATGCGGGAATTGAGGGAGCAGATTCAGGAATTACCGGGTCAGGGTTTTATTCGGCGGAGTACATCGCCGTGGGGTGCACCGGTGTTGTTTGTGAAGAAGCGAGGGGTCACTCCGATTGTGCGTGGATTATAGGGAGCTGAACAAGGTGACGATACGGAATAAGTATCCGTTGCCTCGGATTGATGATTTATTTGACCAACTGAGAGGGGCGTCTTACTTCTCCAAAGTCGACTTGAGGTCAGGGTATCATCAACTGCGTATCTGAGAAGAGGATGTTCCTAAGACCGTTTTCTTGTCGCGGTATGGATCGTATGAGTTCAGGGTGATGCCCTTCGGGCTCACTAATGCACCAGCAGTTTTCATGGACCTCATGAACAGGTTTTCAGGGAGTACCTAGATCAGTTTGTCATCGTGTTCATTGATAACATCCTAATCTACTCGCGTATCGAGGAGGAGCACGCAGAGCATCTGCGCATGGTTTTACAGACACTGAGGGATCATCAGCTCTATGCCAAATTCGGGAAGTGTGGATTCTGGCTACGGGAGGTACAGTTCCTTGGTCACGTCGTGTCAGATCAGGGTATTGCAGTGGATCCGGATAAGGTGTCGGCGGTGAGGGAGTGGGGACAGCCCACAACACCGACCGAGGTGCGCAGTTTTCTGGGTTTGGCCGGTTACTACAGGCGATTCATTAAAGGATTCTCTAAGATTGCAGCACCTTTGACGAATCTGACTCGAAAAGGGGTACCTTTCAAGTGGGATGATAGTTGTCAGTTAGCGTTCGACGAGCTAAAAGACAAATTGACATCTGCACTCGTGCTGGCATTGCCAAAGGGAGGGCTAGAGTATCGGGTTTACACAGACGCATCCTTACGGGGTCTTGGGGGTGTGCTCCAGCAGGAGGAGAGGGCTATAGCTTATGCTTCCAGGAAGCTAAAGCCCCACGAGAGGAATTACCCCACTCACGACCTAGAGTTGGCAGCGGTCGTTTTTGCTTTGAGGATATGGAGGCATTATCTTCTAGGAGAGCAGTTTACTCTATTCACGGATCACAAGTCACTTCAGTATCTCTTCACACAGAAGGATCTGAACACGAGACAAAGGCATTGGCTAGAATTCGTGAAGGACTACCAGTTTGATATCCAGTATCATCCTGGTTAGGCCAATGTAGTAGCAGACGCATTGAGCCGAAGACCTACAGGGGAGATATCAGAGGTATGGAAAGCGAAGTGGAGAGAGCTTCAATGTAAGGATGACGTAGCCAAGGCTTGCATGTCAGCTTTATCCGTCACACCCGAGATCATTATGCGGGTTGTGAAGGCTCAGGCGGAGGATCAAAATTGCCGGGATAGGGTGGGCCAGTTGTTAGCTGAAGGAGCGGAGGGTTACTCGATTAGCTCAGAAGGAGGTCTACGCTTTAATGGGAGGTTAATGGTGCCAGAGGATGAGGATTTGAGGCACGCCGTTATGACCGAATCCCATGGTTCGAAATTTGTGGTACATCCTGGTGGGGATAAAATGTACCAAGATATGAGGAGGCAGTATTGGTGGGCAGGGATGAAACGGGACATAGCGGAGTTTGTTTCGAAGTGTGCCACGTGTCAGCTTGTGAAAGTTGACCACCAGAGGCCATCAGGGATGCTACAGCCGTTAGAAATTCCCGTGTGGAAGTGGGAGAGCATCTCCATGGACTTCATCACAGGGTTACCGGTATCGCAGAAGGGTCACGACTCCATATGGGTTATTGTGGATCGGTTGACTAAGGTAGCCCACTTTTTGCCGGTACGCACAGACTTTGAGACGATGCGTTATGCATAGCTATTCATAGCAGAGATTGTTAAGCTGCATGTAGTGCCGATAAATATCGTATCCGACCGAGACAAAATCTTTGTTGCCCACTTTTGGCAGAGCTTTCAGGAGGCAATGGGCACGGAGTTACGCTTGAGTACAGCGTATCACCTACAGACTGACAGACAGACTGAGAGAGTTAATCAGATGCTGGAGGACATGCTCAGAATGTGCATTTTGGACTTCGGGGGAGGATGGGAGAAATATCTTCCTTTGGTAGAGTTTGCATGTAACAACTCTTACCAATTCACAATTGGGATGGCACCATTTGAGGCACTATACGGGAGACCTTGTCGTTCACCCGCTTGTTGGTTAGAGGTGGGGGACAACAAACTCTTGGGGCCGGAGATTGTCCAGGAGACATCTGCCAAGATAGAGTTGATTCGAGGAAGGATTCGAATAACTCAGGACAGGCAGAAGAGTTATGCTGATGCTTCTCGAAGACATGTGGAGCTAGAAGTTGGGGACCAGGTTTTAGTCCGGGTATCCCCTATGAAAGGGGTGATGAGGTTCGGAAAGAAGGGTAAGTTAGCACCGCGATACGTAGGACCTTTCCCTATTATTGAGAGGGTGGGACCGGTGGCGTATAAGCTTGGATTACCAGATCATCTTCAGCGGATACACGATGTATTCCATGTGACATCGCTGAAGAAATATCGAAGGAGCGAGAGAGCCTTTTGGCATATTCCACTCGAGGAGATCGACTTACAGCCAGACATCTCGTATGAGGAGAGGCCGGTAGCAATTCTGGATCATAGTGAGCGGAAATTACGATCCAAGGTTGTTCCATTGGTTAGAGTACAGTGGGGTCATCACAATGTTGACGAGTCTACCTGGGAGCGAGAGGAGGATATACGGGAACAATATCCAGAACTTTTCAACGCAGGTACGATCTAATTTCGGGGACGAAATTCCTATATAAGGGGGGGAGTATGTAACACCCCGTATTTTTGGTACATTTAATTTAATTAATTCGGAGATTTTAAATTACTTAGTGTATTGTAATTTAATGAATTAACTAGAACAGAATAATATATAAATATTAATCTGGGATTGAATGGTTAATATTTAGGGAAGACTTATTTACTAAGCGAATAGTAATAATGTAATTATGTCGTCTAGAGTATTAATGACGAGGTATGTACTTATCGCATCCGAAAGTCGGTATAGACTATATTAGGTGGGGGATAAGTATTTTTAGAAATTAACTCTGATGCAAATTCTGAGGGTACAGTTGAGTCCGGATGGGCCGAGATAGTCGGAAAAGTGTACCCGGGGGTAGTAAACGGGTCACGGGACGTTTTTAGACATAGCCGGGCCCACTCGGGGACATTTGGGTCACTTGGGCTTGGCCCATTAGTCAAAAAACGGGATTAAGTAATTAATCTAATAAAAAGAAATAAGGGGGTGGCTGAACTTAATTAGAGAAAACAAATTAAGGGTTAGGAAACCCTAACAGCAGCCAAAGCCAAATTGGGGATCAAAGAGAGCCATCAAAGGTCATCTTCAACCTTGGGATTTAGCTCCAATTCAGACTCTACGAACCTTAATGCAAGTGGATAACTTGCAATAGCATTAAATCTGTTTTCGATTCATATTCATGTGTAGTGATTATGTAGAAATCCGTTTTTGGGTGTTAATGGAATGAACATGGGATTTTAAAAACAACAATTCTGATTTACGAAATTTGGGGTGATGATTCTTGTAAAATCTGATAATGGTGAGTTATTGTATATCTGGTAGAATGTTATCTGCATATTTGGAAACGAATTTGATGATGAAATTTGGAGTATAAATGGACCTAGGGTTTATGATGAAACTTTCCCCAAATTTAGAAATTGGAGTTGATGGTCGAATTATTGATGTTGATGTATATTCTGGAGATCCCTAATGAGTTCCCTAATATGTACAAATGCTAAAAGAGACTTAGTTTCAGTGTAGAAGGAAATTAGGGTTTGCAGATTTTCGCCCATGGCTGTCCGTCTTCACGAAGAAGGCGAGTACCTGTTCGATCGATCGATCGACGCCATGAAGTCGATCGATCGACGGTCGGCATAAACGGACAGTTTGCCCAGTTTTACTTACATAGGAAGAGATTATATAAAAAGTTGTTATGCAATTAATTATTGTTGAGAAATTAATGCATGGGGTATACCTAATTAAATGTGAGTGAATTAATTAGGAGATGGGAGGAGAAATTTGGATGACACGTCAAAATTGGTTGAGTGACATCGAGGTAAATTATATTACGTAGTAATGGACTAAGAAATTTAAAGTCGGGATTTAGACTCGGGTGAGGTTAATTCGGGCTATGAGATTGAGTCCAATTAAATGGTGAGGGCAACATCAAAAGCAACTGAAATTATTAATGTGCAAATTAATTAATAATTCGAGTTGGGTAATAACCTCATAATAAAAATGGAATAGGCTTGTGTCACGGGTTTGGTACACGGTGTAGCTAGAACATTTTTATATATGTATATATATATATATATATATATATATATATATATATATATATATATATATATATATATATATATATATATACGGTGTGTGATAGTATATATATATAGTGTATGCCTTAATATCAGTGGTTAGATATTATTATACTCTAGTGCTATAGGGGGAGGTTACGCGCAGTGGATGAATCCCCTAGCTTGAGGAGTAGGGCGAGTAGATTCCCAGGTCATAGCTTCCGTTACAGGGGGTGAGGGGCATCTCACTTTCCGGGAAGGAATATGACCGCCTCCAATCGTATACTAAACCAAGTTAGTGAGAGATTCTAACTTGGATAACTAGGATATGTGATTATACCTAGTGTACTAGCACTTTAGAGAAATTATATCCGGGGAGTACTTTTACTCGGGTGGATATTAGTGGTTTATGTATTCCAGTGTGTGTGTGAATGATGCAATATTCTAAGTATATAATAGGGTGATTATTATATACGGACTAAATAAATACAAGCATGTGTTGTTGTATATGTATAACGAGTGGAGTAGTTATAGGAATTAAAAAGGGTAATGATTTAATTAAGTTGATGTTACTAATGACTTAAAAATCATAATCACATTTTACTCAGGTTAGAGTAGGGGAGGAGTATAAGGAGACTTTAATAATTATCTACTCATGAGATAGATAACTAGGTGATAATTAAAGCGTTAGTGGTGCACATTAGAGGAGGGGCAAGGAAGTTCTCAAGAGAGTGCGACACTAACTAAAATATGAAGAGCATGCATATTTATTATTACTGCAAGTTAATCATTTGCTAAATGTTTTCAAATGTTTTGGGTACTAACCTTTGCTATAAAAAATTTTAAAAACCTTTTAGGTGTCCAGCCACAGGGACGCCAGACCTGACTCGATTCCAGGAAGTCCATTGCTGCAGCATATGTGGATGTTGCGGGACCTTTGATAGACGCCTCTTTCTTTCATTCATAATGTAGAGACTCATTATTATTTATTCGATCATGTCGCTCACTTTCCATTTATTTGTTTCTTAGATTGTTGGGATTCTATTCTTGTCTTTATGGGATTTATTATTTGGACCGATGGTTTATTCGGTTAATTATTTTTACTTGTGGAATGATTAGTTCAATTATCTGTGATGGTTATATTGCTTTATTTTCCGCATGGGTTTTAGTTTAATTAATGAAAGATAAAAATTGGCACCAGTCTATTTTTCTCACTTAGGTGGTTAGTAATTTAATAAAACGACAGTGATGCTAAGAATGGACCAAATGAGAAACCTGTTCTAACTTGATTTAGGACTGATCACCCGGGATTAATTAGGCGGGGTGTCACAGATGGTTTGGGGATTGCTGTGCCCTCTCTCTCTCTCTCTTCTCACTGTATGTGTTTTGGTTCAGAGGGTTTTCGTTTGTAACTACAGCTCCGACCCATTTTCGTAACCACTGCTGGCTCAGAGGGTCTTCGTTTTGGTTCATTTTTTGGCACGGTGAGGACCTATTAACAAAATAGTATCACACATATAGTTTTGATGCCACATACGGGTACATATGGGTACATATTTCATGTTGATTCACGGGTTGGGTTCTTAGTGGGTTGATTCACGGGTTTGTTTTTTTATTCACCACCCTTCTGAGATATCAGACATTTTATCTCTCCTACCCTCATAAACAGGTTTGTTTCCATTTTTCTTTTGAAATGTTTACAAATCATGAGCAAAATAACTTTTTGGTTATAGAAGGCTTTATTATGTTTTGTTTATCTTCCGAATATATGTGGTACACACTGGCTATTTAGGGGAGAGAAGGTTTATTGTTAAGCTATTAGCACCATATACAGTTTTGACGCCACATATGGGTACATATTTCATGTTGATTATCGTGAACGGAGGCATACGGTTGATGTTAATCATGATGTTGTGAGGTAAGTTGAGGTCTTTTAATGTCTATTCCTTTGGAGTTATGTTTATACCCTTTTGAGTTTGGGGCCTAAGTTTATTTCTTTATTGTAGTTGTTTGTCTCCACAAAGTCATTTACAGTTTGCCTAACCTGATTTTTCTCATTTGCCTTGCTATTATTTTAGGTAAGTTTGAGTTTAAGCCAGCTTTTAAATCATGTTTATATTTGATACTTTTGTTGATTCTAAAAAACAATTTGTGCATGAGATTTTAACATTGTGATTCTCCCAATCCTTTGTTGTGATAAAAAAATGTACCCATGAGCCTTGATTATTTTAAAGTTTCGAACATGACAGGTAGTAAATACTCTAACAGCTGGTAACCTTTTCAAATCATACTAAAATTTGTACAGTATTAACACGTACTGATTGTAAATGTTTAGTACGGCATCTATTGACCAAATCTTTTAGATTAGTGGTGAGATTGTGTATGGGTTTAAAAGTGTACAATCTACATACAGTAAATTCGATTTGACATGAACAACAACCTAATAATGTGTTTTATTTGAATGGGTGTGCATATATATATATATATATATATATATATATATATTAGTTGTGTGGATGGTTGTATTTATATTGATTTTTATTTCGGCGTGTATGGTTGTGTTGGGTGTATATATATTGGGTATTTATATTGATTTTTTTTAGTAAAATGGATGTGAATAAAAAAAATTATTTCTTTAACAAAAGTTAGTTGTCTTTAGTCGATTGTCACATGTTCTTCATTATATTTAAAATATTTAATTTTTGTACCTCCTTTGCATTTATAATAATCACAAAATTTTGATCTACTTAAAATACT